>BSBM01000646.1:307500-1507500 GCA_027924585.1 Larix kaempferi
TTCATAATTTAAAAAAAATAGAAAATTAACTTTTAAAATTTTGGAAAATTATTCACAAGATTTGTCTGTTGCCTACACCTCTACATATTTGTTTCCTCATAAATTGACAATTTACATAACAAACAGGTGGACCAACAAAAACATGTGCATTATGTTTTAGAGAAAAAATAACATACCAATCTTAAAATAATGACATTTTGGGGTGGTTATACCACGTTTCCATAAATAAAAGTTATATATTTCGGAAGGTCATCCGTTTTTCTATGTTTCATCTTTTTACATCTAATT
Organism: Larix kaempferi; assembly: GCA_027924585.1. NCBI lineage: Eukaryota > Viridiplantae > Streptophyta > Pinopsida > Pinales > Pinaceae > Larix > Larix kaempferi. The sequence goes on from BSBM01000646.1 coordinate 307,789, forward strand.
CAAAAACGTTTTGTAGGTACCTCTAATAATTCATTTTAAATAATAAAAATATTTTATAATAGAAAAACAAATTGCACATTTGAAAGTTTATAACTTGTATATGTAATGTTATAAAAACATTATAAACACTATTATTATATAAACTTATAGGTCATAAATATTACATTTATAAAAATATTAATTAATATAAAATTAACATATTACATATTAAAAAAACCTATCAAAATTTAATTATCATAAATATTACACTTATAACATGTAATATTATATCATCATCTCTTGTCGACACATTTTAGGTTTTCTGCTTACAACGTATAAAAGAATATCATTACTAATAGGTTATGAGTGCTTCAATTTTCTTCAATATTTCTATCTTCCTGAGGATGGGCTACGCTATTTAGCCCGAAACATCGAAATTTAAATCTCTTACACAGGTTTCCAGATTGCTTCGATAATATTTGTGTTTTTCCAGCATGTCATTGCAACTAACGTGTCATAATTGGGTATCACTACCTTGCACCAGCCCAAGGGTTAGTGCCTCCTTCTAGTTGAAGCTGGTAAATCAGGGATTCAGTGCTTTCTTTAGGTCGTAGCCTATAAAACTAGGGGGTCCATGCCTCCTTCTAGTTGGTGTTGGAGAACTTTAGAAGTTGGTGCTTCCATGAATGTAATCTTTTTAATATGAGAGAGAATTCTTTGGTTTTATCCCATTTGGGTTTCCACGTAAAAATATTTGTGTTTTGTGTATTGCGCATGTGATATTGAGTGTTTCTCTTTATGATGAATGCATAATATAATTGTTGTTTAATTTTGTTAATAAGTAAAAAATGTTCATAAATGCACTAATTCTGAATCACCCCCCTCCTCTCAGTATTAATAAGATTCCAACAATTTCATATTTTCCTTAACTATTAAACTGTATATTCATGCTAATGAATTATGGGAATTCAATTGCTTAATTTAACTGAATTTGATTTAAAAAAAAATCTTTTTGTCAAGTTTTTGGGGTTCTCTATAACCTGAATTAAATATATATAATTTATGGCCAATTATGTATCGATTTATATAGACTTTAGGGGGTATCCCTACTATATGAAACTGGAACCCCCATTTTGAGTCCTTCAATAGAGTTTTCATAGATTAATTTTGTGATTGGGCTTTTTTAGGTATGCACTAGTTACTTAGAAGGGGGTGTTTAACTATATATTCAAAGAATTCTTGAGTTTATTTTAAATGATACAAACCCTCTAAGTATGTCATATCTGATTTGTTGTAGTTGGCTACATGTTAAATTTTTGAACCCGGAATCATGTTGTATAATTAGTTGGAATGTCAAAAATCCGTCGAATGTATCAATGCCTATAGTGTTCCGACTTGCAAACTATTTGATCAATTGCCTCAATTGTCTCCAAAAGAATGCTATCTTTAATATTTATTTGATTATGTGTTTAAAGAAAGTAAACATGAGTGTATTTGAACAAAATAGATTGTTTCTCCTTAGAGGAATTTCCACAATATGATTATGGCATTGTGAAGGTGATTGGACTCTTGTTGGAAATGTAATAGTTCTTATGATTTTATGAAAAGAGTTAGATCTTTGCTGAAAATAAAATGAGGACTCATTATTTTAGTTTTAATTTATGTAAAAAATAAACATTTTCTTTTTTCTTCCCTCTATTATGTGTAATTGCATTTTGGTAAGAGGGGGCGTGTAATACCCCAATGTTGACCCTATAATGTAAATTTGTAAATATTGATGTAAAAGTCTAGAAACCAAAATCAAATGGTCTAGGATGACCAAGACTGTGTAAATATGTACATTTTGATATTAATATAAAATCTCTAATGGCTGCAAAGGAAGGAGGGAGAAGAAGAGATGGGGGGCTATGATTCCACAAGTGGTAAATTGATAGCAGGTTAAGGGAAAATAACCTTAGTGAGCTTAAGATTATTTCGCTAGCCTTAACAATGTAAACCAAGTTTGTAAACCATAATTAAGAGACATGATTTAATTAAAGAATTATTTAATTATGCTAAATTGGAATTAATAGGAGAAAAGCGGTTCCATGTGGATGGGCTACAAAGCAATCTAAAATATGCTTATAAAAGTGATATTTCAAGCTTGGGAGGGATTCATTCCTCATTTATTCCCACCATTCGAATTGCATTCACCATCATCCTTTCCATCACCTTGTATTTCCATAGCTTGGTACACGTGACAGAGGACTGAGATGCCATTGTTGAATATGAAATTTCGATGCCATTGACCTTGGTAGACTGGTGCATGAGAGGAACATGGCCTGCAGCTTATGCCCTAGAGTCCCAATTCAGAGAAACATGCTTACATGTGTCCATTCCCTTCCCAACACCTATTGTGCATTTTGTTTTCCATAGATCGGTTTCATATGTTTGGAATATAGTTGTATGCCTTATGACACTCATTTCTTCCATTGTATCACGGCATTTGTTTATTACATTTTAAGTTTTACTAACCCAAAAAAGACAAAAAGGCTAATATTTATGAAGAGAGAGAGGGGGGAAGAATCAATATTTTTGTAATCCTTGTATATGTGACAACAATCAAGTCATGTCACCCTTGAATAAAGCACACATATTGCATTAGTTCTCTATAGTTGGGTCTTAGTATTGGCTTAGGAGTTATACCATGATTTTGATTTTTTTAGTCCTTCAATCGGTTACTCTTTCAATTCTTATGGAGAATACCTCAATGCCTCCTATGTTGATGGTCTATATCATTGGTCCTTTTGACATCAGTTGCTACCGACATCACTATTATGTTGTGATTATGTTCAAGGGATATCCTTAACCTATGTCGTACATTCTTCAATTTTTTGGCTGTCCATGTTGGCATGTCTTGTTCTCAAGTTGTTGTCAATTCATCAACATAACCAATGTTTACTTGTGCTAGTGTGAGAGGATTTATCACCGCCTCTCATTAGTAGGTCTTCTCCTATTGACTAAAAACATTGCTCTAAAAGATATACTTAGAGTCACTAGTACCCTAGAACTTACTTTCATCAGTGGTAGTTCGTCTTGTGCTCAATATATGACATTCATAATTGGGCATGGGCATTAACTAAGTGGTTTCCCCTATGTTTGATGGCAATACCTTTATTCACAAGGTGCCATTTGCGCTTTAAATTTTGGATTCCATTTCCCTTATTAACGGAATGCCGGGCATCGGAATGTTTGAGCTATTCTCAGCTCGCCCCCGATAAATCAGAATGAAGGATTCTCACAATTAGTTTGCCCTTTATTCTTGCTGTAAGAGCATGATAGTTCCATTTGCCCTAAATTCGTGGTTTGAAAGGTTTTTTTAACACAAATGGACCACATTCCATGAAATCGTGGGTAGGGGGAACGGTTTTCGTTCTTATGCAAAGGCACCGTGAATTCGTGGTTTGAAGGCTTTTTTTATAACATAGATGGTCCACATTTCATAAATCGCGGATCTTAATGGAATAATTTTCATTTTTACTCAAAGGTAGTTTGAGTGGATGATGTTCTCTATAAAATAAAACTTAAAACTTAAATTTTGATAGAGATTGATAGAGATAGAGAGATAAAATTGCTTGAGTTTAAATTAAAAAAAAATTATATTTCAAGAAATTGGATCCCTATCAGTGCTTGATAAATCCAGGTTTAAGATGAATCTATGCTGATTTAAAGAAGCCAAAAAACTTTATATAAACAAGAGTTCAAAAATGAAACAGATTTGTGCTCTCTCTGTTGATATGCTTGAAGATTATATGTTCATTTCCATATGGTTATCAAGTGGTCAGGTCTAGTATTTCCCAACAGTAATAAAATGGAATGTAGTTTTTAGGAGTGATTTTAAGCACCAACAGAAGGCCCTTCTGCTTCAGGATGATTGTCCTAGACTAGTTCTAAAATGAGGAAATGGGGCCGTTGAGAGCTGCCAAAGTTCTGAAGGAAGTGCATGAAGGCTATGTGCTGGGAATTTCTCCCATTGATCACAGATCAGAAAGTGATCAGGGCTATATTTTATTTGCTTACCCTTTTTACGGATTCGTACAATGTGCATTTGAACTTATTATTCCGAAAAGAGTTTTTATTATTTTCATTCTTATCAACCATGGGAGCCTTAACCCTGATCTCAAAAAAATCTGGGCACCAAAACTGGGTAAGCTGGGGAACACTCAATGGCAAGAAAAACTCTGTAAGCAGGAGAATAAAAAACCCGATGGCTTGTAAAACTCGGTGGAAGGAAAACCCAGTGGCAGCAAAGAAAAGGAAATCGAAGTTTCTTGGTTGGATTCTTCGCCTATGGAGAATGAGATATACTCTTCAAACAAAATCTCATGAGCGAATGAAGTCAACGGGTGGGAAATTTGATTAAAAATTCTCAGAATGTTTATCATGATCAACGTATGGTAAAACAATGTTCTTATTGGCTTTATTCAATTTTTAATTGACCCAAAATATTAATGTCATGGGATTTTTTTATTTTATTGTTAGATTCCAACTCTGTTATTAATTATTAGATTATCATTATGGAAATTTAAGTTTGTTATTAGATTAATATTATGGGAATTTAAATTTTTATATTGTTGGATTCCACGGAAGTCTTCAACCTTTAACATAGTAAGATATAATTCAATAACATTGTGGGGGGACACTTTGTAGCCTTGGTGAGATCCACACCACCATCATGCCACCATGTGATGAATTCAAAGTGGCCATATGATCTAGTTGTAGATGAAAGTTCTCATGTTAATGATCACATTCACCTTGTTTTATAAATTGGTTGAGTTATATGAGAATCGTATACAACGTTAATTAAAAGGGAAAGCAAGATAGAAATTTGAATTTGCATGTTTTTTTCAATTTGAACCTTAGGCCTTTCTCATGCATAAAAAGTGAATTTCCACTTTTTATCAATTTGAACTTACTCCTTTCTCATGCATAAAAGTGATTTTATTCTGTAATCACAAGATATCTTTAATATTTATTTAGAAATAATACACTCACATTTCAATTGTAAATAACATATGGTGAGTTCGGCGAATAGCCTCAAACTTTATTTTTTATGAGGAGACAAACTTTCTTTAAGGTAGATAATAAGCATAGAGTAAGGTAATATCTTGATTTAGAACATACTAGAAATGTAGTCTTTTAGTTAAATAGGCTTTGATTTTCATTAGTTAGAAGGGTTGGATTAATCATTCAAATTTTAGAACTCAAACGTTTTTTTATGAGGAGACAAACTTTCTTTAGGATAGATAATAGGTATAGAGTAAGGTAATATCTTGATTAGAATATATGGAAATGTAGTCTTTTAGTTAAAATAGGCTTTGGTCTTCATTAGTTAGAAGGGTTGGATTAATCATTTAAATTTTATAAGGTTCTATTGGGTTGACTTTTTAAAAGTTGATAATCCCCTCTTGTTATATTAACTTACATGGATATTAATTTTATAAAACATGTGGTGAGTTGGGTGAATGGCTTCTAACTTTAGTTTGAGTGTGATTTACAATCTTTCATAATGATAGGTAAAGTCTTCAAAGGCAATAAGACACTTCCCTTTCTTGAAGGGAATGGAAAGTTTGTCTCTTATCTAGAATAAGATTTTGGTACACTAAGTTAGAAGGGTTTGAATAAATTTTGAAGTCTTGTAAGATCTTAAGTTAATCTAGCTAAGTTAGAAGGGTTGGGATAATCGTTGAAGTCTTGTAAAATCTTATTAGGTTAATCTAGAAATGGTTGATAATCCCATTTCATAGTAATCATTTGCATGGATATTAATTTTATAAGACATATGGCGGGTTGAATGATTGGCTTTAATATTTGGATTGACTTGGACATGGTCTTTCTCAAGGATAGGTAAAGCTTATAAACACAAATATGTAAAGTTACTACAAGGAAAATAGTGTTTTGCAAATGTTATGGAATTTGGAATTTTTTTATAAAAAAAATATCACAAACACCTTACTAAACAAAAGTGAAAAAATTTGCATTGATTATAAAAGATATTTATTATACATTGTTGATTTTTCATTGTAGAGATAGATAAATATGAATATCACTTTGTTGTTATATGTTCATTCTTAAATATTTGACCTTTAGCAATATATAGGCAAGTTAACTTTACGTAAAGTCACGTCTCTATATGATTTTACCTTTTCACTTAAATAAATAAATTATTAATAATATTATGAGCTTACGGGAATACCTCTCGAAGCTACATAAACATCAACACTCCCTCTTAGCTAGGGAGGTATTCTCATTTGTAGAAATCTCTCCAACTGAATGACAAGTCCATGTCATCATATATGGAAAACTCCCTCTAAGGAGTAGAACAAGGCATGTCTATAGATCTCCGAGGCATTATCTTCAGCATTGAATTTCTTCTTGTCTTCCGAATATAAGAGAATTTTTGTCTCTTCTGAGCAAGTCCTTCTAACCAGAACAACTGTGCCCACTGGAACCACATCATCTTCTCAAAGAAGATATCTTGATCAATTTGATCAGCTTGGTCATCCTAGACCACAAAGGATTTACTTCCTCATACACTTTATCAGTCTAAAACCAAAAGGAGTCTGCACTCCTCAGGAAAACTCTTCTTCTAATTTACTAGTCATTACAACTAGAAAGCGGTGATGACTACAACTAGTCCACCCATATGGGCCCATGCTCCACACAGGAGCACTCTCCACACAAGGATCATCCCACACATGAATACACTCCATAAAGGATTCTTCTCCTTAGTCAAAAGATAAATGGGAGAATCGTCTCTATGCTAACATACACAATGTTAGCACTTCAAGTATCTTCTCGAGACTCTATCTAAGCTTCTCCTTAGTCAAAAGACCAACCGGAGAATTGGCTCTATGCTGACATACACAATGTTAGCACTTCAAGTCTCTTATCGAGACTCTACCTCGAGCTTCTCCTTAGTCAAAAGACCAACCAGAGAATTGACTCTATGTTGACATACACAATGTTAACACTTCAAGTCTCTTCTCGAGACTCTACCTGGAGCTTCTCCTTAGTCAAAAGACCAACTGGAGAATCAACTCTATGCTGACATACACGATGTTGGCACATCAAATCTCTTCTCGAGACTCTACCTGGAGCTTATCCTTACCTAGCTAATGGTATTCTTCTCCTCACATGCACATCTATTCATGTATAGGGATCTAATGTGTGTGCACCCACATTAGACTAGACATTGTTTATTCCACAAGGGGTAGTTAGTCCCTATCAAATAAACAAGTCAAACATGCTCTATAATGATATAGATCACTCCATCACAAAGCACTCCCTCACAGAGTATGCAATGTGACCTCAAGCCTTATTCACACTTAGCCAAATTAGATGACTATAAGAAAGGTTATGCAAGCACCTCAATCCCTAATCACACCTAGCCAAATCACATGGCTAAGTAAGGCTACGCTAGGGCCATACACCACTAGCCAAGTCACATGGAAATTTCATGTGAGTGAATGTATCATTCTCCTTGGTCAAATCACATGACCAATCTAGTAGAATGTCTGCCCAATGTTGCACCCTAGAGAAACATCAACATCTCATCCACATAAGCCTTACTCGTGATAATCAATCCTAGAGAATGTACAAGATCTACAAATATGGGATACCTTCCCATTTATCATAAGATTTTGATATTTGCTCCCTCTGTCATGGAAGCAATATGTGCATTGACTCCTCCTAAGTCATCTTAGGGACTAGTCTCTCCATCCCATGATCACAGGGTGTCCGAGAGATCTCCCCACTCCGTCACAGAGTATCTGGGAGAAAGAACTAATCTCCCCACCCCGTCATAGGGTTTCCAGGAGAAGGTATTGTTCTATATTGACCCATTTACCCATAGACAAGTCACATGGCTAATATTGGGGGAGCACCTGCCTGATTCAAATCTTCATTCTCATCACATCTCCCTCTGTGCTGGAGCGTCCCGCTCCCTCTGCATATGAGCATCTTGCTCCTTCTGCATCGGACCATCCTGATCCTTCTTCATAGAAGCCATCTTGTTTTCCTAGAATCTGAATCCAACTTCCTCTAATAGTTCTGCTTCTTCATTAAGTATTTTCCAATCTACTCATCTGTGGATATGTATTGGAGACGCATTGCTCCCTTCTGCACCATGTCTATGATGAAGTCATGCAAGAAGATCCGTGAAGCCACGTTGCTTTGCGACTTGTGACATTGGCTACTTCTACCCATAAGAACATGGGTAGGTCTTGATCATGGATCATCGTTGTCACAGCCTCCATATTGGACTTATGTGTATGAGAACGCGTTTCTCATTTTCACTTAAACATAAATCCAATGAACATGTATGATATGAATAACATTTATCAAAACTCCTACAAACATGTATTTATATGGCAAGGGTGATTTCTATAGCCTTAAGCATGAGATTACTTTACTTTAACATACTTAACATAGTTCATTAATTCCCCATGACAAACCCATTTAACTTTGGATATGTTGTAGCAAAAGAAAGACTCGCCAATTCCCAAAATCATGAGGGAACACAAATTAAGAATTTTGGTTTAGATTTAGAGGCATGATTTACGATCTAGCCCTATATCTAGATATTGAACATTTCACATGCCCAACTAAGGAATCGCACTACCTAAGGGAGAGATATAACACTTTCCCTATTCTTGGGTAGAAGTATTTTTAACTAGTGCATAAAAAATTCCTTAACCAGTTGGTAAAACCATGAGTTGGAAACAAAACCATGTGCATGTAAATACTATATACTAATGAAATACCATGGGCCAATACCCTCCCAACTCCAAACTAGTAACCAAACAATTGGTTGTGATACCATGTTGGTTTTTCATTGTAGAGAGAGATAAATATCAATATACACTAAAAGATCTAGGTAAATGAAGGTTTTAATATTTTTAATTATTGCTTTACATATAATGCAACACTAATGCATATTGTTACTAGTGCTTCACATATCATGTGGATCATTATAATGAAAATATTTTTTTATAGTTATACAATATTAGAAAGATAATTAAATTATATATATATATATCTATAAATGAAGGTTTTAAATTTTTTAATCGATGCTTCACATATGACGCGACACTAATGCATATTGTTACTAGTGCTTCACATATTATGTAGATCTGTTACAAACCCATGTCTTTACTTTGTTAGTATATTGTTGTTGGACGCATATGCTCTGTAAGTCGTCTCGTAGTATTTGTTGATCCATAGTTGTGTTATTGTTGTTTGGCGCATATGCTTTGTAAGTCGCCCATAGTATTGTTGATCCATAGTTTGTATTGGCCCATGGTTTTGACCCATAGTGTTGGCACCTAGACTTAGTATATAAGTGTGTGTTGAGGCCCATGAAGGCACCGTGAAGTTATTTGTATTGAGCTTGCTCAAAGGAGGTTGCCCCCTCAAAGTGGCCTATGATCAATATAAAAGTGATTCCGAGTTATGTTATTTCTGCTATCTTGTGTGTTTTCATTAATTAATTATTGCAGGTTCATCACATCTAGTATCATAGCACTTTCTTGGGAACGTTGGGTGGAATTGCTGGCAAAATATTTTTTTTGCATCTGTTGCAAGTTCGGATCTGGGAATAATCCCTATTTGCTTAACTGTGGGAAGTACTTGAGCATAAGCCCTAAAACTCATTGTGAGGAGTACCACAGGAACCCCAAAGTAGCTGGCCCATTGAGAGGACCTGCCAATGAAAAGTGCAACTACCTGTACCTGATTGACTAGTTCCCACCCATAAGGTAAACCAAGGGTTGTCGTTTGTGGCAAAGCGGTTATCAGTTTTACTTGAGCCGTGGAATGAGGGGTACTGCCCCAATACGCAAGCTGTCAGACAACATTGGTGGCCGAGTGAAACCTCTGAATTGTTAGGAAGACGCACATACCTAGGGTCCATATCTATTTTCAGCTGAATTGTTGCCCATCACTGCCGCGTAGTTTCAGATCCATTCTGAAAGCCGTTCCAGATCCAGCCGTTTCAGATCTATTTCAGATCTAGCAATTTTCGATCCATTCGGCACCATTTCAGATCCCTCTGTTTCCGATCACTTCCGTACCGTTGCAGATCTATCTTTTTCAGATCCCTTCCGCATCGTAGCCACTCCATTTTGGGAAAAAGAAAAGTATAGAATTCCATTTTTTCTCCATATCTCCCTTGTTTTCACTCTGTTTCCCTTGAAACTTCCCAGGCACCCCTATAATTCTATTCTGCATATTTCATTCCTGAGGACCCTATCCCAAATTCCACTTCCCAAATCCCGAAATCCCACATTTGTCTATTTTTAGGGTTTGCCATAACTTTCTCGGATTTCACCCAATCACCTTCAAATTTTACCACAGAGTTCCTTTCATAATTCTACTTCTTTGTCCCTATCTGCCAAATTTTCCCATTCTTTCACCCTGCTTCTGAAATCCTCTTTTTTTGCTTCCCTGTCCATTCGACAGTGTCCAAAACCTAGTCAAACCCCAATTACCCTTTCAGATTTTTTCCCAAATCCATATTTTCCTTTACTGAAACAGTTTCTGTTTTTGTTTTTCTACCCACTAAAAAAAAAAAAAAAGACTCATGCTTATGGTTGTCACCCGTGCAGGAGCAAAACCATGGAAGAAGCACTTGCAGCCATCCAAGCCAAACTCCAGGATCTTGATGAAAAATTTCTCGGCCTCCATCTTGAGCATTCAACGATGAACAACAATCGACAGTCCGAGTCTTCATCAGACAACGGGTTCTCTTCTTCCATCAATTTCCGTGGTCCGAAGCTTGATTTTCCTCACTTCAATGGTATTGATCCGACTGGATGGATCTATCATGCAGAATAGTATTTCAATCTGCATAATACTTTTGATGTCAACAAAGTTCGACTTGCATCCTTTCATTTGGAACAGGAAGCTCTTCAATGGTACCGTTGGTACATCAAGGCTCATGAAGAGCCAAAATGGACGGATTTTTGCTATCTCCTTTTGCAACGATTTGGTCCTAGTGCTTTTGATGACTTCACAGGAGCCCTCACTAAACTTCGCCAAATTGGCACTGTGAGAGAGTACCAAACCGAATTTGAGAAACTAGCCAACCACACTGAAGGATTTCCTGATGAATTCTACCGGAGTTGTTTTATCAGTGGTCTAAAGGATGCAATACGCTCTGAGGTCAAAATGTTCTGTCCCAACACCATGATGGAAGCACTGGGGTTGGCTAAGTTGGCTGTGTTGATGTCTATGTAACTTTGGAATGTATTTCATATATGTATATTGTAATCCTATAGAGATGGTATTATTCCTCTATACGGAAGTGTTTGTATTCCTATAGAGATGTTATTATTCCTCTATACGGAAGTGTCGTCATTTATATTGTAAGTGTTGTAACTTATACTTGATGGGTTATTAGACCACCTTGTTGGGGTCGGCCCTGTATAAGTCAGGTGGGTTGAAGGGTTATTAGACCACCCTATTGGAGGTCGGCCATGTGGGTCAAAGGGTTATTAGACCACCCTATTGGGTGTCGTCCTAGTCAGCATTATGTTATGTGGTTAAGTTAAGGCCGACCTAGTAAAGGTTTTAGGCAAGTCAATTCAAGTATAAATAGAGTGTGGGAGAAACTCTATTTCATCATTCTATTTCTCTCACATACTCTCGGGAGAGTGGCGCACTTGTGGAGGAGGAGAAGCTACTGCTAGGAGATGTCTATCTCTTATGCTTGGGTTGTATCATTGCTCTATCTATCTCTGAGGAATTTATTGGGGGTTTTTCACCTTTATGGTTTTCCCGAAGTAAACTTTGTGTCTCTTGTGTGCTTGCATTATTGTGTCCATGATTGATATGCTGTAGATATGATGTACATGTTGTTCTCTCAGTTAAGATCCTAGATCAGATTGAAGTAAATTCTTAAAAACTAGCATGGTATCAGAGCTAGCCTGAAAGAAGGCATGGTATGGCATGTATGACACTTGTTGCATTTGCGAAGCTAGGGCTTGATATAGCAAAAACCATTCATCGTAGAACTTTCGCTATAAATAAATTTCGGCAAGGTTTAAGGGTGTGAAAATCGTACAGGGCGAAGCTAAGATCCCCATGTACCTTGTGTCCAAAGGAAAACCTCTAATTCGTTGTACTTTGTGATTTATGATCTGTACAATATAGGGTTTCTGCCTCTTCCGGGTCTCAGTTAAAAACAAGTGACCTTGGAAAAAAGGTCATAACTTGGGCTAGGAAGCTCCAAATGAAATTTAGTAAAAATTAACAGGTAGTGCACGGACTGGAATTTCTCAAGTAACGTTTTCAGAGGCCGAAACTGAACCAGTGACACATGGCATGTCATACAAGTTCACTCTCCTGTTTTATCCCATAAACAAGTCACTTTGCGACACTTGGTATAACTCTCTCTCAGAGAATCCATTTGAGGTCAGACCTGTGGGGTCGGAAAGATGATAGGTCTAGATATCACACAAAAATGTTTTAGACCCTGTGGATCGAAAAGTTCAGAGTTACACCAGAAACAATCAGGTACATATTTCTGTCAAAACAGAATTATTTTTTAGCACCTTCATTCATGGCTTCTGGAATTTAGAGTTTCAGAGAAAGTTGGAATTTTTGTAATCGGAGACTACGGCTGAATGTTACTCATCAAAATAGAAATTTAGAGACCAAGATCAGAATTTTTGGTTGGGCAGAAGGCCGAGCTTGATCAGACCCTAGTTCGGAGCTTTGATCGGAAAAGTGGAAAATTAGGGCTTCTGCAAAAATGGGAATTTTTGAAATATGTGACCACGGCTGGAAGCTCCTCAGAAAACTAGAAGCTTATAGATTTGGATCAAACTTTTTTATTGGGCAGAAGGGTGGGCTTTATCAAACCCCATTTCAGGGTCATGTCCAGTGAATCCAAAAGTTTCAAAGGCAAATTTGAGTGGTGAAACTTTGCAGTTTTCAAATTATGAGTATACCAGCTTGATCAACTCATCAAGGCGCATATTTATATCCTTTCAGAAGTTTGAAATCAAAGTTTGAATTTTTAGAGTTTCTCTGACAAACCCTAATCCAGCTCCAGATCCAATTCCTACAAATCAAGTGGATTGGGTTAATCCTAGAAGAGAATGGTTTGGTCACCTGCATAAGTGAAGAAGTTCCTATTTCGTAGGGAGATGAGGCTAAGGCCTTACATAACAAGATTACAAGCAATTTCGATAGGTATGACTTATCCAGGTATGTTTCGATATTTTTTCATGATTAAGTTTATGGTATGTTTGTCTTCATGTTATTACGGTTAGTACAATCTTGATTAAATTTAAACTTGTCGTATCACCTTAATAAAATTCTGAATGCATGATACAAGATATTCATTGATTAGGGTGTTGAAACTTCTGATTGTACTAATGCATTATGGTGTTGTATGAGGTTTATGTTGTCTGCTAGCATGAAAGGTACACCAAGAAAGACAAATCATGTTCTAGTTCAAGAACTATGATCATGATGACACGAGGAAAAAGATTCATCCATTGTCATGGATCACTTAGAAGATCTATTTGCGAGGTATGTATAACTTGGTTCTATAATGGTTAACCTATGAGATATGTAGGTTATTAGAACAAGTCATTGAAGAGAACAAGAAGACATCATGTGGGTATGTTAGACATAACTAGCTAACATACCAATCCAGGTATGTTTTTCCTATATCAATTTAGAATCCTACCTTGTGTTAGGATCCCTTATATAAGTATACTTGGTATGATTGGTTATGTTTATTCATAAAGTTAGAAATGCAAGTAATCAAGGGTTTATGCATTTTATGTCTCTTATCTTGATTGATGATGTAACTAACCAGAAGAGTCCTATGATCAAATAAGAATATGCATGAGTAAAAGAAGACTTCCCTGAAACCTTGAATACTAATGTTTATTATCCGTGTTTGAAATGATCATGACTATACATGTTTAAGTTTATTTTGTTTTGATAGTATTAAGATTATACTAATGAATGTGTGATTATGTATGAGACCTCGAGCATAACACAATGATGATACAAATAAGCATGCATAGTGATGGATATAAGTTCAAGGACAGGTAATCCAGGAAGCAAAGTTCAAGAGGAAGCACACTCCAGTTGTTCCTGCAAGGAAGCAAAGATCAAGAGGGAGCACACTCTAGTTGTTCCTGCAAGGAAGCAAAGATCAAGAAGGAGCACACTTTAGTAGTTTCTGCAAGGATGCAAATATTCAGAGAGAGTTGACCACTTCTCACAATCCACATCAGAATGGAGTTGCGGAAAAGAAGCAAAGACTGAGAGGGAGTCAACCCAACAAAAAAACAAAGATAAGTATTTGAATTATCATTCCTTGCATATTTTATTGTTTAAATAATACTGTTCAATAATGTACATACTCATGTTCCTAGAATTAGGTTGTGTATTATGCATATTAGAATAGTTGCATTGATGAACAATATACTACTAATATACATGGGTAAGTGGCCTATGGCACTGCACAACATTCCATTGCTACTTATCTAGAATGAAACCTCTTTGCTGACATGTTGGGAGTTGGGCACACTCTTAACAATGTTCTGGTAGAGATTGGAAGGCATATAGAAAGTTACGGGATATGGATAAATGTTGTATTGAAGCATTGGTTAAGATAATTGCATGACTGTATGACATATTTCTTTGTGTAAGAATTTGTTCTGAAAACTATGAGATGTTTTCTAATCATGCAATTTGACTTGTTGTGTAGGAAAGATCGTATACCATCACCTACAAAAGAAGGACTACAACATTTGTTCAACAACAAAGTTGTCTATTGAAAATATTGAAGATATTGAAGTTCCCAGGATTTGGGAAGAATGCCATGATCGAGGAGTACCAGTCGATCATGAAGATGTTTGGGATGCAGTCCCAAGACCTGAAGGGGAGTTTGTAGTGACTTCCAAGAGGATCTACAAGATCAAGTATGTTGCAGGTGGTGGCATAGAGACTTTTGCTCCTGTAGCCATATACACTTCCATTAGATCCGTACTTGCTCTGGATGAAGTGATGAAATGGAAGATACACCAGATGGATTTCAAGACAAATTTCTTGAATGGTGTAGTTGAAGAAGAAGTGTATGTGGAGCAGCCACTTGGTTCTTAGACACATGACAGGGAGTCATATATGTGCAGAACTTGCTATGGTAGGATAGACAACTTTCTATCCAGTTTGGGCTTTACCAAGAGTAAAGCGGATTCCAACCTTTACTACAAGGTTGAGGAAGGCAATCCAATGATACTACTTTTGTATATGGATGACCTGTTTATTACAGGTGAAGATAGATTGATTTCCGACACGCAGCGGAAGCTTGCTACCGACTTTGAGATGAAGAACTTGTGGATGATGCACTATTTTCTAGGTATGGAGGTGTGGCATAGTGCAGATGGAATCTTCCTTGGACAAGGGAAGTATGCAGTAGAGATCCTAAAGAGGTTTGGGATGATGGACTGCAAGGCCATGGCCACACCTATGGCATCGAACCTGAAGCTTCTGTGTGATGCTTCATCTGAGCCGGTTGATGCTGCGATGTGTCGTCAGATGATTGGGTCCTTGATGTACCTGACGAATACGAGGCCAGACATTTGCTTTAAGGTGAACACCTTGATCCAGTATCTAATAGATCCAAGACATGTTCACCTGATAGCAACAAAGCATGTTATGAGGTACCTGTAGGGTACAGTGGATTATGGGCTCAAGTATGAGACGAATCAAAAGTTTAACCTGGAGGGTTATGTTGATTCAGATTGGGCAGGCAGTGCGATTGATTGAAAGAGCACTTCGGGGTGCTGCTTCAGTATGGGATCAGGTGTGATCTCTTGGTTTAGCAGGAAGCATTCCTGTGTGGCACTGAGTACAGTCGAAGCAGAGTAGGTCACAGCTTATTCGGCTAGTTGTGAGGCAGTATGGCTTAGGAAGCTACTGTCTAATTTGTTTGATCTTCAGTTGAGTGCTACTTGTATATATTGCGACAACCAGAGTTGTGTGAAGTTGTTGGAGAACCCAGTGTTCCATGACAAGTTGAAGCACATTGATATCAAGTTCCACTATATCCGGGATATGGTGCAGAGAGGAGCAGTGAAGCTCCTGTATGTTGCGACAGATGAGCAGATAGCTGATGTGTTGACCAAGCCGCTTGCCAGAGTGAAGTTTGAATACTTCAGAGGGAGACTTGGTGTACTTCAGATCGAGATGCCTTCCAAGGAGAAGTGATGAGTCCGGAGACACAGATGCACACGAGCTATTCTGACATGGTGGCAGGTTAGTCCTCCCATGGTCGTTGATGTAAGTGCTGGGGTTGTTTCGACATGGTGGTAAGTTAGTCATCCCATGGTCGTTGATGTAAGTGTTGGGGCCGTTCCGACATGGTGGTAGGTTAGTCCTCCCATGGTTGTTGATGTAAGTGCTGGGGCCGTTCCGACATGGTGGCAGGTTAGTCCTCTCATGGTCATTGATGTAAGTGCTAGGGTCGTTCCGACAAGGTGGCAGGTTAGTCCTCCCATGGTCGTTGATGTAAGTGTTGGGGCCGTTCCGACATGGTGGCAGGTTAGTCCTCCCATGGTCGTTGATGTAGTGCTGGGGCCGTTCTGACATGGTGGCAGGTTAGTCCTCCCATGGTCGTTGATGTAAGTGCTAGGGCTATTCTGACATGGTGGTAGGTTAGTCCTCCCATGGTCGTTGATGTAAGTGCTGGGGCCCAGCTACGTTTCTGCAACGTTCCACCCAACCGTAGGCCAGTGTGCTCCTTAATCTCTCAGCACCACTGCCACCCCCGAGCTGGGCACGATCTCCACAAGGAAAAGGGAAACAGGCTCTCACATAGCCAAAGATATGCCAGAATCAGCCAAGCCAACTAGCAGTTGGGTTTCTCAGGCTGCTAAGAGGTGGGCAAAGGTGAGTTACTAGGCTAGTGGCTCAACCATGGAGCTATGGGTACACCATTGGGCTCATCAAGCCAAATCTGTCCTGAGCTCCTGCTCACAGGTTCAAATCTAAAACGGGATGCACTGAACAACAAAACCACAATTACTGGGTATGAGGAAAACGATTTCCACAGTGGGATGCATGAGATGGGGTTTCAACTCACTCAGAAAAGCGTGGGAACACACAAAAACGAAATGGGAAGATGGGAAACAACCCTGGGAAGCCAATCCGTTTTAGAAAAACGTCCTTGGACATTCGGGGGCAAAAACGACCTCCATACAGTCCCCAAATCATGGCTCTCCTCTCCCAGGCTACTGCATATGCAAAAACGAACTCCCAGGCATGGAGAAATGCAGGATCTGGATGAAAAACGTGCAGGGAAAGGCCCAGCTAACTCCAACTGCGTGAGTGAGGGAAGACTGCCCATTCCCAATGGATTTGGGCACCATTTCGTGGGTGTTTTCTTGCCCAACAAGCAAAACACGAATTTCCAGGTTGATGGCATTCCAACATGGTGGCAGGTTAGTCCTCCCATGGTCATTGATGTAAGTGCTGAAGCCGTTCCGACATGGTGGTAGGTTGGTCCTCCCATGGTCATTGATGTAAGTGTTGTGAGCCTTTCACATGGTGGTAGGTTAGTCCTCCCATGGTGAGTGTAAGTGCTGTGTGTGTGCATCTGGGTTGTGCTCCGTGGACTATGTGGTGATCTGAAGACATTGATGTGACAGTTTGGTAAACAGGTTTTGTAGAGGCATATGATCAGTCCTGAGATGCTCTTGTAGGATTTGCAGTGGCAGTGTAATCAGTCCTGAGAGATCTTGCAGGTTTTGCAGAGGCAGTGTAATCAGTCCTAAGGTGTACCTACTTGTTGGTTTTCTCGCAGAGATGATGATGATCAGGATGATCATGTGATGATATACATCAGGTAGATGTATAATGAGTATCAGGTTGATACTCTGTGGTCGTGGATAGGTTGTGAAGTGGCATGTAAAAGATCCTGGGAGATTCGATAGGTTGAGTTGTGTTCTCGTAAAAGGCCTAGGATGCTCTTATGAGGTTTTGCAGACGCACGTAATAAGTCTCGAGGATTCCACAGTATGGCCAGTGATGATGAAGACTTGTAGGTGGTGGGCCTACATCCAGTATGAAAAAGGACTGGCTCTGTAGAACTTTCTATGATGAGTAGATTCAGAGACTGATTGAGATAGCAGCAGCAGTGACGATGACGATGACTCGATGACGATTATCCAGTGATGATGATCTAGAGAAGAAGACTTGTGCTAGAAGACCTGTGTCGAGAAATACCTTCCTAATTAAGAGGGAGTGTTGATGTATATGTAACTTTGGAATGTATTTCATATATGTATATTGTAATCCTATAGAGATGGTATTATTCCTCTATACGGAAGTGTTTGTATTCCTATAGAGATGTTATTATTCCTCTATACGGAAGTGTCGTCATTTATATTGTAAGTGTTGTAACTTATACTTGATGGGTTATTAGACCACCTTGTTGGGGTCAGCCCTATATAAGTCATGTGGGTCAAAGGGTTATTAGACCACCCTATTGGGGGTCGGCCATGTGGGTCAAAGGGTTATTAGACCACCCTATTGGGTGTTGGCCCAGTCAGCATTATGTTTTTTGGTTAAGTTAAGGCCGACGTAGTAAAGGTTTTAGGCAAGTCAAGTCAAGTATAAATAGAGTGCGGGAGGCACTCTATTTCATCATTCTATTTCTCTCACATACTCTCAGAAGAGTGGCGCACTTGTGGAGGAGGAGAAGCTGCTGCTAGGAGATGTATATCTCTTATGCTTGGGTTGTATCATTGCTCTATCTATCTCTGAGGAAGTTATTGGGGTTTTTCACCTTTATGGTTTTCCCAAGGGTGATTCCACAAAGGTGGTTCACCATTTTTGGCGGATGGAAGCTAAAAAAATTGTTTTTCGAACCCTCGATCGAGGTATTTTCAAGCCCTCGATCGAGGTTTTAAAAGCTCGATCGAGGGTTTTAAAAGCTCGATTGAGGGTTTTAAAATACCTCGATCAAGGGTTTTAAAAGCTCGATCGAGGGTTTTAAAATACCTCGATCGAGGGTTTTAAAACCCTCGATCAAGGTATTTTAAAACCCTCGATCGAGCTTTTAAAACCCCTCGATCGAGCTTTTAAAACCCCTCGATCGAGCTTTTGAAAAGCTCGCAAAACCTCGATCGAGCTTTTGAAAAGCTCGCAAAAGCTCGATCTAGCTTTTGAAAAACATAAAAAGGCTCATTTTAGGCCCTCGATCGAGGGTTTTAAAATACCTTGATCGAGGTCTTGTTAAACCCTCGATCAAGGGCTTAAAAAACAGGCCAAGAGCCCTTTTCACTGCAGAATGAAAGCTTTATCTGCCTTCCACAGAGTTAAACCATGTCATTAAATTCTCATTAATGAGCGGACTTGATACCATTGGATTTTTCAACGAATCCTCTATCCAGATATATAAAATTTATGAATTTTTATCTTGATATGTCTTTTGTTTTTAAATTTCTACTAAAAATTGCCCCAAAAAACCCCGTCAACAACTTCGATTGAGCTCAAAGATAAATCCACAAAATTCAAAATACACATCCAAAAAATTTGAAAAAATACACAAGCCCTAGATAAACGCGTCCTCTTTAAAATGGTATTTTTAGTTTTGCAAATTATGTAAAAAATCAAAATATTTCGTGCATGCACACACATGTGTGCAAAATGCGACTTAAATATCCATTGGTCATTTTCGAAAAATAGTAATAAATATATTTTTTCGAGAAAAATTAAAAGAAAAATATGTAAGCCCTAGTTCATTCTATCTAGATCATGTTCACATATTTCATTTTTTAAAATTATTACTTTAACATTAAACACGCACACAAACTACTTGTTAATTGCTCTTCAAATTTTTAAGTAGACACGTTTCATTAAATGAAAATTTGACATGATATATGATATTTGTATATTTCAAAAAAAAAATCATTGGAAAGCCAACATAATTCTCTACATTTCGTTTTTCAATGGCATGTCAAAATTCATGTGGCAAGTATGAGTTTCGAGGGATTCAATTTAATACATGGGTAAAATTTATGTTTTTCACCGTCATATTTGGCCAAAAAGAGTTGCCCATCTTCATGGAATCACCCCCAAGTAAACTTTGTGTCTCTTGTGTGCTTGAATTATTATGTCCATGATTGATATGCTGTAGATATGATGTACATGTTGTTCTCTTAGTTAAGATCCTAAATCAGATTGAAGTAAATTCTGAAAAACTAACAGGCAGAAGACAAGATTGTAGCCCAACTGTGCTCCAAACCCACTTTTGTTCCCTTCCGAAATATGGGTTCTCAATGACCTCCCATCCCACCAGCTCCTCGACCAACTTCTATCAAGCATTTGTCTGAAACTGAGATGCAGGAACACAGAGAAAAAGGGATTTGTTATAATTGTGATGAGAAATTCACTTGGGGACATAGATGTGTTCAGCAAAAGCTCTATCTCTTGGATATGGATTCTCCGCCTGCCTCTGAAATTGGTGACAAAGCTCTAGATACAATGGATGCTTAGGTTGACATTTCGAAGCCGCCTATTGACCCTCCGTCTTAGGATGACCAGCCAGAGATATCTCTCCATGATTTAGCTGGAATCACCACCCCCCAAACCATGCGGGTCAGGGGTTACTTCAAGAAACTTCCTCTTACAATACTCATTGATTCTGGTAGCACTCATTATTTCATCGACCCTCGGATCACCACACAGGCTTATTGTTTTATCCATCCTTGCTCCAACTTTGAAGTCATGGTTGCTAATGGGGACACCTTACCTTGCAAAGGGAAGTGTCGTAATGTGCGTATCTCTATGGGAGATTATAACCTTCGCTCTGACATGTTTTCCTTGACTTTCGGCGGATGTGATGTGGTTTTGGGGGCTCAATGGATACACACACTTGGCCCCATCTTATGGGATTTTTCCAAACTTTGGATGCAGTTTTCCCCCAATGGACAAAAACAAACATTGACCAGCTTACAACCAGGGTCTCTCAGCATCATCAAATCACATCGCATGGAAAAAATCCTTAAGAAGAATTCACATGGTGTCATCGCTCAGATCCATTCCATTCATATGCAACCATCAACGGTCTCCACTACTCCTTTGGATCTACAACAAATTTTGGATCGATCTACCGGTGTCTTTGCTGAACCAGTGGGATTGCCACCTTCAAGGCCAGAGGGCCATCGTATTCAACTCCTTCCTGGAAGCATCCCTCCCAACATTAGGCCCTATCGCTACCCATTTCACCAAAAAACAGAGATTGAAATGCTCGTTCGGGACTTACTGAAGCAAAGTATTATTCTCCCAAGCATTAGTTCCTTTTCTTCACCAGTTCTTCTCGTCCGCAAAAAGATGGGTCATGGCACCTTTGCATTGATTTCCGAGCACTTAATCACCTCACTATCAAGGATAAGTTTCCAATTCCTGTTGTTGATGAGCTTCTTGATGAGCTTCATGGTGCTCAAATTTTCTCCAAGTTGGATCTTCGTTCTGGGTATCATCAAATTCGGGTTCATGAGGATGATATCCCTAAAATAGCTTTCCGTACACATGATGGCCACTATGAATTTTTGGTCATGCCCTTTTGCCTCACTAATGCTCCTTCCACATCCCAAGCCTAGATGAATAAAAAATTCCGTCCCTACTTGTGGAAATTCATTCTGGTATTCTTTGATGATATCCTCATCTACAGTAAAACCTGGGTTGAACATCTCCAACATCTGGATCTTTTAATGAAACTTTTCTTTGACCATCATCTCCATGCCAAACAGTCTAAATGTGTTTTTGGACAGCAAGAAGTCGAGTATCTTGGGCACATTATCTCAGCAATAGGGGTTCGCGTGGATCCTGCCAAAATCGTTGCCATGAACAATTGTCTGTGTCCTCAGACACTCAAGATCCTTCGTGGTTTTTTGGGGTTGACTGGCTACTGCCGCAAGTTTGTCAAGGATTATGGGAATATTGCAGCTCCATTAACTACTCTATTGAAAAAGGATTCTTTTACATGGACACATACTACTGAGTGTGCATTTTACAAACTAAAACAAGCTATGTGTACTACACCTGTTCTAGTTATGCCTGATTTTTCCAAGCCTTTCACTATTGAGAGTGATGCTTGCGGAAATGGACTTGGTGTTGTTCTCCTTCAAGATGAACACCCCATTGTGTTCACCATCAAATCCCTTTCAGGTAATAATTTAGCTGCCTCTATGTATGAGAAGGAAATGATGGTTATTTTGCATGCAGTACAGAAGTGGCGCCCATACCTATTAGGGAATCATTTCTACATCAAGACTGATAACTAGAGTCTGAAATATTTTTTGGAACAACGTGTATCCTCCCCAGCACAAGAGAAATGGGTTAGCAAACTCATGGGTTATGACTATGAGATCACTTACAAGAAGGGAAAGGACAATATTGTGGCGGATGCTCTTTCTCGCACATTTGATGACCAAGGTTCTCTTTCAACTATTTCTATGCCTATTCCAAATTGGTTGCAATCTGTTCAACAGGGCTATGTCAATGACTCTTCATTATCTCAAATCATCCAACACTTGGCCAACAACCCTTCTACTGTACCACATTACTCTTGGTATGGTGCTTCCCTGAGATACAAGGGTTGTCTGGTGCTTCCCCAGAGCACAGATATTCAATAGGATGTCTTCTATGAACTCCATGCTTCTCCATCGGCAGGGCACTTTGGGTTCCTCAAAACATATGAGCGAGCACGACGTAACATTTTTTGGCAGGGCATGAAAAGGACAATTCAACAGATGGTGGCTGAATGTAATACCCGCCAGTGCAATAAGGGTGAAACGACACTCCTTCCGGGATTGCTCGAACCCTTGCCCATACCTACACGGATTTGGACAGATATTTCTATGGATTTCATTGATGGGCTCCCTAAGTCTGGAGGGAAGACAGTGATTTTGGTTGTGGTTGATCGCCTCTCCAAATATAGTCATTTTTGTGCTCTCAGCCATCCCTATACAACCTCCTCAGTCATTCAAATTTTCCTGGACCAGATCTTTCATCTTCATGGCATTCCTTCTTCTATTGTCTCGGATCGTGATGCGACTTTCACCAGTCATTTTTGGACAGAACTATTTCGCCACACTGGCACCAAATTGAAGATGAGTTTAGGGTATCACCCATAAACAGATGGTCAGGATGAAATTATCAATAAATGCTTGGAAACTTATCTTCGTTGATTCACCTCTGAACAACAACATCAGTGGGAAAAGTGGCTCCCTCTCGCTGAATGGTCGTACAATACCTCTTACCACACTGCCTATAAAATGACCCCATATGAAGTATTCTATGGTCAGGCACCGCCAGTGCTTCTTCCATACACCCCCAGCAGTTCCCCAATTCATGTAGTTGACACAGTCCTTCGCAACTGCGATCAGATTCTTCGCATTTTGCGGGACAATCTTCACATGGCAAGAAATCGCATGAAGCAACAAGCCGATCAACACCGTTCTGAGCACACTTTTCAAGAAGGTGATATGGTTTTTCTTCGTCTCTAGCCGTACAAGCAATCCTCCCTGAAACTGAAAGCGCGTCATAAGCTCGCTCCAAAGTTCTATGGGCCATATCGGATTCTTCAGAAGATTGGGTCTTTTTCTTATAAATTGGAACTTCCTCCTTCCTGCATTCATCCAGTATTTCATGTCTCATGTCTGAAGAAAGTTCTTTGGCACCAACATTAGAGGACAAACTATTTTACCTGAACTGGATAATGAAGGATCTATCCTTTTGGAGCCGGAGGCCGTCCTCAATAAGCGCACTCGTGAGCTTCGCTCTCGCTCTATCACAGAGGTCTTAATTCAGTGGCACGGCATGCAACCAGAGGATGCTACATGGGAACCACTCCTGTAGATTCAACAACAATTTCCACATCTAAAGCTTTGAGGACAAAGATTTTTCTAAGGGGGAGGGGATGTTAGGAACCCATGTATTTACTATGTTAGTATATTGTTATTGGATGCATATGCTTTGTAAGTCCTCTCGTAGTATTTTTTGATCCATAGTTGTGTTATTGTTGTTTGGCGCATATGAGTTGTAAGTCGCCCATAGTATTGTTGATCCATAGTTTGTATTGGCCCATGGTTTTGACCCATAGTATTGGCGCCTAGACTTAGTATATAAGTGTGTGTTGAGGCCCATGAAGGCACTGTGAAGTTATTTGTATTGAGCTTGCTCAAAGGAGGTTTCCCCCTCGAAGTGGCCTGCGATCAATATAAAAGTGATTCTGATTTCTGTTATTTTTGCTATCTCATGTGTTTTCATTCATTAATTATTGTAGGTTCTTCATATGTGCTTCACATATCACGTGGATCATTATAATGAAAATATTTTTTTATAGTTTTACAATATTAGAAAGATAATTAAATTATATATATATATATATATATATATATAAATGAAGGTTTTAATTTTTTTAATCGATGCTTCACATATGATGCGACACTAATGCATATTGTTACAAGTGCTTCACATATTATGTATATCTGTTAGGAACCCATGTCTTTACTTTGTTAGTATATTGTTGTTGGACGCATATGCTTTGTAAGTCGTCTTGTAATATTTGTTAATCCATAGTTGTGTTATTGTTGTTTGGCGCATATACTTTATAATTATTGCTTCAGATATAATGCAACACTAATACATATTGTTACTAGTGCTTCACATATCATGTGGATCATTATAATAAAAATATTTTTTTATAGTTTTACAATATTAAAAAGATAATTAAATTATATATATATATAAATGAAAGTTTTAATTTTTTAATCGGTGCTTTACATATGATGCGACACTAATGCATATTGTTACTAGTGCTTCATATATTATGTAGATCATTATAATGAATTTTTTTTCATAGTTTTTACAATATTACAAAGATAATTAAATGTAATCTATATATATATATATATATAAAACAAATTTTATAGCAATAAGAAAAGGTGAATCGGTATCATGAAGGATCGTGTCTATATGTTTTAGAAATGGTCTTAGAAATGGTCTTGATGAATTACAATGTATTGTATTATGAAATACAATGCTTTTTTTTTTATAGATAGTGTAACCCTCTCCTATTGTGTTTCTTGATGAATTACAATGTATTGTATTATGAAATACAATGCTTCTTTTTTATACATAGTGTAACCCTTTCCTATTGTGTTTCTTGTTTCTTATTTATGGTAGCGTTTTTTCTATTGTATTTCCTACTTATTTATTGTAGCATGTGTGTGTGAATCAAAGGGATTTGAAAATCTCAGGGAATTTAGTAAAAGTTTATTATAGTTTTGAATCTAGAATGGAAATTTAAAAAAAAAAGGTAAAATGAATACTAGGTATTTTTATGTTTGTTTTATTTTAAAAGTAAGGGAAATATTATTTTTGAATTCTTATATTAAAGGTTAGGAATTCAAACTTTTGAATATCTAAAGATATATCTTTTAAATTTCATTAACATTGAGTTATGTTGGAAAAATAGCTCACTAGTTTGAATTTGCAAACACATTGTTATTACCTAAATTTTGTACACCTACAACATTTTCACATTGATTCCTAAAAGAAATCATAACCATACATTATGAACTTCATAAAAGCTTCATTTCATCATTAATCAACATATGGAATGAAGGAATCGATTTGCAGTTACTCTTTTCCATGTTTTACGACTATCAAGCCAAGGACCCGAGAAAAATGATGCCTTCTATTTCAGGTAGTATGTCAAACAACAAGTTTCTTTGTAGATACATTTTTTTACTGAGAGGAATGGTTAAGTCTCACCTAATTTATGAAAATTGATTTTACATTGAGAATAATAGAGTAAACGAGTTTCACACTTTGATCAAGTGTTTAATGGTATGTTTGCAAACATTTATGAAATCATCTCTACAATTTATCTTTGAGGAGGTTTGCACTTAGTAGCATACAATTACTTGTGATGAGTAAAGTCAAATAATTATATTGGGTTTTGTTTACAATGTATTCCGGTGCAAGAGGACATGGGAAATATGAAGTGAATACAAAATCATCTAGGAAATTTTATTAAATCAAATTTCAACTAAGTTGCCAAGAATTTACAAGGTTTTATAGTTTAGTACATCAAAAATATGCTAAGATTCTACAAGATTTTGATAACTATGTGAAAGATTCACCAATACTTTTATAAGGTTTGATAATTCTGTCAAATATTCGCCATGATTTTACAAGATTTTATAATTTTGTGAACGATTCGCCCAAATTTTACAAGATTTTATAATTTCCTTTTTTTTGTAAAGCCGCAACAATTCTATTATATATATATATATATATATATATATATATATATATAAAGCAAAATGTATAAGATTACATATATAATCATTCACAGTTTCTTAAGGAAGCTTGAGGTGGTGAAACCACCACCTAGGCACTCAAAAATACTATCATGATTGTCTTTCTCAAAAAATAAGGCATGCCCAACAAAGGGAAAATAGGCAGAATAGCATGAGACCATCAAGTTTGACTAGCTATCAACGATCTATAGGGAATACTATGTAGTAGACTATCTAAAACAAAAAAACCAAAAAAACTAAATAGAAGAGGGAGTGGTCAAAGCATCAAAACAACTCTTAGCTTGGATGTGCACCATGAGAAGAGTCCTCATGTTCCTTAGTGATTGGGTATCCCTCCATCTCCATGTCCAAGGATCCCAAAACAGGCTACTTGCACTACAAGAAAAAAGGTCATTGGTGAGGGTCATGCCTGTGACGGACCTTTAAGGGTTGTCACCAATGTCGTATATGATGACGGTACTTAAAACATCATCATTATAAGTTCCTTTTGAGATGGTCCTTTAAGGTTCGTCACCAAATCCCTTTTCAGTGACAATTTTGGTGAGGGTTGTTAAAGGACTGTTATTGATTCTCTCTTTGGTGACAATATTTTAGTAGCCCTCACTAATACATGTTTATTTTACTTTTGGTGAGTGTAGTAAATGTTTGTCACCAATTATCATTATAATTGGTTTTTGGCGACACTATGTGAGCGTTGCTATATTTTTCGACAAAAGAATATAATGGTTTAAGACAACTAGTATTGTTATGGATTCTTTGTAATTAATATGTTTCCAAGGTCATACTAGTCACAATACCCACTCATAAGGTCTATAAGCAATCTCTAGTGGTTTTCCATAAGAAACCGCTAGCAGTTTATAAGTACCATTCCAAAATGGAACCATAAGCAATCTGATCTTTTGGGTATTCGACATCAACAAAATTGATTCATATATCTTGTTAGATTGTACTTCCAAGCTTTGAAAGCCATTGGCATTAATGGAGGGATGCCTACTCATCCATGTTCTACTCCAACACCTTAATTCACATGGTTTGGATTGCATGACGAATGGTTTGGTTTAAGAATTTGCATTTCATCATGTTTTAGCAGACAATTACAGGCTTGACTCAAGCCTGTAGAATCTCCAGTTTCTGTGTATTTTAAATATTTCAGTAAAATATTGAAGATGAACAGATTGTTGATAAAATGGAATGTCTCGTGTATGGGAAGGGAATCCTGAAAATGAACAAAACCTTGATACTCTCTTGGATTCATCCCTCCCAGTACAAGCAAACTTTCAGTTCTATTTGGAATTATTCTTTTCAAGTTGCAGATATAATGATTTCTTCCAACAGAGTTATATATTTAAAATCCATGGAGGATTTGTAGTTGCATGATTGGAAGGGTTGGATCTCGGTTTTATCCCCTGCCTATCTGGTATGCTATTCAAAGTCTTCTCTTAATTCCGGACAAGTATTGTTCCTGTAGGGTTAAATTCAATATATTTTTCCTAATAATGTGTATAAATTCTAGCATATAAGAATGATTTTTATACATTTCAATTAGCTTTTCAAGGTCATTTCATGGCTTATTATACATCGTGACATGTGAGACCAAGTATTTTTGTTCAAATAATTTCCATAAATGGAGTGACTGTTAGCTCATTGCTTTTTGGATGAATGGGTATATGCTGATTTGACCCCATCAATTGTCGTAATTAGCTCTATCCTTTTGTCCCTGCATGTCCGAACAATTATATGTACACCCGATTTGAAAGTTGGATTTCTTTGTTATGCATATGTCAAGCCTGTAAATACCAATTTGGGTTAAAGGATCTTGGTTTGATCACCTAACTTCCTTTCAGCAAAGAAAGTTTCAGTTGGCATGGCTAGTGCTGCACGTAGGGAGGAGCCATATTCTATTGAATTGTTGGATGAAGATCCCTCTAGTAAGAGGATTTTTCAACAAATTGGATTGTATGCATTTTTTAGTAAATTTAGAGGGCACAATGAAGATGTGACCAAGGAATTTGCTCTCAATTTCGATGGAGCTTGTTCTAACATTCGAGGGTTTCTGCTTCCAATTTCAGAAACGTCCATTGCTCTCGCTGCATGCTTACCACAAACAGGGGAAAGATGGTTTAAAGATGGTCGTTTGAAAAACCCTGACTCTTGGAAATAGTTTGTGAAAGTGGCTAATTCTAGTATTCATTGGAAGAAGGGAGCTGAACGCAACTGTTTCACTGCTGAATGGGGTAGTGTCATTTTCTTTTTGCAGAAATATTTGACTTGTGAAGGACAATATAACCTTGTCTTTATTTATCATATTCGGCTTCTCCTTCACATTAAAGGAGAAGAATTGATGAACATTCCATACTTTTTGTGGAAGAGCCTGTCTAAAATGGCTTCAGCTGCCCAAAAGCGGCCTGATCAACGACTTGGTAATAGCTTGTATCATCATGGTTTAAATAAGTTATTGATTGTGGAGGAATTACAGAATAGCAACCTAACGTGGGAACAATTTTTAGTGGAACAAGGTTTTCAGGAGTAGGTTAATGATGATCCACAAGATTCTGTATCGCCCCCTCCAACAGTTCATACAGAATTTGATCCAGCACCAACATTTTCTGAACCAATTCAATCCCAACCATCTCCAAAGAGGCATAGAGATGATGAAGAGGTTAATAAAATTTCAGTTACGGTGAGAAGAAGATCTGCAAGGCTAGAAGGCATTTCTGAAGAAGTTATTGAAAAAGTTAGAACATCTGAAGATATGTTTTCGACAATACCCAAACGTACAAGAACCCGTTACACATAGAGTTAGAATTTAGAGTCAACACTCCTGCTAGAATTGGAAGCTACTTAGTTTCAAGACCAAGCTCAAAGGGAAGAAGACGAATCTAATCAAGTGGTAAGGCCCGATTCTCCTGGTTTAATTTCAAGTAAGTTACAGAAGAGGATTAAGAAACTTCAGAAGCAAGTTTGTGAATTTCAAGTTTTGGATAGACATGTTAAGAATGAAAATGAAAATTTAAAACAGAGGAGTAGACAGTTACAGAGAAAGAATGGTGTTCTTAAGAAAAGACTGAATTTTTTTAGAAATAAGGCTCACCGATGGAGTTTGCAAAACAAAAGGTTGAGGAAACAAAATAAATTTCTTAGAGATAAATTAGTACTAAAGGAATCAGTACCACTGGCTGAGGATAATACAAGTTTGGAATTATTGGCTACAGCAGCTGCAGAAAACATTCTTCCTAGTACCTCTAAAAGCTCTAAAGATAAAGAAAAAGTCACAGATGTTATCTATGAATTTTTTAATCAAATTATTGATGATGTCTGGACTAATACCCTGGCTTTAGAATCAGCTGAAGTAAATACTATTAAATGGATTGGAAGAAATGATGAATTATATGACTTGGGCCTTATTTATCAACAACGATATAAATTTGAAGTACAATGTATGTAGGAAACTTGGTTTTCTGCTTACTTGGTTCAAGAACAAAAGTGGAAGTCCAAGATACAGTCTTTACAGTAGCAATTAATGATTAAAGAAGAAGAAAAGAGACACATGTTTAAATTTGCTGAGCAAGCCATTTCTTGTAGAAGTCCTGCTAGAGTTTATTCAATGTACCTGCATGAACAATGGGTAGGCCTTCAGATGATTAGATTGAATAATAACAAAAAGTTCATGATGGGAAATGTTGATGACTTTGTGGATATCTATAATGACTCATCTACAAGGGAAAAGGATTTGTTGTGTGAACTTTATCAGTTTAAATTCTTTCTAGAACATGAATTGGAATGGAATCCCAATCCTGTAGTACGAGATATTCAGTTACGAGCCTTTTCATCTTTTATTCATAATCAAATTAAATGGGAAATATGGATGAAATTATTTTATAAGTTGGAATTCCAGTCTGAACTTCACGTCAAAGGAGAGCATCTAGATGCTGAAGTGGCCTTTTCTAGTCACAGTCAATTCCTCAGGGATCCTATGAGGGTGAAACAATTTAGAATGAATCAGAGATCAGCGTTACAGAGTTTTGAAGAACTTATATCTTGTGGGACTTTGTCCTCTTTGCAGGCCTCAGAGACCCGTTGGAATTTGCTTCCTCCAGTACTCCAACAATGGGACCCCATGGGATACCCATTTTTCCAGGTTGTGTTTTCAAGAACAAGTTTGTATGTGAATTCTCTATGAAGAAATGGTACTCAATGGCTTGGGTTAAGGTTCCATTTCCTTTTGCTCTGGTGCAACAAAACTGAGTACAATGTGGTTGGGTAGTGGTATGATTTTGCAGAGAGCTCTTCATGGATGGAAGTGGATCATCATTTAGGATTTCGGGAAAGAAATGGAGTAAGTCACCCATTTTACAGTTGGACCGAGCTACATCAGAATTTACTACGGGGGGAATAAGTTGCATAGGGACATGCAACAAACTTCCTTCTAGGGTAGATGCTTGGTGCTTGAATTTTTACCCAAAGGGTAGGTTTTCACTTGGATCTCCATCGTGTTGTTACTTGATAATATACCAGAGGATGTTAAAAACCTGTAATTGTTTTGTCAGGATTTCAGGTTTATTCAATGCACAATAGTGGAAATATCCTTCTTGTTTATCTAGACTCTAAAGTATGATATTTCAAATCTAATGATTCACCCTGCTATGTCTTTTTATGTTTATGTGAATTTGAACTTGTTCAAAAGAAGTGTATAAATTTTTCCTTGGAAACTTACTAAATCCCATAATCTGATATTTTATAGTGATTTTAGGAAAAACTTCGACCTGTTATTTCATGTAAATCAACCAACTGAACTATACTTGTTTTGTTACAAGTAGTTATAGAAGGGCCATGTTCACATGAAACTATTAGCATTGATTGCGAGGTAATCAGTCCTGCAACCTCTTACAAATCCATTTTTTTCCATAAACCTGAAATAATGCTGAAAATGTCAGAGTTGCAGTCATTGCCCTTTTTAATTTTGATATGATTAACAAACAATTAGTATGATTATCCTTTTGATCAATGTGTTGCATCTTCCTCTTGCCTCTTGGGCGATTGTACAATGTATTTAAGGCATAGCCATATTCATTATCATGTGGACTATCATGTAGCCATCTCTGGAGGTGTTTTAACATCTAGGAATTTTGTTTGTGTATTTTGACTACGTTTCATGTTAGTCTGGTTCTCTTTGGTGTTTAGGGATGTATCCACACCATGGTTCCATACCCTATTGTATTCCATGGCTTTATCTCTGATATTTTTATGTCCCTATGGGAAATATAATGATTGCAAGGACACAATTATATGTTTGTTCAAGATTTCTCTTAAGGCGCACCCAATGTTCGACATTAGAAATAAAATTTTGGTTTTTTCCATTATTTAAATAATTATTTTTTCGTGTTTTCATTGAATTTGCACTAATGATTTATTCAATAAATATAATCTCAAGGGACTCTTCTGATAGGTGTCCAAGTAGACATCAGTGATCATTGAATTCTAATGCACTGATAACCACCGCCACCCAGAGATCCATAACTTTCATTGATCTTAGATTTTATGGGTTTTGGGAACCTTCATTTGTTTTCATTTCACATTTTTTCTAAGGCATGATAGGGTTCATCAATACTACATCTGTATTGCCATGAATATGACTTGGTTTAAACACAGGTAACAATAGAAAAAATCAGTAAGTTACATTGTGTTTCGTTGATTTAGTTCATCGAATCATGTTTTAAGCAGAATCTATACATGTTTGTGGATATCATTATTTTTTTTAGTTGCTTTCCCATGGGATTTGATGACTGTCTTGTTTAGTGTTTTTAGACAGTTTAATAACATATATCTACAGGCTTGGCTTAAGCCTGTAAGTTGAGTTGTTGTTTATAATTACATATGCACAAATGGAAATTGGACACATGGGTCTTATTTGGAATTGTGTCACCTAGCCCATCCTCCTGTTGGTTGCTCTAAGTTCATTCTGATGTAGATTTTCCTTGAGCAAGCTTGAACTCAAGCAACCTATTGTCAATACTTTTGTATATCCACATGTAGCTAATTCTTCACTGTTTATGGAATTACTAGAACATTCCCAATTAGCTTCAAAGCCTTCAAACCTGCCTTTGATCAGTTCTCAAATGCATTCACAAATTATTGTGCCAAAAAAATGCTTCAGACAATTCTTCAATTATGCTCTTAGGTTTGTAGAGTTCCTATAGAGATCATCCTCCTGTTCTCATAACTTTCTAGACTGCTTACTTTCATCAGCTGTAGGTTATGTGTTTATCTAGGACCCTGCCTAGTCTTTCTTAGACCCAGCCAAGAAAATTGGATACAAGACCCTGCTTGTATTATATGTACATATGCATATCTTATCAAATTTCATCATCTCTGTCATGTCACACTTTATCAACCTGTCACAACCATGTCTTCAGTCTATCCTTAGTAATATCATCAGTCTAACTGTTCAGTCATATTAATAAAGTTTGCTCATCAACTAAATGTGCTCATATCTTCAAGGTCTTCCCATATCTTCAAGGTCTGCTTATGTCTTCAACTTCTGCTTATCATCATTTCCTCAACCAACCAACTGCTGCTCATCATGTTGTTACTGTCATCATTGTCATGTTAATTATCATATCGAACTGTCACATCATCCACAATGATGTCCAATATTGTTACTGTTAAGCCAAGGCTTGCATTTCTATATAAGGCTGTCATGTCAAATTAGTCCATATACTGCTCATACTCAATGGTCAAGCTGGTCATGTATGTCACAGTCACTACTTCTCATACCAAGGTCACTGTGCATGTATATCACTGAGATATCATCATATTAATACACCATTACCAGTATATACATCACTGTATCTATTGTGTAATTCTATGCATCATCATTATCAACATCAGTGTAGGCACCATAAACATCAAGTGTTCATCAAATCATGGCATGGTAGATCATCATCAAGGTCTCTATACATCAAGGTTTGAACATGCATATTGCATCATCTCATTGCTATTCAACTGTGTGTACATCACTGTTCATACTTCACCTATCTCCATACTGTAGTATGCAACATCATCATAAGGTAGCATACATCCTGGGCTTTCATCATTCAGATTGTTGAAGGTGTGAACAAGGTCAACAGACTTGTTAGGGCATCATTCTGCTACTGTAAACAAATTCTGGACAGTGCCAAAAGCTCTCAGAAGTTATATACCCGAAATCAGAAATAATAGACAAGAAAATTAGACTCCTATCATGCTCCTACGATTTTCCACTTGTCCACCCTTTGCTGCTGCTATATATCAGTCCGAAATTCCTCAGTCACACCAAAAATCAGAGTTAAAAAAAAAAACTATTTACTGTAGCTGCTATCATCAAGTGGTATACTAGACCAACTTCACAATTAAGAACTTCATCCATCAAATTTTAAGAGCTTCATATAATCTAGCTATGACATGTCATCATCCAAGTGTCATCATGCCACCATGTATGTGGGTGCCAAACCTTTACATGCACCATGACCATCTTCAAGGGTTTCATGACCCCATCAACCCACAAATGACCACAGAATGGGTCATTTTCCCACTTTGGTGTTCCAAAGCCCAATCACGCCATGTCATTAATATTTATCACTTCTTTGTTATGTTATGGTTTGTTTTCCCAAGCTGTCATGTCCACATATGTCATCCCATGCCCATATTCGTTTTGCCATGTCATTCATGCTTATCATGCATGCTTGTCAATGTTATCTAGCTTGCTTATCTTCATGCCATGTACACCTTTGTCATTAATGTTGTCATCAATGACAATCATAGACAACCATATTCATCAGTACCTAAGGTCTTTTAGAGACCTTAAATGCAAGGGGCTTCAAATGCCTGCATTGGATGGTGTACTGTATCCTATTAGTATCAAATAGGCAATAGCTAGGTACAAGAGACATCCATAGTGCCATTCTCTTAGACCACAATATCATAGTGTTTGGGGGAACAAACGGGTCTAATAAGATAAATGATCTGCACACTTTAGACTTGTAGACCAATGAATGGAGGCATGCTTGCATTCGAGGAACTCCACTATCCCCATGAGAGAGGGGGAGGAAATTACTTGATTGATGTTCATATTCTGGACCTGAATCTAATGAAATGGATTTCCCTTGATGTGAATGGGATCTTATTGCTCCCAGAGATAGCCACACTACAATTGCTATTGAAAACATGCTTGTGGTATAAGGTGGATATTCTGGATACCATTACTTAGGAGAAGTTGATGTTTTGGATCTTGAAACCTTAACTTGGGGATGATCAAATAGATGAAAATATACAACAACTAATTGTCTATGGGCCTACCTTTCACTTGGAGTACATTGGAAGGCTCCTTGCAAACAATACCACATGTCCACTTTGTCTCATTATTTCTATTACCTTGAACACAGCAAATTATCTCATTGCAAGTAACATGGAACTAACTCCTACATTTATGGAACTAACTCCTAACTCCTAAAGTTCTTAAGTAACATGGATGCACAACAGAGTGGACTTCCTTCTATTTAGGTTCCTGGTCTAGGTCTTGTACTTATCCTTATGCCTTTGAAAGTAATAGCATACAAGTAGGGAATACCAACATGAGAAGGGAACCCATGATTTAACCTTGCATCCACCTCACTATTACAATGAACCAACTGGATAAGAAAACTATGTATTGAAGAAATATAGTGAACCATGGCTTTATCTATGATATTTTTATGTCCCTATGGGAAATATAGCAATTGCAGGGACACAATTATATGTCTGTTCAAGATTTCTGGTAAGGCACACCCAATGTTCGACATTAGAAATAAAATTTTGGATTTTTTCCATTGTTTTCATTGGCTTTGCACTGATGATGTATTCAATAAATATAAGCTCAGGGGACTCTTCTAATAGGTTTCCAAGTAGACATCAGTGGCCATTGAATTCTAATGCATTGATATCCACCACCACCTAGATATCCACCACTTTCATTGATCTTAGATTTTATGGGTTTTGGGAACCCTCATTTTGTTTCATTTCACATTTTTTCTAAGGCGTGATAGGGTTCATCACTACATCTGTATTTCCATGAATATGGATTGGTTAAACACAAGTAACAATAGAAAACATCAGTAAGTTAAATTGTGTTTCGTTGATTTAGTTCATTGAATCATGTTTTAAGCAAAATCTATACATGTTTGTGGATATCATGATTGTTTTTAGTTGCTTTTCCATGGGATCCGATGAATGTCTTGTTTAGTGTTTTTAGACCAACATTTATATGTAAATGGATAAGCCCAAGAGATATTTTGATGCATATAGGATTTCGTATGTGGAATGTGGGTATCTTCATGATAAGTTTTTAATTTGTTTTGCTTGGTTTTGAAGGTGTATTCGTTGGGATAAAAATTACAAATGTGTGAATGCAATTTTGATGTTTTCATATTTGAGTTTTAAATTTATTTATAATTTTTAGATATTATTAAGGGTTTAACAAGATGACCATCTAGTTGTGGGGATTATAGGGGTGTCGTGGAGGATTTTTATGGTGATTTTAGGAAAAAATTCGACCTTTTATTTCATGTAAATGCACGAACTGAACTATACTTGTTTTGTTACAACTAGCTATAGAGGGTCATGTTCACTAGGACTATGTGCTGGACATGAAACTATTAGCATTGATTGCAAGGTAATTAGTACTGCAACCTCTTACAGATCCATTTTTTCCATAAACCTGAAATAATGCTGAAAAGGTTATAGTTGCAGTCACTGCTCTTTTTAATCTATCTCTGTGAAGATAGTTATTTGTATCAGACATGACTTTTGCGAGAGGGAGATATACCAGTACTTGTGGAATTATCAGAATCAGACACTGCTTGGGCTTCTCCAAAAGTGAATTCTCTGTCATCAATCCTCCATGTCACCTTTGCCATGTCTTTTTCCTCCAGCTTGCTTGCCATGCTTGTCCATGCTTGTCTACAGGCTTGGCCTAAGCTTGTAAGTTGAGTTGTTGTTTATAATTACATATGCACAAATGGAAATCGGACACATGGGTCTTATTTGGAATCCTGTCACCTAGCCCATCCTCCTATTGTTTACTCTGAGTTCACATTCTTCTCAATCTTTGATCAATTCAATGTCATTGCTTTTCCAAGGTATAAAAATGTTAATTGCATCCGCTAAATACTTGCATTGATTATTTCTATGCTTAAGCTTGATATCATAATTAGGATCAACCAGAATTGATCGTGGGCACACAAGATAATATCCATCACCTAATATTTCCCCATTAGGCATGACAAAGTTTGGTTCAATTCTTTTGATGTAACCCTTTGCAACCTTCAATTGACCATTAAAATATGTCAGTAAACATTTTTTTCCATTCAATCCCACATCTGAAGATGGTAATTGTAGTTGAACCTGCCAATAAACAAATTCCTGTGAGATTCCTCGGAATAAGAATGGAATATTAAACATAGAAATAAAGAGGCTTCGAACTTACTTGTTGTATTGATTTTCCAATTGGGTCACGATTATGTTCTCCCAAAGTCAAAGGAGTTTGTTTTGGCAAAGCATGATGAGGACTCAGAGAAGCCTGTTAGTAAATAAATACTTGTAAGATATAGTGAAATAACGATTATAACATTGCAGTAAATATTAAATAGTTTCAAAACTCACCATCGACTTTGGAGTATGAAATGTATTAGACTTTGGAGTATCAAATGTATTAGATGGTCTAGGAGCCATTGTATTTTTTTCCAATGAACCTTGACTAGGATTATTCTGGAGACTCTCCTAAAAAAAAATACTTGTGAGTGATTCTCAAATAATGGAAAATAAAAATGGAAAAAATAAGAGTTGGTTTAAAAAACTACATGGATTGGGGTGACTGGATTAAGAGGTGACAGTTGCGGAGGTCATCGATTTGATTCAACATCTGACATGGAAATATTACTCTGCCAATATAATAGTTTGCATTAGATATCATGAAATCAGAAGATAAAGGGTTAGGATGCAAAAACAATAATTCATATATTACACACCCTACAACAATACGATCATGTTCATGTTAGCATTATGATTTTGAAATCCCCAACTTTAAAGATGGCCTACATAAAAAATTAAAGTCTACACATGCAATCCTTACATTGTTCGATTTTGGAACAACTCTACCACTTTCTTTCCCCACCTCCATGGCAGCTTTCCATTCCATTAATTCTTCAACAGCTTTTTTCAATCTTCCGAGTTCCTTGTCTTTTTCTCTTAATTTCTCTTTAGTATTATGAAATTCCTTCTTGTACGAATGCTCTTTTCCAAATAATACTGTTGGAGTGACTCTGAATCCAACCCCACGTACACGACCCCTCCTCTCAGGCCCCAAAACTATAGCAAGGGCATCTTGCTTTGTAGCATATGCAGGAGACACTGACTCATTTTGTGCCGATTCAATTTGATTCTAGCAATGTCAACATTTCAACAAACTGATATAAGAAACATCATAAACTCTAAAAAAAGCATAAATGATACCAGAATAGGTTCGGAACTTACTATTTTCTCCATAATGAATGACGACATTGGAGTGCCATCCTTCTTTTTATGGCATTTCATCCACACATCAGCCCTAGTTATAGGATTATTACTTGGACCACGAGATTGATTCTAGTATCAACAAATACAACAATCTAGTTAACTATATTTAAATTTGTTAATTGTGAACATATAATAGAATTTGTTGCAACTTACGAGATCATCTTCAACCCTAAAGTAACCTCTACGGCTAGAAGTGTGGGTCTCTTGTTCTAATGCCCTATTTTCCTTATTTGTTCTTGACCTCTCCTGCAACTCAATAAAAAAATAGATGCTAAGATTATAGTTGATTGTATGAGAGGATTCAAAATCAAAGATGATAACATTCAAATCTATCTTTCATTTTTACTGAATTTAGGGTCAGATCATAATCTAACAAATTCAATCCAATCAGTTTCATTTACTCCAATAGGAATGTTTGCAATCCTTTCCTCATCTGTTTCGTATTTCAAATAGTATTTCTTATACAAATTATATCTATAGGTTCTCAAGCGTTGAGATATTGCTTTATGACACCATTTCTTTGCTGAAGGATCTATTTGGTAGGTACGCTACAATAGAAAAAAAATGCATTATTAGATACAAGCGTTATTTGAAACTAAACCTATCACACACAAGCCCAATATGCATCAATATATAAAGTTTAGAATAAGTTGATGCTCACATTGATTGCACTCCACATGTCTTTCTTTTGCACTTCAGACACTTTTTTCCATTCCATGTGCTTGATGCCTAGAATTTCCCTTGCAAGAACACCTAAAAATGAGGAGAATTTATCTGAATGTGGACCAATAGGCTGGCCCCTCTCATTAAATTGAATTTCAGGCAATGCAATGCCCTCTAAAGTGGTTCCAGAGAGACATTTTGTTGGTCCTCTACTCCTTGTTTTCACATTTATTGCAGTACTAGCTTCGGTAGATGCATTTACATCTTCTAACCATGCTCTTGTTGTGGTGGATCCTGATCCAAAACATGCTCTTGGTGTGGTGGATCCTGATCCAAAACATGCTCTTGTTGTGGTGGATCCTCCTCCAAAACATGATATTGTTGTGGTGGTTCCCGTTGAAAATTTTCTGGAAAAACAAACTAGTACCCCTCTTGAGACAATGACAATATGAAATTGTTAATATGAAATCTTGAAATACTTGTATAGGACAAAAAATGTTTAGAAATGATCATACCTTCTAGTACTGGTTCTTTCACATCTTTCTCAAGAGTATGTGCATTAGAATTGTTGTCGACACTATAACAAGTAGATTCACATTGAAATGGGACAGTGGATCCCGATGCTATATTTTGTTGGAATTTGTTTCCCATCTTAGAGCCTATGGTCAAGTATATTATGAATTTTTTTAATATAATTGTTTATTTATTAAAAAATAAATAATAAGTTACCATCATGTTTAAAATATTTACCTAAAGTTGTGCCACATATAACATTGTCATTTCTTTTGGTAATGCGGCCTGACTTTGTTAAAAGTGATGTATTGCAATGTCTTAATTTAATCTTGTTAGCTCCCTACAAATATGGATTGCAGCTCGTGCTCAAAGAAAGTTAGATAATTTTTAAGGTATAAAAGAGGGGACAATAATTGTTAAAAAAATATTGAAGTTATTGAAATCCCCCCCCCCCAAGAAAAATGTCTTACTTTGATATGGACATCCGCAAATAAACTGCATAACAAAAAAAATCATTTTTCTTAACACATCGTTGAAACAAGCCAACTAACACAATTCTGAAAATTAAATAGTATTTATGAACATTATACAAATATCTTTAACTCATTCATAACAAAATGTCTAACAATGTATACTAAAATATAGAGGGTGCTTTTTGGGAATACTCTGTGTTCAAACGTTTTACAGGAAAAATATATGAAATCTAATGTTATTAACTGGTTCAAGATGTTACTGCATCTTGGACTGCTCAGGATGCTACTGCAACTTATGACTCCAAGACACACTCTTTTCTTCTATTTAGATTTTTCGGGTATTCTTTGATTTGTAATCTTCACATGCTTCATCGAATATTCTATTATTAAACCTTTTAGTTCATATTTCTATCTTTTGCAGATTTTGATTATTTAACCAATTAAAATCTCAATGGAAATCTTCCAGGTTTGCGGTCTTCACTCCCTTTCAAATCTCTGTTTTAATGAACTAATTAATTAATTAACTAGTCAATTAATTCATAAATTAACTTCAAGCCTGTAGGCTTCATTTCCTTCAAAACTGCATGCTTGGGCTTTCTACGGGATTCCTTTCTCCCAAAACTTGGGCATGATATTTTTTAATCTTCTAGCTTCATCTTATTAAGATCTCCATCTATATAAGATCTGCAGTGACGGTGGAGAAAAACTTGTCACAGAAAAACAAAGCAACTGTCTTGCCCGCAAGATCAGATACCGGGACCTGGTCACCTCTATTGTTTGATCACAAAGTTACGCTCATCAGAAACCAAGAGTGACTCCAGGGTTTGCGATTTTGAGGACATAACTGCCATATTGCCAACAGGGGCGTCTCAAGACATGGGAAAATATTTTAAAAAAAGGCCGGATTGGTCCCAGCAGATCTTGTCTGTGTATGCAGAATGCTGAAACCACAAAACATCTTCTCATGAAGAGTGTTTGGAAATTATGCTGCACAACTCTAAATACTGAGCAGATGTGAGGTGGGGTTCTGAGAATTTTGATATAAATTTGCTTAACTGGTTTACATTAGAGAGATTTTGAGGTAAAAAAATGGCCTCCTAAGAGATGTACTACAAAAATATGAGATATATTAAAATAATATGAATTTGGGGTTTTATGGGGTAGGTATATATGACAAGTCACCTCCCACACTATTTTCTATGCACAATATAAATAACCATGGTTGAGTTACTTTTCAAAATTCACTAGAAATAAAATTAGTAAAATAAGTCTACATTGATGTGACTAAGATTCATTGTAAATTTCCAAAAATTTATTGTCCTTTAACATTTATTTGTCTTGAACTTGCAAATGAAATTAAATAATAAAAAACATTTTTAAGAGCTATTTTTTTAATTTTATGTTGAATTTTTATATTTAGTACTTTTCTCATGAATTTAATAATGTAATTTAATTAAGAATTCATTTACATGTAAAATGTCAATAATATTATTATAATCCACATTGCATTATTATTATTATTATTATTATTTATTAAATCTATTATTATTCTTTATTAGTTTGACATTATGTTATTAAATAGAATGGAGTGAATATATAATTTAAAATTAAAAACATAAAAATGATAACATATTATTTTATAAAAAAATGTGAAAGGACTTTCTTTATGAATTAAGAGTACTTCACTTGAAAATAACAATAATATTATTTTATGAGAAAGTGTGAAAAGACATTCATTATGAGTACTTTACTTGAAAATGACAGTAATATTATTTTATGAAAAGACTATCATTATGAGTACTTTACTTTATGACTTAAAAGTACTTACACCACTACCTTGGTTAACTATGTGTTTTCATCCACCATAGAAAATTTGACAAATAAACATTCTTAACTCATGCAATGCCACCTCACCAAGGGGGATGATGTCATCTACTAGAATGTGATTGGTTGTATTTTATAGTATATTTTCTTTGTTTTGAGGCCATTTTTTGACCTCAAAATTTCTCTAATGGAATCTGTAAATCTTACCATTTACTCCCGGTTTAGATTCCAATATTTTTCCTTGAAGAAATTCTGTGATTTTTGCTAACTAGATGTTGGAGAGACTGACTCAGGTGTTTACAAGACCTCTGTAACTTTTGGAAAGAGCAAATCTGCATTTTTTGTTTGGATTTGTGAGTAAGTGGATTTCCAGCAACGATACATCTGGAAAATTCTGGTAACCCTATTCTAAGACTACGAGATTAGGGAATGGAGAAAGTTTGCTCATCTCCTGCATCAACAAGGGTGGAAACGGCCGGTGGCACCACATGTTGGCCTACTTATTTCAAATCCAGAGTATGATGATGTAATGTATTTTAATATCTAGTTCATGAATGGACAAAAACAACTGACAAGATAACAAAAAATGTCTTTGCAAAAGGCCAACTATCCACAATAAATGTCATTTGCAAATATGGATTTTAAAATACTATTAAATTTTGAAATACTCATCATAATTCATCTTGACCGAAAGGGACAATAAGGACAAAACAATTGCCAATAAGGACAAAACAATAGTATGAGCAATATAGTACAAAGGGACAATAAAGACAAAACAATAGAATGAGCAATATAGTACAAACAATAGTACAAGGCAATGGTAACTCTTTTTGTTTCCACGGGTTAAGATTGCCTGTTGTAAGAGAGTTTTCTTCTCATTTCCTCTACTCTTCATAGTTTTCTAACTTCAACGCCAAGCAAAAAAAATTTTCAATTAAAATATTGTTGAATACATATGAGCTTTGTTAAATTTTCAGAATTTACATCAATCTGATCTAGGATCTTAACTGAGAGAACAACATGTACATCATATCAATCATGGAGACAATAATGCAAGCACACAAGAGACACAAAGATTTACTTGGGGAAAACCATAAAGTTGAAAAACCCCAATAACTTCCTCAGAGATAGATAGAGCAATGATACAACCAACCATAAGAGATAGACACAACCTAGCAGCAGATCCTCCTCCTCCATAAGTGCGCCTCTCCTCCTTGAGAGCATGTGTGAGAAGTGAGTGAGTAAATAGAGTGCCTCCCGCACTCTATTTATACTAGACTTGACTTGCCTTTTTACCTAACTCATGTAGGCTCGAACTTAACCACATAACATAGTGCTGACTGGGCCGACCCCCAATAGGGTGGTCTAATAACCCTTTGACCCACATGGCCGACCCCCAATAGGGTGGTCTAATAACCCTTTGACCCACATGACTTATACAGTGCAGACCCCAAACAAGGTGGTCTAATAACCCATCAAGTATAAGTTACGACACTTACAATATAAATGACGACACTTCCTTATAGAGGAATAATACCATCTCTATAGGAATATAATAAACATATATGTGAAATACATTCCAAAGTTACATATACATCAACACTCCCTCTTAACTAGGAAGGTATTTCTCAGCACAGTTCTTCTAGCACAAGTCATCTTCTCTGGATCATCGTCACTGGATAATCGTCATCGAGTCATCATCATCGTCAATGCTGCTGCTATCTCAATCAATCTCTAAATCTACTCGTCATAGGAAGTTCTACAGAGCCAGTCCTTTTTCATACTGGATGTAGGCCCACCACCTGCAGGTCTTCATCATCACTGGCCATACTGTGGAATCCTCAGGACTTATTACGTGCGTCACAAAACCTGGCTGCAGCATCCCAGGCTATTACGAGCACACAGCTCTACCTGTAGGATCTCCCAGGAGCACATTACATGTGACCCATCACAAAACCTGGCTGAAGCATCTCAGCCTGTTACGAGCACTCAGCTCTACCTGTCGGATCTCCCAGGAGCACATTACATGTGATCTCACCACAAAACCTGGCTGAAGCATCCCAGGTTGTTATGAGCACACAGCTCTACCTGTCGGATCTCCCAGGAGCACATTACATGTGGTCCACCACAAAACTTGGCTGAAGCATCCCAGGCTGTTACGAGCACACAGCTCTACCTGTCGGATCTCCCAGGATCACATTACATGTGGTCCACCACAAAACCTGGCTGAAGCATCTGAGGCCTTTTTCATCCTGTCCAGCTCTCCCAGGAGCAAATTACATGTGGTCATGGAAAAACCTGGCTGAAGCATCTGAGGCCTTTTTCATCCTGTCCAGATCTCCCAGGAGAAAATTACATGCCATAGGACAAAACCTCGCAAGAGCATCTGCTAGATATCCCAGGGCACCGAATTATATGCCATAGGCAAAACCTTGAAAGACTATCTGCAGATCTCCCAGGGCACAAATTACATGTCCTCCCAAGCAAAACCTTGCAAGAGCATTTGCCAGATGTCCCAGGGCACCGAATTACATGCCATAGGCAAAACCTCGAAAGACCATCTGCAAATCTCCCAGGGCACAAATTACATGCTTTCCTGCACAACCTGATCCACGGCCA
The DNA here is from genome assembly GCA_027924585.1 of Larix kaempferi. Classification (NCBI taxonomy): domain Eukaryota; kingdom Viridiplantae; phylum Streptophyta; class Pinopsida; order Pinales; family Pinaceae; genus Larix; species Larix kaempferi. The sequence continues at coordinate 351,848 of BSBM01000646.1, forward strand.
TAAAGTATCATCTGATACTCATCAAACATCATCCTGATGTACACATGATCATCCTGATCATCATCACTGCAACATCCTGCTGCATGTCATCTGGAGAAGCTCGTCATCCACGATCATCCTGATCATACAATGCATCCATCTGATGCATACCAAGTATCCATCATCATACATACATGATCCACACAATGTATCCATCAATCATACATGATCTACCTGATCATACAAAGATACATGATCCACACAATGTATCCATCAACATACATGATCTATCTGATCATACAAAGATACATGATCCACACAATGTATCCATCAACATACATGATCTACCTGATCATACAAAGATACATGATCCACACAATGTATCCATCAGCATCCAACATGATGCGTACACATGATCCAACCGATCATATCCAGCATCCAACATGATGCGTATACAAAATACATACACATGATCCAACCGATCATATCCATCATCCAACATGATGCGTACATACATATAAATGATCCAACTGATCATATCCAGCATCCAACATGATGCATACATACATACATATAATGATCCAACTGATCATATCCAAGCAGAAACCAGAACATCATCCTGATGCTCATCATCCAGCGCTTACATCCACAGCCATGTGAAGGATCCCCCTTCCAACATGCTTGGAATGGCTTCAGCAAATGTGTCCAAGTGTCCTCGATCTCAAGAACGCCAAGCCTCTCTCTGAAGTACTCGAACTTCACTCTGGCTAGTGGCTTCGTCAGCACATCTGCAATCTGCTTGTCCGTCGCAACATACAGGAGCTTCACGGCTCCTCTCTGCACCATATCCCTGATATAGTGATATTTGATCTCTATGTGTTTCGACCTGTCATGAACCACTGGGTTCTCGGACTGCTTCACTCAACTCTGGTTATCACAGAAGATACCAGTAGCATCCAACGGGAGATCAAATAACTCAGACAGTAGCTTCCGTAGCCATACTGCCTCACAACCAACTGAACAGGCTGCAACATACTCTGCCTCAACTGTACTCAGTGCTACACAGGACTGCTTCCTGCTAAACCAAGAGATCACACCTGATCCCATACTGAAGCAACACCCAGATGTGCTCTTCCTATCTGCAGCACTGCCAGCCCAATCTGAATCAACATAACCCTGCAGGTTAAACTTTTGATTCGCTTCATACTTGAGCCCATAATCCACTGTACCCTTCAGGTTCCTCAGAACATGCTTTACAGCAACCAGGTGAACACTCCTCGGATCCGTCAGGAACTGGATCAATGTGTTCACAGCAAAGCAAATGTCTGGTCTCGTGTTCGTCAGGTACATCAAGGACCCAATCATCTGACGATACATAGAGACATCAACTGGCTCAGATGAAGCATCACAAAGAAGCTTCAGATTCGATGCCATCGGTGTGGCCATGGCCTTGCAATCCATCATCCCAAATCTCTTCAGGATATCTACTGTGTACTTCCCTTGACCAAGGAAGATCCCACCTGCACTCTGCCACACCTCCATACCTAGGAAATAGTGCATCATTCCCAAATCTTTCATCTCGAACTTGGCAGCAAGCTTCCTCTGCGTGTTGGCAATCAATCTATCTTCACCAAGTTCTGCACACATATAAGACTGCACCATGCTGTCTTGAAATCCATCTGGTGCATCTTCTATTTCATCACTTTTATATTTCTTAATGCTGCCATCTGCAACATGCTTGATCTGATAGTTCCATTTGGAAGTCATAACAAACTTCCCTTCACATCTTGGGACCGCATCCCAAACATCGTTCTTCATGATCAACAGATCATGGCATTCTTCCCGTATCCTGGGAACTTCAATATCTTCAATAGATAATTTGTTGCTGAACAAATGTTGTAGTTCTTCTTTTGTAGGAGATGGCATACGATCTTTCCTACACAACAAGTTAAATTGCATGATTAGAAAACATCTCATAGTTTTCAGAAGAAATTCTTACACATAAGGAAATATGCCATACAGTCATGCAATTATCTTAGCCAATGCTTCAATACAACATTCATCCATATCACGTAACTTTCTAGATGCCTTCCAATCTCTACCAGAACATTGTTAAGAGTGTGCACAACTCCCAACATGTCAGCAAAGAGGTTTCATTCTAGATAAGTAGCAATGGAATGTTGTACAGTGCCATAGGCCACTTACCCATGTGTATTAGTAGTATACTGTTCATTAATGCAACTATTCTAATATGCACAAGACATATCCTAAGTCTAGGAACATGAGCATATACATCATTGAACAATTTTATTTAAACAAACAAATATGCAAGAAATGATAATTAAAATACTTATCTTTGTTTGTTCGTTGGGTGGACTCCCTCTGAGTCTTTGCTTCTTTGCGGGAGATACTGGAGTCATAATATGAAGTAGCTTCTTCTACACCTTTCTGTTGTGGAATGTAGGAAGATGTTCAACTCCCTCTGAATATCTACATCCTTGCAGAAGCTACTGAAGTGTGCTCCTTTGCTTTCTTTGCAAGAACAACTGGAGTGTGCTCCCTCTTGATCTTTGCTTCCTGGATTACCTGTCCTTGAACTTACATTCATCCTTGGTCCCTATGCATGCTTATTATTATCATGATTGTGTTATCCTTGTGATCTCATATAAAATCATACATTCATTAGTATACTATTTAAAACACAATAATCTCAAGCATGTATAGTCATGATCATTTCATACAGAAATAATAAGCATTAGCATTCAAGGTTTATGTAGGAATCTTATGGTTAGTCAAATCATAAGAAGCATAACATGTCTAAACCTATAATTACTCAAACCTATGACTCTTCGCGTTAGTTGAATCATCAATTAAGATAAGAGATATAATGTGCATAAAATCTGTGATTATTCAAACTTATACTTTCATGATTCTTCTGGTTAGTCATATCATCAATTATAGTAAGAACAATAATATACATCCAACCATGATTATTCAAACCTATGACTTCATGAATAATCATTATCAACAACAGTATAAGATCCTAACACAAGGTAGGATTCTATCTTGATATAGGAAAAACATACCTGGATTAGCATGCTAGCTATTTATGTCTAACATACCCGCATAATGTCTTCTGGTTCTCTTTAGTGACTTGTGCTAGTAACCTGCATGTCTCATAAGTTAGCCATTATAAAACCAAGTTATACATACCTCGAGAATGGATCTTCTATGAGATCCATGGCAATGGATGAATCTTTGTCCTCATGTCATCATGATCATATGTTCTTGAACCAGAACATGATTTGTCTTTCTTGGTGTACCTTTCATGTTAGTAGACAACATAAACCTCATACAACACCATAATGCATTAGTACAATCATAAGTGTCAACACCCTAATCAGTGAATATCTTCTATCATGCATTCATAATTTTGTTAAGGTGATACGACAAATCTAAAATCAAAATTGTACTAACCGTAATAACATGAAGACAAACATACCATAAACTTAATCATGGACAAATATCGAAACATACCTCTATGAGTCATACCTGTCGAGATCACTTGTAATCTTCAGGAACTTCTTCACTCATGTAGATGATCAATCCATATTCTTCTAGGATTAACCCAATCCACTTGATTTGCAAGAACTGGACCTGGAGCTGGATATGGGTTTGTCAAAGAAACCCCAAAAATTCAAACTTTGAATTTCAAACTTCTGAAAGGATAGAAATATGCGCCTTGATGAGCTGATCAAACTGGTATATTCAGAATTTGAAAACTGCAAAGTTTCACTCCTCAATTTTGCCTTTGAAACTTCCGGATTCACTGGACGTGACCCTGAACTGGGGTTTGATGAAACCCACTCTTCTGCCCAATCAAAAAGTTTGATCCAAAGCTCTAAGCTTCTATTTTTCTGAGGAGCTTCCAGCCATGGTCACAGATTTCAAAAATTCCCATTTTTACAGAAGCCCTAATTTTCCACTTTTCTGATCAAAGTCCCGAACTAGGGTTTGATCAAGCCCGGCCTTCTGCCCAACCAAAAATTCTGATCTTGGTCTCTAAATTTCTATTTTGATGAGTAGAATCCAGCCATGGTCTCTGATTATAAAAATTCCAACTTTCTCCAAAGCCCTAAATTCCGGAAGCCATGAATGAAGCTACTCAAAAATAATTCTGTTTTGACAGAAATATGTACCTGATTGTTTCTGGTGTAACTCCGAACATTTTGATCCACAGGTTCTGAAAACATTTCCTGAGATAGACTGACCTGTTATATTTCCATCCTGACAGGTCTGACCTCAATTGGATTCTCTGAGAGAGAGTTATGTCAAGTGTCGCAACATGACCTGTTTATGGGATAATGCAGGAGAGCGTACTTGTACGGCATGCCACGTGTCACTAGTTCATCTTCGGCCTCTGAAAAAGTTTTCTGAGATAGTACAGTCTGTGTACTACCTGTCACTGTTTACGAAATTTCATTTGGAGCTTCCTAGCCCAATTTATGACCTTTTTCCCAAGGTCACCTGATTTTGACTCAGATCTGGAAGAGGCAGAAACCCTATATTGTACAGATCATAAATCACAAAGTACAACGAATTAGAGGTTTTCCTTTGGCCAAAAGGTACCTGGAGATTTAATATTCGTCCTGTAACAATTTCAGATCCGAAAAATTCGCCAAAACGGATTTATAGCGAAAGTGCTATGATGACTGGTTTTTGCTATATCAAGCCCTAGCATCGTAAGTGCAACAAGTGTCATACATGCCATATCATGCCTTCTTTCAGGCTAGCTCTGATACCATGTTAAATTTTCAGAATTTACATCAATTTGATCTAGGATCTTAACTGAGAGAACAACATGTACAGCATATCAATCATGGAGACAATAATGCAAGCACACAAGAGAGACAAAGATTTACTTGGGGAAAACCATAAAGGTGAAAAACCCCAATAACTTCCTCAGAGATAGATAGAGCAATGATACAACCAACCATAAGAGATAGACACAACCTAGCAGCAGATCCTCCTCCTCCATAAGTGCGCCTCTCCTCCTTGAGAGCATGTGCGAGAAGTGAGTGAGTAAATAGAGTGCCTCCCGCACTCTATTTATACTAGACTTGACTTGCCTTTTTACCTAACTCATGTAGGCTCGAACTTAACCACATAACATAATGCTGATTGGGACGACCCCCAATAGGGTGGTCTAATAACCCTTTGACCCACATGGCCGACCCCCAATAGGGTGGTCTAATAACCCTTTGACCCACATGACTTATACAGGGCCGACCCCAAACAAGGTGGTCTAATAACCCATCAAGTATAAGTTACGACACTTACAATATAAATGACGACACTTCCTTATAGAGGAATAATACCATCTCTATAGGAATACAATAAACATATATGTGAAATACATTCCAAAGTTACATATACATCAACAAGCTTTGTTCCTATTTATATTACACAATGAAAAAAAAATTGGAGGGAAATCTAAATACTAAAAACAATGGAGGGAAATACAAATCCAAACATTATTTTCTTGACAATAGATGTTCCTATTTCCATTTACAGATGTTACTATTTTCTCCAAATTATTATATAAAGTACATAAAATACTTATAAATTAGAAAAAAATTTAAAAAGTATCACCAAATATTTTATAGTTAGAATTTAAGAATTGATTGGATTTGCCAAGACTTATACATTTTTAAGTATGGATCCTTAAAATTTTAAGAGGTAGTCATGATTATAGAAGATACACAATCCACTAAAAAATGCACAACTAGAAGGAAAGCATATGGATTTGAAAAAACATAAAGTTAACATCTTCACATGTACAAGAGTAAAATCATTATAAGTCAAACAATATAATTTCTCAATCAAACTAATGGTGTGAAAAAAAAGTTTGTAATGGTGAGTGTACTGCATTGGTTTTCTATTAATGTTAACCCTTCTCCTACAAAAACTAATTCAACAATTAAATAAAGTTGAAATGGACCTACTTAAACTTTATTGCCTACAACAAATTCTCACACCATAAAAGAGGTGCCAAGACCTAGTCTATTATCTAAGCAAAGACATTTAAAAACATATATATGAACCTCAATGGTGAGGTATGCCTTCAAATATGCAAAAGTTCCTCTAAATATGTGGAAATTTTTAGTTAGTAATGCGAAAGGTCTATTGAGTAAATTCTCACCCTGCAACCTCTTAGTGATTTGCTTCCTTGATCAAACATCATGAGTGATTCCTGAGATAAGATCAAACCAAAATGTGTGATCCAAGGTTCTTATCATGGATTGCAATTATCACTATTCTAAAAATACCCTATCCATTAATATGACTTCACGTTGAGGAATTAACACCTTTACAAATGATGGTGGTAGCAGTACTTAATGATGGTGGACTGAGTTGGTTTCCTTGATGGGTGTTCCATGTGTCATAGGTATAGAGAAGTCCTTATGTAGTTACAAGCCCCTGATCACCTAACGTTGGAGTATTGGTCATGATGTGTGACCCCTAACTTAACTCGTTGGTTAAGTCGGTCATGTGTGGGATCATATACTTATTGGAGGCTTTATACCCATGGACCTCTATAATATATATCAGAGAGTCATGTTCTCATCATGTTATATCAACTTGGTCTTCCTCTTGTGTGTATGATTGGAGTTCGTTATTCTATAGCTCACTATCTTTCTGTAGTAGAGAAATTATACTTGGGTATTCTTTGATGTGTGACGCATGGTCTCCCACTAGGTATGCTTTCTCCTAGTGTTTATGGCAAGCTGAGACATTGTGAAGTCATGCATGACTCTTGATTTTGCGGATTCTATCACAGTGAAAGGTTGTAACTGGGTTTTCTCCCCCATGAGGGCTTCCCATGATACATGTTGTGTAGTTGTGCATTTTCTATAAACATGTGATCCTATAATTTGCTTACTGTTTCTATAGCTACCATCATATCTAGGGATGAAGTTGGAACGTAAGCATGTTGTTTTGCATTAATATAGCTTTGAAACAACCACCTATATTATAATGTTGTTTGTCATTATATCCGAATACACATTCACAGGAGGGTGTGGACCACCCATCGAAGGGTTGTCATGAAACTGAGAATGCATATGCGTTTTAATACTAGAAACAAAAGTGAGAGGACTAGTCAGAGAGATGGTAGCATTTCCCAACGCCACTGAGCCAAGGGATGGATCCCTCAGCAAATAGTTGGCCCTCACCGTTTTTATCCCTTGATGGTGGTAGCAGTACTTAATGATGGTGGACTGAGTTGGTTTCCTTGATGGGTGTTCCATGTGTCATAGGTATAGAGAAGTCCTTATGCGGTTGCAAGCCCATGATCACCTAACGTTGGAGTATTGGTCATGATGTGTGACCCCTAGCTTAACTCGTTGGTTAAGTCGGTCTTGTGTGGGATCATATACTTATTGGAGGCTTTATACCCCTGGACCTCTATAATATATATCAGAGAGTCATGTTCTCATCATGTTATATCAACTTGGTCTTCCTCTTGTGTGTATGATTGGGGTTCGTTATTCTATAGCTCACTATCCTTCTGTAGTAGAGCAATTATACTTGGGTATTCTTTGATGTGTGACGCATGGTCTCCCACCAGGTATGCTTTCTCCTAGTGTTTATGGCAAGTTGAGACATTGTGAAGTCATGCATGACTCTTGATTTTGCGGATTCTATCATAGTGAAAGGTTGTAACTGGGTTTTCTCCCCCATGAGGGCTTCCCATGATACATGTTGTGTAGTTGTGCATTTTCTATAAACATGTGGTCCTATAATTTGCTTACTGTTTCTATAGCTACCATCATATCTAGGGATGAAGTTGGAACGTAAGCATGTTGTTTTGCATTAATATAGCTTTGAAAGAACCACCTATACTATAATGTTGTTTGTCATTATAGCCGAATACACATTCACAGGAGGGTGTGGACCACCCATTGCAGGGTTGTCATGAAACTGAGAATGCATATGCGTTTTAATACTAGAAACAAAAGTGAGAGGACTAGTCATAGAGACGGTAGCATTTCCCAATGCCACTGAGCCAGGGGATGGATCCCTCAGCAAATAGTTGGCCCTCACCGTTTTTATCCCTTGATGGTGGTAGCAGTACTTAATGATGGTGGACTGAGTTGGTTTCCTTGATGTGTGTTCCATGTGTCATAGGTATAGAGAAGTCCTTATGCGGTTGCAAGCCCACGATCACCTAACGTTGGAGTATTGGTCATGATGTGTGACCCCTAACTTAACTCGTTGGTTAAGTCGGTCTTGTGTGGGATCATATACTTATTGGAGGCTTTATACCCCTAGACCTCTATAATATATATCAGAGAGTCATGTTCTCATCATGTTATATCAACTTGGTCTTCCTCTTGTGTGTATGATTGGGGTTCGTTATTCTATAGCTCACTATCCTTCTATAGTAGAGCAATTATTTTCGGGTATTCTTTGATGTGTGACGCATGGTCTCCCACAAGGTATGCTTTCGCCTAGTGTTTATGGAAAGCTAAGACATTGTGAAGTCATGCATGACTCTTGATTTTGCGGATTCTATCACAGTGAAAGGTTGTAACTGGGTTTTCTCCCCCATGAGGGCTTCCCATGATACATGTTGTGTAGTTGTGCATTTTCCATAAACATGTGATCCTATAATTTTCTTACTGTTTCTATAGCTACCATCATATCTAGGGATGAAGATGGAACGTAAGCATGTTGTTTTGCATTAATATAGCTTTGAAAGAACCACCTATATTATAATGTTGTTTGTCATTATATCCGAATACACATTCACAGGAGGGTGTGGACCACCCATCGCAGGCTTTTCATGAAACTGAGAATGCATATGCGTTTTAATACTAGAAACAAAAGTGAGAGGACTAGTCAGAGAGACGGTAGCATTTCCCAACGCCACTGAGCTAGGGGATGGATACCTCAACAAATAGTTGGCCCTCACCGTTTTTATCCCTTGATGGTGGTAGCAGTACTTAATGATGGTGGACTGAGTTGGTTTCCTTGATGGGTGTTCAATGTGTCATAGGTATAGAGAAGTCCTTATGCGGTTGCAAGCCCCTGATCACCTAACGTTGGAGTATTGGTCATGATGTGTGACCCCTAACTTAACTCATTGGTTAAGTCGGTCTTGTGTGGGATCATATACTTATTGGAGACTTTATACCCCTGGACCTCTATAATATATATCAGAGAGTCATGTTCTCATCATGTTATATCAACTTGGTCTTCCTCTTGTGTGTATGGTTGGGGTTCGTTATTCTATAGCTCACTATCCTTCTGTAGTAGAGCAATTATACTCGGGTATTCTTTGATGTGTGACGCATGGTCTCCCACCAGGTATGCTTTCGCCTAGTGTTTATGGCAAGCTGAGACATTGTGAAGTCATGCATGACTCTTGATTTTGCTGATTCTATCACAGTGAAAGGTTGTAACTAGGTTTTCTCCCCCATGAGGGCTTCCCATGATACATGTCGTGTAGTTGTGCATTTTCTATAAACATGTGATCCTATAATTTGCTTACTATTTCTATAGCTACCATCATATCTAGGGATGATGAAGTTGGAACCTAAGCATGTTGTTTTGCATTAATATAGCTTTGAAAGAACCACCTATATTATAATGTTGTTTGTCATTATAGCCGAATACACATTCACAGGAGGGTGTTGACCACCCATCGCAGGGTTTTCATGAAACTGAGAATGCATATGCGTTTTAATACTAGAAACAAAAGCGAGAGGACTAGTCAAAGAGATGGTAGCATTTCCCAATGCCACTAAGCCAGGGGATGGATCCCTCAACAAATAGTTGGCCCTCACCATTTTTATCCCTTGATGGTGGTAGCAGTACTTAATGATGGTGGATTGAGTTGGTTTCCTTGATGGGTGTTCCATGTGTCATAGGTATAGAGAAGTCCTTATGCGGTTGCAAGCCCCTGATCACCTAACGTTGGAGTATTGGTCATGATGTGTGACCCCTAAATTAACTCGTTGGTTAAGTCGGTCTTGTGTGGGATCATATACTTATTGGAGGCTTTATACCCCTAGACCTCTATAATATATATGAGAGAGTCATGTTCTCATCATGTTATATCAACTTGGTCTTCCTCTTGTGTGTATGATTGGGGTTCGTTATTCTATAGCTCACTATCCTTCTGTAGTAGATCAATTATACTCGGGTATTCTTTGATGTGTGACGCATGGTCTTCCACCAGGTATGCCTTCGCCTAGTGTTTATGGCAAGCTGAGACATTGTGAAGTCATGCATGACTCTTGATTTTGCGGATAATAATATTTAAATAATAAACTGCAATAATGGTAACACGTTGTCACTTTGTATATCGTAAATTAAATTACATCAAGAAACGATGCCTGCATTTTCTAAGATTCGAAAGGTTCAATTTTATACCATTTGTAAAGATTAAAAAGATTCAATTTTATACCATTTTCAAAGATTGAAAAGATACCATTTTCAAAGACTAAAAAATTCAATTTTTGAATTTTGGTGCGGATGAAATTAGGGTGGGAATGATTTTCTCTAACTTAAACCATGCGCATGGAGAGATAGACAAAAAATCACAATGAAATGCTGTTGGGTTGAACCGTGAATGGAGAGATAGGCATAGGTGCCGATCGGAAGGAAAGGGAGTGAGATGAACTGCAGAAATCAGGTTCCAATGCTATCCATGCGGCTCTTCTTTTTATTTTTGATGTAGGAACCACCTGCAATTTCAACAAAAAACGCTTCCCCAAATTCTTGAACTCTTACCTTGAGTATAAATTCAATTTCTCTGTTCAGAAATGGCGTTTTCCTTTTAATAATATGATTACAATTGGGCCATGATCTACTGCTGCTCGTACACAAATGGAATCTAAAATGGAGTTCGATTCCCAAACAGAGTATACTTGGGTATTCAAATTTGTGCACAATGACAATTTGCCACGATTTTTCCTCCAGGCCAGTGTTCATTTCTTCAGTGTTTGTTTCGACATTTGAGAAACTTAGTTTTTCATGAACAAGTGGAAAAAAATAACTACTACCCTTCAACACACTTCCAAATATTCAAACCCTAACCCTGAAATATGGAACCTGGCTATCAATTCCATAACTCGATCTCTGTATAAAAATGTTAAACAAATGCTAAAATCTCCAATATTTTACCTTCAGCGACAGTAGATTCTCACCCAACACATTTATTTATTCTGTTAAATTTTGGTTAGGGTTAGGCTTTTATGCATAATGTACTTTAAACAATCTAATTGAAGTAACTTGATGTTCCAATTTCAATCGCTTCACTTCCTTCCGATTTGCATAACCTGAGATCTCATAACATAAGGACACTCGAGTGATAAACAATCACATCGAGTCAATTTTCAGAAGGGTCTTCCAATTCCAAATACTTCACAGAAATCACATATTCCTGTAGTTGCTTACTGTCAGGAAGTCAGCCAATTAACAAAGCCTATGTACTCATTTTTCGTTGCAGGAATTGCATACAAATTCCGGAGTAAATGACTTTATGTTTTCAGCAGGACGCCATTCACATTCAACAAAGACAATGAACTTCATAAAAAATACATAGAAAGAGATATTCACAAGTCCATATGCATATAAAATTCTTTCATTAATCAAATTCAATTACTCAGAATTTCGTGACCTGATTACACAATATGGGAGTATTCTACCCTGGTCCCCTCCTCTCTATTTTCCTATCCTCTTTGCCTCTGCCTCACCTCCGCTCTACCTCTGCTGTGGCATGTAGGCTTACAATCGTATATATGAAGAATCAATTTAATGGTTTAACCCTAACGACCTTTCTATATTTCTGTAACTGCCTCCCTAAATAGGAGTTCGGCTCTATCCTAAAGGATGATGCATCACTGACACCTCATCACACTTGGAAACTTCTAGTTTAAACTTGCTAACTATTGAACATTTACAAGATTTCCTTTAGGCTCAGGGAGGATCTGTCAAGATTCAAAGAATCTACAGATCCTCTAATCTAGGTAGAAAAAGTGATTCATTTATTCTGCAACCAGTATGCAATAAATCCGCTCCTTGGGTAACATCAAAATGAACTTGGAGGAACCAACAAGAGGATGGGCTATGTGACACGATTCCAAAAAAGACCCATGTGTCCGATTTCCATTTCTGCATATGTAAGTATAAACAACAACTCAACTTATAGGCTTAGGTCAAGCCTGTAGATATACGTTATTAAACAGTCTTAAGGATGAAAATCAATTTATTTTAACATAATAGTGACAATTACAATTACAAGAACTTTACAAAAACTTTAGGAGTTAGTTCCATAAATGTATGAGGTTTGTTATTTAGCTACAAGTTATGTTTCCAAGTATATCTTGTATGCCTGCGAGCATTAGAGGTTAGAGAGAGATGCTTGAAAATTGATGGTTAGGAGGGTTAGCTATACAATGTAAGAATCAAGGAAAGAAAAATAGAGGATAGGTCAGAGTTTGTTTATTAGCCTGCAAATTTCCAAGTAATAAATGGAAAAGGATTATTTTCCATGATGCTGTGTGTTGATTTCATATATGTCTGTGTGATTGATGAACTCTGGTGAATATACAAGCTAACCAGGAAATGAATTAGTTAATTGTGTTACTCTCTATTGGGCTACATTTTAATTTTAAGGTTGAATTAAGATATAAGGTTGAGTTTTTACTACATTGGAATTACGCTCAGTATGAAGAGGAGTGATCTTGAACACTCTGCATTGAAGGGCTGCCTGGAATGAATTAGTTTTGAGTCTGGGTAGAATCTTTATGGGTTCTACTTTCTTAGAAGTTAGATGCCATATTGGTTCAAATTTAAATGGTTCTACAAATTGACATCTAAAGAGACAATTACAATAATGCATTAAGCCACAGAGATTATTTCCAGAAGGTCTAAGTCAAATATTTGAACAATTTAGGGAGTTTTTTTATATCAGAATACCTCTAAATAAGAAATGTGGGTTTATGTCGTTGTTTGACCGCAAGTTGTTGGTGCAAAGTTGTGTGTTTTCAATATATATGAGGTTTATATCAACTAACTTTTTTAGTTCATTGTAGACATAATTTCAAAGGAGCTTGGAGAATATTATCAAATGGACAAAAAAAAATGGATGAACTTGAAAAATAGGTATAGTTTCTATATTTGGTTATTCATGGTGATATACCAAAAAAATGTATCAGTGCTAACTTGTTCTCAATTAAATTTATGTGACTTAATGAAAATTGGTTACGTGTAGGACACTACAAGAATATAGAGATGGGGTTGAGGAATTCTTAAAGTTTACCGAGGCGCATTCAAGGAATTAGATGTCCATAAAATGTCCATGTAATAAATGTGGCATAGTCAAAGTACACACATTTGATAAAATACACGAGCACTTGATTTGTGATGGAATAATAGAACAATATAAAATTTGGTATTTTCATGGAGAGAGCATTCACAGTAAGGTATCTTGAAATAAATGAATTGATCTAGTTTCAAACTTACTTGTATTACAATAGAGATATAAATTATATTTATATGTGTTGTATTACAATAAAGATATAAATTATATTTATATGTGCTTAATTATGTTTTCCTCTCACCTTTAGATTCCATCCGTTATTGATGAGGCTAGGCAATGCTCTGAAAATGAGCCAAATGAAGTTATAGAGCATATATCATCTCAACTAGTAAGCTAATTTGCATTGGTAAAGGCCCCTATTTGACCAATATCTATTCATTCTAATTTTCATAAAAACCATAAAATCACTGACATGAATTTTAATTTTCTTATTAATAGGGTTATGGACATGTAGAATGCCATTACGATAATCAGGTTGATGAGCCTAGAACATCGTTTCAGAATGGTAATGATCCACTCGAAAAGGATGATGATACAACCATTGTTGGTGATCAAGTGCTTCATATGGTGAATGATGCTTATCCATGTCTTGATCAAAACCTAAACGAAGGTTGTGATAATGTGGGTTTGGCATCAACAAATGTACTAAATGAAGTTAATGAATATAGGAAGTTAATTGAAGATGCAAAGATGCCATTGTACCCTGGTTGTGTTGATTTCACAAAACTATCAACAACCGTAGAATATTACAATCTCAAAGTGAATAGTGGATGGTCTAATAGAAGTTTTGGCCAAATGTTAAAATTGCATAAAAATACACTTCCTAGAGATAACACACTTCCAGATTCTGCATATGCTGCAAAAAAGTTGATAAAATCATTGGGATTAAACTATGATATGATACATGCATGTCCCAATGATTGCATTTTATATCGAGGAAGTAACGAAAGTAAAGACGAATGCCCAACATGTGGAAAATATCGATGGAAGGTGGATGCTCAATCTCAAAAGGTGCGTCAAGGTGTTCCTGCAAAGGTGTTAAGATATTTCCCCATAGCACCGAGGCTAAGGAGAATGTATAGGTATGATTTTCAACACCATAATTGTATTCAAATTTTCACCTTCTTGTATTATCTTTACCATTTTTCATAGTGTTATTATATGATAATATTATATATAAATGAAATATTTTCTTTGTTGTTCTAGCTCTACGGACATGTCACAAAATTGAGGTGGCATCATGAGAATGCAAGAAATGATGGTCATATGCGCCACCCTGTTGATAGTCCAGCCTGGAAAACTATTGATGAAAGATGGCCTGGTTTTTCAGGCAAACCCCGCAATGTACGACTTGCAATGGCACCAGATGGATTTAATCCATTTGGATACTTGAGCAGTACATACAGTGTTTGGCCTATAGTGTTGGTTACATACAACCTCCCACCATGGTTGTGCACAAAAATGAATTTTTGTAAGTTAACATTGTTAATACCTAGTCCCAAGTAACCAGGTAATGACATTGATGTGTATTTGGAACCCTTGGTAGATGAACTAAAGGAATTATGGGACCAAGGAGTATGGACATATGATTCTTACAATAACACATGATTTAACATGAAGGCGATTCTTATGTGGGTGATTCATGACTTTCCAGCTTATGGGAATATGGCTGGTTGCACAACAAAAGGCTATAATGCATGCCCCAGATGTGGAAAGAACACAGAATCAGAGTACCTCAATTGTAGCAAGAAATGTGTGTACATGGGACATAGGATATTTCTTCCTCAAAATCATAAGTTTTGCTCACAGAAGGGACCATTTAATGGGAAGGAGGAGCTTCGTTATGCCCCTCCAGTTGTAAGAGTGTCAGATATTTTTAAGGAAACAAGGGGAAACAAAACAGTTTGGGGGAAGAGTGAATCAAAGAAAAGGAAAATAAATAAGGAAAAAGGTGAAAAAACTAATGTTGTGGTGTGGAAGAGACCCTATGTCACGTTCTTTTCACATTAAAAGTGCCAAATGGTTATAGCTCTAATCCAAAAAATCATATATCTATGGAAGAGCTTAAGTTCCGTGGAATGAAAGCACATGATTGCCATGTTCTAATGCAACAACTTCTCCCAGTAGCTCTACGCCATGTGCTACCAATTACTGTTCGAAAGACACTTTGTAAGCTCTGTTACTTTTCTAGGCAGATTTGTGCAAAATCGGTTTCAATAGAGAGCCTTGAAAAGTTGGAAAATGATATCGTGGAGACAATGTGCTCGCTTGAAAAGTACTTCCCTCCTTCATTTTTCGATATAATGATGCATTTGAATGTGCATTTGATATGTGAGCTTCGATATTGTGGCCCGGTTTCATATAGATGGATGTACCCCTTTGAGAGGTACATGGAACTTTACTTTCTATCAAGAGCCACAAGAAGAA
Source organism: Larix kaempferi (assembly GCA_027924585.1). Taxonomy (NCBI): domain Eukaryota; kingdom Viridiplantae; phylum Streptophyta; class Pinopsida; order Pinales; family Pinaceae; genus Larix; species Larix kaempferi. The sequence goes on from BSBM01000646.1 coordinate 367,647, forward strand.
TAATTTATTCAAAGCTTTTGACATTACTTAAAAAATATGGTCTTTTTGTAGGTGTATGAAAGTATACAAGAGTTATGTTAAGAACAAAAATAGGGCTGAAGGATGCATCGCTGAAAGCTACAATGTGTAATGTCCCCATTTTGACCCCCTTTGTATTAAATCGTAAATGATGTAAATATTGTAAATTGATCGTGGCGAGGAGCTCAAGGCCAAGGCCCCACCATTGATTTGGCATTTTATGTATCGGCAATTAAAAATAGATGCCTATGGTTCTTGTAAGAGATGGGCGCAATGTAAGTAAGACATCATGTAATTACGAATTTTTAATGAAAAACCCACAACCGGCTATGCAATGCAACAAAAGAGATGGGGGCATGATTTCTACAAGGAAAAGGGAGGGAAATTACTCAAACCCTTGAGCCAATGGTATTAATCCATGTGTCAATGGGGAAACCCATAAAACCACCAACTACCCATTTTGTCTCATGCACCCAATCATTTAATTCTTCCAAGAAATTGGTTAAGGCAGTTAATGCCTTGGAAATGAAGAAGTATGGCAGCCAATTTCATGCATGGGCAAGCCATCAACCTGGAAATTCATGTTTTTGCTTGTTGGGAAAGAAAACCCCCACGAAATGCTTCCTAAGGCAGGTATTCATGCATTACATCCTTCCCGTCACGCAGCCAGAGCTCACTGGAAGTTATCCTCACGTTTTTCACCATAACCCTGCGTTTTTCATGCCCAGGAATTCGTTTTTGGTAGTGGGCAGCAGCTGGGGAAAGGGGGACGCGATTTGGGACTAAGGGAGAGGTCGTTTTTGCCCCTGGGGCAGTTTTTTGGAATGGGTTTTGCTCTCCCAGTCGAATTTCCCAGTTGCCATTACGTTTTGGGTCTTCCCACATTTTTCTGGGTTAGTTGAAACCCCATCTCATGCATCTCATTGTAAAAAACATTTTATCCTGCCCCATAATTGTGTTCTGTTGTTATGTGCATCCTCGTTTTTGGTTTGAACCTGTGAGCTGAATTTTTGGAGTGGTAGTGGACAGAAGTGGCTTGATAAACCTAGTGGGGCAGACAACCTCTCAAGAAGATCAAGAGGGCTTTGGTTACTCTTCTATGCATACCCTGAGAGCACTAGATAGGGAAGGTATGGCTTGAGGGACTGTACAGCAGTGAAAAGAATACTTCCTTGTGCTGGGTGTGTAGGTATTGTGGGTGCTAAGCTAGATAGATCTTGCAAGGTTATCCCTGGCTCTGTGTTGGAGCTCACTAGCTTAGCAATTCTTCCCTTCCATGTCCTAGCAGCCTGATAAACCCAATTGCAGATTGGCTTGGCTCATCTTGGGGTATGCTTGGCTATGTGTGAGTCTGCTGTTCCCTGGTTCCTTGTAGAAATCATGTCCAGCTCGGGGGGTGGCAGTGGTGCTAAGAGATTGAGGAGCACACTGGCCTACGGTTGGGTGGAACGTTGCAGTTGCATAGCCAGTTGCGTGGGACTACTTTCGTATAAGATAAGTATTCTCTTGTGTAAATTGCAATTACCATTTGATGAATATTATGAGTGTATGTGGATGGGTTAAATGAATTTAATTCCGCTGTGTTTTTAAAAGTTTATGCATTTCCATATGATCTTGTATAATTCTGCCAAGATCTCTATTTAATGGCTGTCACAGAATAGCCTGACCGTATGTTAGATATCAACAAGATTTATTTAAATTCCATTGTGTTCTATAGCGTGCACACATGCATGTCTTCGTATCAATAAGTTTAATGAATGGATATGGGGCTAATTGCCCGGATTGAGCACCACGTCCTCTCTATCATGCTGTATGGTAGGCAGGGGACATTACACAATGTGGAGGAATCAATAAAGTTTTGTGGAGGATACTTGAAAGGTATGGAAGCTATTGGAACCACACATGGTCGAAATGAAGTGTGGGATGATGAAGTTGAAGAAGTAATTCTTGATGGAAAGCCATTATTTGCTTCAATTCCGTCAGAAATGGATAACATTAGTTGGGAACAAGCCCATAGGTGGGTTCTATTTCACACAAATGAATTTTATCCATGGATAGATTAAGTAACATGTTTGACCTTCAAAATTTTGTTTGTTTGTGGTTTAACAAAACACAGATCCATGGATGGAATAATGTATTTGACATTTCAAATTATTTTTATTCATATTTTATCAAAACACATTAACAACCAATTTTACTGTCCATAATTGTCAAATTAGGATGCACAAAATGGAGATTCTCAACTCATTTACGCAAACCAAAAAAGATGAATCTCTATTGCAGAGACTCCACACCCAACAGTTTTCTAGTTGGCTAAAAAAATAGGTCACTTTATACTATTTATATTATAAGTACTTACAAATCATTACATGTTGAATATTGTCATGTACAAATTTAAATATTTTGTCATAGGTTGGATGTATGTGTTCTAACTACATTAAAAAAACTGAAAATATGTAGGTGGAAGGAGACGGAAATGTGTCCGATACACTTAAATGGCTAGCGCGGGGCCCAAGGAAATTTGTGAATAAGTACAAGGGATACCTAGCCAATGGTTATAGATTCCATACAAAAAGAATGGATAATGAGAGAACCACACAAAATAGTGGTGTGTGTTTGGAAGCTGAAACAATGATGAGGTCAAGTTCCAAAGATCCAAACCCTGTACTTCAGAAAACAACATTTTATGGAGTAATAGAAGAAATAATTACATTGGACTATTTTTGTATGGAGTACACGTTGTTCAAATGTAATTGGGTCGATGTATACAATAAGAGAGGGATTAAAATTGATGATTTGGGTTTTACAATGGTGAATATGAAGAAATGCTTAAGTCAGAATCATTGGCAAGATGATCCATTTATTCTGGCATCACAAGCTAAATAGGTATTCTATGTACAAGATCCAGTTGAGACTAACTGGTATGTAGTGTTAACATGTTATCCAAAAGGATTGAGAAACAGTACATCATATGAACCTGAGTATGCAAATTTGTCAGGGGTTACAGACTTTCAAGAAGCAAAATGTGTAAATGAAGAAGATATAGTCGATGTCGATGTTGACGTGAACGTGGATTATGTCCGTTTAGATTGTGAAGGAATATGGTTGAATATTAAACAATAAAACATATCGATTCTGCTATATTCACCTTCACATGGTTTATACATTTGCAGACTTTGCATATTGGGTCACTAATGGTTTGGATTTACATTGAATGAATGATGTTCTTGATAAATGCTAGTTTTGATATTTTGTCTTGGACTGAATTAAGATGTTGTTGGACTATCCAGTGGATTATTTACAGCTCGTCCTTTATGTTTGATTATGCTCTTGGAAAGTAAGTGGACTGCTATGTGGTTGTAATTGCTTCATATTGACTTTCTAGATGTGTTAACTTGGGTATGGAATTATATCATTTTATAGTGGTGTATTTTTGGTTGTGTTTTGCATTTGTTTTTTTATTTTTAAATCATTAACTTGGAGTTATTCCACAATAGATTTCTTTAAGGAAAAAATTAGTGTGTTCTGTGTTGGTTTTGCATGCTTGGAATTGTATAAATAGTCTTTAAACATATGGGGCACAATATGCTAGCTGACATGTTCTCTTGATGATGGTAAGTAACAAAAATCCTTTGTGGATTTATACTGATCTTGTATGGTGCTTATATATTTATAGTACTTACCTATTTCATTTTTCAGGAAATTCCTTCCAGGGAAAACAATCACATTTTCAATGTTGGCAATCCTAATAATGAGGTCACTGTCAAGCAGCTGGCAGAAATAATGACTGAGGTATGGTTCATGCTTTTCGCTGGAGTTCAAAAAAGTTGTTTTAATAGCTTTTTGAATAATATCTTGTGCTTTTGTTGTTGTCAATAGTGTTGATTTATAGTGCTTGTTTAGTTTCCATTGACCTTCATTAACATTTCATCGCAATGGAAGCATAAACTATGCTTGCTTTTTTATGTGACCAGTCTACAATAAATCCGCTCCTCAGTTAACATTAGAACGAACTTGGAGGAACAAACAGGAGGATGAGCTGGGTGACATGATTCCAAAGAAGGCCCATATGTCTGATTTCCATTTGTGCATCTGTAAGTGTAAAAAACAACTCAACTGAGATAAATTCCTGACCTCTTTGTTACTTGATGACTTGATTCATGATTAGAGAAAGTAATGTCATCCCCAGATTTTAATTTCACAGATTCTGTGAGACATCCTGAATTAGAACTGTCAATCTTCAGTTTACCAAGCCTCGCTTTAGCCTCAGCTATAAACTGTTGTTTCAATGGTGGACTACCACTCAGATATTCTGAGGCACGACGTTTAGTCCATGCATTTTTTCTTTCTTCTAATTGATCTCTAGTTGCATACACATAAGGAAGTAACTCCAGATATTCACCCCCCTCAGACTGTACCTTGTCAGTCCAACTAGTAAGCTCAAGTGCTGCGTTGCTTGCAGATAACTTTGGATCATATGTCAGAGTAAACCTTGAAAAGGAATTACACTAACCATCTATACTGTGAGTAAAAGCACCCAAAGAATGTTGATTCTTCTCAAAAGGAATGACAAATTTTTTTGCCCGAGTTAGAAGTATGAAGTCAATGTGTTCCCAAACATCATACTGCTTTACATTGTGAATGCAAACAGTATGAAGATCCTTACACGAGATCATAACAGAGTAGAGGGGACACTTCTTCCAGTTGTCACCTTTGTGATAAACTTCTCCCATCATCAAATACCGTAGAATACAAGGAAAACAAAAGATGTGACCACAAGTGAGAGAGGAACATGTAATGGAGATTATGAGAAGGTAAGATGCAGCACCCAGTGTGAGAATGAAACTGAATGTCAGTAGACTGAGGTTCTGTCTAGTTTAAATGATATAGACAGTGGTCAACCATCCAACCAGGGGGACCATCAAATGAGAATGGGATCTGCAGGGAAAGACAGTGTCACCGTGAGTGTTTCTTATGATGTAATAATAAATGATCCTTCTGCGCAAGGGGCTCCATGCAGTCAAGCATATGGTTATTCTAAAAAAATGTTTTAGGGATTTGTGCGGCTGAATACAGTCCAGAAATTGATGGGATGAATCTAGGTGAAGGGCCTGCTTACACAAGCTCAGTGGCAGAGGGTGATGGGAGTTCAACAAATTTGGGAGAATGTGATTTCAGCCCCCCAAATTTAGGTCAACTAGGAAAGGACATAATAGACTGGAGAAAAGAAAATCAAAGAAAAAAGAACCTGAAGTGAATGGCATAATACAGGAAGCAACTAAACAATATCTCATAAGCAAGGCACCACTTGTTCCTTTTCATTTATAAAGAGAGTATTTCTGACCAAATTCCAAAACAAACACCCTGAATTCTTTTTGTTTGATAATATTGTCTAGCCCATTAAATTGTAGGGATTGCAAATTTGGATAATGATAGAAAGATTCTAGATGCTTTTGCTTGCATGAATCAATTATCATATACTTGTATGCCATCTAAACTTTTGTGCAAGCAGAGATTGAATAGTATGCCAGACAACCCAAAACACCTTTTGTGATTCTTCAAATCTAGAACAAGTTAACAAAAAAGGGGACATAATATAATCCCTATGCTTCTAGCTACGGTGTTGTGGGAGACCAATTATTAGGACACCTTCCTCTCATCAATCTAAGCTTGAGATTGGAAGACAATCCTATCACGTGCCACAATTTCCTCTTCAATCTCTTATTTTCATGATGAGACCTCCCACTCATCTCACAACCGCTATCCACTATCCTTTGATGTACATGTTTAGTATCCAAAGCTTTGAAAAACTCCTTGGATAGTCTATCTCTAATTTTAACCGATGTAGTTGGGATCAAAGTTGAGTTCCATGTAGTTTGTTGAATCCTGAAATTCCTCTGCATATTATATTGTGGTAGATTGGATTTGAATTATATCGTGCAAGTTTCAGAACCACACTTAAAAAAATTATGAGGTCAAGTATTCTTTTAAAAAAGACTTTTGAGAATGATATCCAATGTTAATGTTATTGTTGCACAGAGCAGGACTTTTGAGGACCATAAAAATTTGTTGATCAAATATGAAGCAAAAGAGAGAAATAATGAGAAATAATGAATTTTGAGGACCATAATGTTATTTGTTGCACAGTGCTTATATATTTCTAGTACTTACCTATTTCATTTTTCAGGAAATTCCTTCCAGGGAAAACAGTCACATTTTCAATGTTGGCAATCCTAATAATGAGGTCATTGTCAAGCGGCTGACAGAAATAATGACTGAGTTATGGTTCATGTTTTTCGCTGGAGTTCAAAAAAGTTGTTGAATAGCTTTTTGAATAGTTTCTTGTGCTTATGTTGTTGTCAATGGTGTTGATTTATAGTGCTTGTTTAGTTTCCGTTAACCTTCATAGCATTTCACCACAACGGAAGCATAAACTATGCTTCCTTTGTTTTGTGACCAGTCTGCAATAAATCCACTCCTCGGTTAACATTAGAACGAACTTGGAGGAACAAACAGGAGGATGAGCTGGGTGACATGATTCCAAAGAAGGCCCATATGTCTGATTTCCATTTGTGCATCTGAAAGTGTAAAAAACAACTCATCTTACAGGCTTGGGCCAAGCCTGGAGATATATGTTATTAAACTGCTGTTACAACATTTTATATCATCTTTTGGTATCTTGTTTCCATATGCTTAAAAAATCTTATATATCTATTTTAGTTATCGTCTAAACATGTTAGTGAATAATTTCTATTTACTTTACTTATAACAATGTGATATTTTTTCTTTTTCAAATTAGTAAAATGTTATAATAATAATAATCAAATGTTCAATTTATTCTAGCAGGCTATTGGTCATCACCATCTACTAGGGTTACATTCTGCTTGTGACAATTTATAATTATAATTATTTTTTTTACAATTTTAATTGAAATGGCAACGGTCCTTTATGTTGCGTCATTAAAAGATTTTCAAAATGAAAAGTGGTGACAATCTCATAGCGGTTGTCACCATTGATATGTTAATGGAAATATCCTCAATAGTGAGGGTCATTGCAAGGCCCTCATCATATTTCATTGGTGACGTTCAGTTTTTTTGGTGATGGAGGCCCTTAGGTCCATCACCAAAACTTCATATAAATTGGTGAGGGTAACTATTTGTCACTAATAATCCTTATTAGTGTCGAACATTGAATGTCACCACACCACCTCTACTTTTGGGGACACAGCCATTGGTGACATTCACATTTTGGTGACACCCTCCTTTTTCACCATCACTGATGAGATTATGGTGACATGTCTCAACCCTCACCAATGATCGGTCATTGGCCGTCACCATATACGCATCAAATGGTGAGGGTCAAAGCAGGTCCGTCACCAATACTTCGTAATGATTGGTGACGGTCACAACCTGGAATAATCATAATTATTGGTGACGGGCCTTGAATGTCACCACATACCCCCACTTAAGGTGACGGTGCCTTTGGCGACGCTCAGGTTTTGGTGACAGGACCCCTCTTTACCATCACCAAATGAGCTTATGGTGACATTTTTGGACCCTAACCAATGACCTTTTTTCTTGTAGTGTTGGCTGGGAGAGGTTCCCTTTTATGTGGAAGAATCAAGTTGTCCAAATCCAAGCACCGTATCTTATTAACCACTCACAATACAAATATAGGTATTCCGTAGCATCCAAAAACCTAATCCGTTAACTCGAATTAGAAATAGATCCCAATCTCTTAAGTGGGATTAAATTACATATTTTTAGAAAACCCCCAAAATAAGTAAAAAATAGCCCAAATTGTTTTGAACTCGCTTCGGTCGTATTGGAAATGGGCTAACACCCATTTCCACTGTCCGCTTCGTGGAATGGGGAGGGCATCGACAAACCCCCCATATAACCCCCCCTGATTCAGTGCCCAGTGCATACGACAGAGCATTAGATGGTGGGAATCATTAGGCATGCCGTCATTAGATGCACCCCCTCCCCCTCCCACACACACACATGAAAATAATATAACACATACCCAACATTAATATCTGTAGCTTGTTTGGTTACAAAATGTCTATATCACAAATTGGGAAAAAGGGTAAATTGTAAGCCATGGAATAACTTTTTCTTGTCTCCAAAAGAATGTTATCTTTACTATTAATTTGATTACGTGTTTAAATAAAGTAAACATGAGTGTATTTGAACACGATAGATTATTTCTCCTTAGAGAAATTTACACAATATGATTATGGCATTGTGAAGGCGATTGGACTCTTGTTGCAAATGTAATAGTTCTTATGATTTTATGAAAATAGTTAGATCTTTGCTGAAAATAAAATGAGGACTCATTATTTTAGTTTTAATTTATGTAAAAAATATAAACATTTTCTTTTTTCTTCCCTCTTATGTGTAATTGCATTTTGGTAAGAGGGGGAGTGTAATACCCCAATGTTGACCCTGTAATGTAAATTTGTAAATATTGATGTAAAATTCTAGAAACCAAAATCAAATGGTCTAGGATGACCAAGACTATGTAAATATGTACATTTTGATATTAATATAAATTCTCTAATGGCTACAAAAGAAGGAGGGAGAAGAAGAGGTGGGGGGGCTATGATTCCACAAGTGGGAAATTGATAACGGGTTAAGGGAAAATAACCTTAGTGAACTTAAGATTATTTCCCTAGCCTTAGCAATGTAAACCAAGTTCGTAAACCATAATTAAGAGACATAGTTTAATTAAAGAATTATTTAATTATGCTAAATTGGGATTAAGAGGGGAAAAGTGGTTCCATGTGGAGGGGCTACATAGCAATCTAAAATATGCTTATAAAAGTGAGATTTGAAGCTTGGGATGGATTCATTCCTCAATCATTCCCACCATTCAAATTGCATTCACCATCATCCTTGCCATCACCTTGGATTTCCATAGCTTGGTACACGTGACAAAGGACTGAGATGCCATTGTTGAATATGAACTTTCCATGCCATTGACCTTGGTAGGTTGGTGCATGAGAGGAACATGGCCTGTAGCTTATGCCCTAGAGTCCCAATTCAGAGGAACATGGCCTGCAGCTTATGCCCTAGAGTCCCAATTCAGAGAAACATGCTTACAAGTGTCCATTCCCTTCCCAAAACCTATTGTGCATTTTGTTTTCCATAGATTGGTTACGTATGTTTGGAATATAGTTGCATGCCTTATGACACTCATTTCTTCCATTGTATCACGTCATTCATTTATTACTTTTTAAGTTTTACTAACCGGAAAAAGACAAAAAGGCTAATATTTATGAAGAGAGAGAGGGGGAAGAATCAATATTTTTGTAATCCTTGTATATGTGACAACAATCAAGTCATGTCACCCTTGAATAAAGCACATATATTGGATTAGTTCTCTATAGTTGGGTCTTAGTATTGGCTTAGGAGTTATACCATGATTTTGATTTTTTTAGTCCTTCAATCGGTTACTCTTTCAATTCTTATGGAGAGTACCTCAATGCCTCCTATGTTGATGGTTTATATCATTGGTCCTTTTGAAATCAGTTGCTACCGACATCACTATTGTGTTGTGATTATGTTCAAGGGACATCCTTAAATTATGTCATACATTCTTTAACTTTTTGGCTGTCCATGTTGGCATGCCTTGTTAACTGGTTGTTCTCAATTCATCAACATAATCAATGTTTACTTGTGCTTGTGTGAGAGGATTTATCATTGCCTCTCATTAGTAGGTCTTCTCCTATTGACTAAAAAACATTGCTCTAAAAGATATACTTAGAGTCAGTAGTACCCTCGAACTTACTTTCATCAGGGTAGGTCGCCTTGTGCTCAATATATGACATTCATAATTGGGCATTAACTAAGTGGTTTCCCCTATGTTTGATGGCAATACCTTTATTCACATGGAGCCATTTGCGCTTTAAATTGGATTCCATTTTCCTTATTGACGGAAACACTGGATTCTAATAGTGATTTTCATTATTAGTTGCTACTTAAAGGACCTTTCTTATATACTATTTTCATATGGAGCATTCATAAATAGTACTTGGCATAGAAAATTTTAAGGGAAAAATTTAACTCATAGACCAAATTTAAAGGGTTTGAAAATTTTAAAACACTAATTTTTTATATGGAAAGAGTTTTAAAAGAAAAAATGTTAACACCTAAAAAGTGCTCACTACCTCATCTACCCATTACATGACTAATTTGTCCATATTTCCTACCATATTTACCTCCAGAACCTTAAAATCCCATTGAAAAGCCTCCCAAAAGGCCACAAAACCATTTAAAAAACCTCCAAAAGGCCAAAAAATCCCTTTTCCCCCCAAACTAATCCAAAATTCCTCCAAAATAGTAAAAAGCCTCTAAAAAGGGAATAAAAAATATTAAAAAAGGAGGAAAAAGAGGAAAAAAGGAGGAAAAAACCCTATATAGCTGACCTAAACCATATGGTCCCCAAAACCATGGGTCAGCACTCCACCACTAAAAACCTATAAATAGGTGATGGAGGCCCCTCATTTCATATCCATAGTCAAATACGTCCTTACGCTGCCAAAATCACTCTTGAAACCCTAGCTCACCCTTGAGCTACTTTCACCTTGAGTGGCCCTTTTGGCCCATTTCCAACCCTTCGGAGAAAGAGAAGGAGCAAAGATGGAGTTTGGAGCAACCCTCTTGGACAATTGCAAGAACTTCACCAACCTCTGCACCTAAGGTAAAATTTTAATACAAAAAAAGAGAAATCTTTTGTCATATTTTCATGTCTTGTTATTTATGTTAATGCTCATGTTAGGTTAAATTTCGTATTGTTTTACTGTTTTAATTTACTGTTTATTGAACTGCTACTAAGGAGTCCCTTCTCCTTAGTAGGTGCTCATTTGAACAAGCTGGGGTGAAAACCCTAGCTACAGTTTTGGCGACTCCACATGTGTTCTTCCTTTGAATTTCTGGTTCTAGTTTAAAATATTTTCAATTTTTTGCAATAATTTCCTGTTTTTTCCTTTCGGCTGCCGTAAACCGCATCTTTTTCCCCCCGCAGTTGCATTCCGACCGCGTCTTTCAGGCGTTTACCTGCGATCCGCTCGCGGCTCTAAGACTATTTTCGGCGACCTTCCCGCGGATTCAAGTCTGTTACTTGCGATCCGACCGCGGCTATTAGCTTGCTTGGTGCGATCCGACTGCGGCCGTTAACCATCTTTCCCGCGGCTCGCCCACGCCTGTTGCTCTTCTTCCTGCGGTCCGACTGCATCTTTCGGTAAAAAACCCGCAACTCGCTCGCGCATGTTGCTCTGTTTCCCGTGGTCCAACTGCATCTTTCGGCCAAAAACCCGCAACCCGCCCGCACCTGGTGCTCTGTTTCCCGCGGTCTGACTGCATCTTTCGGCCAAAAACCTGCAACCCGCCCTCGTCTGTTTCTTTGTTTCCCGCGGTCCGACCGCCCAGATTTGCCACAGACCCGCGGTCTAATTTCTGCATTTTTTCCCTGTTTTGAACCTAGCTCCTTTGCTGCAATATTTTCTGCACTTGCACAGCCATCTGTCCTACCTGTAGCCATACTTCCCTACAGCCTTTTCTGCAGTATAATTTCTGTTCACTTTACAAAATCTTTTTAAAATTTCAGCATTTTAATTAAGAAAATTTTGCATGTTAAAGTTTCAAATTCAGTATTATTAGTTTAGGAAGTTGCCCACCTCGTGGCACTTTTACTTGGGTTCATCACCTCACACGCACACACTCTGTCACCTAATTCAATTGAGCCTTAAAATACTACTTAACACAACTAACATTCTAACCCCACTTGGGGAACAAATAAGAATTTTTGTAGTTAGGTAGGATCGGGGGGATAGGCATTCAAATAACAACCCTCGGTTGCTTACACTTGAGACATAGCTGTTGTCCATTAGGGAACCAAAATCCCCTAGTATTTTTTGGCATGGTCATAACTAGTTTATCAGAGGGCCTCTCCCCTAGGAGGGTTGAAGTCGCCAGACTGGTTCCGGAGGCCTGAGTGGAATACTGCAATCCATTCAGTAACCGAAGGATACCTTTTGCAGTTCTCGGGGTATCACCCGTATGGGGGTACCGCGGCTATAGAACCAAACGGTAGATTCACCTTTTCTGGACGTGTCATGAACGGGGTATCTTAGTTGCCTTTCTTCTAGGATTGACTACCGGGTGTCCCTCCCGGTAGGGGGATATCTTTAGCCACTTGGATCTACTATCCATATTGTCTGACTTGGATTTCATCACCTTGCAGAGGATATGTCTGGTTGAGTCAAAATACCATTTAGCTAGGTGTTTGCATGCTCCCTTACCTCCTTTTGGTCTAGCGAGTCCACTATTTTTATTTTTTAGGAAACCTGCTGCTTGTTGGTATTCTGACCATTTCTGTTGATACTCCACTTATTGTAGCACAGCTCTTACAGTAAGTGTTTTGAGTTGGTTGTTGGCCCGAGTGCCATATTTTTTGAGCTCTCCTTCTGCACACTCGGTTTCATTAGGGTTTTTGAGCTGTTTTTCACTCAACAAAACCCCTAGATATTTGACACCATCTGTCACCATTGAGTCCCCGAGGCATTCTCGGTGCCTCAGTGGCGAGCCCCCACAACACGGTTCACTTGACACCACCCGTCATAGACATAGATCTTCATCACTTGATACCACTTATCATAGATCTCGAGCTTTGTCCCTTGACTCCACTCGTCAACGACATAGAACTCCGTCACCCGATCTTGACACCCCTTATTTTACCTCTGATTCTAACGCAGAGTCCGAGAACCCCATTTATACTGCACCAACTAGCCCCATGGATGGCGCAACTTCCACCCCTTTCTTTGTAGGGACCATTGGTGGCACATCCACCACTACACCAGCTACCACACCTGCTTTGGGTATGCCCTCAATGGGGGCCACGTCTACCATTCCGATCACTGTACCCATTCCAGTAGCTGCCATACCTATCGCCACTCCATCAGTGACTCACACTATCCTTGGTGGTGCAGGACCATCCCATACCACTTTCATTCCCCCACTTGGGGGCAACATCCCAAACCCTACCCCTCCACTTGGGGGCATTGGCCCCAACTTGGTCACACCCACTAGTATGTCACATCCTTCTACTAGTTTTCCATTCATGGCTAGCCTCAACCTACCTGACCTAGCTAGATTGACTAACGATCCCATCAAACACGACCCTGCGTGGCATCACATGCCCACCAAGCTTCCCTCTGACATCCCTAAGTTTGAGGGAAAGGCAGGTGAGGACCCCGAGAACCATATTATGTCCTTCCATCTATGGTGTTCCTCCAACTCCATAGTGGACGACTCTGTCCGCCTCCATCTGTTACAGTGCACCCTCACTGGCTCTGCAGCTAAGTGGTACATCGAGTAGCCCCATGGGACCCATACCACCTTTACTTCCCTTGCCTCGACTTTCCTGCTGTTCTTTCAGTTACCTGTCCGCTATGACGTGGGAGTTGAGATCCTACTGTCTTGCAGATAGAACACAGCTACCCACATCACTGACCACATTCATGAGTGGCGTCAATGCCGCAGCCTCTGCAAAATCAAATTAGACGACCGTATCTTCTTAGATTGGTTTTTGAAATCCCTCCTTCCTGTCATTGCCAAGGATGTGGCATCCGAACGACCCCAGTCTGAAGAAGAGGCCATCCTCAAAGCCCAGCAATTTGACCTCATTTACGCCCAGTCAGGTTATCTATATACCATCATACCTGACGCCCCTCGAGGCGATTCCTCCCAACATGATGCACCGGGGGCATCCCATGCTGCAGACGGCATCATTGGCCGTGTTGCCTCGCATCCCCAACCCTTTTCCATAGCACGTCCTAGCAATGGCCCCGACCTTTCGCGGGCTACATCTCAATCCGGAGCAACCAATTTGTATGCTCCCATGGCCCATCACCAACATTCCCATGGACCCTCATATCCACCTCAGTTCTTTGGGCATGCATCCCCCACTTACGCCCCCCGGTCGCACCTCATCCATATTACCACCCACAGGCTGCACCAGCTCCTGTGACCTCTCAAGCCCAACATGCTTACTACCCGCCACAAGCAGCCCTTGCGGCTAATCCACAACCTGTTCCGTAGACATATCAGCAACCTCCACAAGGTTAAGAACCTGCACAGCCTCCACCTACTTATTACCCACCGCAGCCTGCTCCCGCACCTGCACAACCACAGAACCCACCTGCTGCCCAAGGGCAAGTATGCGCCCAACAGAATCCGCAGCAGAACCAAAACAACTAGCGCCAACAGGGCCAACAAAACCATGGCAAAGGCCGTAACCGTGGGAACAACCAACCTCCAGACCAAGCTGGTCAACCTCCTAATCCCCCAACCAATAATAACGTGGCACCTGCCAATCAGAACCCTGATCGATCGCCCAAGCAGGATAAAAATCCTAATTTACGGACAAACCATCCTTGTTCTATTTGTGGGGTCTATGGCCACTATACCCATGCTTTCCCACATTTGGAGCGAGCTCGGCAACTCTAGACTGATGATGCCCATCGTCAAGGGCACGCATCTCCTCAGGCACCACCCAACCCTGCACCACCTCAGCATCAACCTTTGGTGCTGCAAAACCCCTTTATCAACCCAAGGCGTAGTGAACACTCAGCCATTGGCTCCCCCTCAAGGCAATGCGCCACCGCAACAACAGATCACTTATGCCGCTCCTGATCAACCCATGTTCGAATCAGGTACCCACCACTTGTTAATGATGTCATCCAATGATGTCAACCTCCAAACCCGTCGGAACCAATATGGCTCCACCTCTGAAGCCCCTCCCGCCGATAAAAACACTAACGCTCATCCCACTGATCAGGCATTACGTATACTTCCGGCTCCACTAGATGGCGCTTCCAAAGTACCTCGTTTCCCACTTCGTCGTATCAACAATAACCCCAATTTGCCTGCTGTGTCAAATTACAAGATTGTAGATGACTTAGCCCAGTCTCCCGCAGCCATGTCTGCGTTAGAAGTCTTGAAAAACTATCCTTCACAGCGCAAGACTTTACTCTCAGCCATTGGGGCTATTGACCCAAATGATTCAAAATTGATGGCCTTCGATTTGGACCAATCCGAACCATGCCTTCCTTCCACTTTAGCATTCCAAGTTTCTGTTTTCGTTCGAAATCTTGTCATCCATCGATGCATCATCGATGAAGGTGCCTCTAGATGCGTTATGTCCACATTCGTTTGGCAGAAGCTAGGATCCCCTACTCTCCACCAGTCCACCACTACGTTGCGAGCCTACGACGGCCATTCGACTCAACCCCAAGGTCTCCTAGCCAATGTCCCCATCCAGTTAGGTGGTAAAACCGTGCTCATTGACATAGAAGTCATCAATGCCCAACTTGATTATAACCTCTTACTTGGTCGTAGCTACATGTATGCCATGCGGGCAGTAGCCTCCTCCATTTTTCGTACCATGATGTTCCCCCATGACGGATGTGTGTTCAAGGCCGACCAACTCACCTACTACGATCCTAATGCCCCCGCTGCACCTGAAAATGTTCTCCCCATGGTTGAACAACCTATTTCTGGTGCAACCACCTCATTTGTTTCCTCTGTGGGACCCGGAATCTACTCAGATACGTAGATGGCCTCAACCTTCCAATCCATTCCACCCCCGTCACCTGCGACCGAAGTATCTGACCTATGTACCCTTTCCCACAATACACAAACACCCAACAATCAACCGCCCTTGTTACCTAAACCACCATTGGTACCTAGTCACATTGGTGTTACACCCATCCACACAATCCCCTTCCTATTCCCTTAGTCTCCCCGGGCTAACCTTGCGATTACCTGTGTGGTATATTTCGCCTCCCATCCCCCCGCCGACACCAAATGTCGTCCTCCAACCGGTGCAACCCATTTCACTACTACTCAACCACCTCCCGGTGTCACTACCCCTTCTTCTTCAACGAACCCCCCTCCTCTTATCAAGCCCACTGGGGGCATAGGTCCACAACCATACACTGCTGTACCACCCCCCAAGGGAGTTAAACCACCCCCCCGTGTTTCGTGCTCCTCCTAAATGCTCGTTGTGTGATGAGTTATGCCATCCAACTCATCAATGTCCACAATTATCTGCATTACAAGAACACATGCAAATGCTTGACGATGACCCCAACATCCCGGTTGTCGAACTCGACCCAACCCCCAAGCCTCGTGATAAATCACTGCGTACCAACCACCCTTGTGCCATATGTGGTGTTTACGGCCATTACTCACATCATTGTCCTGATCTCCCAGATTACAGAACAGCTCTCTACGAGATGAATAATTTGGACCTTGAGACGGCACCCCCCACCATTGAGGAGATCCACCCTCCAGTATCACCCCCATCCGGAGAGATTAATACCATTTATATGATCTCTTCGATTACCACTCCTCCATCAACCGATTTGACAACTCAGAGTTTCCGCAATGATGAGGAGATTCTTGAGGCTCTCACTGCCCTGGATTATCCCTGGGATGACATGCACCACTATTCCTATTTCCTCCCAGAAGCTTCCTCCTCTACCACAGCCACGCAGTTTGCGGTTGAGTCCAAAGATTTCCTTCCCACCAAAGTCGACTAGTTTAAGGATCCTATTCCTGCTCCCGAAGCCTTTGAGGAAGGAAACTTGGCCAACATCTCACCCATCATCCACATCGATATCTCTGACCCACCTAGTGCTCTTGAAATCATTACATTAGGAGCCTCCTGCAGTGAGTATGAGATTGATATGTACAAAAAACTTTTCCAAGAGTTCCGTGATGTCTTTGCCTGGTCCTATACCAAAATGCCTGGTTTCGACCCCGCTATTATAGAGCACCACATTGACACATGGCTCGATGTACCCCCCGTTCGACAGAAACAACACCACCTTGACACCTCTGAGTCAAGGGGCATAATAGATTACCTCGACCCTGGGATAGGGGGCATGATCAACCATTTTGAACCTTCCCCATCACATCTATCTCAGCACGTCAATCAACCAATCGTTCAAACCAACACATATGTGATCCACAATCATACACCCCGTGCACATAGCATGGGGGTAGGTCCTTAACCCTGCTCACTTTTTCACATATGTGATCTCAACCATTTTTGAGGTCACATGTCACTTGTATATATGATTTGATTCGATACACCTAGTATTCTGCCCCCGCGGGTCATCATTTTTCCCCACCACTACATCCTTGGCTTGGTGGGCTCACCTTTATTTGCAACCATTTTTTAACTTAGTTATTTCCTTTGACCATTCCGGAGTCCTTATAACCTCCGTGTTTCGCACCATTTGCATCGCTGGATTCATATTTACATGCCCGTGATGATGCTTGAGATCATTTCTCGCTCTCACCAAGACCAATATCAACATTGTGTCCTGACACCTTGTCGCTCCGGTTTGCGTACCACATCGGCCGTAGCCCATTTTTGATATACCTTATATCATCAGATTCATTTTTTCGAGCCCGTGATGATGCTTGAGATCATTTCTCGCTCTCGCCCCCAGATTTTTCGGGTATTTTTTCCAAAATGCCCCCTGTCACCTCGGCTCGTGTACCACATCAGTCGTTACCCATCTTTGACACTTTTTATATTGCCGGATTCATTTTTCCGAGCTCGTGATGATGCTTGAGATCATTTCTCGCTCTCACCTAGTACAGTTTCAACATTGTGTCCCGACACCTTGCTGCCTCGGTTTGCGCACCACATCGACCGCCATCAGATTGTTCCACATTTTTACATGAGCCATTCACTCCTGTCATACTGTAATTTTGTCATTATTTTTCCACCATTCATTATCCCACAAGGAGGCCCACTAGTGTTCCCCCCACCCTCGTTCTTGGTCATCTTCAATGTTCCTTGATTGAACACTTCCTCCTTGCCTGACCATTTCTTTTGTTTGGTATAATTTTATCCCTTTTTTAGGCCGGACAAGTCCTTTACAAAAAAGGCACTTAGGGAGTTTCTGTTAAGCTCTTTTCTGACTCCTAAAACAATGAAAAGATCACCGAGCAATCTTGGTTCCTTTCATGCTCGTTAAAGTACCTGAAAGGGCATCTATCTGGTATAAGTTTAACCCTTTTCCGGACCTGGTAGACTAATTACGAAAAAGGAATACTCTAGTCACACCGGCTAGAAGAGTTCTTAATTGCATCCTTTTATGCTTCTTTGGGCCTTGGAGACTAACACACGAAAAAGCAACCCCCTGGAGTCTTCTTATCGCTTTCAGACTCTCTAAAATTGAAAGCAACCATGAGCATGAACTGTCCTGGGATCGTACAAATCCACATGACAGTACCATTACATTATTTCAGAGTCTTCTTATCACTTTCAGACTCCTTAAAATTGAAATCAATCACAAGCATGAACTGTCCTGGGCTCGTATAAATCCACACAACAGTACCATTTTACACACACTTCTTCTAGTTCCTTAACCCATGAAGAAGTCCCCTCGTGCCTCTTGGCACTATGATCGATCATCTCGGCAACACCCCCAATCAGGTCGCCTTTGTTCAGAGTATTCTGCAGTCTCCTACCATTTTACACCAGCTTGAGTCTCATTCATCCTAGTCACCGTCGTTGATCCATTACAACTATGATCCCTTTCCCACCAGTCAATTTCATATGCTGCCCGATCATCCCCATCATCATACTCTGAACAAAGGAAGTTTGAGTCCACCCACTCTACTTGCCCAGTTATCCCTCCCAGTATGTCAGTCCTACCATCAGTACTCTCACACTCCGGTTCTCCACCTCGCGCTCCTGTTAAGGAAACATCATTGCCTTGGTAGTTGCAGGTCTTCCTCTGTCGACGACAGCCCCTCTATTCCAGAGGATAGACCCAGAGGTCCCTGCGCCTTGGACCCATCACCATCTGTGGTGAGTGCCTACGGACCATTTTGAAAGGAGTCATCATTGCCTCTCTGAGTGGATGTTTCTCACATGTGTTCGGGTACACAGGGTACTACCAAAGGACCGAACACCAAGAGCAACCACTTCACACAAACAGATCACAGATCAACACACCGATGTTTTGACGTGGTTTAAACCCCCTTGAGGGAAACACTCCACGGCCCCGGCCAAATAGCTTCTACGGGACAATTTATTATGCAAAGAAAGAAAGTTACAAATGAGCTTCTCATAATCGATCAACTAAACAATGACCCTCCATGCTCTTTAAATAGAGATCATGGACCAATCGGGTGTTAAGCCACGGATCAAGGTTAGGTTTGATCTAAGAGAAGTTGAGCCGTCGGATCACTCTATGTCGGAAACATATCGTGACCGTCGGATTAAGTATTTACAAATGCATACTAATGCATACTAAAGAAACACACTATCCCTAACGGATATATTACACAAGTTGATCTTAACTAACTCCTAAGTGTCTAAATATCCTAACATCCCCCCTTAAGAACAACTTGGGATAGGATTGAAGGATTTACAAAAGTGACACTATTAGGAGAAGGAAGGAGGCATTAGAGCCTATCCCCCCTTAATGACAAGTTCCTGAACTCCTAACATAGATCGAAGTTTAGAAAACTTCGCTTCTGTAAGAGACTTGGTGAAGATGTCTGCAACTTGATCATCTGTAGGGCAAAAGAGCACTTCGAGAACACGATCATGAACAAGATTTCTGATGAAGTGCATATGTAGCTCAATGTGTTTGCTGCGTTGATGTAGAACTGGATCTTTGGCAAGCTTGATGGCACTTTGATTGTCGCACCAAAGTGGAGTAGGCTGCTGCTGCTCGAATCCAAACTCTGAAAGGATCTGTCGAAGCCATAAAGCTTCCTGACTGGCATTAACTGCTGCTCGATATTCTGCCTCTGCTGAAGAAAGAGCAAGAGCTTGTTGTTTCTTACAAGCCCAAGTAATAGGTCCAGAGCCCAGACTGAAAACATAACCTGCAGTAGACTTTCGATCATCAGGATCGCCGGCCCAATCTGAATCAGTGAAACCAACCAACAAAGGTTTCCCCCCTGTACTGTAATGAATCCCAAACTGAACTGTACCTCGAATATATCGAAGTATTCTTTTAGCTGCTTTCCAGTGACTTTCATGAGGTGTCTGCATATAACGGGCAACTCTACCAACGGCAAAGGAAAGGTCAGGACGGGAATGAGTCAAGTATAAAAGACAACCAACAAGCTGACGATACAGTGTGGCATCTACTTCAGGTGAAGTACAAGTGGCAGAAAGTTTGACTCCAGACTGGAAGGGAGAAGGGGCTGGTGTACAATCTTCCATGTGAAAGCGACGAAGAAGGTCACAAGCATACTTAGACTGAGAAAGAAAGATTCCTTCTTTGGTTTGCAGAACTTGGAGACCAAGAAAATAATGCAAATGTCCTAAGTCTGACATTTCAAAAGTTTGTTTAAGACTAGATTTCACATGGGTTATAAGCTTAGGGTCACTACCAGTAAGAATAAGGTCATCAACATATAGAACAAGTATGATGAGATGGTTTCCTACTTTCTTGGTATAGACATTGGGGTCAGAATGGCATCTAGAAAAACCTGTGTCAAGGAGAAAGTTATCCATTTTGGCATACCAAGCTCTAGGAGCTTGCTTAAGGCCATATAAGGATTTCTTAAGGCGACAGACAAGGCTAGAGTTATTCTGAACATAGCCAGGAGGTTGTTCCATGTAAATTTCCTCCTGTAAATCACCATGTAAGAAGGCAGACTTGACATCCATTTGATGGACTTCCCAGTTGTGTAAGGCTGCAAGGGAAAGAACAAGGCGGATGGAGTTCATTTTGGCGACAGGAGCAAAGGTTTCATTGTAGTCAATCCCTTCAACTTGAGAAAAACCTTTGGCAACTAATCTTGCCTTAAGTCTTTCAACACTTCCATCTGATGCATACTTAGTTCTGTAGACCCATTTACATCTGACAAGTTTTCTTCCTTTTGGAAGAGGTACAAGATCCCAAGTATCGTTCGCCATTAAGGAACGATATTCTTCATCCATGGCTGCATCCCAATCTGGATTCCCTGAAGCTTCTGCAAAAGTCTCTGGATCATGATTCTCGGAAACTTGAGCCAAAAGAGAAGAGGCTCGCTGAAACTGAGAACGTGTTCGGCGTTGATCTCTAGGATCACCGGCAAGATCACCAGCTGCTTCACATGTTGAACGGACCCATCGAGGAAGTACTTGTGCTGGTGCAACTGGAGGAACATGAGCAGGCGGAGGTGGATTTTCATCATCACTGTCATTATCAGAAACTGGAGTTGGAAACCTGTCAAGGAAGTTGGAAGAAGAAGAAGAAGGCACAAACGCCGAATCAGGCTCGCAGGCCAAAGATGGCACACTCGCCGAGTTAGGCTCGCAGGCCAAGAGATTTTCATCAAATTTAACATCTCTTCTAATGATTATAGCATGAGATTGTGGTTGAAGAAGTCTATAACCTTTTACATCTTCAGAATATCCAACAAATATGCACTTTTCACTTTTAGGCTGCAATGCTTTCCGTTTTTCATCCGGAATGTGAGCCCATGCTTCACTACCAAATACACGGAAGTGACTTACATCAGGTTTAGTTTTACTCCATGCTTCTTCCGGTGTTATACCTTGTAATGCTTTAGTGGGGGTGCGATTAACTATGTAATTTGCACAATTAATGGCTTCAGCCCAAAATTGAAGACTTAGTCCCTTAGATTGGATCATACAATTAGCCATTTCTTTTAAAGTGCGGTTCTTCCGCTCAGCTACACCATTTTGTTGTGGTGTATATGGAACAGTGTGCTGTTGTTGGATGCCTTGTTCAGTGCAGAAAGTAGTGAACTGTTTGTTAACATATTCTCCTCCATTGTCAGATCTTAACTTAATAATTTGATGACCAGATTGTTTTTCAACAAGGGCCTTGTAGGCCAAGAACATGTTAAATACTTCGCTCTTAAGTTTTAGGAAATAAACCCAAGTGCGTCTGGTGTAATCATCAATGAAAGTTAAGAAATACTTGAAACCAGAAAAGGAAGCAGATGGAAGAGGACCACACAAGTCACTATGCACAAGCTCCAAGGGAACCGAGGCGTGCCAAGAGGCACGTTTGTCAAAACTGTCCCGATGATGTTTTCCAAGTACACAACCGGAACAAACACCATCTCTGCAAGATACCATCGGAAGACCTGTCACCATATTTTCTTTACATAGTTGTTGCAATGAGCGATAATTTAAGTGACCAAATCGCTCATGCCAAAGTTTGCTCAAGTTATCACTATGAGCAACAAAAACTGAAGGGAAAGGTGATGACCCAAAGTTGTTAAACTTGTACAACCTGGTAATATCATCAACAATTCCGGTAGCTAGAATCTGTTGAGGATCTTTAAAATCCTTGATTACAACTTGGTGAGGTGTAAAGGTCACAGTTTTACCTTCACCAGAATGAGTGATCTGATAGACTGATAACAAATTGCAGGAAATTCTTGGAACACATAGTACATCACTAAAATGACCATTATCTACTGGAACTGTTCCAGCTCCTACAACATTTAGAGATCTATCATCACCAACAAATATTTGTTTGGTGTTACATTCATGCATAGTAGAAAAGATGGCTTGATCCTTAGCCATATGATAAGATGCTCCAGAATCAATGAGCCATTCATTTGAAGTAGAAGAAGAAGATGCATTATAAGAATAACTAGAAGCACAAAGTGCATGTCCATGAGAGGTAGATTCTGATGGCGAATCTAGGCTGATGTGGTGCTTCTTCATTGCTGCTTCCAAGGCTGCCATCTTCTTGAAACACTTAGATTCATCATGATTATCTTTCCCGCAATAGTTGCAATGACGCTCAGTCTTCTTGCCTTTTTGCTTGGATCCTTTGTCATTTTTTAAAGAAAGAGCTGACTGAGAGGGTTTTGGACCCTTGTTTGACTTATTATTGCGAAAATTTTGTTTCTTGGGAGGCTTGGACTTTTCTTTCTGTTGGGACAATAATGCTTTCCCAGATGTATCTGCATTGTTGATTATTCCAAGATGAATGAGTTTATCTTGTTCCCTAATCAAAGAATCACAAAAGGATTCAAGACTAGGCTCTTGATAGCTAGCTGCATTCAATGATGCTTTCATGGAGTAAAATGTAGATACAAAAACAGAATATGCAGGTCCAAGTTTGGAAAGAATATGATAAATGCACTGTTTGTCTTCCCTCTCAATCTTACATTCTGCACATAAAAGCTTGAGAGTTTTGTACTTAGATAAATAATCTTGAATGCATGAAAAGTCACTTGGATTTAAAGAAATCAACTCATTTTCGAGTTGGTGACCTCGAATTTCATTGTGTTTACCAAACACAGTTTCCAACTTGTCCCAAGCAGTATTAGGTTCATCAATTCCAGATATGTGGAATCGCAAATCAGTAGAGATTGACATCCCAATCAATCCACGAGCTTCATCACATCTATTTGCCCATTTTATTTTCTTATCATCATCAGTGGGTTCTTTTTCTTTCCCTGTGGTAATTCTGAAAAGTCCCCTACTTCGTAGAACATCCTCCATACGAGATTTCCATGAGAAATAGTTGGAACTGTTAAGTAGAATATCACAATGGGCGGCCATATTTGTAAATTAATGGCTGTAAAAGCAGAAACCAATAGTCTGGATGTGAAGAGCTCGAAAAAATAGGCGGTTTCAAAAAAAACGGCACTGAAAACTGACTCTGTAGGATGAAGTTATGCTTGAACAAAGAAACTGTTGAAGATGTCCCCAATAGTGACGTGGCAGCTAGAGAACGTCCAGCTAAAAAAAGAACCCCCCTCTTCCCAAGATGAACCTTTTGACAATCACTTTACAAAAAAGTTGCTTTAAGTGAATCACTTTTGTAAAATAAGTGATTTCACTTTTACAATGATTTACTTTTAAATAGTGCAACAATAAAAAAAACTTAAGTGACTCACTTGTATTTTTATTTTTTATTATTTAAGTGAGATGCACTTTTACAATAAAGTAACTTGAAAATAGAAATTGTATGCACTTTTCTTTTTAAAAGTAACTTCCTAAGACTTGAACTCAAGACCTATTAAGGAATAAAGCAACTTTGAACCAAGTGAGCTAGTTTAAAAGGTATGTAAAATATGGAAATGAGGAAGGGGGTTTTTTTTTTTTTTTTTTTTTTTTTTTTTTTTTTTTTATTACTCTTCTTGCTCGGTTTGCGTGCTTACCCTTTTTCCTGCAAAACAGACCACAAATCGAAACAAAAAAACTTTTCCACACTTGTGGAGTTAGATCTTGTTAGCTTGCCCGGAAAGTTTACGTTTTCTCTCTGTTTCTGATTTGCCGAGATCGCGCAAGGTGCACGGCAAAGAGCATACGCAGCCGAGAAAAACCCTTTTCCTTTCTGTTTCTGATTTGCCGAGATCGCTCAAGGTGCACGGCAAAGAGCATACGCAGACGGAAAAGCAACAAACCGAACCAAAAAAAATCTAACAGTAAAAAAAATGAAATATGAGATTTTTCTTTTCAAAAAACGAAATAAAAAAAATGCGTCACTGTAACATTATACCTTCAGATCTGATGAAAAACGTGTTTCTGGAGCAACCGGGAACCGTTTTCGATCAAACGAAAACTATTTCCCAATGGAAACGACGCTCCGGACGCAATGGAACACCTCCCACAGCCCAGAAATGCACAGAAATATCAGAACTAGAAACCCTTTCGAGTTTCGGCAACAACAGTTCAAGATCTAGATCATAACCGGAAGCGGCACTTCATAAAAGCTCTGATACCATGTTCGGGTACACAGGGTACTACCAAAGGACCGAACACCAAGAGCAACCACTTCACACAAACAGATCACAGATCAACACACCGATGTTTTGACGTGGTTTAAACCCCCTTGAGGGAAACACTCCACGGCCCCGGCCAAATAGCTTCTACGGGACAATTTATTATGCAAAGAAAGAAAGTTACAAATGAGCTTCTCATAATCGATCAACTAAACAATGACCCTCCATGCTCTTTAAATAGAGATCATGGACCAATCGGGTGTTAAGCCACGGATCAAGGTTAGGTTTGATCTAAGAGAAGTTGAGCCGTCGGATCACTCTATGTCGGAAACATATCGTGACCGTCGGATTAAGTATTTACAAATGCATACTAATGCATACTAAAGAAACACACTATCCCTAACGGATATATTACACAAGTTGATCTTAACTAACTCCTAAGTGTCTAAATATCCTAACAACATGCTCGACTTCAACACCTTGATCGCATTGTTGAGAATTGAGTAGGGTTATATCCCTTCAGTTTTTGGTCGAAGACCCCGGATTTCCCCTGACTCTAGCACATTGGTGAGTCACTTCGGAACGCCTAGTTATATGTTCCCGTGGATGTCCGGGTTGCGTTGGCGATTGTATTTGGAAGCAATCAAGTTATATGCTTCCTTGAGTACCTAGTCCAGTTCCAGTTCAGTGTACCATTGAGGATATGACTCTCCGTCACTATGCTCCAGCAGCTCATCAGTTCCTATGGTACCCCACTCAGTAGCACTGTTGATTTTCCAGTGTACCAGTTCTTCAACTCAGCCATGGTCATCCCAGCAGTATGTCCCAGATTTGTGTCCACTCTGGACCCTTATGATGTACACCGTGGTTCTCTATGTATCTTACAGGTCCCTCTTTTCGGGCCTCACAGTTATTTTTATGTATCTTGATACGAGCATGGGTATGCCCGTCTCGTCCATATATTGAGATTCTTCCTCATTCATTGTTTGAGGCCATGTATATTTCAGGTCCCCATATTATGGACCCCATTATTATTGTTGTTCTATATCTTGATACGAGCATGGGAATTCCTGCCTCGTCCATATATTGAGATTATTCCTCATCCATTATTGAGGTCATGTACTTTTAGTTTTTGCAGTTTGTTCGGGACCGTTGTTCCAGGCTCTAGTTTATTTCTTCTCTTCTCCACACCCCAGGAAAACCATACAAGACTTATGATGTCTATCGGCCATACGATGAGCTCCTGCCCTCACACATCAAGGGGCAATTTGTTAACACCTAAAAGGTGCTCACTACCTCATCTACCCATTACATGACTCATTTGTCCATATTTCCTACCATATTTACCTCCAGAACCTTAAAATCCCATTGAAAAGCCTCCAAAAGGCCACAAAACCATTTAAAAAGCCTCCAAAAGGCCAAAAAACCCCTTTTCCCCCCCAAAATAATCCAAAATTCCTCCAAAATAGTAAAAACCCTCTAAAGAGGGAATAAAAAATATAAAAAAGGAGGAAAAAGATTAAAAAAATGAGGAAAAAACCCTATACAGCTGACCTAAACCATATGGTCCCCAAAACCATGGGTCAGCACTCCACCACTAAAAACCTATAAATAGGTGATGGAGGCCCCTCATTTCATATCCATAGTCAAATACATCCTTACTCTGCCAAAATCACTCTTGAAACCCTAGCTCACCCTTGAGCTACTTTCACCTTGAGTGACCCTTTTGGCCCATTTCCAACCCTTTGGAGAAAGAGAAGGAGCAAAGCTGGAGTTTGGAGCAACCCTCTTGGACAATTGCAAGAACTTCACCAACCTCTACACCCGAGGTAAAATTTTAATACAAAAAAAGAGAAATCTTTTGCCATATTTTCATGTCTTGTTATTTATGTTAATGCTCATGCTAGGTTAAATTTCGTATTGTTTTACTGTTTTAATTTACTGTTTATTGAACTGCTACTAAGGAGTCCCTTCTCCTTAGTAGGTGCTCATTTGCACAAGCTGGGGTGAAAAACCTAGCTACAAAAAATATCCCACTAATTATTTAAAAGAAAATATATAAAATATAGTTAGCTAATTAGCCCAACTCAGCCCAACTCATATTGAGGGAAACTAAAGAAAAACCATTTTTTCACCCTCGAAATCGAAATTTTTGAGCTATTCTCGGCTCGCCCCTGATAAATTAGAATGAAGGACTCTCACAATTAGTTTTCCCTTTATTCTTCCTGTAAGAGCGTGATAGTTCCATTTGCCACAAGGCTATAATTCCATTTGCCACTTTCAGGATGATAGTTCCATTTATCACAGATCAAAAAGTGATCCGGGCTATATTTATTTGCCTACCCTTTTTACGGATTCGTACAAAGTGCATTTGAACCATACATCTGAACTTCTTATTCCCAAAAAGAGTTCTTATTATTTTCATTTCTCGTACCCTAATGTTATCTGTCTTGGTTCAGGACTGTTTCTTTTGATGTTTTACTACCCGCTGCATGCCTCTTTCATAGCCACTCTTAGCTCCTCCTCAATGGGCACAACGTGATTTTTTGGTTATTGATTGAAGACTATTATAAGTATTGGCTTCAGAGGTGTCGTACATACTGGATGATTTATATTTGTCACAGGTGATGATTTTCCACAGTTGATGATTTAATTGTTGTTTAGTTAAAAGGTCATTCAAGCACTTGTCAAAGTAGTTTTTGTTTGTAAATCTTGAGTGTTTTCAAGCATAGGATGAGGTTGTAAATGCCTATATGGATGGCTATAGTATTTAGGTTAGGAATTAGCTTTGGTCCATTTTTTAACAGAAGACAGTAGAAATCTTTGATAAGACTCTACGATGAATGATTTCTATAAGACACGATGATGGATGTTGTGATTTCATGTTCGAAATAGCAAATATAGAGATTTTTTCGTGGAGGTATATATATATTCTGATTTGTCCCATCGATACTCCAGGAGAAAGGGAGCATTGGGACATTAATTAGAGTCTATTTCATTCACTCTGCAATGATAACTAGTTTAGAAAAACCACACTTGTTCAGTGATGACAACTAACATAAATTCTTGTCGAGTGTTTTTGGTGAAATTGTTTAAAGCCAAGCCTCTCCAAACGATGCTTCAATAGCCTTTACCCTTTGTTTTCTTTGAATTAGAAGAATCTTCTTCTTATCAAGAACGGGAGCTTTATGCAGTTACTGGCCAAGTTAAAAAACTTAGCAACCCTACCTCTGTGAGTTTTGAATCTGTAACCTCTTTGGAGATAACACATGTTCTTAACCATTAGACCCACTCAAGTGCTCTATCATATCTTATATTTTATGATATCTTCTACGAGATCGTAGATCCATCCTCCTAATTATGCTATCCCAATAGTCCTTAACTTCAAGGTTTGGCAAACTTTCCGAGTAGGAACAAAGTCTAAAAAAACCTGGGCACCAAAACTCGGTAAGCTGGGGAACACTCAATGGCAAGAAAAACTCTGTAAGTAGGAGAATAAAAGACCCGATGGCTTGTAAAACTTGGTGGAAGGAAAACCCCTTCGAAGCAAAGAAAAGGAAATCGAAGTTTCTCATGCATAAAAAGTGAATTTCCACTTTTTTTTCAATTTGAACTTTACTACTTTCTCATGCATAAAAGTGATTTTATTATGTAATCACAAGATATCTTTAGTATTTATTTAGAAATAGTACACTCACATTTTAATTGTATACAACATATGGTGAGTTCGGTGAATAGACTCAAACTTTATTTTTCATGAGGAGACAAACTTTCTTTAGGAGAGTAAATAATGTCGCCTCAATTCCTCTTCATTAGGAGATAAATTTTTTTTGATTAGGAGATAAACTTTTTTTGAGGACACATAAGGTCTTTAGGCATAGAGTAAGGTAATATATTGATTTAGAACATACTGGAAATGTAGTCTTTTAGTTAAAATACGTTGTGGTATTCATTAGTTAGAAGGGTTGGATTAATCATTCAAGTTTTATAAGGTTTTATTGGGTTGACCTTCTAAAAGGTTGATAATCCCCTCTTATTATATTAACTTACATGGATATTAATTTTGTATAAAATGTGGTGAGTTGGGAGAATGGCCTCTAACTGTAGTTTGAGTGATAGGTAAAATTTTCAAAGGCAATAAGACATTTCCCTTTCTTAGAAGGGAATGGAAAGTTTGTCTCTTATCTCGAATAAGATTTTGGTACACTAAGTTAGAAGGGTCCGAATAAATTTTGAAGTCTTGTAAGAAAGTTAAGTTAATCTAGCTAAGTTAGAAGGGTTGGGATAATCGTTGAAGTCTTGTAAAATCTTATTAGGTTAATCTAGAAATGGTTGATAATCCCATTTCATAGTAATAATTTACAAGGATATTAATTTTATAAGACATATGGCGGGTTGAATGATTGGCTTCAATATTTGGATTGACTTGGACATGGTCTTTCTCAAGGATAGGTAAGGCTCATAAACACAAATATGTAAAGTTACTACAAGGAAAATAGTGTTTTGCAAATGTTATGGAATTTGGAAAAATTGTTTAAAAAAAAATATCAAACACCTTACTAAACAAAAGTGAAAATTTTTGCATTGATTTTAAAAGATATTTATTATACACTGTTGATTTTTCATTGTAGAGAGAGATAAATATGAATATCACTTTGTTGTTATATGTTCATTCTTAAAGATTTGACCTTTAGCAATATATAGGCCTTCAAGGTAACTTTTACGTAAAGTCATGTCTTTATGTGATTTTAGCTTTTCAATTAAATAAATAAATTATTAATAATATTATGAGCTTACGGGAATACCTCCCGAAGCTACATAAACATCAACACTCCCTCTTAGCTAGGGAGGTATTCTCATTTGTAGAAATATCTCCAACTGAATGACAAGTCCATGTCATCATATATGGAACACTCCCTCTAAGGGGTAGAACAAGGCATGTCTATAGATCTCCAAGGTATTATCTGCAGAACTGACTTTCTTCTTGTCTTATGAATATAAGAGAAGTTTTTCCCTTTTGATCAAGTCCTTCTAACCATAACAACTGTGCCCACTGGAACCACATCATCTTCTCAAAGAAGATATATTGATCAATTTGATCAGCTTGGTCATCCTAGACCACAAAGGATTTACTTCCTCATGAACTTTATCAGTCTAAAACCAAAAGGAGGCTGCACTCCTCAGGAAGACTCTTCTTCTAATTTACTAGTAATTACAACTGGAAGGTGGTGATGACTACAACTAGTCCACCCCTATGGGCCCATGCTACAAATAGGAGCCTTCTCCACACAAGGATCATCCCAAACATGAATACACTCCATAAAGGATTCTTCTCATTAGTCAAAAGAGAAATGGGAGAATCATCTCTATGCTAAAATACACAATGTTAGCACTTCAAGTCTCTTCTCGAGACTCTACCTAAGCTTCTCCTTAGTCAAAATACCAACCAGAGAATTGTCTCTATGCTGACATACACAATGTTAGCACTTCAAGTCTCTTCTCGAGACTCTATCTTGAGCTTCTCCTTAGTCAAAAGACCAACCAGAGAATTGGCTCTATGTTGACATACACAATGTTAACACTTCAAGTCTCTTCTCGAGACTCTACCTAGTGCTTCTCCTTAGTCAAAAGACCAACTGGAGAATCATCTATATACTGTCACGTCCCCATCTTGACCCTGTCACATTAAAATTGTAAATGATGTAATCTTGTTATATAATCGTGGTGAGCAGCTCAAGGCCAAGGCCCTACCATCGATTTATTGATGCGTATGGTTTGCGTGCTAGCCAGGCACATTGGAAATTCAAACATCATGTAAATATGCATTTTTACAAATAATTGGGAGGGAAATATTCAAACCCTTGGAGCCAATCAAGTCAAGCCAAGTGTCAATGAGAGAACCCATCAAACCCTCAACTACCCATGTTGACTTTTGTACCCAATCATTGATTTCTCCCAAGAGTTGGTTGAGGTAGTTAATGCCTTGGGGAATGGGAGGTATGGTTGCTCAAATTCGAGTATGGGCAAGCCACCCTGCATGGGAAATCACGTTTTTCTTCTTGGGCAAGAAAAGAGCCATGAATTTCTCTCCCAAGCCATTATCCATCAACCAGTCCTCCTCCCTCACGAGTTGGGAGCTACCTGGGCATTTTCCAGCCATGTTTGATGTGTTTTCCTTCTTTCTCCTAGCTGAGAAGGGCGTTTCTGTATTGTATACCAGTGGAGAAGAAGGGGAATGGAATTGGGGTTCCATAGAGTCCGTTTTTGCTGTTAAATGCTGAGAGAGATGGGGAGAAAACGTTTTCCTCCCTGTGAATGTTTTTCCCATCCCACAATTCGTTTTTGGATGGAAACGATTTGGGGAAATCCCAAACCCATGGCCATCCTATTGGTAAATATATTGCTTTGGCTTGAGCTTGAGTGTAAGCCTCTAGGGTTCAAATGTAGCTTGATAAACCCAGCTGTGGATTGGCTTGGCTGAGATGAAATGAGTAATTGGTTGTGAATGAGCTAGAATGTCCCCTTTTCCTTGTAAGAATCATGCCTAGCTCGAGGGTGGCAGTTGTGTTGAGAGATTGATGAACAAAACTGGCCTATGGTTGGGTGGAACGTTGCAGTGACATAGCTAGTTGTTTGGGACAGTTGCAAAATGGAGATAAGTGTTTTTCTATCTATGTGTTTTGCCTCTGCAATGTATAATTTAATGATTATTTTGATATGCTGGTTGTGAACAAAATATATATATGTGTGTGTGGATGAGTTTATTTTCGCTGTGCATTTTTGCTTATTTTCCATCTGCACACATCTCTCTTATTGCTAAGAATCTAATGAATGGGATGAGTTTTATGTCAAATCCCTAGAGATTGGCATCATGATCCCTCCCTTGCCTTGGATGGATGGGTGGGTAAGTGACAGATGGTATCAGAGCGAGGTTGCAGCATTGGGCCTAATGGGCCAAATCAGGCAACATGCAGAGTTGGTCCGCAACAGCGGAAGAACTCAGCGAGTTCGTCCGCAACAGCGGAAAAAGCTAGCGAGTTTGCGCCGCAACGGCGGAAAAAGTTGGTGAGTTTCACCACAGCATCGGAAGGAATTGGCGAGTTTCTGCCACAGTGACGGAAGGAAAAGCTGAGTTTTCGGCGGAAGGACTCTGAAGTTGGTCCGCAACGGCGGAAGAAACTCAGCAAGTTGGTCCGCAACGGCGGAAGGACTCGGCGAGTTGGTCCGTAAATTTTTTCTAAGTGTCTTTCGACGGGAGAGTTGGCGAAAGCTTTCTGGAACAGCGGAAACGTTGGCGAAAGCTTTCTGGAACAACGGAAACGTTGGCGAAAGCTTTCCGGAATAGCGGAAGCATTGGCGAAAGCTTTCCAGAATAGTGGAAGAGTTGGAAAAAAATTTCCGGAACAACGGAAAGAATTGTCGAGTTGCGCCGAAGTTGTCGGAAAGAAAAGCTGAGTTTTCGGTGGAGAAACTTAGCGAGTTCGTCCGCAACGGCGGAAGAACTCGACTAATTGGCCCGAAATGGCTAAAAAAAAAAAAAACGAGGGCGCTTCCCTCGACCCGACCTACAGTTGCGCAGGGAAGCCACAAGGGGGAAAGCCCCCTTGACCCCCGTCGTCCCTCGGAGACAGTTGTTGAAAGTGGGAAATGCATTCTCTATGCTTGGAATGAGAAGCAGAAATTGCATAGAAGGGGTTGTGAAATCTCAATAAGAGGAAGCCAAGAAAAGGATCAGTTATGATGTGGAGAAGGAACTCCATGTCATGATGAGGAATTGGAAAGGGAGAATTCCTTAACTCCTCCATTGCTATTATATTTATATTTCCTAAGTTGTTTATACTGAAAATTATGGCATAGGGATGCTGGAAATGCAAGAAGATAGATAGATGAAGTGAATATGTACTAGATGGCATATTGCATAGTGCATGTGAAAATGTTTTTGCGTGTATATGATATTGCATATTGGTAAAATAGTGAGGTTTTACATATGCAATGAGCCACTTAAGATAATGATTGTGGTTGCTAATAATTAGTCGTGTTCGCATTGGTTGTAGGACCAAAGACAACCAAAGCATGGCTAAGGATGTGGATGATGATTGTTGCATATAACCTTATGAAGAAAGGATGGTGCAACAAATCTGTGATCATGAGGTTGGCAAAAGGACTGTGAAGCCTTGGTAAGAGGCCAACTGATTAGGTAATATCAAGCGATGTTAACAACAACCATGCAGGTAATGATTATTTATGCATAAATTGCATGAATGTTGAAAGAGGATTTGGTGAGATCCCTTCAACTATGTTCAAACTATGTTGATTTGGTTTGCATGTGGTATTGAGTGCCTGAAGGTGAATGCCAACCTCCCAAGTATGGTCAGGTGCGGGTAAGTGAAGGCAAGGAGCCTTACACCCTATAGTGCATTCATATGAAATTATACCATACCATTTGTGTATGTTGGTTGTGAGTTTAGAAACCAAAGCAAGTGATGACTTATGGTCCTGTTGTAGTGTATGCCATATGAGATAGGCATGGTTAGGCCATAATATGTTGAAATGCCTAGTATTCATGGATTAATGCAAGGTTGTATTGAGGGGTTATGCACTGAATGAATGCACAATAAAAGATTATGTAAATGTTGTGAATGTGCATGGATATGTGTGGGTGCACATGTTGAGATGCATTGTGTGAATGCATGGGTGTGACATATATATGTTTCAATGCAGTTAGATAATAGATGAAATGGTGGACTATTGTTAATCCTGAGACCATTTCATGAGCTGCTATGAATGCAGGAGAAAGACTGCATGAAGAAGGTAGACATGTGATGGGCTACCATAGCACTCTATTGGAAGGACAGAGTTGCATGGAATATGAAGTAATGAGTATTTACAGTTTATTTAAAATTGCATGGATAGTGTGATTGTGACTTGCAATTTTATTGTGATAATGATGCATATATAGAAATGTATATATTTCATTGCATTTCAAATGTTAACAGTTGAAGGTGTTTGAATTATTGATTGTTATAATTCTGAGATCACTTCAGTGACTATTGTGGCAATGGAAGGATTATATGCATAGATACTCACAACGTGTTTGGCTGATTGAAGTTGTAGTTTTCAGGTAGAAAAGTCTTGCGTATGGCAATGAGGATAAGTCCATAGCAAAGACCTGGATCTACCATGTGCAAAAGCCAAGGGTTATGAGAAGGTTCTCATGGTTGTAACTTATGAATGAAATAAATCTGAATATTGTTTGATTTAAGTTTATGAGAATAATCTCATGGTTGCAAATCTAATTTCTGTAGGAAAATAGATTTGTAGATTTCAGATTTGAGAATTGCTTATAATTGCTAATGACTGTTTGGCTTATATAAAATTGTGTCAGGAGGACATGTTGTAGGTGGATGTTCATGTATGGTAGCAAGTGTAAAACCATAATGGACAGAGTGATACCATTTACGAGAGCCAAACAATATGAGAATAAGCCTCATTGCTAAGCAAATTAATTTCTGTAGTAGACAGAATTGCAAATTCATATTGAATTTAATTATTAATGCGATTGATTGGTTATGGAACAATCATATTTGAAGCTTATTGATAAATGTTGATGACTGTTTGGCCATTTGATAAGTGTGCCAGGATGCCGCATTGCAGGAAGACCATGTGTGATGGCCTGCAGAAGCCAAATTGGTTGGGAAGGATCCCATGCTTTGGAAATGGGTTTCGGGTGAAACGCCATTGTAAATGTCGATAATGACTCAACTGAACTGCATGTTGGTAAAGCATGTGAGTGAGACAGTAAAATTATGCCAAGAAGGCATGTGTGGGTTATGGAACATGAAAATATTGGGGTGGCAAACCGAAGGACTGTCGACTCAGAGAAGGGAGCCCCCATTCTTCGCAAATGAAAGAAAGATACATCTGTGAAACGAATGAGTATTCTGTAACCCTAACTAAGAATATACCTGTCTGGTTATTAGATTGCTTATGAAGAGCATGTTTTATTATTTCATTATTGTTCTAGACTACTTGAGTGTGACTAAGGCCTACATGGCTCACATCAGAAAGGGATGCATACCTTTCAGGTGATGGGTTATGTTAGGGTTGTCAATATTGACTACACCTTAAGGGAATGGACGGATTCTTGGTGTTTCAATACTTGATAGTGAATGTTATGAAATATGATTACGATTTTAGAGCAACAATACTGATGAGCCTGCTTCTCCTTGTTGTGCTATCAGCTTACACAGATGCAATTTGGTGTTGCACGTTAAGAGGCAAAGTGAAGAAAGGGTGCTCAAGAGGACTGTATGGGCAGTGGTAACCTTTCTACGCTCACACTAAAGGACACTATAAGAGATGGATAGGCCAGAGGAGTTGCGTTGTAGAAAAGGGGTATCATCCTTGTGTATTGTGAGTGGGTATTGTGGGGACATGCTAGCCTGTAGTTAAGAAAGTCACCTATAGAGTTCCTAAAGGGAACCGCTGGTTTGCACAGGAGAAGGAGTGCCATCCTTGGGTGGATGAAGAATTGTATGATGCCTGATAAACCCAGTCGGCGTACTGGCTTGGCATGTTGTTAAATTGGATGCCTGATAAACCCAGTCGGCGTACTGGCTAGGCATGTTGTTAAATTGGATGCCTAATAAATCCAGTCGGCATACTGGCTTGGCATGTTGTTAAATTGGAAGCCTGATAAACCCAATCGGTGTACTGGCTTGGCATTGTTTATTTGCATGTTGTGGAGGTATTGTTGAAGGGTGTTATTTCCTGACAAACCTAGTCGGAGAACTGGCTTGGAAATGGTTATTGTATGCTTGATAAACCCAGTTAGTGTACTGGCTTAGCATACTAATTTTTGGAATGCTTGATAAACCCAGTTGGCGTACTGGCTTAGCATACCGATTTTTGAAATGCTTGATAAACCTAGTCAGCGTACTAGCTTAGCATACTGATTTTTGGGATGCCTGATAAACCCAGTCGGCGTACTGGCTTGGCATTTCCTATTTGGATGATGTTGTGGAGCAGCATGTGTGATGACCAAGCATCCACCCCACAGGTGATCCAAGGCTTGTAAAGCAGAGAAGGAAACCTGTGGAGTAGCGAGGAAAATGCACAATACAGATAAGTATTCATTTTCATTTATTTCTTGTTTGAAATAATGAAGATTTCAGGTATAAGTCTTATGACAACCAAGCTAATACACTATTGTTTCTTTGTTGGAAAGCTTGGCCATTGCAGGAAGCAAGTGTTAAATTTTCAGAATTTACTCCAATCTGATCTAGGATCTTAACTGAGAGAACAACATGTACAGCATATCTATAGCATATCAATCATGGAGACAATAATGCAAGCACACAAGAGACACAAAGATTTACTTGGGGAAAACCATAAAGGTGAAAAACCCCAATAACTTCCTCAGAGATAGATAGAGCAATGATACAACCAACCATGAGAGATAGACATAACCTAGCAGCAGATCCTCCTCCTCCATAAGTGCGCCACTCCTCCTTGAGTGCATGTGTGAGAAGTGAGTGAGCAAATAGAGTGCCTCCCGCACTCTATTTATACTTGACTTGACTTGCCTTTTTACCTAACTCATGTAGGCTCGAACTTAACCACATAACATAATGCTGACTGGGCCGACCCCCAATAGGGTGGTCTAATAACCCTTTGACCCACATGGCCGACCCCCAATAGGGTGGTCTAATAACCCTTCGACCCACATGACTTATACAAGGGCGACCCCAACAAGGTGGTCTAATAACCCATCAAGTATAAGTTACGACACTTACAATATAAATGACGACACTTCCGTATAGAGGAATAATAACATCTCTATAGGAATACAATATACATATATGTGAAATACATTCCGAAGTTACATATACATCAACACTCCCTCTTAACTA
Organism: Larix kaempferi; assembly: GCA_027924585.1. NCBI lineage: Eukaryota > Viridiplantae > Streptophyta > Pinopsida > Pinales > Pinaceae > Larix > Larix kaempferi. The sequence goes on from BSBM01000646.1 coordinate 404,326, forward strand.
GGAAGGTATTTTTCAGCACAGTTCTTCTAGCACAATTCATCTTCTCTGGATCATCGTCACTGGATAATCGTCATCGAGTCATCATCATCATCACTGCTGCTGTTATCTCAATCAATCTCTGAATCTACTCGTCATAGGTAGTTCTACAGAGCCAGTCCTTTTTCATACTGGATGTAGGCCCACCACCTGCAGGTCTTCATCATCATTGGCCATACTGTGGAATCCTCAGGACTTATTACGTGCGTCACAAAACCTCGAAAGAGCATCCCAGGCTGTTACGAGCACACATCTCTACCTATAGGATCTCCCAGGGTGCTATTACATGTGACCCCACCACAAAACCTCGAAAGAGCATCTCAGGATGTTACGGGTACACAACTCCGACCTGAAATCTCCCAGGGCACAAATTACATGTGGTCCACCACAAAACCTCGCAAGAGCATCTCAGGATGTTACGGGTACACAACTCTGACCTGAAATCTCCCAGGGCGCTATTACATGCCATAGGACAAAACCTCGCAAGAGCATCTGCCAGATATCCCAGGGCGCTATTACATGCCATAGGTAAAACCTCGAAAGACTATCTACAGATCTCCCAGGGCACCGAATTACATGTCCTCCCAGAGCAAAACCTCGAAAGAGCATTTGCCAGATGTCCCAGGGCACCGATATTACATGCCATAGGAAAAACCTCGAAAGACCATCTGCAAATCTCCCAGGGCACCGGATTACATGCTCATCTGCACAACCTGATCCACGGCCATAGAGTATCAACCTGATACTCACCATACATCATCCTGATGTATCCATGATCATCCTGATCATCATCACTGCAACGTTCTGCTGCATGTCATATGGAGCAACATCCTGAAGCTCGTCATCCATGATCATCCTGATCATCACTGCAACATCCTGCTGCATGTCATCTGGAGCAACATCCTGAAGCTCGTCATCCATGATCATCCTGATCATCACTGCAACATCCTACTGCATGTCATCATACATGATCCACCTGATCATCAATGCATCTAACTGATGCATATCATCATACATGATCCACCTAATCATCAATGCATCTACCTGATGCATACCAAGTATCTACCTGATACATATCATCATACATGGTCCTCCTGATCATACAATGTATCCACCTGATACAAATACAAATACATGATACATATCACCATACATGATCCACCTGATCATACAATGTATCCACCTGATACATATATAGATACATGGTCCAAGCATCCAACATGATGCATACATACATAAAATGATCCAACTGATCATATCCAGCATCTACATGATGCGTACATACATACATAAAATGATCCAACTGATCATATCCATCATCCACATGATGCGTACATACATACATAAAAATGATCCAACTGATCATATCCAGCAGAAACCAGAACATCATCATGATGCTCATCATCCAGCGCTTACATCCACAGCCATGTGAAGGATCCTCCTTCCAACATGCTTGGAATGGCTTCAGCAAATGTGTCCATCACTTCTTCCTCGAAGTGTCCTCGATCTGAAGAACGCCAAGCCTCTCTCTGAAGTACTCGAACTTCACCCTGGCTAGTGGCTTCGTCAGCACATCTGCAATCTGCTCGTCCGTCGCAACATACAGGAGCTTCACAGCTCCTTTCTGCACCATATCCCTGATATAGTGATATTTGATCTCTATGTGTTTCGACCTGTCATGAAACACTGGGTTCTCGGACAGCTTCACACAACTCTGGTTATCACAGAAGATACCAGTAGCCTCCAACGGGAGATCAAATAACTCAGACAGTAGCTTTCGTAGCTATACTACCTCACAACTAGCTGAACAGGCTGCAACATACTCTGCCTTAGCTGTACTCAGTGCTACGCAGGACTACTTCCTGCTGAACCAAGAGATCACACCTGATCCCATACTGAAGCAACACCCAGATGTGTTCTTCCTATCTGCAGCACTGCCAGCCCAATCTGAATCAACATAACCCTGTAGGTTAAACTTTTGATTCACTTCATACTTGAGCCCATAATCCACTGTATCCTTCAGGTACCTCAGAACATGCTTTACAGCAACCAGGTGAACACTCCTCAGATCCGTCAGAAACTGGCTCAACGTGTTCACAGCAAAGCAAATATCTAGTCTCGTGTTCGTCGGGTACATCAAGGACCCAATCAACTGACGATACGTAGAGACATCAACCGGCTTAGATGAGGCATCACATAGAAGCTTCAGATTCAATGCCATATCCTCACAGTCCATCATCCCGAACCTCTTCAGGATATCTACTGTGTACTTCCCTTGACCAAGGAAGATCCCACCTGCACTCTACCACACCTCCATGCCAAAAACAAATAGTGTATCATCCCCAAGTTCCTCATCTCGAACTCGGCAGTAAGCTTCCGCTGCATGTCGGAAATCAATCTATCTTCACCTGTAACAACCAGGTTATCCGCATACAAAATTAGTATCACTGGATTGCCTTCCTCAACCTTGTAGTAAAGGTTGGAATCCGCTTTACTCTTGGTAAAGCCCAAACTGGATAGAAAGTTGTCTATCCTACCATACCAAGTTCTGCACACATATATGACTACACCATGCTGTCTTGAAATCCATCTGGTGCATCTTCTATTTCATCACTTTTATATTTCTCAATGCTGTCATCTGCAACATGCTTGATCTTGATAGATCCATATGGAAGTCATAACAAACTTCCTTTCAGGTCTTGGGACTGCCTCCCAAACATCATTCTTCATGATCGTCGGATCATGGCATTCCATTTCTTCATCCCAAATCCTGGGAACTTCGATATCTTCAATATCTTCAATAGATATCTTTGTTGCTGGAACAAATGTTGTAGTCCTTTTGTAGGTGAAGATATACGGTCTTTCTTACAAAACAGGTTAAATTGCATGATTAGAAACATCTCATAATTTTCAGAACAAATTCTTACACATAAAGAAATATTTCATACATTCATGCAATTATCTTAGCCAATGCTTCAATACAACATTTATCCATATCCCGTAACTTTCTAGATGCCTTCCAATCTCTACCAGAACATTGTTAAGAGTGTGCACAATTCCCAACATGTCAGCAAAGAGGTTTCATTCTAGATAAGTAGCAATGGAATGTTGTACAGTGCCATAGGCCACTTACCCATGTATATTAGTAGTATACTGTTCATCAATGCAACTATTCTAATATGCACAATACATATCCTAAGTCTGGGAACATGAGCATATACATCATTGAACAATTTTATTTAAACAAACAAATATGCAAGAAATGATAATTAAAAGACTTATATTTGTTTGTTCGTTGGGTGGACTCCCTCTGAGTCTTTGCTTTCTTGCAGGAGCTGCTGGAGTCCTAATCTGCAGTAGCTTCTTCAACACCTTTCTGTTGTGGAATGTAGAGAGATGGTCAACTCCCTCTGAATATCTGCATCCTTGCATAAACCACTGGAGTTTACACCCTCTTGATCTTTGCTTCCTGGATTACCTGTCCTTGAACTTACATTCATCCTTGGTCCCTATGCATGCTTATTAGTATCATGATTGTGTTATCCTTGTGATCTCATATAAAATCATACATTCATTAGTATACATAATAATCTCAAGCATGTATAGTCATGATCATTTCAAACAGAAATAATAAGCATTAGCATTCAAGGTTTATGTAGGAATCTTATGGTTAGTCAAATCATAAGAAGCATAACATGTCTAAACCTATAATTACTCAAACCTATGACTCTTCGGGTTAGTTGAATCATCAATTAAGATAAGAGATATAATATGCATAAAACCTGTGATTACCTTCATGATTCTTCTGGTTAGTCATATCATCAATTATGGTAAGACACATAATATACATATACCCATGATTATTCAAACTTAATATTTCATGAATAATCATTATTAACAACGTGATAGTATAAGATCCTAACCCAAGGTAGGAATCTAGCTTGATATAGGAAAAACATACCTGGATTATCATGTTAGCTAGTTATGTCTAACATACCCGTAATTTGTCTTTTGGTTCTCTTGAGTGACTTGTGCTAGTAACCTGCATGTCTCATAAGTTAACCATTATAAAACCAAGCTATACATACCTCGTGAATGGATCTTTTATGAGATCCATGACAATGGATGAATCTTTGTCCTCATGTCATCATGATCATATGTTCTTGAACCAGAACATGATTTGTCTTTCTTGGTGTACCTTTCATGTTAGTAGACAACATAAACCTCATACAACACCATAGTTCATTAGTACAATCATAAGTGTCAACACCCTAATCAATGAATATTTTCTATCGTGCATTCATAATTTTTTTAAGGTGATATGACAAATCTAATATCAAGATTGCACTAATCGTAATAACATGAAGACAAACATACCATAAACTTAATCATGAACAAATATCGAAACATACCTCGATGAGTCATACCTGTCGAGATCGCTTGTAATATTCTTACGTAAGGCCTTAGCCTCATCTCCCTCTGAAACAAGAACTTCTTCACTTATGTAGATGATCAATCCATCTTCTTCTAGGATTAACCCAATCCACTTGATTTGCAAGAACTGGACCTGGAGCTGGATATGGGTTTGTCAGAGAAACCCCAAAAATTCAAATTTTGAATTTCAAATTTCCGAAAGGATAGAAATATGCGCCTTGATGAGTTGATCAAGCTAGTATATTCCAAATTTGAAAACTGCAAAGTTTCACTCCTTAATTTTGCCTTTGAAACTTCCAGATTCACTGGACGTGACCCTGAACTGGGGGTTTGAAGAAGCCCACTCTTCTGCCCAATCAAAATGTTTGATCCAAATCTCTAAGCTTCTATTTTTCTAAGGCGCTTCCAGCCGTGGTCACATATTTCAAAAATTCTCATTTTTATAAAAGCCCTAATTTTCCACTTTTCTGATCAAAGTCCCGAACTAGGGTTTGATCAAGCCCGGCCTTCTTCCCAACCAAAAATTCTGATCTTGGTCTCTAAATTTTTATTTTGATGAGTATCATTCAGCCGTGGTCTCCGATTACAAAAATTCCAGCTTTCTCCAAAGCCCTAAATTCCGGAAGCCATGAAAGAAGGTACTAAAAAATAATTCTGTTTTGACAGAAATATGTACCTGATTGTTTCTGGTGTAACTATAAACTTTTCGATCCAAAGGGTCTGAAAAAGTTTCCTAAGATAGCCTGACCTGTTACCTTTCCATCCTGACAGGTCTGACCTCAATTGGATTCTCTGAGAGAGAGTTATGCCAAGTGTCGCAACGTGACCTGTTTTGGGATAATACAGGAGGGAGAACTTGTTCGGCGTTCCACGTGTCACTGTTTCAACTTCGGCCTCTAAAAAGGTTTTTTGAGATAGCTCAGCCTGTTGGTTTTCCATCCTGACAGGTCTGACCTCAATTGGACTCTCTGAGAGAGAGTTATGCCAAGTGTTGTAACGTGACCTGTTTATGGGATAATACAGGAGAGCGCACTTTTACGGAGTTCCACGTGTCACTGGTTCATCTTCGGCCTCTGAAAAAGTTTTCTGAGATAGTACAGTCTGTGTAATACCTGTCACTTTTTACGAAATTTAATTTGGAGCTTCCTAGCCCAGGTTATGACCTTTTTCCCAAGGTCACCTGATTTTGACTCAGATCTGGAAGAGGCAGAAACCCTATATTGTACAGATCATAAATCACAAAGTACAACGAATTAGAGGTTGTCCTTTGGAAAAAAGGTACATGGGGATCTTAGCTTCGGCCTGTAACAATTTCAGATCCGAAAAATTCTCCAAAATGGATTTATAGTGAAAGTGCTACGACGACTGGTTTTTACTATATCAAGCCCTAGCATCGTAAGTGCAACAAGTGTCATACATGCCATATCATGCCTTCTTTCAGGCTAGCTCTGATACCATGTTAAATTTTCAGAATTTACTCCAATCTGATCTAGGATCTTAATTGAGAGAACAACATGTACAGCATATCTATAGCATATCAATCATGGAGACAATAATGCAAGCACACAAGAGACACAAAGATTTACTTGGGGAAAACCATAAAGGTGAAAAACCCCAATAACTTCCTCAGAGATAGATAGAGCAATGATACAACCAACCATGAGAGATAGACATAACCTAGCAGCAGATCCTCCTCCTCCATAAGTGCGCCACTCCTCCTTGAGTGCATGTGTGAGAAGTGAGTGAGCAAATAGAGTGCCTCCCGCACTCTATTTATACTTGACTTGACTTGCCTTTTTACCTAACTCATGTAGGCTTGAACTTAACCACATAACATAATGCTGACTGGGCCGAACCCCAATAGGGTGGTCTAATAACCCTTTGACCCACATGGCCGACCCCCAATAGGGTGGTCTAATAACCCTTCGACCCACATGACTTATACAGGGCTGACCCCAACAAGGTGGTCTAATAACCCATCAAGTATAAGTTATGACACTTACAATATAAATGACGACACTTTCGTATAGAGGAATAATAACATCTCTATAGGAATACAATATACATATATGTGAAATACATTCCGAAGTTACATATACATCAACAGCAAGGACCCTGAAAGAGCCACAAACGCTTGGTAAGCCAGAGAGTAACTGGTTGTGCACTATGAAATTCTTGATAAAACCAGAGAGTAACCGGTTGTGCACTATAAAATTATTGGTAAATCCAGAGAGATCGATAAATTCAAAGAATAGTTGGTGGGAACCTTAACCACTTGATGTTGTGGAGCAGCCAGCATGCTGGCCAAACATTCCTTAATTAATTGATAAAAACCTAGTCAGCGTACTGGCCTGGCATTGCCTATTCGAATGGTTGTGGAGTAGCCTGCGTGCTGGCCCAACATTCATTATTGTACCCACGGGAAATCCAAAGCTAGTAAAGCAAAGATGGATCCCGTGGAATAAAGGGAAGACATCCAATACAGATAAGTATTTGGTTATCTTGCAACTTCTTGCTTATTTAATATGAAAATACGTGTATATGATTTGGTTATGATTTCCTAAGCTCTTGTTTAGAGATAAACCCTACGAGAATAAACTAAACAAGTGAATTGATTCAATATTTGAGTATAGGTGTTGCTAAAAGCAAGGACTATGAAAGCATCTGGAGGATGCATGTGGACATGTGACCGTCCTAAAGAGAGCTCAGTATGAGCAGTAATGAAATATGGTGCTAGTGGATATGTGTGGGTCCTAGCAACCAAAGGTTATGTAAGAAACAATGGGGAAGGATTCCCTAGTTGAAGAGCATTAGACAGACCTTAGACATTAAGTGTCATAGCCAAGAAAGTGCAAGTCAAGCATTCACATGGAAGTGAAAGAGGCTAAGGAGCATGAAACCACGGTGATGGTGTGGCTCCGGATTGGAACAAGACTAAGAGGGGGAAACTCTTACTCTTCTCTTTCCTTTGACTGATGCATCTTAAAAACAAAAGATTGTTGAGTGCATGCCATAAATGAAAACAAATTGTGTTTAATTACTAGAAATGAATTGTGAATACTAAATTAGTTATTTCCTGTGAAAGGATGAACATGAATGAGTTCATGTGTATGTTGGGAAAGCATGAAATGTGTGGAAGTCTCATGAGTAAATCATGGACGTTCCTAGTCAATTGGGAAAATAATTGACTAATTTTAATATTGTGTTATGCATTTCCCAACAAGAATTGCCATGATGAGTCTCACAAGTGAGACATTGAAAGCCATCGATTGCAGCTAGTACTAGCCAAGTGTTGCTAGTGATAAAAGCGAGAGCCAGTTGTGCACATTGATCATGGAAGCAGACCAAAATCTATTTGATTTGGTTGAAAATATTCCTCAAACAGTTTCCAGGACAGCAAGAAAGATGGCATCGATGAAATTCTAGACTTGCAGAGTAGCTGGAAGGTGAATAAAAGGAAGGGATTGCTGTGGAGCGATGCCCACTTGCAGAGCTGGAAGATCAAAGCTAGAAAGAGTAGCTCGAGGAAGCCAAAGGACTTGATCCTGAAAGTTCAAATTCAAGAGATGAAACATAGGACAGACTTACCACTAGTTGTGAATTTTGAGGCATGTGTAAAGTGGGTATATATTCCGAAGTATTGGAACATCGAGGAAGGTGTTATTCCAAGGGGAGGGGAATGTCACATCCCCATCTTGACCCTGTCACATTAAAATTGTAAATGATGTAATCTTGTTATATAATCATGGTGAGGAGCTCAAGGCCAAGGCCCCGCCATCGATTTATTGATGCATATGGTTTGCGTGCTATCTAGGCACGTTGGAAATTCAAACATCATGTAAATATGCATTTTTAATAAAATACCCACAACTAGCTATGCAATGCAACAAGAGATGGGGGCATGATTTTACAAGGAATCGGGAGGGAAATATTCAAAACCTTGGAGCCAATCAAGTCAAGCCAAGTGTCAATGAGAGAACCCATCAAACCCTCAACTACCCATGTTGAATTTTGTACCCAATCATTGATTTCTCCCAAGAGTTGGTTGAGGTAGTTAATACCTTGGGGAATGGGAGGTATGGCTGTCCAAATTCGAGTATGGGAAAGCCACCCTGCATGGGAAATTGTGTTTTGCTTATTGGGAAAAAAAAGAGCCATGAATTTCTCCCCCAAGCCATTATCCATCAACTAGTATTCCTCTCTCACGAGTTGGGAGCTACCTGGGCGTTTTCTAGCCATGTTTGATGTGTTTTCCTTCATTCTCCCAGCTGAGAAGGGAGTTTCTGTATTGTATACCAGCGAGGAAGAAGGGGAATGGAATTGGGGTTCCATAGAGTCCGTTTTTGCTGTTAAATGTTGAGAGAGTTGGGGAGAAAACGTTTTCCTCCCTGTGAATGTTTTTCCCATCCCACAATTCGTTTTTGGATGGAAACGATTTGGGGAAAGCCCAAACCCATGGCCATCCTGTTGGTAAATATATTGCTTTGGCTTGACCTTGACTGTAAGCCTCCAGGGTTCAAATGTATCCTGATAAACCCAGTTGTGGACTGGCTTGGCTGAGATGAAATGGGTAATTGGTTGTGAATGAGCTAGAATGTCCCCTTTTCCTTGTAAGAATCATGCCCAGCTCGGGGGTGGCAGTTGTGTTGAGAGATTGATGAACACAACTGGCCTATGGTTGGGTGGAACGTTGCAACGACATAGCTAGTTGTTTGGGACAGTTGAAAAGTGGAGATAAGTGTTTTTCTATCTATGTGTTTTGCTTCTGCAATGTATAATTTAACGATTATTTTGATATATTGGTTGTGAACAAAATATATATATGTGTGTGTGGATGAGTTTATTTCCGCTGTGCATTTTTGCTTGTTTTCCATCTGCACACATCTCTCTTATTGCTGAGAATCTAATGAATGGGCTGAGTTTTATGTGAAAGCCCCAGAGATTGGCATCATGATCCTTCCCTTGCCTTGGATGGATGGGTGGGTACGTAACATATGCTGACATACACAATGTTAACACTTCAAGTCTCTTCTCGAGACTCTACCTGGAGCTTCTCCTTACCGAGCTGATGTTATTATTCTCCTCACATGCACATGTCTATTTATGTATAGGGCTCTAATGTGTGTGCACCCACATTAGAAAAGACATTGTTTATTCCACAAGGGGTAGCTAGTCCCTATTAAATAAACAAGTCAAACATGCTCTATAATGAGATAGATCACTCCATCAAATAACACTCCCTCACAAAGTATGCAATGTGTCCTTAAGCCTTATTAACACTTAGCCAAATCACATAACTATAAGAAAGGTTGTGCAAGCACCTCGATCCCTAATCACGCCTAGCCAAATCACATGGCTAAGTAAGACTACGCTAGGGCCATACACCACTAGCCAAGTCACATGGAAATTTCTTGTAAGTGAATGTATCATTCTCCTTAGTCAAATCACATGACCAATCTAGTAGAATGTCTGCACGATTATGTACCCTAGAGAAACATCAACATCTCATCCACATAAGCCTTCCTCTTGATAATCAATTCTAGAGAATGTACAAGATCTACAAATATGGGATACCTTCCCATTTATCACAAGATTTTGATATTTTCTCCCTCAGTCACAGAAGCAATATGTGCATTGAATCCTCCTGAGTCATCTTAGGGACTAGTCTCTCCATCCCATCACAGGGTGTTAGAGAGATCTCCCCACTCCGTCACAGAGTGTCTGGGAGAAATAGCTAATCTTCCCACCCCATCACAGGGTTTTCAGGAGAAGACATTGTTCCATATTGACCCATTTACCCCTAGACAAGTTGCATGGCTAATACTGGGGGAACACCTGCCTGATTCACATCTTCAAGCTCATCACATCTCCCTCTATGTTGGAGCGTCCACTCCCTCTGCATCAGAGCATCCTGCTCCTTCTGCATCAGAGCATCCTACTCCTTCATAGAATCCATATTGTTGTCATAGAATCTGAATCCAACTCCCTCTGATAGTTCTGCTTCTTAATCAAGTATCTGTTAATCTACTCATTCGTGGATATGTACTGGAGTCACATTGCTCCCTTATGCACCATGTCTATGATGAAGTCCTACAAGAAGATCCTTGAAGCCATGCTGCTTTGCGACCTGCGACATTGGCTGCTTCTACCCATAAGAACATGGGTAGGTCTTGATCATGGATCATCGTTGTCACAGCCTCCATATTGGACTTATGTGTATGAGAACATGCTTCTCATTTTCACTTAAACATAAATCCAATGAACATGTATGATATGAATATCATTTATCAAAACTCCTACAAGCATGTCTTTATATGGCAAGGGTGATTTCTATAACCTTAAGATTGAGATTACTTTACTTTAACATACTTAACATTATTCATTAATTCCCCATAACAAACCCATTTAACTTTAGATTTGTTGTAGCAAAAGAAAGACTCGCCAATTCCCAAAATCATGAGGGAACAAAAATTAAGAATTTTTGTTTAGATTTAGAGGCATAATTTACGATCTATCCCTATATCTAGATATTGAACATTTCACATGCCCAACTAAGGAATCGCACTACCTAAGGGAAAAATATAACACTTTACCTAGTCTTGGGTAGAAGTATTTTTAACTTGTGCATAAAAAAATCATTAACCAGTTGGTAAAACCATGAGTTGAAAAGACAACCATGTGCATGTAAATACTATATACTAATGAAATACCATGTGATGGAATGGAATACCATGTGTTGGAATGGAATACCATGGGCTAATACCCTCCCAACTCCAAACCACTAACCAAACCATTGGATGTTATACCGTGTTGGTTTTTCATTGTAGAGAAAGATAAACATCAACATACACTAAAAGATAATGGTAAATGAAGGTTTTATTTTTTTAATTATTGCTTTAGGGCGAAAGCACAAAGTTGCTACCCAAAACTGTTGCAACGAGGTCGCGCTAGCGGGGAAAAAACAGGAACGTGCACACACATAAGGTAGCACACATGTGCCATTAGGTTCGGTACCGAACTAGGGCGTCTGCACGCTCCTAGCGCATGCGCATGCCTAGCGTGTATGCGGAAAAATACGTGCACGTGCCCCTATTAAAGTTTTAAAAAAACAAACTCGATTTCTTTTCATTCTTTCCATTTCAGCCGAACGTGAACAACCACCGCATGCGCGGAGCTACATCAACCCAAGTGCACCATTTTTACTCAAAAAACCACCTTCATCCATCAACCAATTGCATTGGATAGGTAAATGCCATTGTTTTTTTCATTGTTTTTTTCATTTTATTCATTTCAGTGTTTGTTTATTAAATTTGTAATAATCCTCAAATTATTAAAATAATAAAGAAATTTTCAATTGCAGAGTGTAAACCCACACAATGAATGAACAAAATGTTAACATGGAGTCTGGTGGAACCAATGAAAACCCTCAACAAAATCCAAATGCCCAAGAAAATCAAAACCCCCAACAAAATTTTGACCAAGATGACTTGAACCATTCTGTAAATGTGATGAGGGTGCACACTCGAGAACTAATAAACACAGGGGAACCATCTCAAGTGTCCCTTTCCACCTCAATTGAGAGCTCAATTGACTCCATCATCCATGCACATCGCCAATTGACTGACATGACTGAATATAGAGCTAGATGCGAGAGTATTATTCCACGGGCATTTCCAAGGAGAAAATGAAAGATTTGAATATTACAAAGGTCCAATTGTACAGTATGTTCACCAATCCAAGAACAAAACAACCACCAGACATTAAAAAGTCACGTGTTTGCATGGATTGGTGTCATTTCCAACCATGGAGGGACAATTGGATGCAAAGGTGGTTCATGGTTTATGATAAACCTCCTTGCAATAATAGGGAGGTTCCATAGTACTTCCTTCGAAAACTGTGGGCTGAGTTTTCCATCGGTTTACATGTCAAATATTTTGACATAATCGAGTTCCACGGTGTTGGATGCGACTCTTCCCAAGATTGACCTGTTGTTAGGAGGAACCCACTGAGAGGGCCACCAGTTCCTAGGCGCGAACCCAACCCTTCTCCCTAGCCACCTCAATTACCCCACAAACTTGATCAGATCGAGGACGCGATGAGGAGTGTTGCACGTGGACTACTTAGACACACTGCCTTTGTAGCAGCTATTACAGTGGAGAGATAGGCTAACCTTGATAGAGACGCAAGTGCAGGACCTTCTCGACAGAGTCAGGATAGACTTGTGACTGGTGGTAGCCATGTTGGGACTTCTAGTTCCACGGAGACAATGCCACATCTTTGTCCCCATTGCGAGCACACTTGCCCTGACCCGATCGGGGGTTTCTATATGGAGTAGGTTAGAACTTTTTTTAATGTGTTTTCAATCATCACTTGATAATTTGTAAAGTAATTTTAAAGTATTTGTGCTTGACATAAACTATTATTTCAATGTACAACTATTTAGAGTTGAGACACCATCATTGGAGAATGCATCATCTACCAACCTGGATTCTGCAATGGTAGTTGTAGCTGAGATTGCGGCACCTCACACAGAGGTATTTTCAGTACCCCACACAATATTGTTACTACTTATGGAATTTCTATTTTTATGTATTTATATTTATGACATACATGATAGTTCGTACAATATTTTTTAATATTTTGATTGACTGAATAACTACTGGTTTAATATGTTTATAATGTGCATGTGTTTTGGTGTCCATAGGTATGCACGCAGTACGCTGACCAGCCATCTCTGCCAGGGTTCGATAGATGTTGGGCCTGGCCTAAGTGGGGCAATTTTGAGCTAGAAGGACTTTTGGAACTGCGGAGCTGAGCGCAGTTCAGCCAAAGTATTTTTTGTATAAGTTTTGGGATGCTGCGAAGTTGCGCACAACGCACTGTCGGAAGAGCTGCAAAGATCAGTGCTGCGAGGATGCAGTGCTGCGAAGTGTCCAGTCTATGGAGATCCAATAGGGTAGAGTGTTGGATGGAAGATGGCACGTGTTCCGGTTAGACCATCGACGGTCTATTTTTGGTAAAGATGCTCTAGGAGTGCCAAGCGATGGGCAGGAGCAATGAGGAAAGAAAGAAATTGGTTGCACATGCGAAAGAACCACTACTTGAGCTAGTCGCATGAGACTGTTAGAGGAAGAATGGCTCGGTGAAAGAGACCTGTTGGCACACATGCGACAGGAAGGTTGATAGAAACGTGGGCATGCGTGAAGGGTAGGTCACGATGGCATTTTCGCTACCAGCAGCTAGCAAGCTCGATGAGCTGGAAAATGTAACCATTTTTGTAAACCTAAGGGTTTTGCCTGCGGATTGTAAAGACATAACCTATGGGCATGATCTATAAATAAGGAATTTTTGTATGGGAAAGGGTTACTCTTCATTTTGTTAAGCTTTGAATATTTTTGCATCTTTTAAGCTGAGTGCATATAGACCTATTGAGAGAGAAGAGAGTCTGCAACTGAGTGCACAGAGACCTATTGAGAGAGAAGAGAGTCTGCAGCTGATTGCACAGACAAAGAACTATTGTACCCTTCCCAAAGACTAATAGAACAACAGTTCTTGTGGACGTAGATTCCCTCCTGGAAGTGAACCACGTTAAATCTTGTGTAGTGTGATTGTTTATATTTTGCACATGTATGTTTGCTTATGAATGAATGTCTGAGTTCTCATTTACCTGTTGCTATGTTAATGCTTTTGTATGTATTCGCCATAGGAGGAAGATGGGAGTAATATGTTAAGTATTGTGTGAATGGGTGAATGGTGAATGATCAGTATTCTAAGTCTGTGAATGTATCAGTTTATGAAGTAATCACAAGTGTAGGTAGAGTTTGGGATTACGTAACTTGTTAGATTCACTGCACTAGGAGTGCGCAACATCGTATCCTTCGTCTGCTTGCATTCGTTCTAAAAACTAACACTCTAAGGCAGTATATGAATGGTTAAAGTGTTAAGTAGAGCTATCAATATCTGTCAAATCTAGGAAAGGAATCGTATAAGTCAGTTGCGCTGTCCTGTTATTTACATTTTGGCCGAACCGCACAGTCCTTGGATGCGTGGGTGTCGCAACGATTAGTTAGAAGAAGTGCGGACCGCGACGTAGTTTATCGTTGTGTAGTTCTTAGTTCGCGGTGCAAATCTATTGGTTCATTGAAACCGCGAAGAACCTGGGTCTACATTGGAAACCTATAGATCAGTATATCAAGCCAACAAATGGTTCCATTGTTGTGCTAAGAATCTGTGATGAGTTGAAGACGTGATGTGCGAAGTAGAAGAAGTTGAGCTGGACGTCGACTTTTGGTATAAAGACAAGAAAGAAATCTAGGTGTGGTGTGACAAAATAGAGAGAGATTTTGCAAAGAAAGAAAACAAAAACCCACACCTCTTTGACATTCAGTGGTTGAATAAGTACCCGTGGAAAGATGTTCACGAGGTTTTCTGGGCATCTTTTGGATGCTAGCTACATGAGTGGTTGTCAAAACTTGTGGAGAACAGAAACTGTACCTCGCGAAGCGCACCGATGGAGTGGACACCCGAGCTCATTGAACAACTCAAAGCACTAGATAATCCATTCGTGCGAGCAGTCGACTTCTGGGTAGACAGTACATTACAAAGTTTTGTGACGTAGTTCGCTGTGGACATGCTAATGTCCTACAACACAGCTGAAAGAGAATTTTTCAAAGGATTCAGAGGTAAGTATCTAAACAACCTCAGTTTATACATTAAAATGCTTTTAGCTGAGAAAGGTGTTTTTAGAATGCAGTAAAGTATTTGCATCTGTCATGGTAGACATTACATATAGTGGTTCCTATGAAGAAATTCATAACCTGAGAAGTGGAAAGACATACAAGTTCGTCCCTGAGCAGACTACTAGTGGACCTGGCCTCCACGTAGATGTACATTTAGAAGTTGACCTTGATAGCCAAACCGCACCCCTATCCTCCACTTGTCAGCCTAACACACCGCAAAATTCACTGGTTGCACAAACTGCGCCTCCCTTATCCCAGAACCCATAAGTCCAAAGCCCACTAGTTGCGAGGACCGCGCAACCCATACCGCGGAACATTAGTACTGGTAACACCGCAAGACTGGGTGCCCAGACTATCCCATCTCAATCTAGTCAGTCTCAGTCTGTACCACTTCAGAATGTTCAACCTCAAAATATTATCCCTAGCGCCACTCAGAGAACCACGCCACCTCGAAGGAGGATGGCTGATGATATCAAGCTGCCGATATTCAAAGGAATGCGTATAGAAGACCCTGATCAAAACTGGTTTCTATGTGAATCCATGTGGAGTGTACAACAATTACAGGATGACATTGTGAAGCAAGCACAACTCGTCACCACATTTAGAGACCGTGCATTGCATTGGTTCATGAAATATTTGCAGGCACAACCAAGAACCTTGCAAGAAATCAAGGCTGCATTTATAGTAGAATTTAAGAAACCAAAGTTAGAGTCGCAGTGTATAACAGAGCTGAAAGAGATCAAACAGAAACCAATGAAATGGTCTGGGAATTTGACTAGAAGTATAAGACGCTGTTGGACCAAGTAAGCTTCGTCATAGCACCGCAGAAGCATAAGGAATGGTTTATAGCCGTGTTGTTGCCCCATATTAGACAACCATTGATGCAGCAGAAAGTGGCTTCGCAGCCAAAATCCTTGGAGATCACAATGAAGTTGGAAGCTTCACCAATGGCAGAAAGTAGCACTAGGATGTCTCAGATTCATAACCAGTTGGCTACCCTAACACTACAATTACAAGATATCAACCAAGGAAAGCATGAGAGGAAGGAATTATGGTGTACAGGTTGTAAGGGAGAAGGACACACTAAGGATTACTGTCCTTTATTCCAAGATTTCCTTAACATGGGTGGACCAAACCCATTAAACACTCACCCAGGGCCATGGTGTGAAATTTGCAGAACCATAGGACATCGTCCAGAAGACTGCCATATGATACAGAAATACGTAAGAACACCTAAAAACCTCTACTGTAATTTCTGTAAGTCAATTGGGCATGATGAGTCCAACTGCCATGCATATGAGCTTGTGCTAGAAAGAAATAAGGACATTGAGCATATGTATGGAGGAATGTGCAGATTCCAAGAAGAGACTCCGCAGAAATAGAACAATGCACAACAGGATCAGGGAGCATACAGAGGTTGCAGAGGAGGAGCATACCGCAGGAGAGGAAGGAACAATGGCTCGATGCAAGGCCGAGGTCGAGGCCAAGTAATCTATTATAACTATGGCCAGCCTGGTCACATATCTAGAGATTGTACCAACCCATGCACTACATGTAGCTAGTGTAGCTCATTTGACCATGTCATAGAAGACTACTCAGTGCTAGAGGTAGAAATGAAGAAAAGAAAACGGCTAGAGGCGCCGACACCAAATATCTAGTTGATCGCAGCAGAAAGGAGACCTGCGGATCAGAGTATTAACGTAGTAACGCGCAGCGGTGCTGCGACAGGACGCGATAGAGGAGCAGAAGCTTCGACTTCTGGAGGTTTTGAGACTAAGTAAACACCCCTTGAGACAATATGGATAAGAAAAGATGTTGGGAAAGCACATGCTTTTGACTTGAACAAAAACAGAGAAGTCTTCGAAGAAGTGCAGGATATCTTCAAAGAGTCAAGACCAAAATCGCCAAGAATCCCGTTGCGCAGTGAAACACCGCATATGGAAGATATGCCGGCTACTTATGATAGAACAAATGCAGCAGCAAAGACATGCACTTTTGTTGCGCAGTTCCTTAGGAGCTGCATGAAGTTGTTGAAGAGTCCAAATGTGATAACATAATTGCAAAAGGTGATAGATCAGTATGAACTGCGCAACGAAAATGACACTACTAATAGCCCAGTTCATCACATCAAGAAACATAAGATAATAGGCCAAGAAATGAGACTCAGTGCCGAAATAGGAGATTATGAAATGGATGAGATCATTCTTGATCTCGGATCAGAGGTAAATGTATTAACTAAACAGACATGGCAGCAGATGGGGCGACCAAAGCTTTTATGGTCACCTATACAGTTGAGAATGGCCAATCAAGAGAAAGTTATACCATTTGGAAGGTTGTCCAATGTGGTCATTGACATTGATGGAGTGCAGAGTCACGCAGATTTCGAGGTTATTGAGATTGTTGATGATAGTCATCCTTTTCCTGTGCTGTTAGGAATTGACTGGGATATCGACGACCTTGCAATCATAAACTTGAAGACAAGGAAGATGATCTTCGAAGGAAAGCATCTCAGGGTCAATGCACCATTGGACCCTGCGGATGGAGACAGATACAACGAGCCGATTCAGGAAGAATCCAGAGCGGAAGATTTGGACCGCCTGTACAAGATGACAGCAAACCAGGAAGATTACATTAATCCTACTGCGGATGATACACTCATCTAGAGATGCGATAGTTCTTGCATCTCAGACTCGGGCGAAGGATTGGAGAACTAGAAAATCTGCATGCACTAAGTATCTGCAAGGACATGCGCATGGGTTACAAAGTCACTATGCTGGATTGGAAAGAAGGTAATACCAATCCCCACATATGACAGTTCATCTAACGTTTATGCCTTTATCAAAGATTATACTACAGCAATTGCAGATGAACACCGCCTACAAGCATTAGATGTGGCACTGCACGAGACACCTGCCAGATGGTGGGTTGCGCACAAACAGACATTGACCACATGGGATCAATGCAAAATTAAGATGCAGATCAGGTTTTCTAACAAAGTCACACTATCCTTTGAGAAATACAATGGAAAGACAAATCCAAGGGAGCACATTGATGTCTGTTCTCAGGCATGGAAGGAAAGACCACACACAGAATAGGTGCATTTGTTTGTGCACACACTGGAGGAAGATATTCCAAAGAAATGGTATTTAGACATGGAGTTGCGTAGAGGAACCACAGATTGGGGCATGCTAACTGCAAACTTCCAAAAGAGCTTCACTTTTGAGGATGAGAGTCCAACTATAAACGATGCACTGCAAATTATTAAAGAAAGAATATTCAGACCAGAATGTCCACACAGAAATATGACCTTAGAGGAATTCTTTGGAGCTGACAGCATACCTGCAAGCTTACAACAACAATGGACCAAAGAGGTAGAACATGCAATGGAATGCTATAAGCTCGCTGAGGAAGCTGAAGGAAAAGAATACAGTAATGAGGAGGACCCGTGCAACATCAAGATACCTAAGTCAGAAGGAGCGCGTGAGGTAGAGGGACCTCCGCTAGAGATACCAGACATGAGCGGAGCTGTGAAAACAAAGAAAGTAAACATTGGCACCAGCGAAGAGCCAAAGTTCGCGTCCATTGGGGACTACTGGGATGATCAGACTGTGGCAGAGATCACAGATATATTACATGAATATCAAGAGTTATTTTCCAACAAAACTTACAGAGATGAAGAGAATTTTGGGGGACTTAGGAGTTCTGAAAATACCTCTTAAGCCAGGCGCGAATCCCGTTAAGCAAAGACCATATCGCTTGAACCCGCGATACAAAGAAAGAGTGAGAGCAGAGCTGGATAAGATGCTCAATGTAGGAATCATTGAGCCAGTTGAAGAGTCTGAGTGGATAAGCCGTATGGTTGTGCAAGATAAGAAGATAAAAGGTGAGATCAAGATTTGTGTGGATCTCAGAAAGTTGAACGATGCTTCAATGCATGACCCATTTCCTACACCCTTCACTGATGAAGTGCTTGATAATGTTGGGGGAAATGAGGTATATTCTTTCATGGATGGGTTTTCTGGATATCATCAGATTAGAATCGACCCTGCGGACAGACACAAAACTACTTTTGCTACAGAATGGGGGTCATTCCAGTACATAGTGATGCCATTTGGTCTGAAGAACGCGCCTATCATCTTTTCCAGAGTTGTCGTTGCAACTTTTAAAGATTTTATGCATAATTTTTTAGAAGCTTATTTTGATGACTGGACTGTGTTCGGATTGTTGAAGAACCATGGTGCAAACCTCAGAATCATGCTAGAAAAGTGTAGACAGCACTAGATCTCTTTGAACTTAAAGAAGTGTGTTTTCTGTGTTCCATATGGGATTCTATTGGGACACATTGTCTGTAAATAGGGCCTGATGGTTGATCCTCCGAAGATCACAGTCATTGTAAACTTTCCCACACCAAATTCAGTTAAGCAGTTGCACACTACATTGGGGCATACTGGCTATTATGGGAAGTTTATAAAGGGTTATGCGTAGATAACCACAACAATGGAGAAACTACTGAAGAAAGATGTGCCGTTCATTTGGAACACAGAGTGTGACCAGGGTTTCGACACCTTGAAAGAGAAAATGGTCACTGCGCCCATCCTAGTTTTTCCGGACTAGGAGAAGCAGTTTCATGTCCATATCAATGCTTCATGTATAGCATTGGGAGTTGTTTTAGTGCATCCAGGAGAGGGAGGTATTGACCATCCCATCGCATATTCGAGTAGGAATCTCTCATCTACAGAAAAGAACAACACCACTATTGAGAGAGAATTCCTTGTTATGGTCTATGCATTGCAGAATTTCAGGCACTATTTGCTTGGTGCACACTTCTTTATGTTCACTGATCATTCTGTGTTGAAATACCTGGTTAATAAGCCAGTGTTAGGGGGGTTTATTTGCAGATGGTTATTACTCTTTTAGGAGTATGATTTTGAAATCGTGGTCAAGCCAGGAAGAATGAACTTAGGGCCTGATCATCTGTCAAGGATTGAGTCCGTAGAAGAGCCAACGAACCTTGAAGACAATCTTCCTGATGCAGTTGTTTTCTATCCAGATAGCTGACAATTATTATAAATACATCATAGACTTTCTGACTACTGGATTAACACCCACAGAGTTCACTACGCAACAAAAGAATCAGCTGGTAGTGCGTGCAGCAGACTTCACCTTAATCGTAGGACACTTATATAAATTGGGGCAAGATGAAGTACTGTGCAGATGTGTATTAGAGCATGAGAAACCGTTTATATTGGTTGATGCACACTTAGGAGCAGCAGGAGGTCACTATGCAGGAAAGGCCACCGCGGAAAAGATACTGCGATCAGGGCTATGGTGTCCTACAATTCACAAGGACGCAAAAGAACATTGCCAGAGCTACGATGTCTGTTAGAGGATAGGAATACCATCGTGAAGGGACAAGATGCCATTGAATCCATAGTTGACGTTACAGGCATTTGAGAAATTAGCAATTGATTTTGTGGGACCTATAAACCCACTGGGGAAGAGAACTGGTGCGAGGTATATTATTACTGCAACTGATTGCCTCACCATATGGGCGGAAGCGAAACTGGTCAAGGACTGTAGTGCAGCTACTGTTGTGTAGTTCGGTTTTGAAGACATCCTTACAAGGTTTGGATGCCCAAAAATTGTGATGAGTGATCGAGGCACTCATTTTCTGAATAGAACCATTGAGGCATTGACAGAAGAGTTCCACATTTACCATCAGCGTCAGCGCAGTATGCCTTACCATCCTTAGGTGAATGGAGCTGTTGAAGCATTCAATAAAGTCCTGGAGAATGCACTCACCAAGGTATGCAATGTGAATCGGGATGACTGGGACCTGCGCATTCCTACTCTGTTGTGGGCATACAGTAGCACATGTAAGAAGTTGACTGGCCATACACCGTTTAGGCTAGCATATGGACAGGAAGCTATAATTCCAATGGAGTACAATGTTCCCAGCTTGAGAATAGCTGCATTTACAGCCATGGAAGATCAAGAGGCACTAGAAGAAAGGATTCTACACTTGGTTGGTCTAGAGGAGGACTGCTTCATTGCAGGATTCCACCAACAAGTGCAGAAGGAGAGGGAAAAAGCATGGAATGATAACCACATAAAAAACAAGACCTTTCAGGTAGGTGATCTAGTCCTCCTGTATGATAGCAAATTCATGAAATTTCCTGGAAAGTTTAAAATGCATTGGATTGTCCCATATACTATTTTTCATTTTACTAATAGTGGCGCAGTTCAGTTAGCCACATTAGTAGGAGATAGCTTGCCCGGTTTAATCAATGGAAGTAGACTAAAACCCTACCGGGATAGTCCTGCTTCGCAGAACCTGTGATGATGAGAAAAAGGAAAATTTCTAAGTGCCAAGTACAGTTGAAAGTGGGCATTGGAAAAGGGGAAAGAGTCTATACGAAATGTATAATGAGGAGCATGTATATACCACGCAACATTGTTAAAATGTGCTATTGCGCCCAAAAAAAAAAATGAACAATGAAAAAGAAAGAAAAAGGAAAGAGGTACAGCGCAGTTGTGAAGTCCAAGCGAAAACTGTGAAGATCAAGTTAGATAAGATGGAGACTAAGTTCAGAAGCAAGAAATCAGGCACCGTGAAGTAACTGTGTAGGAGCAAGAATGACCTGTCGCGCAGTTCGATGCAACACTCAGAAAAATAGCTGTTACAATGTCAGTGGAAAATATAGCCGTTGCCAGCAAATGCTCGGGCATTTAATGAACATACAACCGTTCTGAACGCATTTATGAAGGAAAGGACCGAAGGATCCACCGGACTTGGCCAACGGATTCTACAATTAATTCTTATCTAGTCATTGAGGGGCGCAGAGGAGGGCCAGCTGCGCCTATAAGTAATGCCACATTTAGACTCGCGAGCGTTACCGAACACTTAGAATTTTCTGGCAAGTAATACTGTGTGAGTGTTTTTAGTTAGCCTTTTGAAACCCTAAGAAGTTTAGCCAGTGGATGTCTCAGTGGTCTTCCATTGAAGAAGAATTCACAATTTAGGAGACTGTCAAGGTATTTCAATACGATGGGATCGAAGGGCTAATGAGAACCCCATCCAAGAAGGTTTTCTTAGAACTAGGTCAAGCATCTAGACGATCACCAAGAAACGGTCTAGTAATGCAAGACAAAGGTAAAAATCCAGCGGCACCAAGAACAAAGGTACCAAATATGGGTTTGACAGTGCAAAAGCCACTGGTAGCGGATAAGGAGATACCCTTGACCATGACCCCGAACTACATCTCACCGCGTGCATTGGATGCACCGGTCTTTAAGTTGCTGAAGAACGCCAAATATGATATTCCTCTATTGCCCATATCAAAGCATGTGGACGTAGCTAATAATCTGCTGGGTAAAATTCCAGAATGCAAGTGGGAAGATTACGATTTGCTGCAAATACAAAAGGAGTAGCCAAATGAACCAAGGTTCCCATAGTTCCAACCAGACTAATACATGTGCTGGAAGAGGGATGCAAAGGGCGAGCTTAACTTGGTCGCCAAAAGTTGGTTATCTGGAGTAGTCGTCAAGTTGGGGCTGCTCAATCTGCTTAGACTCCCACATTTTGACAGATCACTGGAGCTAAATGTGGTGGTACGAATGTTGATAGCATGAATTCACCAGGGATATTTGTGGTTTGATTGCAATATTGACCTCACCATTGATATAATCCACCATATCACAGGCCTAAGTAAAAGAGGAAAAGATCCCAAGCAATTTTTCCAAGGGAAAACCAAGGATAGAGAAGCTGTGGCAAAGATGAAGAAAACCTAAACTGTCATCAAAGGAAAGAAGGGCTTTCAAATGGAGGACATCAAGTATAAAGCGACGAAGTTCGTCACACAGCTGCTAGATGGTAAGATCTTAAGGAAATGCAGGCCATTGGAGGTAAGTGTGGGCGCAATACTGCTTGGCGCCGCGACTGTGGAGGGAGAACAATTCAACTGGTCTCAATATATGCTGAATGAGTTCATGGAGGAACTCAATGACACGCAGCTCAATGGAGGAAATTTCCACTATACTTGGCTTATAGTATTGATCGCTTTTGTCAGATGGAAAGAGCCAAAGGATTACGTTTGCATAATCACTGATACTAATGATTGCAGGGGGGCCCTCTTTTCAAATCTCTGGGCAAATATGAACTCACAGAGGCAGCACACGACAACTGAGGTTTTCTACCAGTATTATAACCAGCTGCACGACGCAATTATAGTCACCCCCCGGATAACGAAGCAGGTAACCAGTAAATATATTCGCATTGTTGATTTTTATGCTAACATTCGTAGTATTGAGATTTCAGCCAAAGCACAGAAGCGGAATGTGGAGTGGTTCGCATGAAGCTACCACATGTATGAAGAAGATATTAACAATATCATGAAGCAATGGCCTGCCGAGTTCCGAGTAGAATTTGTCGAAGTCCCCAGGGACTCCAAAGAGGACGAACCTATTCCATGTCCTATAACTGAGGAAAAGGAGACAGGGAAACGAAAGGATTCTACGAGCCCCAGGCAGGAAAAGGAACCGCGAAAGAAGCAGAAAGCAGATAAAAGCCTATCAGACACAGTCCTCCATGATGAGGATTATGACACAATCGCGTCAAAGGTCACAGAGTCGATGGAGGATCTGTTGACTGCAAAGGAGAAAAAGGACAAATTGATTTAGGAAGGTCTACAGAAGAACCTGACCACGCTGCAGGGGATTACACAGAAGATCGAAGAAGTCCACAAAATATTACCCCTGCCGCGGGACTCAGAGTCTGAAGAAAGTTAGGAGGAACTTCGCAGTAGCAGCAACCGCAGTTAACCATGACCATTCCTGCGATGTCCCATATCATCCATCTAGATCCAATAAAAGTAAGCTTGATGATGCCAGAACAACCGATGCTCGATACGAAGGATGTCGAGCGTGTGGAGCTTGACCTCGCAAAGATACCACTGCATGGCTTACATTACTTACATCTGCAGTGTGTCGAGGAAATGCATGAAAGAACTACTGACACTCTCAAAGGACAAGCTGGGATGCAAGCAGCTAATAGACAGTTGGAGGAAGCTAGCTCGTGGAGAGCTATGGAATTGCAAGATGAACATGATCATTGGCTAAGACTTGAAACCACGATCACTGCGGTTGCAGATAACATAGAATAATTTGAAGTACAAATAGAACCAGCGGATACTATTGTTAAGATTGGCGAGCTAGTTACCTGTCTTAATACAGAGATGCAAGACATGGAGATTCTCCATGAGGGTAACATTACTTCCTTGAAGGAATAGATCAACCCTCAGACCCCACCAGATCAGCAATAGATAATAGCAAAAGAAGTGAAGGCCACAACAAAGAATATTGCTACCGAGGCTAAGTGCCAGATCCTGTTGAAAGTAGCATTGAAGGCATTCACTGCCCTTGAAGAAGACCTAGGATTGTGTTGGTTGTGGAGCCAGATCTTCCAGTCTCATAGATGATATTGTCTCAGCCGTGCACCCCGGAGGAATGAACACTCATTCTGCATTTTTTGGGGTTCGAGGGCAATGCCCCCGAGTCACGGGGGTGCTATTTTCCCATTGTATTTCCCTTATAAAAGAAAGAAATTCTAACACGGCTAGGGTTTATGTATTAGGTTTTATGCATTGTAAAGATCTTTGAGATCGTGAAGAGAGACTGTGAGATAGTGAAGAGGAAGTGCAGCGGTTGTGCCGTAGGTTGTATCCCTTCACTTTGCTGGACGGTATAATAATAAGGACTGGCAACTTCAGTGTGGATGTAGCCCAAGTTGGGTGAACCACGATATATCTGTGTCTCCCTTGTAATGTGTATGTGTGAATATATTTGCATTTTTGTTTATTGTTATTGCTCTGCGATCCTTTTTTTCTAACAATTGGTATCAAAGCCGAAGGTCTATTTGGTAGATAAACCCATAGGAAGCTAGGGTTTCTGGTTCGAGTGGGAGCAATGGAAGAAGAAGGAAAGTTTAAGGTTGAGAATTTTAACGGCCAAAACTTCCAGTTATGGAAGATGCAAATGGAGGACTATCTGTACCAGAAGGATCTATTCCTACCGTTGGGAGGAAGAGCAAAGTAGCCAGTGGCCATGAAGGATGAAGAATGGGAGGTTCTTGACAGAAAGGCACTTGGGACAATACGAATATCCCTGGCTTTGTCGGTGGCTTTCAATATCTCAAAAGAAACGACAACGGAGGGTTTGATGAACGCATTGGGTAAGCTGTATGAAAAATCCTCGGCCTCCAACAAGGTATTTCTAATGAAGCGTTTATTTAATATGAAGATGTATGAAGGTGGATATGTTATTGATCATTTAAATGAGTTTAATACAGTTACAAATCAACTAAATTCTATAAGTGTGAACTTTGATGATGAGATTAAGGCTCTTCTAATCTTGTGTTCATTGCCAGAAAGCTGGAATAGCTTGGTCATGGATGTAAGTAACTCTGTCTCTGGTTCAAACACCTTGAAATTCGATGATGTTATTGGTGTTATTCTTAGCGAGGAAATGCGAAGAAAAAGCACAGGTGAGACATCAGGTAATGTGTTGACCATGGAGAGCAGGGGAAGACAAAAGGAGAGACGAAAGAGCCAAGGTAATTGTGGCAAGTCTAAAACGAGCAGATCCAAGTCCAGATTGGGAAAAATAGAGTGCTGGAACTGTGGAAAGAAAAGGACATCTGAAGAAAGACTACAGATCTCTAAAGAAGAAAGGAGATGCACGGAAGGAAACTACCCAGGAAGCAAATGTAGTAGGTGATGTGTTACAAGATGCTTTGATTTTTGCATTAGATAATACTAGTGATTATTGGGTAGTAGATTCAGGGGCTTCATGTCATGCTACACCCCATAGGAAATACCTTCATGAGTATGTTCCAGGCGATTTTGGACATGTTTTATTGGGTGATGATGAGCCATGTAAAATTGTTGGAATGGGTAAGGTATGTGTTATCCCTAAAGTTGAACCTATACTACAAGGGTTCAAGCTTAAGGTAATCTTGGATAGTAGGAATGGGGCATCTACAAAATAATTTTTATGTTTTTGGTGGCAAATGAATCTATGGCAGAGATAAAATAATTCAATACTCAGATGACAGGGAGTACATGGGTTTCAGTACTTTAATAGAACAGAACATGACAGTGATCATAAACCTACAAATGTAAGAGCTCAGATATCATTTCATAATTAGGGCATAGTTGTATACTATTCAGAAGAATCACAACATGAAATTTAGACCATGTATAGACAGAATACTAATCGCATATACTTCATAGATTAAAACAAGACAGGCTCAAAGATTATACTTTACTTCAAAAAAAACCATTTATGAAACATATTAACATAAGAAAATTCATACAATTACAACCCTGCCTCTCTCATTAACTTTGTTGATTTGGGAAATTGCAGGAGCCACTATATGTTATTGGGTTCGGCTATGCATGGGAAACCACCTGCTTTCTTTTTCTCTTTCAGCTGTGAATTTTCCTCCATGTTTTTACCCCTGCTCAAAATAAACCTGTAAAAATTACTGTGCAAAACCCTAGCTTGCAGGGTTTATTCCTGAAATTGCATTTTCTCTCCATCAAATTCACTGATTTCGATACTTGGAGGACGTACTCATAACCCTTACTCATGTACTGGACTGATTGCCAAGTGTTAAGTGGAGAGGGTTACCACACTTCACAAAGTATTAGATTCATGCATATATATAATTCATTTCGAATTATGATTACAATCAATCATAATTATGAACATTCAAACCCATATTAAATCATAATTTCATATTTTTCCAAAACTGACAGCATTTGCTTCAAAACTGACAGCATTTTCAAATTCGAAATTTTGGCAGATGCTGTCAGTTTGACATTTAAATCACATTTATGAAATTTAAAATTTCCCAAGCATTTGTAATGTTTGTTGATGCAAGAAAACAAACTTTATTTTGAATATAAATATGAACAAGAGCCAAATCCTTATTTAATTATGAAAACATGCCAAATGGTAAAATAAAATTTCAAGAAATAAGGAAATGCATAGGCTAGACAAATGGAAAAAACTGAAAGAAAATGAGGTAAGGGCTGTGTACATCTATGGAACAACCCTAGGAATAAAATCAGGCTCCATCTGGGGATAAGGTCTTCCTTGTGAGACCTTGAGAACATGTGATCTGTGCCTTCTGCAATCTGTTTTATTGGGCTGGAGTCTACTAAACTTATTTGAACTGATATGTACAATGAATATATACAAAAAATCTGTCATTTCAATCAGGTATGAAATAGCTTTAAAAAGCATCCATTAAATGGACATGGAATCTCATTACCACCCAAAGTTTGTAGGACAAAAGTGTTATTTCCCAGAATTTTCATCACTATGAATGGTCCAAACCACAAAGCATCAAACTTACCATGCTTTCCTTTATCCTCATATCTGGAATCCCATCTTAAGACTTGATCACCCACTTAAAACACATTCTTTTTTACCTTTTTATCAAAGCTTTCTTTCATCCTATTTCTGTGTATTTCAGCTTTGTCCATGAGAGCTTCCCTTTCTTGTTGTAGCTGAATTATTTGAAATGTCCTTCTTTTCTTCATTTCTGGTTCTTCCTCAAATTCCTGCACAAACTTAATCACTGGTGCCATTAACTGAACAGGGAATACAACTTCAGTTCCATACACTATTTGAAATGGGGTAGTTCCAATTGACTTCTTTATTGTGACTCTGTCTGCCCACAAAGCAAACCTTAACTTAGAATCCCAATTCTTCTTGTTTTCTGATAACATTTTCTTAATGCTTGTCACAATGTTTTTATTGCTGGATTCTGCTAACCCATTTCCTTGGGGGTAATATGGTGTAGATTGTCTCAAGGAAATAGTATTTTCTTCAGCAAATTTTATCATTTTTTGGATTTAAATGCAGGAGCATTATCAGTAATGAGTTTTCTGGGGCATCCAAATCGAGTAAGAATGTTTTCTTGCAGGAAATTAATGATTACCTGATCTGCTGCTTTTCTAGTTGGGATTGCTTCTACCCACTTTGTGAAAAAATCTGTTGCAGTTAAGATCCACCTATGTTGGCCACTAGATGGAGGATGAATTTCCCTGATAAAATCTAAACCCCATTGTTGAAATGGAGCCTCTACTGATATAGGTTTCAAGGGTAAGGACTGTAGCTGATGTTTTCCTGCAAATTTTTGGCATTTTGCACAGGCCCTAATCTGCTGATACACATCTGAGAAAAGAGTGGGCCAGTAATACCCTGCTCTTCGTATTTTGAAGTCTGTTGCCTTCTAGTATTTATGTCCACCACATATACCAGCATGCAATTCCTCAATGACAGCATTTGCTTCTGTTTTATACAAACATCTTAAAAGTATTCCTCCAAGGTCCTTCCAGTACAATACTTGATCAATCAACACATACTTGAGAGCTTTCAGTTTTATAGATCTGCATTCATTTTTACTCAACTCTGTGGAACAATGCAGATTTAACAAATAATAAACAATTTCAGCATACCAAAGACAGTCAAAATACCTGCTGTAAACTGATTTTTCACCCTGTTCAGAATATTCTGCCATCATATACAGATCCAATATCTGACAATTTGACTCAGATAAAATCTTGGCTAAGCCTTGTCCCTTTACCAATTTAGTAGGATTAATTTCCAACTCATATTCCATCACCTTTGCAATCCACCTGCCTCTCTTTCCTTCGCTATCAGGCTATACCAGAATGTCTTTTACAACTGAATTAGGAACATAAGCTAAAACTTTAGAATGGAGTACATAAATTCTGAAAAATTTAAGTGCCTTAACCAAAGCATAGGCCTGTTTCTCCATTCTAGAGTATTTCAACTTCGAATCCCTTAATGTCTTGTTAAAGAATGAGATGGTGTGTTCTAATCCATCAGATTTTTTCTGCAACAACACAGTAGCAATTGTTTCTTCTGATGCAAATGAAAAAATGGCAAAATCTTTAGTGTAATCTAGGGCTGTCAACACAGGTGCTTCTACCAATGCCTGCTTCATTTTTTCAAATGATTTTTTAGCTTGGTCATACCATCTTACCTCTTTGTCCTTCTTTATCATATCAGTAATATACTTAATAGTTCCAGCAAAGTTAGGAATAAACCACCTCAAAAAATTGATTTTTCCTATGAAAGACTAGATTTCTTTTTTATTTCTAGGAATAGCAATCTTTAAAATAGCTTTCACTCTCTCTGGGTCTATTTTAATCCCATATGTAGAAACTATGTGACCCAATAACTTACCTTCTATCATAGCAAAGTGAGATTTCTTTGGGTTCAATGACAGCCCAAATCTTCTGCATTTCATAAAAGTTTGCTTCAGATGTTTCAAATGCTCTTCATCAGATTTGGAAAAGACTGTGATATCATCTTGATAAATGACCACAAACTTTTCATTCTCACCTACAAATGCTATGTCCATTGCTCTTTGAAATGTAGCACCTACATTCATTAGCCCAAAAGTAATTTTGTCATACATGAATGTACCCTAGGGGGTTGTAAAAGTTGTTTTCTCTCTATCTTCCGGTTGAACCGCAATCTGGTTATAACCAGAGAAACCATCAATCATGGAAATTCTTTCTGCACCAACAACTCTCTGCAAAATTTGATCTATCTTAGGCAACGAGTAGTTATCTTTAAGGCGTGATCTGTTTAAATTTTGAAAATTTACACATAACCTTATTTCCCCATTTTTCTTGCGTACTGGAACAAGGTTGGCTACCCAGGACAAGTACCTAAGAGGAACAATAATCTTGGCATCTAGTAGTTTCTTCACCTCTTTTTCAATGACTGGTAAAAGTGCTGGATTAAGCCTTCTTAATTTTTGTTTAAAAGGCTTAGTATTAGGCTTTAATGGGATCTTATGTTGAATAACATTAGTGTCATAGGTTTTAAGTGTTAGGATATTCCTATACTCCATCCTAGTCCCACCAGTATTTTGATCATTTACATTTTCAGTCATGCATGCACTTTTAGGGTTTGCATGCATTCTAGGGTTTGCATGCATTTTGCATGCATCCCAGTCATCAGTCCAACACGTAGCCCTTGTTCGGATATCCATCATCTATTTCGGGATACATATCTATTTCAGGATCATCTATTTCAGGATACATATCTACTTCAGGATCTTGCATGATCTATTTCAGGATATGCAGTCCAGTCACCAGTTTGATGCCTCCAGCACCTTATCCACCTTCTTCTAGCACCCGGGAGCCACTTTCCACAGAGTTTTAGCCCTCCTAAGCTGAAAGGCGCCCTCTTCTCACCTACTGACAGAGAAGGGCGCACTTGTTCACCTACCACTGCAGATTCACTCCAGTTACATTCAGTTAGCTCCGATTCTGATTGATTTCACTCCGATTTCACTCCTGACTGACTGTTTCACCTCCGATTGACCTCCAGTTCGATTAGGTGACTTGCTCTGACTCCAGTTAGCCTCCCATGTGCCCCCACTGAGCCTCCAGATCCTATATCAGTGCTACACACTTCAGTTACATTTATTATGATCAGTTAGACTCAGCTTGACACCTGGATGACTGGTTGGTGTGATTGATGAGCACCACCGATGATTGATGAGGACTCCTAGATAGAGTCAAGCTACTCCATTTCAGTGATTCAAATGCCCTACTTAGTCAATTCGAATTGCTCATTGACAGTAATTGTATTCTATTGTAATTCATTCACCCTTTCTGGGATATTGAGCACTACTGCATGTTTTGCACAGTTTTGCACCATATTTTCTATGTTCATCTGTTGTGATTGATTTACTTGTTCATTAGATCTGCTGTGACTAATTTTACATGGTATCAGAGCCATTGCAGGGACAAGATCTCTTTTCTACAGGTGTTTATACAAGAAGATTTGACTGAATTGCTAAAAATTGCAATAAGTTTGGCATGAGATATCTCAAGGGCATTCGCTCCTGTGCATGCAAAGCTTGAAAATTATTCCAATACCACTCCAGAAGCTTGAGTTACCACATAATTCCTGGATTTGATACATTGGACCTATTCAACATTGCTTGAAATCCAATCCCAGGTGTGATGCAACTCTCAAAGGGTGGATTGTTCGACCTTATTGTGGTTGTTTTGATGTGATTTGCAGGTTTATTGTCTCCTCCAAGTGCACTCACTATTTTCTGCATGCAAGGTTTCCTCCTTCAATTGCATTCGCTATAGTCTGCATGCAAGCTTCCTCTTCATCAGTTGACTCAATCCTTGCAATGGAATACTCTTCTTCAAAGCCTATCCTCACCCCATTCAATTATTTTGATTGGAAAGATGATATGGAGATCATATTACGTTCAAAAGGTTACTACCGAGTCACTCTTGGTCTTGAATTGGAGCCAAACAATGTAGCAGAAAGAACTAAACACTACAACAAGCTTGATGAAGCTTATGGTCTTCTTTGTCTCTCCATCTCCAAGGATCTTCACTTCCATCTCAGCGGATTGAAGACTCCAAAAGCCATATGGGAGCAACTTGAGACACTATTCGGCAAGCAGGATGAGCTTAGGGCTTTTCAATTAGAGAATGAATTGATTGGCCTTAATCCTGAAAATTTCGAGACCATAAATGAATTCTTCACAAAATTCAAGAACTTGAACTTGCAATTGAAGAACAGTGGTGTTATCAAAGAGGATAAACAGTTGATCCTCTCCATTCTAAGCAAGCTTGGGAAAGATTATTCGGTATTTGTCTCCACTTTCAATTCCGGTCGGCTAACTACCCCGAATTGGAAGATGCCTACCTTGAATGCCTTCATTGAGTCCGTTACGAAAGAGCATGACAAGTTGATTCAAATGGGGTCCATAAGCTCCAAATATTCAGCCCTATTTGTTCAAGGACCCAAGATCTCGAATGGTAAAGGAAAGCTAAAGAAGGAGAAGCCCAAATTCGAGCCTCACAAGCAAAAAGACAAAGGCAAGCAAACGGATGCACCATCCAGTTCGAAATCCAAGCAAAAGGGCAAAGAAGGTAACCAAAAATCTAAATGTACTTATTGTAACCGTGGCTTTCATCCCGAAAGTTCATGTATGAAGAAGACAATAGATCAAATGGCCCTCCTTTTGGAAAAGAACAACATAACCCTTCCTGACGGTGCAAGGAAGAAAGATCGGAATGATGATCATGAAAGAGGACAAGCACTCATGGCAACGGTTTCGAAGCCCTCAACTCTCTTGATAGATTCGGGTGCATCAAATCATATGGCTGCAAATATTGATTCTTTTTCCTCATTCGATCCAAACAGCTCCATCCCCATCCATTTGGGAGATGACTCAAAAATTTCTTCAAAGGGCAAAGGTACGATTCATGTAGAACATGGATGCTTTCAGAATGTTCTTTATGTGCCTTCCTTAGCTTCGAATCTCCTTTCTGTATATCAAATGACACATACTGGTGATCCAAAGAAAGTCACATTCAGCCCTAATACAGTTGAAATTTCTGATATCAAAAGTGGAAGACTAGTTGCGGTTGGAAAGGCAAACCACACTGCAAAATGTTATGAGTTTTCGCACTTTATTCCGCTTGCAAAGCCCACTGCTCTTCGCACACATGGTAATGAGGTTAGTAGGCTTTGGCATGAAATATTTGGACATCTAAATTATAAGTATTTGCTGCTGCTATCAAATAAATCCATGGTTGATGGGCTGCCACAACTCCGTTCCTCGAAGGGAATATGCACCGGTTGCATTATTGGGAAGCACCCCGAGCACAGATTCGACCGCGGCAAGGCTAGAAGAGCCTCTACTATTTTGGGATTGATCCATTCTGATATCAGCGGTCCGCTGCCCCATATGTCATTAAATGGTTCAAGGTATGTTTTGACATTTATTGATGATTATTCTCGCTTTACATGGGTATTCTTTCTCAAAAACAAGTCAGAAGTGCTTGGAAAATTCAAGGATTTTAAGGCTTCTGTTGAGACCACCACTGAGAGCAAGATCAAAGCTCTTAGATCTGATAATGGTGGGGAATATATCAAGTCCGAGTTGCTGCAACTTTGTGCCCAAAGCGGAATCAAGATCCAACATACAGTTCCCTACACACCCCAGCAGAACGGTGTAGCGGAAAGGAAAACCCGGTCACTGAAAGAGATGGCTACATGCATGATTGAATCAAAAGGTTTGGCTGCAAATATTTGGGCTGAAGCAATCAATGTTGCTGCATATATACAGAACCGAGTTCCACATTCATCCGTGAAAGGTATGACTCCTTTCGAAGCATTCTTTGGTCACAAACCGGATGTGTCCAATTTGAGAGTTTTTGGCTCTACTGCATGGGCTAGAATTCCTTCTGAGAAGAGACGAGCTTTGGATCCACAAAGTATCGAGTGCATATTGATAGGATATGGGGAAGAATCAAAAGCATATAAACTCATGGATATCAGATCTAAAAAGATATTCATAGAGCGCAGTGTGCAGTTTGAAGAACCGCTTCAAGAATTGCAACTAGTTGAGGAGAAAACTGCCGATTCACCGCCTTCACCAGAAGAAGATTCGAGCAGCGATAATGAAGGTATGAGTTCTGATATTTCTGATATTGTAGCAGCATATGATGATCATGACATATCAGGTTCGGAATCCGACCAATCAGATCCCCCTCAGTTACCAAAGTGGGCCCAAAATACTCTACAATCTGCTGGTTCTAGTCTTGGAAATCCTGCTGATCCGAGACGAACAAGAGGAGACTTTCAAAGGGCAGGTATGGCTCTTTCTATTGCTGATCCATTTCTTCTTGAGATTTGTTATTTGATGGCTGGTTCAGATCCCCAATCATACTATTCAGCCCATCGAGATCCGAGATGGAAAGATGCCATGGATGAAGAGTACAGTTCTCTTCAAAAGAACAATACATGGGAGCTAGTTTCTCTTCCACCTGGAAGAAAATTAGTGAAGTGTAAATGGGTCTACCGTACTAAAGTTGCTGCTGATGGCACTATCAGCAAATATAAAGCAAGGTTGGTGGCAAAAGGTTTTTCCCAAGTCCAAGGAGTGGACTACATAGAGACCTTTGCACCGGTTGCAAAGATGGATTCCATCCGCCTTGTTTTAGCTATTGCCGCATCCAAGCACTGGGAGGTGCATCACATGGATGTGAAGAGTGCATTTTTACATGGAGACCTTGCTGAAGAGGTCTATATGCAGCAGCCAGAGGGTTATACATCAGATCCATCATTGGTTTGTAGATTGAAGAAGTCTTTGTACGGGTTAAAACAGGCCCCAAGAGCTTGGTACGCAAAGATGGACTCCTTCCTTCTTTCTCAGAATTTCCAAAGATGCAAATCTGATCCGAATGTCTATCTTCAGCGAGTTAAAGGTAATTTTTTGGTTATTGTACTTTATGTTGATGATCTGCTTATTACTGGTAGCACACTTACTTCAATGAACAAGCTAAAATCTGCCTTAAATCTAGCTTTTGACATGAGCGATTTGGGCTTGCTGAGTCACTTTTTGGGCTTGGAGATAGCTCAAAACTTTGATGGGATCACTATATCTCAGCAAAAATATGCTTCCGACCTGTTATTGAAGTTTAATATGGCTGAATGTAAGGCAGCCCCGTTCCCATTCCTCTCAGGAATCAGTCTTGAGGAGGGAGATTCCACACCGCTTGCAGATTGCAGTATGTATCGACAGTTGATTGGTTCACTACTTTATTTGACACACTCTAGGCCTGACATCTCATATGCCGTGAGTGCCATGTCAAGATATATGCAGCAGCCACATGAGCTTCATTGGCGAGCAGCCAAGCGGATCTTGCAGTATGTGCAAGGTACGAGACAGTTTGGCATATATTATGCTGCAGATTTTGAGCTAGATTTCATTGGTTTTACTGATTCAGATTGGGCAGGTGATAGCATTGATCGGAAGTCCACTTCCGGTTATGTTTTCATGATTGGTCATGGTGCTATTTGCTGGTCCAGCAAAAAGCAAGCAGCCATTGCACTTTCTTCAGCAGAGGCAGAGTATCGAGGGGCAGTCAATGCCTGCATTCAGGCAGTTTGGTTGCAGGGTATTCTTTCCGAGTTTGGTTTTGGTGGCACTACTTCGACTGTCCTATTTTGTGACAATCAAAGTGCTATCAAGATATCCACAGATCCAGTTCAGCGGCAGAGGACCAAGCACATTGAGATTCATATGCATTACATTCGACAGTTGGTGCATGACCGCACCATCATTCTGCAATATTGCCCTACCGATGAGCAAATTGCAGACATCCTCACCAAGAGCTTCACTGAGAAGAAGTTCTCTTACCTCCGTTCACTGTTGGGGGTGAGTTCCATCATGGTGGAGACAGATTGATTCATTATTATGCTTTAGACTTGAGGGGGGGATTTCTTCCCACTGGGTTTTCCCTCTTTCCTCACTTAGTTTATTTTCAGCATTTTTTGGATTATTGTATTGGGGTGACCTTTGGTCTTAGTTACCAGGGCCCCACATTATTTTAGTTGGCACATCATAGTCTAGCTTGAGGGGGGGTGTTCGGATATCCATCATCTATTTCGGGATACATATCTATTTCAGGATCATCTATTTCAGGATACATATCTACTTCAGGATCTTGCATGATCTATTTCAGGATATGCAGTCCAGTCACCAGTTTGATGCCTCCAGCACCTTATCCACCTTCTTCTAGCACCCGGGAGCCACTTTCCACAGAGTTTTAGCCCTCCTAAGCTGAAAGGCGCCCTCTTCTCACCTACTGACAGAGAAGGGCGCACTTGTTCACCTACCACTGCAGATTCACTCCAGTTACATTCAGTTAGCTCCGATTCTGATTGATTTCACTCCGATTTCACTCCTGACTGACTGTTTCACCTCCGATTGACCTCCAGTTCGATTAGGTGACTTGCTCTGACTCCAGTTAGCCTCCCATGCGCCCCCACTGAGCCTCCAGATCCTATATCAGTGCTACACACTTCAGTTACATTTATTATGATCAGTTAGACTCAGCTTGACACCTGGATGACTGGTTGGTGTGATTGATGAGCACCACCGATGATTGATGAGGACTCCTAGATAGAGTCAAGCTACTCCATTTCAGTGATTCAAATGCCCTACTTAGTCAATTCGAATTGCTCATTGACAGTAATTGTATTCTATTGTAATTCATTCACCCTTTCTGGGATATTGAGCACTACTGCATGTTTTGCACAGTTTTGCACCATATTTTCTATGTTCATCTGTTGTGATTGATTTACTTGTTCATTAGATCTGCTGTGACTAATTTTACAGCCCTCAGTTAGCCAGCCCCCAGGAGCTTCTCACTATTTTGTTTTAGCCCTCCAGTTGCTTAATGTGCCCTTCTTCCTTGATTTTAGGGAGCAACTCACCCTTCTTCACCTACCAGTCCAGTTGTCTTCAGTTTACACTTAGTTACACTCAGTTACACTTATTTACAGTCAGTTACAGTCAGTTACACTTAGTTACATTGAGTTACACTTAGCTACACCTACCAGAGTTAGTTTGACTGATGGTTGACAGTTACTTGAGCATTGATGACTCCACTGATGATGATGAAGACTTCGAGTTGTGCCTCGATGATCATGAGGACACCTAGTTGTGCTCCGATGACACTCTATTGATCTTATGATCACTCTGAGAGGCTAATTCGAATTGCTACCTTAGGCATTCGAATCCTCTCTACCATTGTACTATTTATTTTTCCATATTGTGATTAATTAATAAGTGTGTGTGAAGTATTATTGCTTCTATCCGAGTTCTACTGTACCATATTATTTTGTTGCTCATTATACTGTATTGTTCACTCTTCTTCTATTTTCCTGTTTAATCATAATTACTCTTGTGAGGTATACAACATCTCTTAGATCTGCTGTGAGGATTTTCACATTAAGATCCTCATATGACCATGCAAAAATATCTATGAATGCCTTCAACAAAATGATGTATCTGTTTCTCTCCTTTTCTGACAATTTCTTAGATATTTTAACCATTCTCGATTCTGCCACAGACCCAATATTACAGCTGATTACACTCTCTTCAGTAGTCTGAAAATTATTTTTCAACAGTGTATCATTCTTTGAAAACAACCTCTCTAATGGAACAAGTCCCTTAGGGATAAAATTGCTCTTTAGATCCAGAATTTTTTGTTCAGCAATTGACTGTTTTGCATGAGTAGACATTTCAGCCAAATCTAAATCTTCATCTAAATCAACCTGGTCATCTGCAAATTCTTCAGTTAATTCTAAAAATTCTTTTATTTCCTGCTCATCTTGGAACACCCTCCAATGTTTAATATCATCTAGGACAGCTTGCCTATAGCTCACATCAATGGGATACTTTAGATGTGTCAATTCAAGAATTCTGAAATATGCTGCTGCTAATGCCAGTGAATCTGCAGTCTGATTACAATCTCTTGGAATATATGTTATATTAAAAGCACAGAAAAAATTATCTATCATATCCCACACTTCATTTCTGTAAACTTTCAATAATGACTGCTTTACCTGATAAATACTCTTCACTTGTTGAATTACCAATTCGGAGTCGCCAAACATTGCAAGACTTTGAATATTCATATCTTTTGTAGCCCTTAATCTAAGGATTAGTTCCTCATACTCAGCAGTATTATTTGTGGTTTGAAATTCTAATTTATACATTAATGAAATCATCTCACCTCCAGGAGAAATCAACAACACACTAGCACCTGCTCCATCCTTATTTGATGACCCATCAAAATACATATGCCAAATGCCTTCCTTTTCTTCTGTGTCACACTGAATTGAATTGTCTTTCCTAACTTGCAAAACCCCTGCAGCATCATCATTTACCTGTAACATGCATGAACCCATATCCTCTTGTACTGTATAAATAGGATGATTCGTAGGATTTCTGTCATCACTTACCAGGAATGCCAATTGCACCTCTCTGTACAATCTTCTATATTCACCTCCAAATATAGGAATTGAGGCATATGATAGATCCATTTGGAGAGTGCCACCTATCTTTTTAGCCCATGACCTTGACAACAGCATGCCAAACTTAGGAGAAATATCAGCTACTACTACATCCATAAGAATACTTTTCATAGGCAGTTGGGCAAGGTTGACTACAAGGTCTTTTATGACTCCTAAACATTTGACAGCTCGGGAATCAAAAGCATATAAGTCATGATAGGGTTTTGTGACAGATAATCCTAAGGCTTCCATAACCTCCTTTGGCATAAGATTGTGCGAAGCACCTGAATCCAAAAGACAATTATGCAACATCTGATCATGTATGACAAGTGTAATATAGAAAGGTGGGGAGTAACATGATTTTATTTCTGACTAGTCAGAAGCTTTCGAACCAGTGATAATGGTGGGATCTTTCTCCTGCAAGTTTATCACATCTTCTGAGGCATGAACAGGTGATGATTTTAAAATTTTTATGGTAGGTTCCCTATAAGATCTTCTCCTTGTCAATTCAGTTAAATGGATGGGGATCTTGAGTTTATTTATTTCATGCTCCAAATCAAAACCAAGCATATTACTTCCTTCTGCTAATTTAATAGAGCTATTTTTATTTTTTTTTGGTTCTTGCTGTTCTATAGAAGGCAATACTGCTTTGGTGGGCACAAATTTCACCTTTTTTTTTTTAATGGTGCAGCTTGTTTTACCCCAGACCTAATTCAATGTGATTTCTGTTGTTGTTCTTGCTGACAAATTCCAGATTGTTGCTCATGAACACTTCCTTTCTCATAATTAATCTCTGCTGCATCATAGTAATCATCCTTAGTGATAAAATTAGAAGCATACACATCATCCAATTGATTAATATCATGTTCTGACTCTTCAATCTCTTCTAATGTTGTTTCATAAGGATCATCCTCCCTTATTAAGTTGTTCTAAAAAGGTGGTTGTACCTTTTGATCTTAATTCTCTCTCTTCTCCCTTTCAATGTCATTGTTCCTTCTCTCTTTGGGCATGAATCTGGGAGGATAAGGGCGCCTAAATTGCTTTTGGTTTCTGTTATCATTATCATATGCAAGCCTATTCTGATTTTTCTTTTCCATTTCCATTCTCTCAATTTTTGCAGACAAATCGTTTATGGTTTTGTGCATTTCATCATATTTTCTATCTGAAGTTTTTGTAAAAGAAGAAGAAGGCATCATCTCCTTTTTACCCTTTCGATCTATCTTTTGAGCTTCATCTTCTTCTTTAATTTTATTGGATGCCAAAATGTTAGATTCAACCTCGAGAGTTGCATCTTGCATATTCATTAGAGACACTGCTTTTCTCTCCCTTAACCACAAGGAAAATTGGTGATCAAAAGCATTGGCATAAGTTAACTTTGCTGCAGGTTCAGTAGGTTTAATCTCTATAGGAATCTTGTTATACATTTTATTAAACCTTTTCGAAAAATATGCAACTGCTTCATCAGGCTTTCTCTTTAATGCTGTGAATTTCTATGTAATAATAGAGATAATCCTTGGTGTCTCCCCATTGTCTGATAAACACATGATGTAACTCCTCCAAACCATCAATAGAATTCTTTGGAAACTCCCTGAACCATTTTCTAACTTCTCCATCTAGACTCTGAACAAACATTCTCATCCAAACATCTCTAGCTTTAATGTTGTAATTATCAGCATAACTACAAAACTTATCCCAATGTTCTTCAGCAGTTCTCCCACCCTGGACATCAAACCTAGGCAAATATTTTTGATAGTCACCACCAGGAAAAGGGTTTAGGGGTCGATGCATGACTAATGGAGCATATCTAGCTTCTACCATGTGGTCCATCATATCAGGGGGTTGGCCAACCATATTTAATGAATGGAAAATCTGTGGAACAACTGGCTGAATCTATGGAGATGGTGGTTTGGTATGTGGAGGGGAAGGTACTTCAATTTTCAACTGGCCAATGAAAAGCCTACTTGTAAGGGGTATTTCAGGTTTTGTCAAAGATTTCAAGGTAAAAACTTCCTCAGGAATATGTTTATGTTCTAAAGAAAGAGGATTTGAATACACATTAAAATCACCAACCTGTGTTGGATTTAATTTATCAACTTCAGGAATGTTAACTGATAAGTCCAATTTATTTTCTTCTTGGCTATTCACAGGGTCCGAAGAGGAAGATCCTAGATCTATATCATTAGTGGAAAACTGAGGGTTACTGGATGATGGAATATTTAACTTCCTTCTAGCTTCCCTGATACTCTTTTCTGGATCAAAAACTCCTTCATGTAAAGGAGATGAAGGATTCCCTCTTGTACCAATCAACTTTGAAGCAATTGTAACTTTCTGACTGTCAGGTGAATGTAGTCTGTAAACAAATGTACTGATTCTGTCACCTCTCAAAACCAGCTATAAAAATGTCAACACCCAGGGAAGATATACTTTCGTTTCTCCATCCCCGGCAACGACGCCAAAAGATGTTATCGCTAAAGTTGAACCTAAACTACAAGGGTTCAAGCTTAAGGTAATCTTGGATAGTAGGAATGGGGCATCTACAGAATAATTTTTATGTTTTTGGTGGCAAATGAATCTATGGCAGAGATAAAATAATTCAATAATCAGATGACAGGGAGTACATGGGTTTCAGTACTTTAACAGAACAGAAAATGACAGTGATCATAAACCTACAAATGTAAGAGCTCAGATATCATTTCATAATTAGGGCATAGTTGTATACTATTCAGAAGAATCACGACATGAAATTTAGACCATGTATAGACAGGATACTGATAGCATATACTTCATAGATTAAAACAAGACAGGCTCAAAGATTATACTTTACTTCAAAAACAACCATTTCTGAAACATAGTAACATAAGAAACTTCATACAATTACAACCATGCATCTCTCATTAACTTCGTTGATTTGGGAAATTGCAGGAGCCACTGTATGTTATTGGGTTCGGATCTGCATGGGAAACCACTTGCTTTCTTTTTCTCTTTCAGCTGTGAATTTTCCTCCATGTTTTTACCCCTGCTCAAAATAAACCTATAAAAATTGCTGTGCAAAACCCTAGCTTGAAGGGTTTATTCCCGAAATTGCATTTTTTGTCCATCAAATTCACTGATTTCGATACTTGGAGGATGTACTCATAACCCTTACTCATGTACTGGACTGATTGCCAAGTGTTAAGTGGAGAGGGTTACCACGCTTCACAAAGTATTAGATTCATGCATATATATAATTCATTTCGAATTATGATTACAATCAATCATAATTATGAACATTCAAACCCATATTAAATCATAATTTCATATTTTTCCAAAACTGACAGCATTTGCTTCAAAACTGACAGCATTTTCAAATTCAAAATTATGGCAGATGCTGTCAGTTTGACATTTAAATCACATTTATGAAATTTAAAATTTCCCAAGCATTTGTAATGTTTGTTGATGCAAGAAAATAAACTTTATTTTGAATATAAATATGAACAAGAGCCAAATCCTTATTTAATTATGAAAACATGCCAAATGGTAAAATAAAATTTCAAGAAATAAGGAAATGCATAGGCTGGACAAATGGAAAAAATTGAAAGAAAATGAGGTAAGGGTTGTGTACATCTATGGAACAACCCTAGGAATAACAGTATGGATAAAAGTTAAGAATGGAACTGATTGGCTGTTGAAAGATGTTAGGAATATTCCTGATATGAAAAGAAATTTGATCTCAACAGGGAAGTTGGGAGATGGCGGCTGTCTATATACATTTGGAGAAAAGTGGTGGAAGATCACTAAAGAATCAATGGTGATAGCAAAAGGAGACAGGGCAGGTAAGTTGTATTTATGTCCTCATAACACTGACCATTCTATCTCTTTATCTTCCACAGGAACAGATACAACATTATGGCATCATAGGATTGGCCACATGAGTGAGAAGGGGATGCAGATTCTCCACTCAAGGAAGTTGCTGCCAGATTTGAAGCAAGTAAGTTTGGAATTCTATGAGAACTGTGTTTATGGAAAACAGAAGAGAGTCAGGTTTCTCAGGGTTGGGAAACAGAAGAAGAATGAAAAGTTAGAGCTTGTGCATACAGATGTATGGGGACTGGCTCAGGTACAATATCTTGGTGGCTCTCATTATTATGTTATATTTATTGATGATGCAAGTAGGAAAACTTGGGTTTATTGCATTAGAAAAAAATCTGATGTGTTTGCTACTTTTAAGAAGTGGAAAGCTTTGGTTGAGAATGAGACAGAAAAAAGGTTGAAGTGTCTTAGATATGATAATGGAGGTGAGTACTGCGGCAAGGAGTTTGACAGTTACTCTTCATACCATGGGATTCGTAGAGAGAAGACAGTCCCAGGAACACCACAAGAAAATGGTGAGTTAGAAAGGATGAATAGAACGATCATGGAGCTTGCAAGGTGTATGAGATTGCATGCAGAGTTGCCCTTACAGTTTTGGGCAGATGCTGTAAATACTGTTGTTTATTTAATAAACAGAGGGCCTTCAAGTACTTTCGATGGTGGTATTCCAGAGGAGGCATGGATAGGTAAAAAGGTAAACTACTCATTTCTGAGAACGTTTGGTTGTGAAGCATTTGTCCATATTGTTAAAGAAAATAGAACAAATCTTGAAGCTAAATCCAAGAATTGTACCTTTATTGGATATGGGGTTGATGATTTTGGTTATCGTTTATGGGATTATGAAAATCACAAAATCATTAGAAGTAGAGATGTCATATTCAATGAAAATTTCATGTATAAAGATCAGTTGCAGGGAAAGAAACAGGAAAAGGAAAACACAGAGTACACAGTACTTGATGAAATTGAAGAAAATGAAGTTCCAAAGGTGCCAGAAAATCAAGAACAACAATAAGTACCTGAAACTCCTGCAAGTGTAAGAAGATCTACTAGGTTAATTAGACTCCCTGAATGATACTTTCCTTCGATGTATTATTTATTGATGACTGATGCTGGTGAACAAGAATGTTATGAAGAAGCAATGCAGGTAGAAACTAGAAAGAAGTGGGAGCAAGGCATGAATGAGGAGATGGACTCATTGGTAGGAAACCAGACTTGGGATTTGGTTCAATTGCCTACTGGTAAAAGAGCATTGCAGAACAAATGGATATACAGGTTGAAGGAAGAAGAAGGAGGGAAGAAGCGGTATAAGGCCGGAGTTGTTGTAAAAGGGTTTGCACAGAAGAAAGGTATAGATTTTGATGAAATATTTTCTCCTGTTGTTAAGATGACTTCAATTAGGACTATCTTAAGTCTAGTGGCAGTAGAAGATTTGCATCTTGAACAGTTAGATGTAAAAACAGCCTTTCTCCATGGGTATTTGGAGGAAG
Organism: Larix kaempferi; assembly: GCA_027924585.1. NCBI lineage: Eukaryota > Viridiplantae > Streptophyta > Pinopsida > Pinales > Pinaceae > Larix > Larix kaempferi. The sequence goes on from BSBM01000646.1 coordinate 447,824, forward strand.
AGATATATATGCAGCAGCCACAAGGGTATGAGGTCAAAGGTAAGGAGAACTTGGTATGTAGGTTGAAAAAGAGCTTGTATGGCTTGAAGCAAGCTCCAAGGCAGTGGTATTTGAAATTTGACAGGTTTATGACAGAACAAGGTTATAGTATATGTCATTCTAACCACTATGTTTATTTCAAGAGGCTAGACAATGAAAGATATATTATCTTGTTATTGTATGTGGATGACATGCTTGTTGCAGGGTCTAACATGCAGGATATAAATGTGCTCAAAAGGAAGCTAGCTAATTCATTTGCGATGAAGGATTTGGGTGCTGCAAAGCAAATCCTTGGTATGAGAATAACAAGAGATAGGAAAAATTGCAAATTGACATTGTCTCAGGGTGAGTACATACAAAAGGTGTTGGAGAGGTTCAGAATGCAAAATGAAAAACCAGTTAGTACACCTTTGGCCAACCATTTCAGTCTAAGTAAGGAAATATGTCCCAAGACACAGGAAGAGACAAATTACATGTCCAAGATTCCCTATCAATCAGTAGTTGGCAGCTTGATGTATGCCATGGTGTGCACAAGACCGGATATTGCACATGCAGTGGGAGTTGTGAGCAGATATATGAACAATCCAGGTAAAGATCATTGGAAGGCAGTACAGTGGATTCTCAAGTATTTGAGAGGTACTACCACTCAGGCATTATGTTTTGGAGGTTCATACATTGTTCTACAGGGATATGTTGATGCAGATATGGCAGGTGACAAGTATAGCAGGAGGAGCACCACAGGGTATGTGTTTACCGTAGGTGGAACAACAGTAAGTTAGATTTTGAAACTACAGAAGGTTGTTGCACTTTCAACAACGAAAGAAAAGTATGTTGCTATTACAGAGGCTAGTAAAGAGATGATTTGGTTGTAGAGGTTTATGGAGGAAGTGGGTAAGAAGCAGAAGGATAACAGGTTGTATAGTGACAGCCCGAGTGCCATTCATCTTGCAAAAGAACTCAGCATTCCATTCAAGGACTAAACATATACAACTCAAGTACCATTTCATATGATTTGTTATGGAAGATGAACTGTTGAAGCTGGAAAAGATACATACTATCCAGAATCCTGCAAACATGTTCACAAAGGTAGTGACTAGAGAGAAACTAAGTTCTTGCTCGGTTTCAGTTGGCCTTCTAGCATGAAGGTGAAGAGGAGAAATTTTCCAAGTGCAAGTCCAGCAGCGGTGGAGTTGCTGTGATTAGTCTCCAAGTAGGAGATTGTTGGTTGTGGAGCCAGATCTTCCAGTCTCATAGATGATATTGTCTCAGCCATGCACCCTGGAGGACTGTACACTCATTCTGCATTTTTTGGGGTTTGGGGGCAGCGCCCCCGAGAAAAAATTTTGGGGTTGTTTTCTCCAACAGTTTACGGGCCCATAGTTTTGGGTAACCCGTGGTATTTTCCCATTTTATTTCCCTTATAAAAGAAAGACATTGTAACACGGCCAGGTTTGATGTATCAGGTTTTATGCATTGTAAAGATCTTTGAGATCGTGAAGAGAGACTGTGAGACAGTGAAGAGGAAGTGCAACGGTTGTGCTATAGGTTGTATCCCTTCACTTTGCTGGAAGGTATAATAATAAGGACTGGTAACTTCAGTGTGGATGTAGCCCAAGTTAGGTGAACCACGATATATCTATGTCTCTCTTGTAATGTGTATGTGTGATTATATTTTCATTTATGTTTATTGTTATTGCTCTGCGATCCTGTTTTTCTAACAGATTGCTGGAAGTAAAGAATGCAGTGAAAGATAAGCAAGCTGCATTAGAGCAGTTGGATATAGAAGTAAAAGCTTTGCTACTGTGAGATAGGCTACAGAAGTACAGAGAAATCATCACGCTTAAGAAGGAAGTGCAGGCATTGAGAGAAAAAGAGGCTGAAATGGGTGACAAGTCGCAACCTTTACTGGAAGATGCCAGCACGATCTTGCAGGAACTCGAGGAAAAGTTAAAAGAGTTGCGCGAGAATCAAGATAAGGTGGAAGGCTAGCTAGGTGATGAGATAACACCTGAGATGCTCGTAATAGTCAAGCAAGTCGAGTAGGACACAAAGGAAGTAGTCGACAAGGTGATCAACACATACAATGAGTTTGCTGCGAAGCTAGCTCCGTAGCCGGAGGAACAACTTGGAGAAGTTGCAGGTGACTCAGGGGCGATCCACATGTAAGTGTTAGGGTCCTGTTGGGCCTAGCCCAATTGGGGAAATTTTGAGCTAGAAGGACTTTTGGAACTGCGGAGCTGAGCGCAGTTCAGCCAAAGTATTTTTTGTATAAGTTTTGGGATGCTGCGAAGTTGCACGCAGTGCACTGTCGGAAGAGCTACGAAGATCAGTGCTGCGAGGATGCAGTGCTACGAAGTGTCCAGACTATGGAGATCCAGCAGGGCAGAGTGTTGGATGGAAGACGGCACGTGTTCTTGTTAGACCGTCGGTGGTCTATTTTTGGTAAATATTCTCCAGGAGTGCCAAGCGACGGGAAGGAGCAGTGCAGAAAGAAAGCGACTGGTCGCACATGCGAAAGAACGACTACTTGAGCCAATCGCACGGGACCGTTAGAGGAAGAACGGCTCGGTGAAAGCGACCTATTGGCACGCATGCAACAGGAAGGCTGATAGCGACGTGGGCATGCGCGAAGGGTAGGCCATGATGGAATATTCACTACCAGCAGCCAGCAAGCTCGATGAGATGGAAATTGTAACTGTTTTTGTAAACCTAAGGGTTTTTCTTGCGGATTGTAAAGACATGACCTATGGGCATGATCTATAAATAAGGAATTTTTGTATGGGAAAGGGTTACTCTTCATTTTTTTAAGCTTTGAATATTGTTGCATCTTTTAATCTTAGTGCTATTGTAATGGTTCTGCAAGCTGAGTGCGCAGAGACCTATTGATAGAGAAGAGAGCCTGCAGCTGAGTGCGCAGACAAAGAATTGTTGTACCCTTCCCAAAGACTAATACAACAACAGTTCTTGTGGACATAGCTTCCCTCCTGGAAGTGAACCCTGTTAAATCTTGTGTAGTGTGATTGTTTAGATTTTGCACATGTATGTTTGCTTATGAATGAATGTTTGATTTCTTATTTACCTGCTGCTATGTTAATGCTTTTGTATGTATTCGCCATAGGAGGAATATGGGAATAATATATTAAGTATTGTGTGAATGGGTGAATGGTGAATGCTCAGTATTCTAAGTTTGTGAATGTATCGGTTTATGAAGTAATCACAAGTGTAGGTAGAGTTTGGGATTGCGTAACTTGTTAGATTCACCACACTAGGAGTGCGCAACATTGTATCCTTCATCTACTTGCATTCGTTCTAAAAACTAACACTCTAAGGCAACAGATGAATGGTTAAAGTGTTAACTAGATCTCTCAATATCTATCAAATCTAGGAAAGGAAGCGTATAAGTCAGTTTCATTGTCCTGTTATTTACATTTTGGTCGAACCACGCAGTCCTTGGATGCGTGGGTGTCACAGTGATTAGTTAGAAGAAGTGCGGACCGCAACGTAGTCTATTGTCGCGCAATCCTCAGTTCGCGGGGAAAATCTATTGGTGCGCTGCGTAGTATTTTTTTCCAAAAAACTCATTGCACATTGTGGAAACCCGATTCCGCAGTGCCCCCATAGCTACACCTCGGGTGAGACCTCATCCTGTTCGCAGGCTGTTGCCAAAAGGGCCAGTGAAAAGTGGTTTTGTTGTTTCATTGAAACTGCGAAGAACCTGGGTCTGCATTAGAAACATCTAGATCAGTATATCAATGTTGGGCCTGGCCCAAGGAGGTCAAATTTTGAACACATTAATTTTTTGGGAACCGCAAAGATGAGCGCAGCAGGGATGGAGACTTTTTGAAAGCCAGTTTTTGGAAGCTGCGAGGAGAAGCGCAGCATAGTTTTGATATGTTGCGAGGAGAAGCGCAATACAATTTTGATATGTTGCGAGGAGAAGCGCAGCGCAGTGTCAGAAGTGCTACAAGGATTGCAGCGCCGCGATGTGTCACGTCTACGGAGATCCAGCTAAGCAGAGCGTTGGATGGATGACGGAAGTTATTTCGGTTAGGTCATAGAAGACCTATTTTTGGCAAGGATCATCGATAACTACCAAGCAGTAGGTAGGTACAGATCGAGATAGACAACTGGTCACGCAAGCACAAAACTACTAGTTGAACCAGTTGTCTAAGGTTGTGAAAGAAGGAATAGCTCCGTGGAAGGAAGCTGTTGGCGCGCATGACAGGGGAGCGGATAGCAACGTGTCTACACGAGGGATAGCCACAACTGAAGATCCGCTACTAGACACCAGCAGTCCGGTTTTGGGAGAAAATCGTGACAGTTTTGTAAACCTAAGGGTTGTTTTTGGCCTTCATAATGTAAAGACATGACCTACGGGCATGATCTATATATAAGGTATTTTTGTATGGGAAAGGGGTTACCAATACTACTATTACTTAATATTGTTAAGATTCTTTTGAGCAAAGCTATTGTAAAGGCTCTGCAGCTGAGTGCGCAGAGACCTAATTTTTTAGGAAGAAGAACATCTGCAGCTGAGTGCGCAGATGAAGAACTGTTGTACCCTTTCCTAAGATAATAAACAACAGTTCTTGTGGACGTAGCTTCCCATCCGGGAAGTGAACCACGTTAAACCTTGTGTTCTGTGATTGTTGTGTGTGATTGTCGTTATTTTGCTTGAATTACTTATAGTGCATGCATGAAGTTACTATTATCTAATATATGTTTACTTTTATATGTATTCACCGCGGAAGGGATGGAATAAGATGTTAGGAGTTCATGTATGGATGAATGTTAATAGTCAAGAAACTATAAGTCCTCAAATGAATGGATTTGTGAGATAAACACACAGTTAATTATATAGGTTGGATCGCAGTAATAGAGTATGCAGCACTGCGCCTTTACCCATTTGTATAAGTTGCGACGATTATCAATCTAAGTGTTGATGTTTGATTAAGAAGCCACGAAACAAAGATCTGCGACTTGAGTTAGCTTAAGGAAGAAGCACCCATTCCCTTGTGCTGTTGCTATGAACCATTAGTACCGCACAGTTGTAGTCAAATCGAGATAGAATATTTGTTGATGTATATGTAACTTCGGAATGTATTTCACATATATGTATATTGTATTCCTATAGAGATGTTATTATTCCTCTATACGGAAGTGTCGTTATTTATATTGTAAGTGTCGTAACTTATACTTGATGGGTTATTAGACCACCTTGTTTGGGGTCGGCCCTGTATAAGTCATGTGGGTCAAAGGGTTATTAGACCACCCTATTGGGGGTCGGCCCAGTCAGCATTATGTTATGTGGTTAAGTTCGAGCCTACATGAGTTAGGTAAAAAGGCAAGTCAAGTCAAGTATAAATAGAGTGCGGGAGGCACTCTATTTACTTACTCACTTCTCACACATGCACTCAAGGAGGAGTGGCGCACTTATGGAGGAGGAGGATCTGCTGCTAGGTTGTGTCTATCTCTTATGGTTGGTTGTATCATTGCTCTATCTATCTCTGAGGAAGTTATTGGGGTTTTTCACCTTTATGGTTTTCCCCAAGTAAATCTTTGTGTCTCTTGTGTGCTTGCATTATTGTCTCCATGATTGATATGCTGTAGATATGCTATACATGTTGTTCTCTTAGTTAAGATCCTAGATCAGATTGAAGTAAATTCTGAAAATTTAACATGGAATCAGAGCTAGCCTGAAAGAAGGCATGATATGGCATGTATGACACTTGTTGCACTTACAATGCTAGGGCTTGATATAGCAAAAACCATTCATCGTAGAACTTTCGCTATAAATCCGTTTTGGCGAAGTTTTCGGATCTGAAATTGTTACAGGACGAAGAGTAAATCTCCAGGTACCTTGTGTCCAAAGGAAAACCTCTAATTCGTTGTACTTTGTGATTTATGATCTGTACAATATAGGGTTTCTGCCTCTTCCAGATCTGAGTCAAAATCAGGTGACCTTGGGAAAAAGGTCATAACCTAGAATAGGAAGCTCCAAATGAAATTTCGTAAAACGTGACAGGTAGAAAACAGACTGTACTATATCAGAAAACTTTTTCAGAGGCCGAAGATGAACCAGTGACACGTGGCACGCCGTACAAGTACGCTCTCCTGCATTATCCCATAAACAGGTCATGTTGCGACACTTGGCATAACTCTCTCTCAGAGAGTCCAATTGAGGTCAGACCTATCAGGATGGAAAGATAACAGGCCGAACTATCTCAGAAAACGTTTTCAGAGGCCGAAGTTCAAATAGTGACACGTGGCATGCCGTACAAGTTCGCTCTCCTGTTTTATCCCAAAACAGGTCACGTTGCGACATTTGGCATAACTCTCTCTCAGAGAATCCAATTGAGGTCAGACCTGTCAGGATGGAAAGATAACAGGTCAGGATATCTCAGGAAACTTTTTCAGACCCTGTGGATCAAAAAGGTTTGGAGTTACACTAGAAACAATCAGGTACATATTTCTGTCAAAACAGAATTATTTTTGAGTACCTTCATTCATGGCTTCCGAAATTTAGGGCTTTGGAGAAAGTTGGAATTTTTGTAATCGGAGACCACGGCTGAATGCTACTCATCAAAATAAAAATTTAGAGACAAAGATCAGAATTTTTGGTTGGGCAGAAGGCCAAGCTTGATCAAACCCTAGTTCGAGACTTTGATCAGAAAAGTGGAAAATTAGGGCTTTTGTAAAAATGGGAATTTTTGAAATCTGTGACCACGGCTGGAAGCTACTTAGAAAAATAGAAGCTTAGAGCTTTGGATCAAACCTTTTGAATGGGCAGAAGAGTGGGCTTCATCAAACCCCCAGTTCAGGGTCACGTCCAGTGAATCCGGAAGTTTCAAAGGCAAAATTAAGGAGTGAAACTTTGCAGTTTTCAAATTTGGAATATACCAGCTTGATCAACTCATCAAGGCGCATATTTCTATCATTTTGGAAATTTGAAATTCAAAGTTTGAATTTTTTGGGTTTCTCTGACAAACCCATATCCAGCTCCTGAGGGAGATGAGGCTAAGGCCTTACGTAAGAATATTACAAGCGATCTCGACAGGTATGTCTCATCGAGGTATGTTTCGATATTTGTTCATGATTAAGTTTATGGTATGTTTGTCTTCATGTTATTACGATTAGTACAATCTTGATATTAGATTTGTCGTATCACCTTAAAAAAATTATGAATGCACGATAGAAAATATTCATTGATTAGGGTGTTGACACTTATGATTGTACTAATGAACTATGGTGTTGTATGAGGTTTATGTTGTCTACTAACATGAAAGGTACACCAAGAAAGACAAATCATGTTCTGGTTCAAGAACATATGATCATGATGACATGAGGACAAAGATTCATCCATTGTCATGGATCTCATAAAAGATCCATTCATGAGGTATGTATAACTTGGTTTTATAATGGTTAACTTATGAGACATGAAGGTTACTAGCACAAGTCACTGAAGAGAACCAAAAGACATTATACGGGTATGTTAGACATAACTAGCTAGCATGCTAATCCAGGTATGTTTTTCCTATATCAAGCTAGATTCCTACCTTGGGTTAGGATCTTATACTGTTGTTGATAATGATTATTCATGAAGTCATAGGTTTGAGTAATCATGGTTGTATGCATATTATGTTTCTTACCATAATTGATGATATGACTAACCAGAAGAATCATGAAGGTATAGGTTCAAATAATCACAGGTTTTATGCATATTATATCTCTTATCTTGAATGATGATTCAACTAACCCGAAGAGTTATAGGTTTGAGTAATTATAGGTTTAGACATGTTATGTTTCTTATGATTTGACTAACCATAAGAATCCTACATAAACCTTGAATGCTAATGCTTATTATTTCTGTTTGAAATGATCATGACTATACATGCTTAAGATTATTGTGTTTTTATAGTATACTAATGAATGTATGATTTTATATGAGTTCACAAGGATAACACAATCATGATACTAATAAGCATGCATAGGGAACAAGGATGAATATGAGGTCAAGAACAGGTAATTCAGGAAGCAAAGATCAAGAGGGAGCACACTCCAGTTGCTCCTGCAAGAAAGCAAAGGAGCACAATCCAGTTGTTCCTGCAAGAAAGAAAAGGAGCACACTTCAGTAGTTTCTGCAAGGATGCATATATTCAGAGGGAGTTGACCATCTTTCTAGATTCCACAACAGAAAGGTGTAGAAGAAGCTACTTCAGATTAGGACTCCAACAACTCCTGCAAGGAAGCAAAGACTCAGAGGGAGTCCACCCAACGAACAAACAAAGATAAGTATTTTAATTATCATTTCTTGCATACTTGTTTGTTTAAATAAAATTGTTCAATGATGTATATGCTCATGTTCCTAGACTTAGGATATGTATTGTGCATATTAGAATAGTTGCATTGATGAATAGTATACTACTAATATACATGGGTAAGTGGCCTATGGCACTGTACAACATTCCATTGCTACTTATCTAGAATGAAACCTCTTTGTTGACATGTTGGGAGTTGTGCACACTCTTAACAATGTTCTGGTAGAGATTGGAAGGCATCTAGAAAGTTACGGGATATGGATAAATGTTGTATTGAAGCATTGGCTAAGATAATTGCATGACTTTATGGCATATTTCTTTATGTGTAAGAATTTCTTCTGAAAACTATGAGATGTTTTCTAATCATGCAATTTAACTTGTTGTGTAGGAAAGATCGTATGCCATCTCCTACAAAAGAAGAACTACAACATTTGTTCAGCAACAAATTATCTATTGAAGATATTGAAGTTCCCAGGATACGGGAAGAATTCCATGATCCGTCGATCATGAAGAACGATGTTTGGGATGCGGTCCCAAGATGTGAAGGGAAGTTTGTTATGACTTCCAAATGGAACTATCAGATCAAGCATGCTGCAGATGGCAACATTAAGAAATAGAAAAGTGATGAAATAGAATATGCACCAGATGGATTTCAAGACAGCATGGTGCAGTCTTATATGTGTGCAGAACTTGGTGAAGATAGATTGATTGCTGACACGCATCGGAAGCTTGCTGCCGAGTTCGAGATGAAGAACTTGGGGATGATGCACTATTTTTTTTTGGCATGGAGGTGTGGCAGAGTACAGATGGAATCTTCCTTGGACAAGGGAAATACACAGTAGATATCCTGAAGAGGTTCGGGATGATGGATTGTGAGGCTATGGCATCGAATATGAAGCTTCATATGAGCCAGTTGATGTCTCTATGCATCGTCAGATGATTGGGTCCTTGATGTACCTGACGAAAACGAGACTAGACATTTGCTTTGCTGTGAACACATTGAGCCAGTTCCTGACGGATCCGAGGAGTGTTCACCTAGTTACTGTAAAGCATGTTCTGAGGTACCTAAAGGGTACAGTGGATTATGGGCTCAAGTATGAAGCGAATCAAAAGGTTTAACCTGCAGGGTTATGTTGATTCAGACTGGGTTGGCAGTGCTGCAGACAGGAAGAGCACATATGGGTGTTGCTTCAGTATGGGATCAGGTGTGATCTCTTGGTTTAGTAGGAAGCAGTCCTGCGTAGCACTAAGTACAGCTGAGGTAGAGTATGTTGCAGCCTGTTTAGCTAGTTGTGAGGCAGTATGGCTACGGAAGCTACTGTCTGAGTTATTTGATCTCCCGTTGGAGGCTACTGGTATCTTCTGTGATAACCAGAGTTGTGTGAAGCTGTCCGAGAACCCAGTGTTTCATGACAGGTCGAAACACATAGAGATCAAATATCACTATGTCAGGGATATGGTGCAGAGAGGAGCTATGAAGCTCCTGTATGTTGCGACGGACGAGCAAATTGTAGATGTGCTGACGAAGCCACTAGCCAGGGTGAAGTTCGAGTACTTCAGAGAGAGGCTTGGCGTTCTTCAGATCGAGGACACTTCGAGGAAGAAGTGATGGACACATTTGCTGAAGCCATTCCAAGCATGTTGGAAGGAGGATCCTTCACATGGCTGTGGATGTAAGCGCTAGATGATGAGCATCAGGATGATGTTCTGGTTTCTGCTTGGATATGATCAGTTGGATCATTTTTATGTATGTATGTACGCATCATGTGGATGCTGGATATGATCAGTTGGATCATTTTATGTATGTATGTACGCATCATGTGGATGCTGGATATGATCAGTTGAATCATTTTATGTATGTATGTACGCATCATGTGGATGCTGGATATGATCAGTTGGATCATTTTATGTATGTATGTACGCATCATGTGGATGCTGGATATGATCAGTTGGATCATTTTATGTATGTATGCATCATGTTGGATGCTTGGACCATGTATCTGTATATGTATCAGGTGGATACATTGTATGATCAGGTGGATCATGTATGGTGATATGTATCATGTATTTGTATTTGTATCAGGTGGATACATTGTATGATCAGGAGGATCATGTATGATGATATGTATCAGGTAGATACTTGGTATGCATCAGGTAGATGCATTGATGATCAGGTGGATCATGTATGATGACATGCAGCAGGATGTTGCAGTGATGATTAGGATGATCATGGATGACGAGCTTCAGGATGTTGCTCCAGATGACATGCAGCAGGATGTTGCAGTGATGATCAGGATGATCATGGATGACGAGCTTCAGGATGTTGCTCCAGATGACATGCAGCAGGACGTTGCAGTGATGATGATCAGGATGATCATGGATACATCAGGATGATGTATGGTGAGTATCAGGTTGATACTCTATGGCCGTGGATCAAGTTGTGCAGATGAGCATGTAATCCGGTGCCCTGGGAGATTTGCAGATGGTCTTTCGAGGTTTTTCCTATGGCATGTAATATCAGTGCCCTGGGACATTTGGCAAATGCTCTTTCGAGGTTTTGCTCTGGGAGGACATGTAATTCGGTGCCCTGGGAGATCTGCAGATAGTCTTTCGAGGTTTTGCCTATGGCATGTAATAGCGCCCTAGGATATCTGGCAGATGCTCTTGCGAGGTTTTGTCCTATGGCATGTAATAGCGCCCTGGGAGATCCGATAGGTTGGGCTGTGTGCCCGTAATCAGTCCTGGGATGCTCTTGCGAGGTTTTACCATGACCACATGTAATTTGTGCCCTGAGAGATTTAAGGTCGGAGTTGTGTACCCGTAACATCCTGAGATGCTCTTGCTAGGTTTTGTGGTGGACCACATGTAATTTGTGCCCTGGGAGATTTCAGGTCGGAGTTGTGTACCCGTAAAATCCTGAGATGCTCTTTCAAGGTTTTGTGGTGGGGTCACATGTAATAGCGCCCTGGGAGATCCGACAGGTCGGAGTTGTGTACCCGTAACATCCTGGGATGCTCTTTCGAGGTTTTGTGACGCACGTAATAAGTCCTGAGGATTCCACAGTATGGCCAGTGATGATGAAGACCTGCAGGTGGTGGGCCTACATCCAGTATGAAAAAGGACTGGCTCTGTAGAACTTCCTATGACGAGTAGATTCAGAGATTGATTGAGATAGCAACAGCAGTGACGATGATGATGACTCGATGACGATTATCCAGTGACGATGATCCAGAGAAGATGACTTGTGCTAGAAGAAATGTGCTGAGAAATACCTTCCTAGTTAAGAGGGAGTGTTGATGTATATGTAACTTCGGAATGTATTTCACATATATGTATATTGTATTCCTATAGAGATGTTATTATTCCTCTATACGGAAGTGTCGTTATTTATATTGTAAGTGTCGTAATTTATACTTGATGGGTTATTAGACCACCTTGTTTGGGGTCGGCCCTGTATAAGTCATGTGGGTCAAAGGGTTATTAGACCACCCTAATGGGGGTCGGCCCAGTCAGCATTATGTTATGTGGTTAAGTTCGAGCCTACATGAGTTAGGTAAAAAGGCAAGTCAAGTCAAGTATAAATAGAGTGCGGGAGGCACTCTATTTACTTACTCACTTCTCACACATGCACTCAAGGAGGAGTGGCGCACTTATGGAGGAGGAGGATCTGCTGCTAGGTTGTGTCTATCTCTTATGGTTGGTTGTATCATTGCTCTATCTATCTCTGAGGAAGTTATTGGGGTTTTTCACCTTTATGGTTTTCCCCAAGTAAATCTTTGTGTCTCTTGTGTGCTTGCATTATTGTCTCCATGATTGATATGCTGTACATGCTGTTCTCTCAGTTAAGATCCTAGATCAGATTGAAGTAAATTCTGAAAATTTAACAATATTCAGCGCAGTAAGTTGTTTGCAGCACGGGAGTCCTGCCACGCTACGCATCAGTTAGTTTAAATGCTCGCATCACTAGGTTGTGTAAACCTGATTCTGCAACCACCGCCCTTAGCTTCACCTCGGGTGAGACCTCAGTCTACTCGCAGCCTGTTGCTGAAAGGGCCGGTGAATAGGGGTTTTGTTGTTATTTTGCATCGCGAAGTACTCGGGTCTACATTGGAAAACCTCTAGATCAGTATCTACACCAACAAATGGTTCTGTTTCTGTGCTAAAACTCAGTGATGCGATAGTGTGTTTTTGAAAAGTAAATGTCCGACAATTCTCATCAAGAGAAGAAAGAGATCTAGGATTGGTGCGACAAAATTGAAACAGAGTTTGCAAAGAAGGAAAAAAAACACCCATGTCTATTTGATGTAGACTGGTTGAATAGATACTTGTGGAGAGACATCAATGAAATTTTCTGGGCGTCGTTTCCAAACGAGCTGCATGAGTGGATATCGCGCCTAGCAGAAATAAAAAATTGTTCTCAAGGAGAAGTACCTACAGAGTGGACTCCGAAACTTACTGAACAACTTAAAGCAATAGACAGCCCATTGTCCCGAGCAGTTGACTTCTGGGGTGAGAGCATACTTGAAGGATTTGTGACCGAGTTTGCTGTAGACACGTTGAAATCCTACAACCAAGCTGAAGCATACTTTTTCAAAGGATTCAGAGGTAATTTCTTGAATAATCTCAGTCTATACATTAAAATGCTTTTAGCTGAGAAAGGTGTTTTAAGATTGCAGTGACAATCCTGAATCTGTCATGATAAAAAACACATATATTGATTCTGACGAAGAAGCACATACTTTAAGAAGTGGAAAGAGATATAAGTTGGATAACAGAAAGAATACTGAAGCATGTAAGAACCGCGAAGATACTAAAATTTCGTGTGACCTTAATATTCACACAACACCATTATCAACCACGATACAACACATTACACCTCAGAATACATCAGTCCAGAACCCACCCACTGCAAACATCGTACAGCCTGTCCCATAGATCATCCATACTAGTAGCACCGCAGGGGCGAGTGCTCAGACCTCGACGACTTAAACAGTTCCGCAGAATACTATCCCTAGCACGAACCAACAGCCTGCGTCTACTTTTGCCACAGGGAACCTGTCACAGCATTTTACACAACTAGGAAGAAGGATGACTGATAATGATATAAAACTGCCGATATTCAAAAGAACGGGTCTAGAAGACCCTGATCAGCATTGGTTTCTATGTGAAGCTGTATGGAGTGTCAAGCAAGTGACGGATGACATTGTGAAGAGAGCGCAGCTCATCACCACTTTCAGAGAAAGAGCATTACACTGGTTTATGAAGTATTCTCAGGCACAGCTGAGAACTTTAATAGACATCAAAGCCGCGATGTTATCAGAATTCAAGAAGCCAAAATCTGAATCACAATGCATAACATAGTTGAAAGAAATCAAACAGAAACATACTGAATCAGTCTTGGAATTTGACCAAAAATTCAAAACATTGTTGGACCAAGTGAGCTTTGTTATAGCTCCGCAACAGCACCAAGAGTGTTTCATTACTGCATTGTTTCCCCATATCAGACAACCACTGATGCGAGAGAAAGTCATGTCACAGGAAGAGGCCCTAGAGATCGCGATGAAGCTGGAAGCTGAGAGAGTAGTTTTGGGATGTTACAGATCCAGAACCAGTTAGCTACTTTGACATTAGAATTGCAAGGTATGAAGAATGGAAAGGAACAACAACATGAACAAAGACATGAAGTTTGGTGCACAGGATGCAAAGGAGAAGGACACACTAGAGAACACTGCCCTCTAATTCAAGATTATCTTAACAGGGGTGCACCAAACCCAATAAATATGAATTAGAACCAGGCTTCCTGGTGTGTGAAATTTGTAGAGCCAGAGGACACCGGCCTGAGGACTGTTACCTGTTACAAAAATATGTCGAAAATCCTAAAAATATATACTGTAATTTCTATAATTCAGTTGAACATGATGAGTCCAACTGTCGCGCTTACGAGCTGATGAATGAAAGAAAGCGAGATATGGAAGCAATGCGAGGTGTTGGAATGTACCGCGTCTAAGAAGAAACCAACCAAAGCAGGACAACACCCAGTATGATCAGGGGGGATATAGAGCTGGATACTGCGGCAGAGGCAGGAATGCTGGTACATCTCAAGGAAGAGGCCAAGGCCAGGTAATCTTCTATAACTATGGCCAGCCAGGTCATGTATCTAGAGAATGTACTAAACCATGCACCACATGCAACTACTGTAAATCATTTGATCATGTAATTGAAGACTGCCCCGTGCTTGAGGTAGAAATGCAGAAGAGGAGAAGGACAAAAATTCAAAACCCTAATGTTCAGTTAATCGCAGCCGAGAGCAGACCTACAGATCTGAGTATAAATGCCATCACATGAAGTGGCACTAATACAGGAAGAGATAGAGGTGCGGAAGCATCAACTTCTAAAACAACTAATACTAAGAAGACCCCTGGAGAAACAATATGGATTAGAAAATCTCCTGGCAAAACACCTCCTTTGAACTTACAGAAAAATAAAGAGGTATTTCAAGAAGCGCAGGACATGTTCAAACAACCACCGCCTACTTCACCAACGATTCCGTTGCGCAGTGAAGAACCACAAATAGAATACATGCCCCTGGCCTATGATCAAATGTGCACTGCACCATATACAAGCACTCCTATTGACTAGTTCCTACGAAGCTGCATCAAGTTATTAAAGAACAAAGACACTCTTATCGAATTTGAAAAACTAATAAATCAGTACAAATCATACAGTGAGAGAAAGACTTCCCATGGCGCAATTCATAACATCAGGAGTCCCAAAAGAACCGGGAGGGAAATGCGGTTCACTGCATAGATTGGAGATTACGAGATGGACGAGATCATTCTTGATCTCGGGTCTGAAGAAAATGTCTTGACCAAGCATACATGGCAGGCGATGGGAAACCAAAGTTACAATGGTCACCTATACAGTTGAGAATGGCTAATCAAGGCATAGTCATACCATTGGGGAGGTTACCCAATACCATTGTCGACATTAATGGAGTCCGAAGCTATGCAGACTTCGAAGTAATTGAAATTGTGGATGATAGCAATCCCTATCCGGTGCTGCTGGGTATCGATTGGGCAATGAAAAACTCCACCATCATCAATATGAAGACAATGAAAATGATATTTGAAGGCAATGACATCAGGGTCGTCGCACCACTGGACCCTTCGCAGGGAGAGCAATATGTTGAACCAATTCAAGAGGAGTACAGAGCTCAAGATCTTGACCATATCTATAAGATGACAACAAATGCTGCGGATTATACTCATCCTACTGCGGATGGGACGATCAGCTGGCGCTGCGATAGTTCTTGCATCTCAGACTCTGAGGTGGGATTAGAGAAATGGAAACATAGAATGCATGAAGTATCTACCAGGAGATGCGCAACAATTACAAAGTCACTACGCTGGATTGGAAAGCAGGTAAGTCCAATCCCCACTTATGATGGTACAACTAACGTCTATTCGTTTATCAAAGAATACATTGTAGTAGTTGCAGATGAACATCGCGTCTCAGCATTAGATGTGGCACTCTGCGAGACACCTTCCAGATGGTGGGCTACGCATAAGAAGACATTACTAACTTGGGACCAGTGCAGAATTAGAATGAAAATCAGGTTTGCTGACAAGGTTACATTACCTTTTTAGAAATACAATGGCCAGACAGACCCAGGGGATCATATTGCACCTTGTGTAGAATATTGGGAAGAAATACTAGAGACAGAATGGGTACACCTATTTTTGCATACGCTGGAAGAGCCCATCCCAAAGAAATGGTACCTATAGGTAGAACTGAAAAGAGGAACCGTGGATTGGTCCGTCCTCACTGGGAGCTTCCAGAAGGACTTTAGCTTTGAAGATGACCATCCTACTATCAATGACGCATTACAGCTCATCAAAGAAAGCATATTTAGACAGGATTTCCCAGAAGATAATAAAACATCAGAAGAAATTCTAGGAGAAAATAGCATACCTACAGATCTACATTCCGAATGGGAAAAACAGAAAGAGCATGCCCTGGACTGTTACAATTTAGCTGAAGAAGTTGAAGATAAGGAAGACAACAATGAGGAGGACCTGCGCAAAATCAAAATCATTGAATCAGAAGGAACGTGCGAGGTAGAAGGACCTCCACTGGAAATTCTCGATATGAGTGGATCGGTTAAAATGAAGAAATTGAACATCGACACCAGTGAAGAGCCAAAGTTCACAGCAATAGGAGACTACTGGGATGGCGATACAGTTGCGAAGATCGCGGGTATATTACAGGAATATCAGGAGGTATTCCCTACCAAGTTCAAAGATATGAAAGGCATTCTAATAGACTTAGGAGTGATGAAAATCCCTCTTAATCCTGGCGCTAAACCCGTGAAACAAATGCCATATAGATTGAATCCACGCTACAAAGAACGAGTTAGGGAAAAACTCGACAAGATGCTGGACACAGGAATCATTGAGCTGGTTGAAGAATCTAAATGGATAAGCCTGATGGTTGTCCAAGATAAGAAAACAAAGGGTGAGATCAGGATCTGCATTGAATATATTATCCCCAACTTGAGAATAGCTGTGTTTACAGGGATAGCAGATCGTGCAGCACTGGAAGAAAGAATGTTACACTTAGTTGGTCTGGAAGAGGATCGCTTCATTGCAGGATTCCACCAACAAGTACAGAAAGAGCGTGAAAAATCATGGCACGATCACCACATCAAGATCAAGTCCTTCCATGTAGGTGATCTAGTCCTCCTGTACGATAGTAAATTCATGAAGTTTCCAGGAAAGTTCAAAATGCATTGGCTTGGCCCATATACTATAATACATGTCACTAACGGGGGCGTAGTCCAATTAGCTACCTTAGCGGGTGATACATTACCCAATATGATAAATGGAAGCAGACTAAAGCTTTACCGTGATAGTCTATCTCTGCAGCACCCAGAATGATCAAGAAGAAACAAAAATTTATAAGTATCAAGTACAGTTGGAATTGGGCACTAGAAACTATGAAGACTCTGTACACAAAGTTGTGAGATAGATCTAGCTACCGTGCAACACTACTAAAGCTGCGCATCATAAAAAAATAATTAAGAAAAGAAATTAAAATAAATGAGATATCGCATTGATTGTGAGGAATAAGAAAAGTAGGATACCACGAAGTAAAAGTGCAAAACAAATAATGACTTGCTGCACAGTTCGACGCAATGCTCCAGAAAAATGACCGTTATAATGTCAGTCGAAAATATAACGATTGTAAAGTACTTCCTGATGAGTCCAAATTACAGGTATCTGATAACCTTTTTCCTGCAGTAAAGCACAAGCAAAGGAAAAGAAATACACTCGTTTTGTGGGAAAAATGTTTTACCTTGATTATTTAATGAAGTTGTTTTAAGGATTATTCTTGTATTTTTAAATGCGTGTTCAATAAACTAATTCGGTGGAAATTGAGTATGATTGAGCAGGTTTAGGTACATTAAAGGACAAACAAGTAGATCAAGCAAAAAACTGAGAGATCATGTAGAACTCAGCGGCTTTTTCCTGATTTCTAGAAGGAACACATGTTCAAACAAAATCGGCATTTAGACATATAATTTAGGTCGAGTATTAGAGGCTTATATATACGGGTCTATCGTCTAGCGAGGGATCCCTATTGCCATTTTTTAGAAACATTGATTTACGTTTTTATACTGTTGAGATCCTTGGAGTTACAGACTTGTGTTGAACCATGAAGTTGATATTTTAAATAAAGGATTGATGTTGCTTTCTAGTCAGCGTATATAAGTTTCATTCACTCCTGAGTACGGGTTGGAGAGGGACCCTCCAACACATAAGTCAGGAGATCTTACTTTTCAGGTATTTTCTATTATGTTCTTTACATTGATTAGAATCTATATCACATATGGAAGCATTTGAATGGTGTTTTGATTCTGTAGTAATTTATAACGCATTCTGTAGTTCAGCAATACTGGTTCAGTAGTCCTGTAACCACATTCCTCCAACGCGCATTTCAAATGTCTGTTTCCTTATGTACTCGCATTGCCTTCGAAATAATGGTTCAGAT
The DNA here is from genome assembly GCA_027924585.1 of Larix kaempferi. Lineage (NCBI taxonomy): Eukaryota > Viridiplantae > Streptophyta > Pinopsida > Pinales > Pinaceae > Larix > Larix kaempferi. The sequence continues at coordinate 466,231 of BSBM01000646.1, forward strand.
CTTAAGGCTTATGAATTTTTCCATTATGATTAGTTTCTTGTCAAGATTGATTACTTTGGTTAATTAATGGTGAATTTGTGGCATTAGATAATTGCACTCCTAACTTATCTTTTGACATTTGAATAATATATATCAGAAGTCTAGTTTTATGCATTCAATTTACAGTAATTGCTCCTTAGATTGCAGATCCAGCTTTCACTGTTTGAGAATATATTTGCTATGTTTTCAGCATTCACTTTCATAATCTAAATTCCCTATTTGCAGCAAGTAAATTCTTAGGGACATCTTTCACTTTCAACATTTAAATTCTTTAATATAGATTTACTGTCTTCAGTATTTGGACTTCTTAGTATAAGTATTTCTTTTCATACATAGACTAGGAAATATTTAAACATTAAATACCAATACCCAACCATGACAAAGAATATCCTATAAGAGCACAGATAGTGCTTGCACCTCGGAAGTTTGTACATACCCTGGGTTGATAATTAAAGTAGGCTCTTAGTACATCTACCCTCATTAGGCATCCATACTGGGAGATCACCACTTTTTGGTGCCATTGCTGGGGAGGTGCTAAATATTTTAGGAGACATCTTCAAAAACAAAAAATGAAAAAATGAAAAAACACATAAAAATTTTACCAATGAATGGCTCGTCGGCAAAGGGATAGGTTTGGACGCTTTCTGCCTAATCGTCCTATGAGTAACAATGGTAACAATAGTTTTGACCATTCTCACTTTGATTTCCTAATATCTGAGGAAGAATCTGACTCTACATATGATCCAAACAAAGAGAACTTCTTGGATAGCTCTAGCTACAACACTACTATGGAAGACGAAGATAAAGAACCTAGGGAACTGTTCACCTTTCCCATTAGTATACCTCTGGGAGATGCCAGGATGAAGAACATCAACCCTAACAATCTACCAAAATTCCATGGGTTGACTTCAGAAGACCCTAACACATTCCTATTTGAGTTTGAGGTAGTTTGCAGGTCCTTTGACTACACTACTGATGCACAGAAGCTAAGGATTTTTCCTTCCACACTAAATGATCTGTCACTTCGGTGGTTCATGAGCCTTGAAGGAAATAGTATCTTCAGCTGGGATCAAATGAAATAGACATTTTTAGAAAACTATAGGGACTACTGCAAGGCCAAGGAGACAAGGGATGAAATCTTTAGGATGCAACAAGGAGAAAGAGAATCATTAGAAGATTATGCCCAAATATTTCAACTCAGCTACAAACGAGCCATTCATTGCACCTTAGATCTTGAATCACTAAAACTTGTCCTTATTAGAGGTGTAAAAGAAGAGAATTTTGAAGTCTTAAACCTTCTGGGAGATGGAGATATATTCCAAAAATATTTTGACCAAATCCTGCAAATCTTCAAAAACTACTCTAGATCTAGGAAAAGCAAAAATGGGGCAAGGGATACACATGCATTTACTGGTGGATCAACATATTCAGGACCAAACCTTACAAAATCTGATTTAGGAAACCTGTTAGATGACATGAAGACCGACATCCTACAATCTCTGGCCATGCAACTTGATGCTCTTCAAATTAAAAAGAAACAATATGAAATTAATCAAGCCTTGGCAGTATTCTGTCCTTGTTGTAGGAAGAAGCATGAGAAGGGGCAGTGCACACTAAACACCATCAAAATATGTGGCCTTTGCACTAATGATCACTCTACTGACAAGTTTCCCCTATTGCCCTCCTGCAAAGCTTCTATTCAAGAACCCACAAATGAGGGTGCAATAGAACAACTCTGCTTTGTGAATAAGAATAGGAATAATTTTCCTAGACCTTACCAACCCAACAACCAACATTACACAGTTAGGGAAATAACCAGCAAAATTGGAACTCTATACCAGCCTCATGGCCACCTCATCAAAATCCGAATCAAAGGCAACAAAACCAACCTTATCAACAATTGTATTACCCACAATCCTACCCCTCATACCCCCCACCTTTTGCTCAACCAACCACAAATTATGGAAATCCATATCGTTATTCCTCATCGAATTGGAGAGCTCCACTATAGCAGGAGAATCCACTTATCATGCCGCCACCACCAACAAATCAACTACCCCCCAGACCTCCACCAATTCCTGCCCAGCCAATCCCTGACCCTAACAACAACAGGGCAGGGCAGCAGCAAGACTACAATACTAAAACGATGCAATTTCCCACTTACATAGTAGATACTGTGGAAATAAATGAGATTAACCTAAGATCTGGAAAAAAGCTGCAAAATACACCTACACAAAATATACAAGAACCTGAGACCCATGAGCAAATGACACAACCTCATGTTCAACATCCTAATGAGCCAAACCCTCCGGAGGAAGAAGTTAGACCACTCACACGAAGTAGAAACCCTCCATTCCCTGAAAAGCTTGTACGAAGTACCAAAGATGAGGAGGAAAATGCAATTCTCAATGAATTGAAACACTTGAATATTCAAATCCCCATCTTGCAAGTCATCGAAGATGTACCCATCTGCAACAAATTCATTAAAGAAAATTGTTTGAAGAAACCTTGAAGGAGAAAATGTGACCCACCAACGATCAATGTCGTGGGCCAATTAGCAAATCTAATGCTAGGTATCGTTGTTAACCCCAAATATCTAGACCCCGGAATCCCTGTGGTCAATGTAAACATCAATAACAGACAAATAGACAGAATCTTAATTGATTTAGGAGCTGCTATAAACATAATGACCAAAGATACTATGATCTACCTAGGACTCCAATCAGAGGTCAGGGCGACAACTACAGTACTCCAAATAGCAGACACATCCACTGTGAGACCTCAAGGAATGCTCGAGGACATAATAATCAATATAGAATCCTGGGAATACCCAGCTGATTTCATAGTCATCGAAGTAAAAAGAAAACTTAGTGGATATCCTATAATACTCGGAAGACCCTGGTTGGCAACTGCGGATTCTTACATAGGGTGCAAGTCAGGCAACATGACCATCACCAGTGGCCATTCTAGGAAAAAAATCACGATCTACCCACTGGCCAGAAAATATTTAGACATAGAATATCAAAACTGGACTAATAATTATAATGACACACCGAATCAAAACATAAGACCTGTCCTTACAATTGATGTTTCATTAACACTAAAAGACATAGATGAAGATGGTCATATAGATAGGTTTATACAAAATGAATTTTCTAACAATGATGGTCTTCAAAGGTTTTTTGACACAGACCAGCAAGAAGAAGGTGAATCTTCAAGCCAGGACTTAAACAAAATGTGGTTAGAGGTGAGATCTCTGGAAGAGCAATCAGAAAAAACAAAGGCTGTGGAAATTATACCGGGAAAGACAATCAACATTAATTCCAATCTAAAGCCACAGCAGGAAGAACAACTGATGAAGGTATTAACAGAATAGAATAAAGCTTTTGCATGGACATATGCAGACATGAAGGGAATCCATCCTGATATCTGTAAGCATTACATTTATATAAAGGAAGGTTCTATTCCTATCAGACAACCACAGAGGAGGCTAAACCCAGCGTTGAAGGACACAGTCAAAGCAGAACTACAAAAATTATTAGATGCAGGGTTCATCTATCCCATCTTTGATAGCGAGTGGGTATCACCACTGGTCATAGTCCCTAAAAAGAAAGGAAAATGGAGGATTTGTGTGGACTACCGTGAGCTCAATACAGCAACCAAGAATGATTACTTTCCTCTCCCATTTATATATCAAGTACTAGATACATTAGCAGGTAACAAGTTTTTCTCCTTCCTGGATGGGTTCAGTGGTTACAATCAAATCCTCATTCACCCAGCTGACCAGGACAAGACAACCTTCACATGCCCGTGGGGTAATTATGCCTACAGAGTGCTTCCATTCGGACTCTGCAATGCCCCAGCAACCTTTCAGAGGGAAATTCTAAGCATCTTTTCAAATTTTATAAATGATCAAATGGAAGTCTTCATGGATGATTTCACACCCTATGGAAAAAACTTCGACCAGCATTGACCCATCTTGAATTGGTATTGAAAAAATGTATTGAGATGAGCCTATGTCTGAGCAATGACAAATGCAAGATGTTAATGGAAGAATGAATTATTCTCGGACATCATATATCACAGAGAGGGATAGAGGTTGATCAAGCAAAAGTTTCAGTAATCAAAACGCTACCACCACCTGTTAAACAAAGGGATGTGAGAAGTTTTCTTGGAAAAACAGGCTACTATAGGATATTTATTGAAAATTATAGCAGGATTACTGCCCCAATGTTTGCACTTCTCACAAAAGACACTGAGTTCATATGGACAAACCATTGCATGATAGCATTTAATAACCTTAAGGAGAAAACAATTACAGCTCCAGTACTCCAAGGACCATACTGGGCACTTCCATTCCACATCCACTCAGATGCATCAGATAAGGCAATCGGGTCTGTCCTTGGACAAGAGAAAGAGAAAAATACCTATGCAATATATTATATCAGTAAAAATTTGGCAGGTGCAAAATTAAATTACACTGTTACAGAGAAGGAATTCTTGGCTGTCATACATGACATTAATAAATTCAGGCACTATATCACTGGTTACCAAGTTTTTTTTCATACAGACCACTCAGCCATAAGATATCTCATGAACAAACCTAACACAAGTGCTCGAATCATCAGATGGTTGTTGCTCCTCCAAGAGTTTGACATTACAATTTTAGACAAGCCAGGAAAACACAATGTGGTGGCTGACTTTCTATCCAAGCTGACACATGGGCAAGACAGTGAGGTAATCAATGACAGCTTTCTCGATGAGCACCTTTTTTCCATATTCGCAAGAAGCCCATGGTTTGCTGACATAGAAAAATATATAGTATCTGGAAAGTTTCTAGAACATTACAGTTATAAAGAAAAAACAAAAGTAATAAGGCAAAGTGCCACATACACGTGGATAGAAGGCATGCTTTTCAAACAGGTACCAGATCAGATACTCAGAAGGTGCATTAGAGAGGATGAGGTGAATGACATAATGCATGCCACACACAATGAACCATGTGGAGGACACTATGCTGCAAAGAGGACAACCCATAAAATCTTGCAGACAGGGTATTATTGGCCAACACTCCATAAGGATACTTACGAATATGTTTCACACTGTGATGATTGCCAAAGAATGGGGAAACCAACACAAAAACAAGAGATGCCACTCCATCCACAAATATCCTTGGAGGCATTCGAAAAATGGGGATTTGATTTTGTCGATCCATTCAACCCACAGTCTAATAAGAAAAGTTACATCCTGGTATGCACTGACCACCTTACAAAGTGGACAGAGGTAGCAGCACTGGCTGCAGCAAATGAAACCAATGTGGCCAAATTCTTCACTGAGCAGATCTTTCACAGGTTTGGGGTGCCAAGAGAACTAGTTTCTGATCAGGGCCCACAATTTACATCAAATCTAATTGAAGACTTGTTGAAAAGGAACAATGTAAAGCACAGACAGTCATCCTGCTACCACCCTCAAGCCAATGGTCAAGCTGAGGTAACCAACAGGGAATTAGAGAGAATTTTGACAAAAACTATCCAACTCCACAAAAGGGATTGGGCTGACAGACTTAGTGAGGCAGTTTGGGCTTACAATAATGTTGCTTGGTTTCGCAACCAAGCATGTGCTAAAGATGCACCTATTAACTTGTAATAGAAGTCCTCAATGTAAAGCAAAGTAACTAAGCAAATAAACTAATGCAAAACAGTAAATGATCTAACATATGCAAAGAAATAAACTTGATTTAGATTCAACAATAATAAAAATGAGATCTATGAGACAAATAAGTAAAAAATTTGAATTTTTGTATTGATGAGCAAGCAATAGCTTGCAAACGCATACCTCAAATGGTGAGGATGTGGTGTTGGGGCAGCTGCAATGTTGAGGTGCTCCAATCTTCCAATGGCTTCTCTTCTCCAAGGTGCTGCAATGGTTGGGAAAAAACTCGAGAGGGATTTGGGCAGCGTGAGGATAGGACGAATATGGAATTGAATAGTGAGGAGCCCCTATCACCTTTTTATAGTTTTTGGTGATGGGAAATACAACCATGGTTTTGAGGAAATCAATGGTATTGCCAAAATGGTTTAGGTCTCTTTTTCCCTCTTTTTTGAATATTTTGAATATTTTTATTCCCTTTTAATATTTTTGGGAAATTTGGACCCTTTTTGAGGGTTTTTTGTGTTTTTTGAGGAAAAATACAATTTTTGAGGGGAAAAAGGTGTATTATGGTCTTTTTGGTGACCTTTTGATGGTTCTAGAGGCTCAAATGGTGGAAAAAATGGGCAAATGGGTCATGTGAATAGGGAAATGAGCTAGTGAGCACTTTTTGGGTGTTAATAGATTGCCCCTTGATGTGTGAGGGAAGGAGCTCATCGTATGGCCGATAGACATCATAGTTCTTTTGTCTTTTTCCTGGGGTTTGGAGGGGAGAAGAAACCGATTGGAGACTGGAACACCGGGCACATGCAAAACTGCACAAACTAAAAACAAAATAAATAGCCTCAAAATGAATGAGGAATAATTTCTGATAATGGACGAGGCGGGCATTCCCATGCTTGTATCAAGAAATAATAATGAGGCCCAAAAAGGGGACCTGAATAATACATATAAAATGGTGTGTACATCATAATGGTCCATAGGGGACACAAAGCTGGGACATACTTCATGGTCATACCATGACTGATATGAAGAACTGATACATTGGAAAAAACCTTTATCTCTCTGATTCTGGTACTAGAAAGATGGGTAATATGCTGGATCTGTAGGTGTCCAATGACCATTTTTTCAAAGAAGCATATGTTGGGTGCTTCCAAATACTGTCATCAAGTGCAGCCCGGACATCCATATAATTGGTAGTTTCCTGAAGTAGACTCAAAGATGTGGTAGAGTCTGGTGATATATGGGGTCTTCGTCAAATAACTGAAAGGACCTATATCCTGTATGAATCTCAATGATGCGATCAAGGTGTTGACGTCGAGCATGTGAGAAACAATAATTCAGAGAGGCAATAAGGGTTCCTTTCAGAATGATACATAGGAACTCATCATTAATGGTGATGAGTCCAAGGCATAGGGACCTCTAGGTCTATCCTCTGGAATAGATTTGTTGGCGTCGACAGAGGGAGACTTGCAACTATCAAGGAAATGATGTTTCCTTAGTAGGAGCGCGAGGTGTACAACCAAGGGGTGATACTACTGATAGTGAGACTAACTCTAAGGGAATGGGGAGTAATTGGGGTTATGGAGTGGGTGGACTCAAACTTCCTTTGTTCAGAGTATGATGACATGGATGACCTGGCATAATATGAAATTAACTATGGGTGTAGGGATCATAGATTAAGGGGGTATGTACTGCAAAGGGTGAAAAGGGGTACACTGATGTATGGTATCGGGAAATTCTCAGGGTGACATTTTGCAGAATACTCTGAACAAAGGTGACCAAATTGGGGAAGCTGCCATGATAGTTTGACTAGAAATGATCTATCGTGGCGTTGAGAGGAACCATTGGGGCCTTCTTTATGGTTTAACGAGCTCACAAAAGGAGAAGAAGTATGCTCATAATGGTACTGTCCTGTGGAATTTTAGTGAGCCCAGGACTATTCGTGCTCGTGATTGCTTTCAATTTTAGAGAGTCTGAAAGAGGTAAGTAGACTCCAAGGGATTTCTTTTTGTGAGTTAGTCTTCAAGGACCGAAAAAGTATAAAACCATTCAATGAAGAACTCTTCTAGCCGATGTGACTAGAGTATACCTTTTTCATAATTAAAGGGGTAAACTTATCCCAGGTAGACACCCTTTCAGATACATTTAATGAGCATGAAAGGAAGCAAGATTACTCAACGATCTTTTCATTGTTTTAGGAGTTAGAAAAGAGCTTAACAGAAACTCTCTAAGTGCCTTTTTCGTAAAGGAATTGATCAGCCCGAAAAAGGGATAAAATTGTACCGAACAAAAGTAATGGGGATGCAAAGAGGAAGTGTTCATGTGAGGGGAAAGTATGGGGATCAAGCACAGTGGTAGGTTGGGAACACTAATGGTGCCTCCTTGCGGGTTGATGAATGGTAGCAAAACAATGTCATAATTGCAGTATGGATGGAGTGAAGGGCTCATGTATAAGTTGTGATGCACAAGTTTAGGAAAAACGGAAAACGTCCAATGTGGCACACAAACTGAGGCAGCGAGGGGTGTTTGAAAAAATGTCAAAAAAATCAGGTGGTGAGAGTGAGAAATGGTCTCTAACAACAACATGAGTGTGGAAAACTGAATCCGGCGATATAAAGAATGTCACAAATGGACAACGGCCGATGTGGCATGCAAACCGAGGCGACGAGGGTCGTGTGAAAAAATGGCTGAAAAATCTGGTGGTGAGGGTGAGAAATGATCTACAACATCATCATGAGCATGGAAAACTGAATTAGGTGATATAAAATATGTCAAAAATGGAGACCAGCAGATGTGGCACTCAAACCGAGGCGTCAAGGGGCGTGAAAAAAGCATAAAAAATAGGGTCTGTTCATATTGAGAAAATGACTTGACCATCATGAATTGCTCGCTGCGCTGAATCCAATGGTGCGAACGGTTTGAAAAATGGACGTCGTATGACTCCGGAATGGTCATTTGAAAAATGGTCAAATTTCTATAAATAGTAAGTGGGCCCAATGTGACACGTGTCATTGTTACGGTTGAGTTTGACAGGCTATCAGAGCACTTTTGTCATCTGTGGGAGATTCGACTGCTGGTTTTTGATTCCGCGAGTTTCAGGTAAGCCTTATGGCCTTAGCTTTTCAAATTATTTATTTTCGGGGGGAAAATGGGTCCCTGAAGTGGCGTATATGCCACGTTGGCTTGCTAACGTGGAATATCCAGGCTTCTGGGCCCTTTTGCGCGATGCACATCGTGACTATTGGCTTGATAGACGCGATGTGCATCATGGATATGGGCTCCACAGCCGCGATGTTCATCGCGACTGTGGGGATAGAAGCCGCGATGCACATCGCGGCTGTGATGTTGGTAGTCGCGATGCGCATCGCGGCTATGTCTCTTGTAGACAGGATGCGCATTGCGACTGTGTGGCTGGTAGCCATGATGCACATCGCGGCTATTGCTGACAAAGCCGCGATGGGGATCGCTGGCTCAGGAAAAATTTTCTTGATAATTTTTCTAAAAATTTTCATATTTTGGCTTTTCAGGATGATCAGGTGGCCACGGGTATCGTGGTGGGAGAGAGAGATAGATGATGTAATCATGGGGACCATTCGGGAGGACCATGATGTGCGGGCGACACTTGCTTTGGGTGGGCTCTTGAAGTTCGCGCAGATTCCACTGATGCGTTCGACGAAATTACAGCTGAACAAGTTGGTGGACTTCTGGGATCCGGACTTGTTAGCATTCATGGTTCAAGGTGAGCGGTTAGATCTCATCTTGACCGATGTATATTTCCTTACTGGCTTGCCATGTCTGGGGGAGACAGCGGATACATAGCTGAGAATTCCGGCTCGGGTTGTAACATACCCACCCATCCATACAAGGCAAGGGAGGGTACCTGATGGAAATCTGTGGGGATTTTCATAAAATTCAGCCCAGTCATTAGCATCATATGAATAAAAACATTGGTGTGCAGATACAAATTAGGAAATATGCACAGCAGAATCAAAACTAATACACACACACAATTCATGCCCATCCAGCATATCAAAATAGTTAGCAAATTAATGCATTGCAGAAGTAAATACGTAAACAGAAAACACTTATCTTCATTGGGAAAATGTCCAAAGCAACTAGTTATGTTGCTGCAACGTTCCACCCAACCATAGGCTCTTCGAAAGCTTATACTGATTCCGTCCGAAGGCCACCCCCGAGCTGGGCATGATTCTCATAAGGAAAAGGGGACATTCACTCATTCATAGCCCATTTCTCATTTCCTCTCAGCCAAGCCAGTGCACAACTAGGTTTATCAAGCTGCATTCAAACCCTGGAGGCTTACACTCAAGACCAATCCAAAGCAATGGATTTTCCAACAAGATGTCCATGGGTTTGGGCTTTCCCAAATCGTGGGCACCCCAAAAACAGATTGGGAGAAGGAAATTCGACCATAGGGAAGAAAACGATTTCTCCCACAGATATAACAGCATTCAGTGGGCCAAAGAGCCTCTATACACCCCCAAATTGATTTCCTCTTTCTTCCCAATTGGTATATAACACAAAAACGCCCTTCTCTCAGCTGAGAGAGAAGTAAAGACAGAAAAAGCATGGAGGAAAACGCCCAGGTGGCTCCCAACGCGTGAGGAAGGAAGACTAGTTGATGGATAATGGCTTGGGGGAGAAATTCATGGCTCTTTTCTTGCCCAAGAAGCAAAACACGATTTCCCATGCAGGGTGGCTTTCCCATACCCAAATTTGGACAACCATACCTCCCATTCCCCAAGGAATTAACTACCTCAACCAACTCTTGGGAGAAATCAATGATTGGGTACAAAAGTCAACATGGGTAGTTGAGGGTTTGATGGGTTCTCTCATTGACACTTGGCTTGAATCTATTGGCTCAAGGGTTTGAATGTCCCCCCCCCCAATTCCTTGTAAAATCATGCCCCCATCTCTTTGTTGCATTGCATAGCTAGTTGTGGGTATTTTTATTAAAATGCATCTTACATGATATTGAAATTCCAATGTGCCTGGCTAGCACACAAGTCATATTCATCACTAAATCGATGGCGGGGCCTTGGCCTTGAGCTCCTCACCATGATTTCATAACAATATTACATCAATTACATTTGAATGTAATGGGGTCAATAATGGGGACGTTACATTCCCCTCCGCTTGGAATAACACCGTCCTCGGTGTTCCAATACTTCAGATTATATACCCACTTTACACATGTCCAGAATTCACAACTGGTGGTAGGTCTGTCCTGCATTTCATCTCTTTACTTTGACCTTTCAAGATCAAGTCCTTTGGCTTCCTCAAGCTTCTCCTGTTGGCTTTGATCTTCCATCTCTGCAGGTGGGCATTGCTCCACAACAATCCCTTTCCTTTATTACCCTTCCAGCTGACCTCCAAGTCTGAAATTCCATGGCTACCATCTTTCTTGCTGTCCTGGTAACTAATTGAGGAATATTTCCAACCAAAACAAATAGCTTTTGGTATGCTTCCATGATCAAGGTGCACAAATGGCTCTCACTTTTCTCACTAGCAATCACTTGGCTAGTAACAGCTGCAACAATGGCTTTCAATGTCTCTCCTGTGAGACTCATCATGGCAACTCCTGTTAGGACAAGCATAACACAATATTAAAATTAGTCAATTATTTTCCTAATTGACTTGGAACGTCCATGCTTCACTCATGAGACTTCCACACACTTCATGCTTTCCCACATACACATGAAATCCTTCATGTTCATCCTTTCACAAGAAAATAACTATTTCAGCATTCACAATTCATTTCAGGCAATTAAACACAATTTGTTTTCATTTATGACATGCATTCAACAATCCTTTGTTTCTAAGATGCATCAGTCAAAAGGAAAGAGAAGAGTAAGAGTTTTCCCCCTCTTAGTCTTGTTCCAATCCGGAGCTACACCATCACTTGTGGTTCTATGCTCCTTAACCTCTTTCACTTCAATGTGAATGCTTGCTTTGCCCTTTCTTGGCTATGACACTTTAGTGTCTAAGGTTTGTCTAATGACTTTCAACTAGGGAACCCTTCCCCGTTGCTACCTACAAAACCTTTGGCTGCTAGGACCCACACATGTCCACTAGCACCATCTTTCATTACTGCTCATACTGAGTTCTCTTTAGGACGGTCACATGTCCACATGCATCCTCCAGATGCTTTCATAGTCCTTGCTTCTAGCAATACCTACACTCAAACATTGAATTAATTCACATGTTTAGTGTATTTTCATAGGGTTTATCTCTAGACAAGAGTTTGAGAAAATCATAATCAAATCAGATACACACGTATATTCATAAGCAAAAAGTTGCAAGATAACCAAATACTTATCTGTATCGGATGTCTTCACTTTATTCCACAAGATCCTTCTTTGCTTTCCAAGCATTGAATTTCCCGTGGATACAATAATGAATGTTGGGAAATCATGCAGGCTACTCCAAAACCATTCAAATAGGCAATGCCAGGCCAGTACGTCGACTGGTTTTAATCAATTAATTAAGGAATGTTTGGCCAGCACGCCGGCTGCTCCACAACATCAAGTGGTTAATGTTCCCACCAACTATTCTCTGAATTTACCAAGAATTTTATAGCGCCCAACCAGTTACTCTCTGGATTTACCAAGAATTTATAGCGCCTAACCAGTTACTCTCTGGCTTTACCAAGAATTTTATAGCGTCCAACCAGTTACTCTCTGGCTTTACCAAGCATTTATAGCTCCAACCAGTTACTCTCTGGGTTTACCAAGAATTTATAGTTCTTTCAGGGTCCTTGCTTCCTGTAATGGCCAAGGTTTCCAACAAAGAAACAACAATGTATTAGCTTGGTTGTCATAAGACTTATACCTGAAATCTTCATTATTCCAAACAAGAAATAAATGAAAATGAATACTTATCTGTATTGTGCATTTTCCTCGCTACTCCACAGGTTTCCTTATCTACTTTACAAGCCTTGGATCACCTGTGGGGTGGATGCTTGGCCAGCACACATGCTACTCCACAACATCATCCGAATAGGCAATGCCAAGCTTGTATGCCGACTGGGTTTATTAGGCATCCCTAACATCAGTATGCTAAGTCAGTACGCCGACTAGGTTTATCAAGCATTTCAAAAATCAGTATGCTAAGCCAGTACGCCGATTGGGTTTATCCAGCATTTCAAAAATCAGTATGCTAAGCCAGTATGCTGACTGGGTTTATCAAGCATTTCAAAAATCAGTATGCTAAGCCAGTACGCCGACTGGGTTTATCAAGCATTTCAAAAATCAGGATGCTAAGCCAGTACGCTGACTAGGTTTATCAAGCATTCAATAACCATTTCCAAGCCAGTTCTCTGACTGGGTTTGTCAGGAAATAAAACCCTTCACCAATACCTCCACAACATGCAAATAACCAATTCCAAGCTAGTACGTCGATTGGGTTTGTCAGGCATCAGTCTAACAACATGCCAAGCCAGTACACTGACTGGGTTTATCAGGCATCCAACAACCATTGCCAAGCCATTACATCGACTAGGTTTATCAGGCAATATGAACAACATAACATGATTACGTGGCTCCTTCTCTTATGAAAACCAGTGGTAACCTCCAGGAAATCCATAGGTGACTCACTTGACTACAGGCTAGCATGGCCCCACAATACCCACTCACACTACATAAGGATGATACCCCTTTTCTGCAACACAGCTCCTCGGTCCTATCCTCGGGAAATCAATTTGGGGGTGTATCTGGTGGGAAGATGACGATGGTCCATCGGGTCATGACTGGGACCTATTTTGTGTGGGGGCAGATGTTCCTTGCTTGTGTTCAGTGTGAGCTGAGCAAAGTGGGGGTACATGGAGGGGAGTTCAGCAATGCTTCCTTCCTATGTTGTTTTTTCTTTGAGCGGGTACCGAATTTGAGGCCACATGTGCCAGTTCGTAATGGTTTGCTGAGTGAGCCGCGGATGGTGCAGTGGGGGAGATGATGCCCCGAGGTGGTGGTGGTATTCGACAGTTCTTCACTGAGGAGATGTACGAGCAGTGGGAGAAGGTGCCTCTCGGCATGGATGACTACCCATATAGAGATATGGACTATTGGGGCGACATCGAGATGCCTCGGGCCCCGGGACAGGCTTGGGATTTGGATGGTACGTCTTTGTTTTTCTATTGTATTATGTTTATGATTTTGTTATGATGATAGTTATAGATTTTTTATATGAGTTGACGTATGTTGTTGTTTGTCTGTTGCAGATGTGGGACCGCGACCTCCAGCAGATTACCGGGCTCGCAGGGGACGTGTAGTGGTGGTGGTACCTCTGCCGGTAGTGGCACCCCCGCCTCGTGTTCATGGAGTTGTGCGCCATCAAGATGATGGCATTGACGATGTGCGGGATACTTTGGAGGCCCTGTTGGCGGATGTTCTTGAGGATGGGTGGAGGGATCTAGATCTGCATGTATTGGATCGATGTTACGATGCTCCACGGGAGTCGAGGTCGATCCTGCAGAGGGTGGTTCTTGTGACTGCTGGGCGGAGAGTTCTCCATTGGTGTGACCCAGAGGAGGAGGTGCTAGAGGAGGCTGCTGATCCTGATGATGAGGATTAGGTTTTTGTATTTTTCCCCCAAATGTTGATGAGCATATGGGGACATTTTTGTGGATATTGTATTTATCGATGTATATTTTTTTTTGTATGTACTCTTGACATGGTGACTCGATGATATATATATATATATATATATATATGTTCATGCACATGGATGCATTTTGGTATTATGTTTTTGATGCACGTGGATGCAATGTTATGTTTATTGTGTTTTTCTCATGGAGGCATGTATTTGTTCTTCCCGTGGAGGTGTGTCATACATATCTTGTTTTTCCCGTGGAGGCATGTCATATATATATTTTTTTGCCCGTGGAGGCATGTCATATGTATCTGGTGTACTTTTGTATTTGTATGCCTGTGGAGGCACCTTGTATGCAAGTGGATGCAAAATTTATGATGGTTTTGTTTTTTAATTTTTTATGAAACGCATATATGTGTGTGGGTTCCTACATGGTTTGATTGGTGTGCCAATCTAAAATGTTATTTTCCATTTGGTATGCGACACTATTGAGATTCCTTGGGACATGTGTGAATGAAATGGATTCAAACTATTGAACCATTAGTTTAGTGCACAATAATTTTCTGAAAAGATAGGGATCGCGTACTTGGTAGAAGTTGTTAAGCTGGGAAACAAGAAGATGGGAGTCTAGGAAGACACTGAGATGACTTATGCCCATGTGGAGAGCAGCGACGAGAAGACTGGTCATGGCGTCGTATTCAGCTTGATTATTTGTGGTGGCTCCTATGCACACTCCGTCGATGTGGATCAACTCATGTGAGAGGGAATAAAGGACCCAAGCTGCGAAGGTGATATTTGGAGATCAGCGACTAGCACCATCGGCGAAGCCAACATGGTGAGGTGGGACGGGATCCATCTATGGTCATGCAGGAAAAAATGAAAATGTGAGTTTTTTTGGAATTTTAGCAATAAAAAAGAATAAAAAACTGTACAATATGGACTGTGGTGTCCAAAAAGTTTCTATGGGTAAAAAAGTTTGAGGTACAACCGATTACGGGAGTTGCGTAGGGGGTTTCCTTCTGAGTTGGTCAGAATATATGCCCCCTGTCTGAGGCAGGTTTGTATGATATATGGTCCTTTCCACATGGACACAAATTTTCCTTTGCTATTTTTGTCATGGGCTTGATCGTAGGCAAGTACAAGGTCACCTTATTTAAATGTCCTTGGGTGAACATGTTTATCATAACTGAGTTTGGACCAGTTCTTCACGGCTTCCATGGTTTGGAGTGCTGCATGACGATCTTCATCGGCTTGCTCCAAAAGAAGTAAGCATTGCTAAATTGGTGAAGTATTTGGGAGGAGTTCAACAGTGATGTGCAATGCAGGGATATGGCATTCGATAGGGAGTATAGACTCCACATTGTGAACTAAATGGAACGGGGTAAAACCGGTGGTGGTTTTGGTTGACGTATGGTACGCCCATAGTGCCGGAAAAAGCATGTGGTGCCAATTAGATTTATGTTTGTCGACAGTGCGTTGGAGGATGGTATTCAAGATTTTGTTAATTGCTTTGACTTCACCATTCCCTTGGGGGTAGTAGGCGGAAGAGAAATGATGCTCAAATTTAAGGAGGGTTGACAATTCTCGCCAAACAGAGTCCTCAAAGTGAGAACCATGGTTTGAGACGTGTTGCTGTGGTACTCCGAAACACGAAATGACATGGTTGAAGAAAAAGTGGGCTGTAGTGTTGGCTTTGCAGTTGTATGTGGGCATGGATTCTGCCCATTTGGTAAAGTAATCGACGACCACAATGATGTTTTTATGGCCGCTCGTTGATGTAGGGTTGCAATCCATGAAGTCGATGGCCCATTTGCAGAATGGTCCAACGGTGACTACTGGATGTAGTGGGGTGGGTTGGGTTCTTTCCTTGGGGGCAAGTTGGTCGTTTTGGAAATGTTTGACTGCCACAATGTAATCAGTAAATAATGAGGGCCAAAAGTAACCTGCACGTATGATATTTTGGGTAGTGGCCATCCCAGAAAGATGGCCTCTGCAGGCACCGCTATGACAATCATTAATGACTTGTTTTGCTTCCTCATGAGAAAGACAACGTCGTACGATAGTGTCAACACCACGTCGATAAAGGACATTGCCTAAAAGGAGATACCGGGGAGCGTGGTGGTGGATGCGGCGGCGTCCGTCACAGTCGATGTGAGGTCGGAACTTCTATGTACGGAGGTAGACTAAAATGTTGCCGTACTAGGGGTCGTCTGAGGAGATGATGAATAAATGGTCATCCACTAGTTCAGTATGGATCGCTGGTGAGGATGATGAGGATGGTAAGTCCATAATGAGCTGAGAGAGTGCTAGGGCTTTGGTGCTCTTGGGGGTTTTAAAATTTAGGTCGTATTCTTGTAGGATAATCACCCATTTTGCTACACAGCCTTGTAAAAGGCGACGTGTCAAGAGATAGACCATGGGGTTTGAATTTGCGATAACTGTGGTATGGATAAGGAGAATGTAATGGCACAATTTCTGGACTGAAAAGATGACAACGAGGGCCGTTTTCTCTTCATGTGGGTAGTGCAATGGTGGGCCAGACAATGTTTGGCTTACATAGTAAATGACATGCTCTTGGCGAGCAGAACCTTCTTGGACAAGTACTCCAGAAATGGCATAGTCAGATGCCGAAACATAGAGGACGAAGTCTCTTATGAAATCAGGAGGAGAAATCAACGGTGCGTTAGTGAGTGTTCTCTTTAAGTCGGTGAAAGTTGTTTCCGCTTGTTCATCCCATATGAAACGGGTGTGAAGGCATAGTAGATGAAGCAAACCATGGACCGTTGTGGCATAATCGGGGACAAAGTGGCATAGGAAATTGGACCTCCCTTGAAGGCTCTATAGCTGTCTTAGTGTACGCGGTGGTGGTAGGTCTACAATGGCTTGGACCTTTAAGGGGTCAATGGTGATGCCTTTTTCTGAAATGATGAAACCTAACAGATGACCTGCTGGAACACAAAAGACGCACTTGAGTGGGTTCAAGCGGATTTGGTATTTTCGACAATGCAGGAAGACTTGTCGAAGGTCATCTAGATGGTTGGATCGTTTCTTAGATCACGCCATAAGGTTGTCAAGATAAACTAATATGATGTTGACTAGGTCGGGAAAGAAATAAGTCATGGCTCGCTAGAATGTGGCTCCAGCGTTCTTGAGACCGAAAGGCATAACGTGATAGGCGAAAGTGCCCCATGGGCTAGTGAAAGCAGTCTTGTATTGATATTCTTGGAGGATTTTAATTTGGTTGTATCCGGAGAAACCGTCCATGAACGACAAAACCTCATGCTCGGCACATGCATCGATTAGCTGTTCGATGAATGGTGTTGGGAAGTTGTCTTTGGGACAAGCTAGATTGAGATCATGGAAGTCAGTACAGACGCAAATGGTGCCCACTTTTTTATTGACTAGTATTGGGTTTGAAACCCAGGTGGTGTAGGCAATAGGGTATATGAAACCGGTTGTTCGAAGCTTCTCAATCTCAGCCTTAACAACAGGGAGCTTAGAAGGATGAATGGGGCCTTGTTTCTGGTGGACAGGTGGTATGTTGGGCCAAGTGTCTATATGATGTTCTACAATGTTGGGGTCGAGGCCAGGCATCTCGATATAGGACGAGGAAAATATATCACGAAACTCTTGGAAGAGTTTCTTATAGGCATGAATTTCCTCTTTAGTGCATGATGCACCTAAGGAGATAAACTCAGGTTTTCCAGGTGTGGTAGAAATGTCGATTTTAATAATAGGTGAAATTTTGGCCATATTACCCTCTTCGAAGGCAACTATTGCTGGAATTGGGTCTTTGAACCAATCTACTTTGGTTGGTAAAAAATATTTCAATTCGACAGACAATTGGTTTGCCGTGGTAGAGGAAGATGCCTCAAGGATGAAATATGACCGATGGTGCATATCGTCCCAAGAATAATCTGGTGCAATACGTTTTTCTAGTATTTTGTTGTCGCTACGGAAATAGTGTGTCATCAAATCGATTGGTTCAAGCTTGTAGGTCGTCAAAATCATATAAATGGTATTGATTTCTTTTAAGGAGGATGACTTTGGGGGGTGGATTTCTTCAATGAGGGTAGAAGATATCTCTAAGTCTGCATTATTCATCTCGTACAAAGTTGCTCTATAATTTGGTAGGTCAATTCAGTGATGTGAATAATGGCCATAAATGCCGCATATTGCAAAAGGGTGGTTGGTATGCAGCGATTTATCACGATCCTGAGGAGGTAATTCAAGTTTTACCACTGGGATGCCAGCATCGTCATCCAACATGTTCATGTGTTCTTGAAGTGTAGGTAATTGTGGACATTGATGGGTGGCATGACCTATGTCGTCGCATAAAGAGAATTTAGGGGGAGCATGGAATGTTGGAGGATTCTTTGCTAGTTTAGGGGTCATTGGTGGGGTGCGAGTTGTGGGTCCAGTGATATAGGGTTGTGGGCCTCTGCCCCTAGCATTGTGGGTTGGGGGGGGACGTTCCTGCATGTTGATGTAGTTGTCGCTACTGGAGGTACTCCAGGAGTTGGTCGGCATTGGAAATTGGCCAATCCAGTGGGTGGGTGGTTAGAAGTATTGATAGGTTGTACCAGTTGTAAAATGACGTTCGGTGTGGAGGGAGAGGTTGGTGCAGGGAGATACCATACAGGTAGTCCTAACGTTAATCCTGGGAGATTAAGCATGGCCATTACAGGTGTACTGATGGCTCCTGAAGGGGGGAACAAAAATGGGATGGTGTGAATTGGTGTAGCTCCAATATGACTCAGCACTGTGGGTGGTTGTGGCAGTAATGGAGGCTGTTGAGTAGCTTGTTGTGTGTTGTGCGAAAGGGTGCACAAGTCAGATATTTGTGTTACTTGTAATGGTGGTGGGATAGATGGAAATGTTGAAGTCATCACTAACTCCATGTAGATTCCAGGTCCCACTGAAGAGACAAATGATGTCGGTGCACTCTAAACGGGTTGTTCAATCATGGGTAGAACATTTTGAGGGGCGACGGGGGATTTAGGATCGTAGTATGTGATTTGGTCAATCTTGACTATACGTCCTTCATGTGAAAACATCATGAGGCAGAAAATAAATGAAGCGACAACTCACATTTTGTACATGTTACTATGTCCAAGCAGGAGGTTGTATTCGAGTTGTGCATTAATCACTTCGATGTCTATGAGGATTGTTTTCCCTCCCAATTCTACAGGTACGTTAGCTAAAAGGCCCTATGGTTTAGCTGAGTGACCGTCATAAGCTCGTAACGCTGTAGTAGATGGCTGTAATGTGGGGGATCCAAGTTTCTGCCACACGAGTGTGGACATAACGCATGTTGATGCTCCTTCATCAATGATACATCGATGTACAACAAGGTTCCGAATGTTCACAAATACTTGGAAAGCTAATGTTGAAGGAAATCAAGGTTCGGCTTGGTCTAAGTCAAAGGCCATCATCCTTGAATCATTAGGGTCTGCTTCTCTGATGGAGGATAGCAATAGTTTTCCTTGTGCTGGGCAGGTTTTCAATACTTCCAAAGCAGACATATCAGCAGGGGACTGTGCTAAGTCTTCAACAATGTTGTAATTGGATGCTGCGTGAGCGTTGGGATTATTATTAATCCGTCGGAGGGGTATGCAAGGGGCTTTAGGTCCTCTGTCCAATGGCATAGGGGGTATGCGTAATGGTTGATCTGTTGGAAGGGTGTTTGAGGATGAATCAGTAGGCATAGTTTCAGGAGTCGGACCATACTGGTTCCTGCGAGTTTGAAGATGGATATCATTTGATGACATCATTAGCAGATGGTGGGTGCTTGCATCTGGATGCTGGTACTTGGTTGCGGCATAGGTAATTTGCTGCTGTGGTGTAGCGGGTCCTTGTGGGGGATCCATTGGGCGAGTATTTACTACTCCTTGGTTTGGTAACGGATTCTACAATATCATAGGTTGCAATTGATTAAGTGGAGCTGGATGTCTAGCATGTCCTTGGCGCTGGGCATCATCGGCCCAAAGCTTACGCGCTTTTTCTAAATGGGGACAATTATGCGTATAGTGGCCATATACTGAACAAAAGGAACATGGGTGGTTTGTCCTTAAATTCAAATTTTTCCCTTGTTTTGGTTGACGATCAGGGTTCTGGTTGGCAGGAGCGGCGTTATTGTTATTGGGTGGGTTAGGAGGTTGACCGCCTTGGTTTTGTTGTTGATTGTTCCCGCGGTTATGTCCTTTTCCGCGGTTTTGTTGTCCTCCTTGGTTCCATTGGTTATTCTGGTTTTGGGGCTGATTGTGTTGTGCGTACACTTTCCCTTGAGTAGTGGGATGATTTTGCTGTGTCGCAGGTGCATGAGCAGGTTGCGGTGGATAATAAGGTGATGGGCATGGAGGTGGTCCAGGTGCTTGCTGCCGTTGCTGATAACCTTGAGCTATTGGAAGTGTTGGGATAGTTGGTGCTACCTGATGAGGGTAGTAAACCTATTGGGCCTGACTTTGGTTTTGATTGGCCTGTTGGTTATAGTATGTAGGAGGTACATAGGTTGATGGTGCTTGGCCATAACATTGTGGTGGACATGTGGGTCCATGAATATGTGGGGTTTGTGCCGCTGGAGCGAACGAAGTTGTAGATCCAGAATGAGATGTAGCCCTAGATAGGTCTGGGGTGTTAATGGTACTCATCATTGTGAAGGATTTATTCTATGCCACAACCTGGCCAATGATACTGTCAGTGGCATGATATGCCCCTGGTGTGTCGTTTCGAGAAGGATCGCCTCGTGGGGCGTCGGGTAAGATTGTGTATAGATAACCTGATTGGGCATAAATCAAGTCAAACTGTTGAGATTTTAAGATGGCTTCTTCTTCCGACTGGGGTCGTTCGGAAGCTATATTTTTGGCTATGAGTGGGAGGAGGGACTTTAGGAACCAATCTAAGAAGATCTGATCATCCAGTTTAATCTTGCAGAGGCTACAACGCTTGTGCCACTCATGGATGTGGTCTGTGATGTGGGTGGCCATATTCTATCTACAAGATAGTAAAATTTCTACTCCTGCATCATAGTGTATGGGTAGTTGAAAGAAAAACAGGAAAGTTGAGGCGAGGGATGTGAACGTAGGGTGCGTCCCATGTAGCTGTTCAATATCCCATTTGGCTGTTGAGCTAGTGAAAGTTCTTTGTAAAATATGGAGTCGAATAGAATCATCAAATATGGAGTTTGAAGAACACCATAGGTGAAAAGACATGATATGATTATGTGGGTCTTCCCCATCCTTCCCTTCAAACTCGGGGATGTTTGAGGGGAGTTTTGTCTGCATGGGGGTCCACGTAGGGTCATGTCTAATGGGTTCATTGGTTAACCTTGCCAGGTCTAGTAAGTTTAGACTAGCCATATATGGCAGACTAGCAAATGGGTGTGACATGGTCACTGGGGCATAGGTGCTAAAGGTAGCGTTTTGGATTGGGCTAGTGCCCCCCAAGGGTATGCTAGGTGTGAAAGGGATGTGCCCCCTAGCCAACGTTGTGTGGGAAGGGCCTGCACCCCCAAGTGCAACATGAGTTACAAATGGGTTTGGAATGGTTCCAGTAATGACTAGGATTTGAGTAGTGGCGTTCAGAATGGGCATGGGTCCCATATTGGGCATACCTAAAGTGGGTATGGGTCCTGGATTAGGCATACCTATGGTAGGTGTTGGTCCGTATGGGGCATGCCTAAAGTAGGAGTGGGTCCCATATTAGGCGTACCTAATGGGGTTGTGGTATTTGTGGCTACTATGGTGGCCATTGTGGTGGTAGGGGTTGATGATGTGGCACCAACAGTTCCTGTGAAAAAAGAATCAAAATGCGATCCAGCCATGGGGCTAGTTGGCGATGTCTGTATGGGATGTTCAGATTCAACCTCAGAGTCAGATGTGAAATGAGGTGCATCAGAATCGGATGACGGGGTGTTGAAGCCTCGGTTGTGCAGGTTAGATGCAAAGGGTGCTGGAATGTTCCAAGGCACTCAACAGAGGAAGAAAACCCAAGTTGAAAGGCTTCGAAAGACCCTGCGCAAGGGCAGTTCTATCCCCAACCTGTTTGGTATGGTAATCCCCCACGGATATTCGGTCTCCGCTGGCACTCTAAGAGTAGATGAGTTGACCTGTAAGATCAGTTTTCCATTCAAGGAAAACCAAGGTGTGGATAAGGTAATACAAATCTAACCTAACATATTTTAGAAAAGGGAAACTAGTCAAAGTTAATCCTATTCTAAAATGAAAGCTTGATCTTGTGCAGATTAACCCTGAGGTGTGATGAATAAGTAAATTACAACCTTTCACATAAATGCTTTTAGTTGTTTCACTTATTAACTTAAATCACAATCCATTAATGAAAATTGAAAGACAATAATTTAAGTATTTAAACATGTTCAAGATAAATCCGTAACCAATTTGCTAATTGAAAAATTAGCAATGATTATTGTGCTATGAATCACTTGCAGAAATCGATAAAGAAAGTATTTAAATTGAATAAACTCAATAAAACACTTTTCAACATAAATCAATCATACAGGGAAACCAATATAATAGACCCATACACTTAAACATATGCAGAAGATATCATGCACTGTAGATGACAATCTGAAGTACACAATCAGTAATTCTCAAATAAACTTGAAGAATAACAAGAGATAGATCAAAAGATGACTTTACTGTATTAAAAGAGGTCTTCTACAGAAATTGCAAAAGGCTCTACTAAACAGAGTATCTCCAGTCTCATCTCTTGTTGATTTGCAACTCCAAAATTACCCCCTCCCATTAAGAGAGGTATTCTTCCTTAAATACTAAATTACAACAGAGTCCAAAAAGAAAAATCCTACAAAATAGAGATTACAAAATCGGATCCAACTATTGATCCAAGAAATCTGGCCATTTTTCATATATATCTAACAATTCGTCCTTCAACATCGATTTGCTGATTATTGGCAACAAGAATTCAACCCCGATTTGCTGATTGTTGGCAACAAGTGATTTGGCTTGTAGAGAGTCTGTCGTGGGAACTTCTGGATCAGGAACTACATTCTCAAAAATGGAAAAATCCATCAAGGGATCTACTTGAGAAAAAGTTGGTGGAACATAAGGCTCTTGGTTGATTATAAAATCTCATATCATAGCGTCGTCAAGGTCAGTCGGCCTTTCAGGAATTTTCTTCCCTTTTTTGTCGGGAAAGTGCATGCAGACAGACAAAGCTTTAGAATCTTCTTCCCCACTATCGTTGCTTAAGTCAGGAATACCTGCATCAAAAGGTGGTGACAAAGGTTCTTGATATAGCAAGGGATAGAGCTCTTCATCTTCAAAACAGGGATCGAGGAATTCGTTACCTGTCTGCATGTTACTCATATCAAATACATTCAGAGGGAAACTTACCCAAAAATATTAGGCAAAACTTTTCCTCTTGAGGAATACAAAGGACGAGCTAGAAGTTTCATGCTTGTTGTTAATTTAAGGTCAACTGATAAGATGATAATAATTAGGCAGGACAAATCGCAATGATTAAAATTATACGACCAATCTACTGTAATCATCTCCACTGTAATGAAATGAACCAAGATATGTGATAGTTGGATCTAAGCTTGTGCGAAAGTACAAATTCAATTACCACTCGCATGACTTAAATTTCTTTTACGAGCTCATTATTACAAGCATTTTCACATCAGCAATTATGACTTGGGATTTATGACAAAGATGGAAATTATGGCTATAAAGTTAACTGCGAAAAGACCCAATCAAGAGATTCAGCACACAAGCTGGCTACCCAATTGCACCTGAAAAACCGGAATTAGATCACTCAATTTACCAAACCAATCCAAAAGACGAAACAAATAAAATTTATAAAGCCTTGCAGAGTCCAAACAACGACTCAAGAGATAACCAGAAATGCCGAATGCAGAGTGTAGCAACTATCGACAATCCAAACTAAATAACTAAAAACCAGTTAAAATGTCTTCTGGTAAGAATTTCACAGTGAAATCCTCAACGCGACGCGGTGATTCTCGAAAGTAAAAAGGTGAAAACTAAAATAGAAAGAACCCTATCAAATGGATTTACCAGATTAAAAGACAACTGTGCGATCAAAACAAATGGACGGCCGAGATCAACCGAAACGGGATGCGGGATTGGGTTTTAGTTTTATTTATGAAGTTTATTCAAGGATCCCGCAAGCCGAAACCCGACAGTGCGGATTGCGGGTTGCGGGTAGTGGCCATCCCAGAAAGATGGCCTCTGGGTGGTTGTGGCAGTAATGGAGGCTGTTGAGTAGCTTGTTGTGTGTTGTGCGAAAGGGTGCACAAGTCAGATATTTGTGTTACTTGTAATGGTGGTGGGATAGATGGAAATGTTGAAGTCATCACTAACTCCATGTAGATTCCAGGTCCCACTGAAGAGACAAATGATGTCGGTGCACTCTAAACGGGTTGTTCAATCATGGGTAGAACATTTTGAGGGGCGACGGGGGATTTAGGATCGTAGTATGTGATTTGGTCAATCTTGACTATACGTCCTTCATGTGAAAACATCATGAGGCAGAAAATAAATGAAGCGACAACTCACATTTTGTACATGTTACTATGTCCAAGCAGGAGGTTGTATTCGAGTTGTGCATTAATCACTTCGATGTCTATGAGGATTGTTTTCCCTCCCAATTCTACAGGTACGTTAGCTAAAAGGCCCTATGGTTTAGCTGAGTGACCGTCATAAGCTCGTAACGCTGTAGTAGATGGCTGTAATGTGGGGGATCCAAGTTTCTGCCACACGAGTGTGGACATAACGCATGTTGATGCTCCTTCATCAATGATACATCGATGTACAACAAGGTTCCGAATGTTCACAAATACTTGGAAAGCTAATGTTGAAGGAAATCAAGGTTCGGCTTGGTCTAAGTCAAAGGCCATCATCCTTGAATCATTAGGGTCTGCTTCTCTGATGGAGGATAGCAATAGTTTTCCTTGTGCTGGGCAGGTTTTCAATACTTCCAAAGCAGACATATCAGCAGGGGACTGTGCTAAGTCTTCAACAATGTTGTAATTGGATGCTGCGTGAGCGTTGGGATTATTATTAATCCGTCGGAGGGGTATGCAAGGGGCTTTAGGTCCTCTGTCCAATGGCATAGGGGGGTATGCGTAATGGTTGATCTGTTGGAAGGGTGTTTGAGGATGAATCAGTAGGCATAGTTTCAGGAGTCGGACCATACTGGTTCCTGCGAGTTTGAAGATGGATATCATTTGATGACATCATTAGCAGATGGTGGGTGCTTGCATCTGGATGCTGGTACTTGGTTGCGGCATAGGTAATTTGCTGCTGTGGTGTAGCGGGTCCTTGTGGGGGATCCATTGGGCGAGTATTTACTACTCCTTGGTTTGGTAACGGATTCTACAATATCATAGGTTGCAATTGATTAAGTGGAGCTGGATGTCTAGCATGTCCTTGGCGCTGGGCATCATCGGCCCAAAGCTTACGCGCTTTTTCTAAATGGGGACAATTATGCGTATAGTGGCCATATACTGAACAAAAGGAACATGGGTGGTTTGTCCTTAAATTCAAATTTTTCCCTTGTTTTGGTTGACGATCAGGGTTCTGGTTGGCAGGAGCGGCGTTATTGTTATTGGGTGGGTTAGGAGGTTGACCGCCTTGGTTTTGTTGTTGATTGTTCCCGCGGTTATGTCCTTTTCCGCGGTTTTGTTGTCCTCCTTGGTTCCATTGGTTATTCTGGTTTTGGGGCTGATTGTGTTGTGCGTACACTTTCCCTTGAGTAGTGGGATGATTTTGCTGTGTCGCAGGTGCATGAGCAGGTTGCGGTGGATAATAAGGTGATGGGCATGGAGGTGGTCCAGGTGCTTGCTGCCGTTGCTGATAACCTTGAGCTATTGGAAGTGTTGGGATAGTTGGTGCTACCTGATGAGGGTAGTAAACCTATTGGGCCTGACTTTGGTTTTGATTGGCCTGTTGGTTATAGTATGTAGGAGGTACATAGGTTGATGGTGCTTGGCCATAACATTGTGGTGGACATGTGGGTCCATGAATATGTGGGGTTTGTGCCGCTGGAGCGAACGAAGTTGTAGATCCAGAATGAGATGTAGCCCTAGATAGGTCTGGGGTGTTAATGGTACTCATCATTGTGAAGGATTTATTCTATGCCACAACCTGGCCAATGATACTGTCAGTGGCATGATATGCCCCTGGTGTGTCGTTTCGAGAAGGATCGCCTCGTGGGGCGTCGGGTAAGATTGTGTATAGATAACCTGATTGGGCATAAATCAAGTCAAACTGTTGAGATTTTAAGATGGCTTCTTCTTCCGACTGGGGTCGTTCGGAAGCTATATTTTTGGCTATGAGTGGGAGGAGGGACTTTAGGAACCAATCTAAGAAGATCTGATCATCCAGTTTAATCTTGCAGAGGCTACAACGCTTGTGCCACTCATGGATGTGGTCTGTGATGTGGGTGGCCATATTCTATCTACAAGATAGTAAAATTTCTACTCCTGCATCATAGTGTATGGGTAGTTGAAAGAAAAACAGGAAAGTTGAGGCGAGGGATGTGAACGTAGGGTGCGTCCCATGTAGCTGTTCAATATCCCATTTGGCTGTTGAGCTAGTGAAAGTTCTTTGTAAAATATGGAGTCGAATAGAATCATCAAATATGGAGTTTGAAGAACACCATAGGTGAAAAGACATGATATGATTATGTGGGTCTTCCCCATCCTTCCCTTCAAACTCGGGGATGTTTGAGGGGAGTTTTGTCTGCATGGGGGTCCACGTAGGGTCATGTCTAATGGGTTCATTGGTTAACCTTGCCAGGTCTAGTAAGTTTAGACTAGCCATATATGGCAGACTAGCAAATGGGTGTGACATGGTCACTGGGGCATAGGTGCTAAAGGTAGCGTTTTGGATTGGGCTAGTGCCCCCCAAGGGTATGCTAGGTGTGAAAGGGATGTGCCCCCTAGCCAACGTTGTGTGGGAAGGGCCTGCACCCCCAAGTGCAACATGAGTTACAAATGGGTTTGGAATGGTTCCAGTAATGACTAGGATTTGAGTAGTGGCGTTCAGAATGGGCATGGGTCCCATATTGGGCATACCTAAAGTGGGTATGGGTCCTGGATTAGGCATACCTATGGTAGGTGTTGGTCCGTATGGGGCATGCCTAAAGTAGGAGTGGGTCCCATATTAGGCGTACCTAATGGGGTTGTGGTATTTGTGGCTACTATGGTGGCCATTGTGGTGGTAGGGGTTGATGATGTGGCACCAACAGTTCCTGTGAAAAAAGAATCAAAATGCGATCCAGCCATGGGGCTAGTTGGCGATGTCTGTATGGGATGTTCAGATTCAACCTCAGAGTCAGATGTGAAATGAGGTGCATCAGAATCGGATGACGGGGTGTTGAAGCCTCGGTTGTGCAGGTTAGATGCAAAGGGTGCTGGAATGTTCCAAGGCACTCAACAGAGGAAGAAAACCCAAGTTGAAAGGCTTCGAAAGACCCTGCGCAAGGGCAGTTCTATCCCCAACCTGTTTGGTATGGTAATCCCCCACGGATATTCGGTCTCCGCTGGCACTCTAAGAGTAGATGAGTTGACCTGTAAGATCAGTTTTCCATTCAAGGAAAACCAAGGTGTGGATAAGGTAATACAAATCTAACCTAACATATTTTAGAAAAGGGAAACTAGTCAAAGTTAATCCTATTCTAAAATGAAAGCTTGATCTTGTGCAGATTAACCCTGAGGTGTGATGAATAAGTAAATTACAACCTTTCACATAAATGCTTTTAGTTGTTTCACTTATTAACTTAAATCACAATCCATTAATGAAAATTGAAAGACAATAATTTAAGTATTTAAACATGTTCAAGATAAATCCGTAACCAATTTGCTAATTGAAAAATTAGCAATGATTATTGTGCTATGAATCACTTGCAGAAATCGATAAAGAAAGTATTTAAATTGAATAAACTCAATAAAACACTTTTCAACATAAATCAATCATACAGGGAAACCAATATAATAGACCCATACACTTAAACATATGCAGAAGATATCATGCACTGTAGATGACAATCTGAAGTACACAATCAGTAATTCTCAAATAAACTTGAAGAATAACAAGAGATAGATCAAAAGATGACTTTACTGTATTAAAAGAGGTCTTCTACAGAAATTGCAAAAGGCTCTACTAAACAGAGTATCTCCAGTCTCATCTCTTGTTGATTTGCAACTCCAAAATTACCCCCTCCCATTAAGAGAGGTATTCTTCCTTAAATACTAAATTACAACAGAGTCCAAAAAGAAAAATCCTACAAAATAGAGATTACAAAATCGGATCCAACTATTGATCCAAGAAATCTGGCCATTTTTCATATATATCTAACAATTCGTCCTTCAACATCGATTTGCTGATTATTGGCAACAAGAATTCAACCCCGATTTGCTGATTGTTGGCAACAAGTGATTTGGCTTGTAGAGAGTCTGTCGTGGGAACTTCTGGATCAGGAACTACATTCTCAAAAATGGAAAAATCCATCAAGGGATCTACTTGAGAAAAAGTTGGTGGAACATAAGGCTCTTGGTTGATTATAAAATCTCATATCATAGCGTCGTCAAGGTCAGTCGGCCTTTCAGGAATTTTCTTCCCTTTTTTGTCGGGAAAGTGCATGCAGACAGACAAAGCTTTAGAATCTTCTTCCCCACTATCGTTGCTTAAGTCAGGAATACCTGCATCAAAAGGTGGTGACAAAGGTTCTTGATATAGCAAGGGATAGAGCTCTTCATCTTCAAAACAGGGATCGAGGAATTCGTTACCTGTCTGCATGTTACTCATATCAAATACATTCAGAGGGAAACTTACCCAAAAATATTAGGCAAAACTTTTCCTCTTGAGGAATACAAAGGACGAGCTAGAAGTTTCATGCTTGTTGTTAATTTAAGGTCAACTGATAAGATGATAATAATTAGGCAGGACAAATCGCAATGATTAAAATTATACGACCAATCTACTGTAATCATCTCCACTGTAATGAAATGAACCAAGATATGTGATAGTTGGATCTAAGCTTGTGCGAAAGTACAAATTCAATTACCACTCGCATGACTTAAATTTCTTTTACGAGCTCATTATTACAAGCATTTTCACATCAGCAATTATGACTTGGGATTTATGACAAAGATGGAAATTATGGCTATAAAGTTAACTGCGAAAAGACCCAATCAAGAGATTCAGCACACAAGCTGGCTACCCAATTGCACCTGAAAAACCGGAATTAGATCACTCAATTTACCAAACCAATCCAAAAGACGAAACAAATAAAATTTATAAAGCCTTGCAGAGTCCAAACAACGACTCAAGAGATAACCAGAAATGCCGAATGCAGAGTGTAGCAACTATCGACAATCCAAACTAAATAACTAAAAACCAGTTAAAATGTCTTCTGGTAAGAATTTCACAGTGAAATCCTCAACGCGACGCGGTGATTCTCGAAAGTAAAAAGGTGAAAACTAAAATAGAAAGAACCCTATCAAATGGATTTACCAGATTAAAAGACAACTGTGCGATCAAAACAAATGGACGGCCGAGATCAACCGAAACGGGATGCGGGATTGGGTTTTAGTTTTATTTATGAAGTTTATTCAAGGATCCCGCAAGCCGAAACCCGACAGTGCGGATTGCGGGTTGCGGGTTTGCAAAAAAAATGGAAAGTGGGGAATGGATTCCCGAAAGCCGAAAATCGACCGTGCGGGTTGCGGGTTTTGGGACTAATAAATTTCAAAATGGAAAACCCATTCCCGAAAGCCGCATCCCGAAATTGCGGGTTGTGGGTTTCGAGAATCACACAAGAAAATAAATGAAAGAAGGAAATCAGGTTTCGGGTTTCGGGATGATGATTTCCCAAAATTATTACAGAACGAAACCGCAACCCGCAATCGTGGGGTTGCGGGTTTACTAAAATCCAAAACTGAAAAACAAGATCCCGCAAACCCAAAATTTTTGGGTTTCGAGTTTCGGGACTCCCAACTGTCGGAGTTCGAGTTGGTTAAGAGACAAGACAAAATACTCAAAATTTGAGGATTTTAGCAAAACAGACAGTTAAAGATCATCCAGAGTCATAGGGAACACATAGGACAAAAGACATGGGTAAGAGATCTAAGCATACCAAAACCAAAGACTCATATTTACACTGAAACTCACCCAAATACCTTTGTATTTATTAAAAATGGGGCTCCCGTGCTTCAGCTAAGCATGGGATCTGTTGTAGCCACAACACGGGGCTGTATGTCGATGACTTGTGGAGTCAAGGGACAATGCTCTACGTCTGTGACGAGTAGAATCAAGTGAACCGTACTGAGGGGGTTCACCCTGAAAACGCTGGGATTGTCTTGGGTACTCAATGGTGAGAGTTGTCTATTAATGCTAGTGGATGGTGGTGAGATCAAAAAACTGAAAACCCTAGTGCAACGATGTGTGCAGAGGGGAGTAAAAACAATGTCTCTCAGGCCAACAACCAACCTCAAAAACACTCACTATAGCAACTATGCTATAGTAAGTGGAGTAATCAAGAAAAGTGGTCAGAATACCAACAATCAAGCGGTTCCTAGAAAAAAGTGGTGTAGTTACTAGACCAAGGGGGGTAGTAGAGCATGAAAACACCTAGCTAAAAATGGTATTATGATTAGGCAAAACGTATCCTCTGCAAGGTGATGAAATCCAAGTCAGACAATATGAGTTGTATAACCAAAGGCTAGATATCCCCCTACCAGGAGGGACACCGGGTAGACAGTCCTAAAAGATTGGTCACTAGGATACCCCGTTCAAGACACGTCCAGAAAGGTAAATCTGTAGCTTCATGTTGTATCACCACTGTACTCCCATAAGGGTGGTACAACGAGAATAGCGAGTAGGTGTCCTTTGGTAGCCGAATGGAGAGCGGTATTCCACCCAGGCCTCCAGAACTAGTCTTGCTACTTAAACCCTCCTAGGGGAGAGGCCTTTCCGACAAATTGGTTTTAAACCGTGTCAATAAATAATAAGGGATTTTTGGGACCCTAATGTCAAAACACTATGTCTCAGATGTAAATAATTGAGGGGTGTTATTGGAACACCTATCCACCCAATCCTACCTAGCTACAAGATTCTTTAAGTGTTCCCCAAGTGGGGTTAAGGTGTTTGTTGAGTTTAGGTATATTTTAAGGCTCAGTTAATTAAAAATGTGACAGATTGTGTGTAGGTGTGATTAATTAATTGAAAAAAAAAAAAAATTGCCTCACTTGGGTGATTAATTATAAATTAAAAGCGAGACGATTTCAATTTGCAAAAAATAAAAGGTTTTTAAAAAAAAAATGTAAATGCTTTAATAAAAATAATTCAAAAAACATGGATTTTTGACATTTTCAATGGAAAGCAAATAACATCAAAATAAAAGAAATAAATGTATTTCTAATGTTTTGCTTGGGCAAAATATTGGGCAATTTCAGAATGATGGTTCTAAAATTGCAAAATGGAAATTGATAATCTGAAAAGTGCTAAATGATCTTTCTTTGACTTAACTCAAATTTTTTAAAAAGATATAATCAAGCTAATGTAACAGAAAATAAATTCCTAATGCTGCAATAACTAAAACAGTGTGCTGTTTAAAAGAAATTGTAGAAAAATAATGCTGAAAAAATTAGGCTAAATGGGTGAAAAAACGCAGCAAAATTTTTAAAAAACGGGTTGGCTGAAAAGCAGGGATATCGCGGGTTTATGGAAAAAAGCCACGATGCACAGTGAGGGAATCAGGCGCGCAGCCGCAATGTGCAGAGCGGGGAAAAAGGTGCGCAACCGTAATGGGCAGCGCGGGAATCAGGTGCGTAGCCGCGATGTGCAGCGCGGGAAAAAGGTGTGCAACCGCGATGGGCAACGTGGGAATCGGACGCGCAGCATGGAAAAAAGCCGCGAGGCCGCGATGAGCTGCGCGACTGTCGGGAGAAAAAACGGGATGTGCGAATGGAAAAATGGTCGCTGAAAATGAACCCGAAAATTGAAATTTCAGGCTGTTAAAGGCTGCAGAAAGGGCCAATGGCTAGGGCAGTAATGGATATGCTATCTAGTGTGGCAAATCTGCAAGTTTAAATGGGAAAAACAAGTAAAAACTAAGATCTAAATAAAAAACTAAAGATTTAAGGGTTCTAAAAACCAGCGGAGTCGCCAAAAACTATTGCTTGGTTTTGCAACCAAGCATGTGCTAAAGATGCACCTATTAACTTGTAATAGCAATCCTCAATGTAAAGCAAAGTAACTAAGCAAATAAACTAATGTAAAACAGTAAATTATCTAACATATGCAAAGAAATAAACTTGATTTAGATTCAACAATAATAAACTGAGATCTATGAGACAAATAAGTAAAAAATTTGAATTTTTGTATTGATGAGCAAGCAATAGCTTGCAAAAGCATACCTCAAATGGTGAGGATGTGGTGCTGGGGAAGATGCAATGTTGAGGTGCTCCAATCTTCTAATGGCTTCTCTTCTCCTAGGTGCTGCAATGGTTGGGAAAAAACTCGAGAGGGATTTGGGCAGCGTGGGGATAGGATGAATATGGAATTGAATAGTGAGGAGCCCTATCACCTTTTTATAGTTTTTGGTGATGGGAAATACAACCATGGTTTTGAGGAAACTAATGGTATTGCAAAAATGGTTTAGATCTCTTTTTCCCTCTTTTTCCCTCTTTTTCCTCTTTTTTGAATATTTTGAATATTTTTATTCCCTTTTAATATTTTTGGGAATTTTGGACCCTTTTTGAGGGTTTTTTGTGTTTTTTGAGGAAAAATACAATTTTTTAGGGGGAAAAGGTGTATTATGGTCTTTTTGGTGTCCTTTTGATGGTTCTAGAGGCTTAAATGGTGGAAAAAATGGGCAAATGGGTCATGTGAATAGGGAAATGAGCTAGTGAGCACTTTTTGGGTGTTAACAAATATTACATGGAAGAAAACTACAGGATTCACACCTTATGAACTAGTCTATGGAAAAAAGGTCATGCTGCCAATTGAATTTGAAATAAAGATGTTAAGAATTGCAGCAAAATTAAATATGGAGCTATCATAGATTCAACAAGAACGCATGCTACAACTAAATCAACTAGATGAGCAGCGCCAGCAAGCACTTGCCCATACTGAAATCATCCAACAACAAAGAAAGAAGTGGCATGACAAACACCTAAAAGATAAAAAGTTCAAGGAAGGTGATTGGGCACTACTTTATGGATCCATATTTCACACATTCAAGGGAAAGCTAACCACCAGATGGCTTGGACCTTACATTGTTCAAAAGATCCATGAAAATGGAGCTGTAAGGATTATTACAATAGATGAAGAAGAATTTCCCATGATAGTAAATGGACATTGGCTAAAAATTTACAACAATCCAGAGTCAAAAGAAGAGTTTACACAGGTACTCTACCAACAACAATTGATGCTGATAGAGAACATAGAGAAACAGTGGAAATTAGTTCATAAAAATAAAATAAAAAATAAATAAAAAAAGAGAAAAAATGAAAAAAAAAACAAAAAAAAGAGAAAAAGATAGAGACAAATGAAAATAATGAAAGAGAGAAGAGAAAAAATATATATATAAAAAAAGAGAAAAAAATATAAAACAAATATATTATCAAATCAGGTAAATACAGACGAACGAGCATGCACATTGCAAGAGAGCCAAGTATGCATTCCAGACAACAGCCGAGCACTCAAATACTACAGATAATAAATCAAGTGAGCCTGCAATATTCAAGCGAGCCTGCAATTATTCAAGCAAGCCTGCAGTTATTCAAGAGAGTCTACAGTTATTCAAGCAAGCCATCCACGTATCCAAATGTGAAAGCATCATCACATAGTCAAATAAGCAAACAACACAACTTTCAAAAGAAGAAAATACAACGAATTCAAAATACCGCAAGGAAAAAGCAACACACGCATGCAACTACTGACACGCCATAATTTACTACGGACAATACCAAATCTACTACAGAATCCGCCACACATGAAAAACAGTCCAGATCATCAACACAGGTATGCTAAAACATAACTAGGTAATCTCTAGAACAATTTTGTTTTATTCTTAAGGTAAATCATTATCCCACAAAACATTCGTTTCTAAAATATGAGGACAGCTTATCTTTTAAATCGGTGGCACAGTAGAATGACCTCAATAAGTCATGATTGCTACCCAAGTCATATCAGCCTCAATGAATCATGATCACAACCCTCGTCATATTAGCAAATGACAAAGACATAACAAAGTACAGAGATCGATTATGGAAAGAAAGGGATAAAGCGGCAAGTACAAGGAATAGTGATGAGGATAGGTGCGGAAAGGAAGTTAAGTAAGGCTGCATAATCTTCCACAGTTTTTCATATACGAAAACTCTCAGGATCCCCTAGAAGCAGCAAGCCAGAAGCTAGTATGCTCACCCAGCCAACAATTCAGTCCTTGACCCTGTAAGCAAATCCTGACCAGTCGAGGTATAAGCCACATTTAGAGTTCTGGTTTTGTCTGTTTATAAAAAATATTTTAAAGATGACAAAATGTTAAATTTTGAGCATTAATTCACAATACTCTAGGATCTTTACTGAGAGAATAACATATACAGTATATCAATGCATGACAATCACAATAAGCATGACAAGCATCACAAGAATCAAAATCATGAGAGATAAGAGACACATAGTTTTCATGGGGAAACCCTAAGGTGAAAAACCCCACAACTTCCTCAGAGATAGAGAGAGCAATGGCTCAACCAAAGTACAACCAAAATACACTTGAGATAGTCTCCTAGAGCAAATGATGCTCCTCCTCACTAGTGCGCCACTTTCTGAGTGAGAGAGATGTACTTCTCCGAATGATCTAAATAGAGATCTCCTGATCTCTATTTATACTAATATGTTTTCCCAGTGACCTTATGGGGCCGACTTGTCTAGATAGGTACATCCACAATATAATATATATATTTCAGGGCCGACCCCACATGGTGGTCTAATAACCCATCGGCAAGTACACACACTTGCGACACTTGTCAATCAACATGAAGACACTTCCTTATAGAGGAATAACAAATCTCTAATAAGGGTACAATAAATATATATGAAATACATTCCAAAGTTACATATACATCAACATTCCCTCTTAACTAGGAAGGTATTTCTCGACACAGATCTACTAGACAAGTCTTCTTCTTGGGATCATCGTCATCATCATCATCATTGCTGCTGCTATCTCAATCAATCTCTGACTCTACTCGTCATAGGAAGTTCTACAGAGCCAGTCCTTTTTCATATTAGATGTAGGCCCACCACCTGCAAGTCTTCATCATCACTGGCCATACTGTGGAATCCTCAGGACTTATTACATGCGTCACAAAACCTCGAAAGAGCATCCCAGGATGTTATGAGCACACGACTCTACCTATAGGATCTCCCAGGGCCATATTATATGTGACCTCACCACAAAACCTCGCAAGAGCATCCCAGGCTGTTACGAGCACACAGCTCTACATATAGGATCTCCCAGGGACAGATTATATGTGGTCACCACAAAACCTCGCAAGAGCATCCCAGGATGTTACGAGCACACAGCTCTACCAATAGGATCTCCCAAGGACAGATTATATGTGGTCATGGAAAAACCTCGCAAGAGCATCCCAGGACTTATTATGGGCACACATCCCAACCTATCGGATCTCCCAGGGACATATTATATGCCATAGGACAAAACCTTGAAAGAGCATCTGCCAGATATCCCAGGGCCAGATTATATGCCATAGGAAAAACCTCGAAAGACTATCTGCAGATCTCCCAGGGCCAAATTATATTTCCTCCCAGAGCAAAACCTCGAAAGAGCATTTGCCAGATATCCCACAGCCAAATTATATGCCATAGGCAAAACCTCAAAAGACTATCTGCAAATCTCCTAGGGCCAAATTATATGCTTATCTGCACAACCTGATCCACGGCCACAGAGTATCAACCTGATACTCACCATACATCATCCTGATGTACACATGATCATCCTGATCATCATCACTGCAAAATCCTGCTGCAAGTCATCTGGA
Source organism: Larix kaempferi (assembly GCA_027924585.1). Lineage (NCBI taxonomy): Eukaryota > Viridiplantae > Streptophyta > Pinopsida > Pinales > Pinaceae > Larix > Larix kaempferi. Next base: position 502,592 of record BSBM01000646.1, read on the forward strand.
GCAACATCCTGAAGCTTGTCATCCATGATCATCCTGATTATACAATGCATCTACCTGATGCATACCAAGTATCTACCTGATACATATCATCATACATGATCCACCTGATCATACAATGTATCCACCTGATACAAATACAAATACATGATACATATCACCATACATGATCCACCTGATCATACAATGTATCCACCTGATACATATACAGATACATGGTCTAAGCATCCAACATGATGCATATACAAAATATATACAAATGATCCTACTGATCATATCCAGCATCCAACATGATGCGTACATACATATAAATGATCCAACTGATCATATCTAGCAACCAACATGATGTGTACATACATATAAATGATCCAACTGATCATATCTAGCATCCAACATGATGCGTACATACATATAAATGATCCAACTGATCATATCCAGCATCCAACATGATGCGTACATACATATAAATGATCCAACTGATCATATCCAGCATCCAACATGATGCGTACATACATATAAATGATCCAACTGATCATACAAAGCAGAATCCAGAACATCAACCTGATGTTCATCATCCAGCGCTTACATCCACATCCATGTGAAGGATCCTCCTTCCAAAATGCTTGGAATGGCTACAGCAAATGTGTCCATCACTTCTTCCTCGAAGTGTCATCAATCTGAAGAACGCCAAGCCTCTCCCTGAAGTACTCGAACTTCACCCTAGCTAATGGCTTCATTAGCATATCTGCAATCTGCTCATCCGTCGCAACGTACAGGAGCTTCACAGCTCCTCTCTGCACCATATCCCTGATATAGTGATATTTGATCTCTATGTGTTTCGATCTGTCATGAAACACTGGGTTCTCGGACAGCTTCACACAACTCTAGTTATCACAGAAGATACCAGTAGCATCCAACGGGAGATCAAATAACTCAGACAGTAGCTTCCATAGCCATACTGACTCACAACCAGCTGAATAGGCTGCAACATACTCTACCTTAGCTGTACTCAGTGCTACGAAGGACTACTTCCTGCTAATCCAAGAGATCACACCTGATCCCATACTGAAGCAGCACCCAGATGTGCTCTTCCTATCTGCAACACTTCCATCCCAATCTGAATCAACATAAACCTGTAGGTTAAAATTTTGATTCGCTTCATACTTGAGCCCATAATCCACTGTACCCTTCAAGTACCTCAGAACATGCTTTACAGCAACCAGGTGAACACTCCTCGGATCTGTTAGGAACTGACTCAATGTGTTCACAGCAAAGCAAATGTCTAGTCTCATGTTCTTCAGGTACATCAAGGACCTAATCATCTGACGATACATAGAGACATCAACTGGCTCAGATGAAGCATCACATAGAAACTTCAGATTCGATGCCATAGGTGTGGCCATGGACTTGCAATCCATCATCCCGAATCTCTTCAGGATGTCTATTGTGTACTTCCCTTGACCAAGGAAGATCCCACCTTCACTCTACCACACCTCCATACCTAGGAAATAGTGCATCATTCCCAAATCTTTCATATCGAACTCAGCAAGCTTCCTCTTAGTATCTACAATCAGTTTGTCATCTCCTGTTACAAATAAGTCATCCACATACAGGAGTAGAATCACAGGATTCCCTTCCTCAACCTTGTAGTAGAGGTTGGAATCCGCTTTAATCTTAGTAAAGCCCAAACTAGATAGGAAACTGTACATCCTACCATACCAGGTTCTGGGAGCTTGTTTCAAGCCATACAAGGCTTTCTTCAATCTGCACACATATGACTCCCTGTCATGTATTTCGAAACCGAGTGGCTGCTCCACATATACTTCCTCTTCAACTACACCATTCAAGAAAGCAGTCTTGACATCCATCTGGTGTATTTTCCATTTCATTGCTGCAGCCAGGGCAAGTACTGTTCTGATGGAAGTATACCTGGCTACAGGTGCAAAAGTTTCTTCATAATCTATTCCCTCTTTCTGAGAGAATCCACGATCTACGAATATTGCTTTGTATTTCTCTACACTGCCATCTATAGCATGCTTGATTTTGTAGATCCATTTGGAAGTCACAACAAACTTCTCTTTAGGTCTTGGGACAACATCCCAAACATCATTCTTCATTATTGATTGGTATTCCTCAACCATGGCATCCTTCCATTCTTTCTTTTCCACTGCTTCTTCATAACTGGAAGGGTCTTTGTTCATAATGTCACAGAGTAAAGCAACATAGCTGGTATGTGATTTGGTTCTCTTATTTACTCTGTGTTCTTCTTCTGGAATTCCAAATCTTTCTGCATCTTGAATGATCTCTCTAGCCCATGCAGGTTTCCTCTTGTGAGAGTTATCCTCACGGGGTGGATCTACAGGTTCTTTTGGATCTTCAAACTCATGAACAACTTTTGGAACTGCTTTAGTCATGGTAGTGTCTTGAAATCTAGTTTCCTTAGGTTCTTCATAAACTTCGATAGGTGCCTTCCTTGATTTGATGAATGCTCAGTTTTCATCAAATGTTACATCCCTGCTGACATCAATCTTCTTGAACCCTGGAAAGTATATTTTGTAAGCCTTCAAGATTTCACTGTAACCCACAAAGATACCCTTCTTTCCTGAAGGATCTAATTTAGTCCTCTTTTCGTTTGGGACATGAGTGTATACTGGACAACCAAATATTCTGAGATGGCTGACTTCAGGTTTCTTACCAGAAAAGACCTCTTCTGGTGTCTTGTTGTCCAATATCTTGTGGGGTGTTTTGTTCTGCACATTTACCGTTGTTCTAGCTGCTTCTGCCCATAGATGCATAGGTAGATCCTGGTCATGCAGCATTGCCCTTGCTGCTTCCATGATAGTTATGTTCTTCCTTTCTGCAACTCCATTCTGTTGAGGATTATAAGGAGCAATCAACTCCCTCTTAATCCCTGAATCACTACAAAGCTTCTTGAAGTCACCTGAGGTGAATTCTCCACCATTGTCGGATCTGAATGTTTTGATCTTCTTGTCAGTTTGATTCTCCATCAAAGTTTTGAATTATTTGAACTTATCAAACACCTCATCTTTGTTCTTCAAGAAGTATACCCAAGTCTTCCTGGAGAAGTCATCAATAAATGAGACATAGTAAACATACCCACTAAGAGAACTGGATGACATAGGACCACATACATCTGAGTGGATGATTTCCAGGATATCTTTGGCCTTGCTTTCACTGCTTGGGAAATCCTTCTTAATGTTCTTACCTTTTGCACATCCTTTGCAAACACCTTCATGTTTGGTCTTGATTTCAGGAAGACCTTCTACATCCTTGCTTGCAATTAGAAGTGCCCTATAGTGCATATGAGCAAGTATTCTATGCCAAAGTTCACTTGGCTCCATGGATTCATGCACCATGGCATGTTCAGGTTGTCCCTTCAATTTATACAATCCTCCCTCTTGCTCTCCAATCACTACTGCATCATCTATGGTCTTTCCCTTTGGCCACATTAGGACTTGGCCATCCGCAAATGGAACCCTCATACCTTTTGCATCCAATGCAGAGATGGAGAGTAAGTTCTTCTTGAGCCCAGGTACATAAAGGACTTCTTTCATCTTCAAAGATTTTCCAGAATCTGGGTTGTAGGAGGCTTCACCACTTCCTTTGATTGGGTATTGATAATCATCCCCAAGTTTCACCTTATGGGGTGATTCATGTTCAGATAGATTCACAAAAGATTCCTTAAACCCAGTCATGTGTTTGGAAGCCCCACTATCAATCAACCAATCATTACAACCATGGGAGATAGTACCAGTGAGAGCAGAGATTAGAACATACTCTTCTTCACTTGATGAGTCATCATCACTATCATCACTTTCTTCCCTAGCCTTCTTCTTTGGAGGTTTATCATCCTCGGCAGCATGAGCATGGAACTTTCTTTTGCTGCCCTTCTTCTTCTTACTGGAGTTGTTGTTATTATCCCTTTTGTTCTTGGGACAATCTTAAGCAAAGTGACCCTTCTCATTGCATGTGAAGCATCTTAGATCCTTCTTATTCTTTTGATAGGATATCTTGTAGCGAGAGTGCTCCTTCTTGGGCTTGCTTCTTTTGGTGTGAGCTGCAAGAGCTTGATCTTCACCTCCCATCTTTTCCTCACGATCTATAAGTCTAGCTTCTTCTTGAGAGCATTGTTCCCGCAATCTATTGAAGGAGATCAACTTCTTCCTTGCACAAATTCCTTGAATAAAGGAATCCCATGACCTAGGTAGGCCATTTAGAGTGGTCATCGCCACTTCACCATTCTCCACCATTTCATCCACTGCTTCTAGTTGTTCCTTGATCTGGGAGACCCTTGAAAAATAAGATTGAATGGTTTCTCCATTCTGAAACTTTACTCCTTTCAATTGGTTCCGCAGGGTCATCTTCCGATTTATGTTCTTCCCTTCAAATAGCTTGGTCAAAGAGTTAAACATCTCCTTGGGTGTCTTTAGAGAAGACACATGGGGTATGGGATGGTCTTTGATAGAATCAGTAATGATTCTCTTTTCCTTGACCAAGTTCTTCTTATGCAATACTTTAGCCTCTTCATCCTCTGGGATAGGGATGTCTTCTTTTACATACGAGTCCAACTCATTCTCTTCCAGGATTAACCCAATCCTATACTTCCAAGCTCGGAAGTTATCAGCTCCTTCAAGCTTATCCTCAAGCTTGGTGTGATGAGACATCTTAAAGAGTACTTCAAATGGAAATAGAAAATATTTAGGTCTTACCACTTGAAATGCTGAAAACTAGATCTGGTCCCGGATTAGGGTTTGTCGAAAAAACCCTAAAAATTCAAAATGTGAATTTCAATTTTCTGAAAGGATAGAAAGATGCGCCTTGATGAGTAGAGTCAATCTACTATACTGCTTTTCCAAAAACTGTGGAGAGAAACCCAATAAACAAGAAACTCAAGTTTTCGTCACTGCAAAATGTCTTCTTCTCAGGTTAGCTTTGATACCATGTTAAATTTTGAGCATTAATTCACAATACTCTAGGATCTTTACTGAGAGAATAACATATACAGTATATCAATGCATGACAATCACAATAAACATGACAAGCATCACAAGAATCAAAAGCATGAGAGACAAGAGACATAGAGTTTTCGTGGGGGAAAACCCTAAGGTGAAAAACCCCACAACTTCCTCAGAGATAGAGAGAGCAATGGCTCAACCAAAGTACAACCAAAATACACTTGAGATAGTCTCCTAGAGCGGATGATCCTCCTCCTCACTAGTGTGCCACTTTCTGAGTGAGAGAGATGTACTTTTCTGAATGATCTAAATAGAGATCTCCTGATCTCTATTTATACTAATATGTTTGCCCAGTGACCTTATGGGGCCTGCTTCTCTAGCTAGGTACATCCACAATATAATATATATATTTCAGGGCTGACCCCACATGGTGGTCTAATAACCCATCGGCAAGTACACACACTTGCGACACTTTTCAATCCACATGACGACACTTCCTTATAGAGGAATAACACATCTCTAATAAGGGTACAATAAATATATATGAAATACATTCCGAAGTTACATATACATCAACACAAAAGGGTTCAAGAAAAGCGAGCCTGAGGAACACAAAGCTATCTATCAGAGCCCGCGAGTCCTGCAAATCATTCGCAATGCAGGCTGGATTCCTTTCATCTTAGGATTGAAAGGATACAATAAAGAGGTAGCTCTAGAGTTCGAAAATAATTTTAAGCATATCAAGGATGAACAGTTCATCACCTGAGTGAAGGGTTTATGAATAAAACTGGATGATGAAGTGGTCGCCAAACTCACTGGTCTACCAGTGGGTCTACATTGGGGTAAGGACAACCGGGAGGCAAACCATAAAGCAAAGACAACATTTTTTGAATGAGGAGAGGTCTATGACGAAGATAAAAATGGAGTCAAAAGACTCTCCATGCCGGCACCATGGGATGAAATGGTTGCAATCGTCCAGAAGTACATTACATGCATAGGTAGGTTAAGTTATGTCCCCATTTTTCATTTTCGAATTCTAGAGTTGTTGAGCCATAGGACCCATTTTTCACCCAACAACAACATTAGTATTCCATACTACCTACTCCTATCTCTAGCATAAATGAGCAAGAAAGTGGTTAAAGAAAAGGACGATGCTTTAGCCCATCATGGGTTGATCAAGTTAATCGTTTGTGAGGAGTTGAAAGCACAGATCCCAGAGCTTTATTGGGAAGAATTCATGTTGGTATCTGCTGAGGATGTTTAAAGAATGAAGGGTACACCTCTGCCACCTGGATCAAAGAGCAAGATCGCCTATACATCAGGGGCGAAGAGAAAAATCGACCTGGACAGTGTAGCCGATACCCTAGTAAAGATAAAACATTCAAGAGATGACTCACCCAAAATAGACCCAGGGATTTATGCCAGTAATCAGGGGTCGAAGAGACGAAGTAAAGGGTTCACATAGGCATCCAGAATCCGAGTTTCCAAGGAGGTGAAAAGGGAACCCAGCCCCCTAGTTCAAAATGTGTCCGATAACGATGGTGATCTTTTGATAGATCAGGAAGATCCCACAAAAGAGGAGGATAGAGAGGGACAAGATGAAGAAGAAGAGCACGAGGCAGAAGAGGGACAAGATGAAGAAGAAGAGCATGATGCAGAAGAGGAACAAGATGAAGAAGAACATGATGCAGAAGAGGAACAAGATACAAAAGAAGAGTAGGACAACATCCAGGGGAACCCTCTTGAGCATAATGAAAACCCTGGGGTCGTCAACCAACTCGCTGAGGCAAGGGAAGAATTGGAAAAGCTCAAAAAAGAGATGGAAACATTAAAAATTGAATCAGGAAGCCAGCCCACATGTCACCCATTCTCACCCGAAAAGACACAAATCCTGAAAATGCATCATACAGGGGAGTCAAGGTTGGCTGAACAAAAAAATTCAGTACTTCAAGAGAAGTTAGTTGAGGCACAAGGGGAGTTAGCCAAAAAGGACCAGGATATTACCCAATTGAGGGAGGTTTTGGCTACTACCACTAAAATACATGATGGACTACGAGACCTCAGGACACCATCAACAATTTATGCAGTTTATCTACAGGATAAGTGGGGCAAATTCCAGCTCCAAAGGTTGAAACAGGGACTCCCAATAGAGATAAACTCCCCCAAAGAATTTCTGGACGCATCTCTGAACTCCACAGAGTTGGAGAAGGACCAGTTAAGTGAATGTTTCTTGCACAAATTTGTAGTTCCTAGCTCGCCTAACTGGTCGCCAAACCCGTACATGGGCGTGTTAGGAACCCATGTCTTTACTTTGTTAGTATGTTGTTGTTGGACGCATATGCTTTGTAAGTCGTCATGTAGTATTTGTTGATCAATAGTTTATGTTATTGTTGTTGGCGCATATGCTTTGTAAGTCGCCCGTAGTAGTGTTGATCCATAGTTTGTAACGGCCCATGGTTTTGACCTATAGTATTGGCGCCCAGAATTAGTATATAAGTGTGTGTTGAGACCTATGAAGGCACCGTGAAGTTAATTGTATTGAGCTTGCTCAAAGGAGGTTGCCCCCTCGAAGTGGCCTGTGATCAATATAAAAGTGATTCTGAGTTCTGTCATTTCTGCTATTTCGCATATTCTTGTTAATTAATTGTTGCAGGTGCATCACATCTGGTATCAGAGCACTTTCTTGGGCTCGCTGGGTGAAATTTCGGCCAAACTTTTTTTTCGCATCTGTTGCAGGTTCGGATTTGGGAATAATCCCTATCCGCTTAACTTTGGGAAGTACTTGGGAATAATCCCTAAAACTCATTGTGAGGAGTACCACAGGAACCCCGAAGCAGCTGGCCCATTGAGAGGACCTGCCAGCGAAAAGGGCAACGACCCCTACCTGATTGACTAGTTCCCACCCGTGAGGTAAACCAAGAGCTGTCGTTTGTGGCAAAGCGGTTATCAGTTTTACCTGAGCCGTGGAGTGAGGGGTACTGCCCTAATACGCAAGCCATCAGACAGCATTGGTGGCCGAGTGAAACCCCTGAACTGTTAGGAAGCCGCACATACTTGGGGTCCATATCTACTTTCAGCTGAACTATTGTCGATCACTGCTGCGCTGTTTCAGATCCATTTTGCAAGCCGTTCCAGATTCAGCCGTTTTCAATCCATTCGGCGCCGTTCCAGATCCCTTTCGAGCCGTAGCTGCTCCAAAAAAAAAAAAAAAAAAAATCAGTTTTTTCTCCATATCTCCCTTATTTTCACTCTGTTTCCCTTGAAATTTTCGGGGAACCCCTGTCATCCCATTCTGTATATTTCAGTCCTGAGGACCCTATCCCCAATTCCCCTTCCCAAAGCCCAAAATCCCACACTTTTCTATTTTTAGGGTTTTCCATAACTTCCTCAGATTTCACCCAATCAACTTCAAATTTTACCACAGAGTTCCTTTCTGAATTCTGCTTCTTTGTTCCCCTCTGCCAAATTTTTCCATTCTTTCACCCCGCTTCTGAAATCCTCATTTTTGCTTCCCTTTCTATCCAACAGTGTCCAAAACCTAGTCAAACCCCAATTACCCTTCTGATTTTTTCCCAAGTCCAGATTTTCCTTTACTGAAGTAGCTTCTGTTTTTGTTTTCCTACCCAGTCAACCAAAAAAAAAAAAAAATCCTGGTTATGGTTGTCACCCGTGCAGGAGCAAAAACCATGGAGGACGCACTTGCAGCCATCCAAGCCAAACTCCAGGATCTGGATGAAAAATTTCTCGGTCTCCATCTTGAACATTCAGCTGTGAACAACAAACGGCAGTCTGAGTCTTCAGCAGACAATGGGTTCTCTTCTTCCAGCAATTTCCGTGGTCCGAAGCTTGATTTTCCTCGCTTCAATGGTACCGATCCAACTGGATGGATCTATCGTGCAGAACAGTATTTCAGTCTGCATAATACTTTTGATGTCAACAAAGTTCCGTTAGCATGTTTTCATTTGGAATAGGAAGCTCTTCAATGGTACCGTTGGTACATCAAGGCTCATCCAAAGCCCAAATGGCCATACTTTTGCCAGCTCCTTTTGCAACGATTTGGTCCTAGCGCTTTTGATGACTTCACAGGAGCCCTCACTAAACTTCGCCAAATTGGCATTGTGAGAGAGTATCAAACCGAATTTGAGAATCTCGCCAACCACACCGAAGGATTGTCTGATGACTTCTACCGGAGTTGTTTTATCAGTGGTCTAAAGGATGTCGTCCACTCTGAGGTCAAAATGTTCTGTCCCAACACAATGATGGAAGCACTGGGGTTGTCTAAGTTGGCAGAAGACAAGATTGCAGCCCAACAACGCTCCAAGCCCACTTTTGTTCCCTTCCGAAATATGGGTTCTCAGCGACCACCTATACCGCAGGCTCCTCGACCGACTCCTATCAAGTGTTTGTCTGAAACAGAGATGCAAGCACGCAGAGAAAAGGGGCTTTGCTATAATTGTGATGAGAAATTCACTCAGGGACATAGATGTGTTCAACAAAATCTCTATCTCTTGGATGTGGAGTCTAAGCCTGCCTCTGAAATTGGTGACAAAGATCCAGAAACACTGGATGCTCCGATCGACATTCAAGAACCGCCTATTGACCCTCCGTCTCAGGATGACCAGCCAAAGATATCTCTCCATGCTTTAGCTGGAATCACCACCCCCCAAACAATGCGGGTCAGGGGTTACTTCAAGAAGCTTCCTCTTACAATACTCATTGATTATGGTAGCACTCGTAATTTCATTGACCCTCGGATCGCCAAACAAGCTGATTGTTTTATCCATCCCTGCTCCAACTTTGAAGTCATGGTTGCCAATGGGGGCACCTTACCTTGCAAAGGGAAGTGTCGAAATGTGCGTATCTCTATGGGTGATTATACCTTGCGCTCTGACATGTTTGCCTTGCCCTTAAGCGAATGTGATGTGGTTTTGGGCGCTCAATGGCTACGCACACTTGGCCCTATCTTATGGGATTTTGCTGAACTTTGGATGTAGTTTTCCCTCAATGGACACAAACACACATTGACATGATTACAACCAGGTTCTTTCAGCATCATCAGTTCACATCGCATGGAAAAAATCCTCAAGAAGAATTCACATGGTGTCATCGCTCAAATCCATTCCATCCAGATGCAACCATCAGTGGTCTCCACTACTCCTTTGGATCTACAACAAATTTTGGATCGATATACAGGTGTCTTTGCTGAACCAGTGGGATTTCCACCTTCAAGGCCAGATGACCATCGTATTTAGCTCCTTCCTGGCAGCGTTCCTCCCAACATCAGGCCCTATCGCTACCCATTTCACAAAAAAACGGAGATTGAAATGCTCGTTCGAGACTTATTGAAGCAAGGTATTATTCGCCCAAGCACTAGTTCCTTTTCTTCTCCTGTTATTCTTGTCCGCAAAAAAGATGGGTCATGGTGCCTCTGCATTGACTTCCGAGCACTTAATCACCTCACCATCAAGGATAAGTTTCCAATTCCTGTTGTTGATGAGCTTCTTGATGAGCTTCATGGGGCTCACTTTTTCTCCAAGTTGGATCTTCGTTCGGGGTATCATCAAATTCGGGTTCATGAGGATGATATCCCTAAAATAGCTTTCCGCACACATGATGGCCATTCTGAGTTTTTGGTCATGCCCTTTGGCCTCACTAATGCTCCTTCCACATTCCAGGCCTTAATGAATAAAATATTTCGACCCTACTTGTGGAAATTCATTCTGGTATTCTTTGATGATATCCTCATCTACAGTAAAACATGGGATTAACATCTCCAGCATTTGGATCTTGTCATGCAACTTTTCTATGACCATCATCTCCATGCCAAGTAGTCTAAATGTGTTTTTGGATAGAAGGAAGTTGAGTATCTCAGGCACATTATATCAGCACAAGGGGTTCACGTGGATCCTGCTAAAATCGATGCCATGAACAATTGGACACATCCTCAGACACTCAAGAGCCTTCGTGGTTTTTTGGGGTTAACTAGATACTAACGCAAGTTTGTCAAGGATTATGGGAAGATTACAGCTCCATTAACTGCTCTATTGAAAAAGGATGCCTTCACATGGACACCTGCTGCTCAGTGTGCATTTGACAAACTAAAACAAGCTATGTGTACTACACCTGTCCTAGCTATGCCCGATTTTTCTAAGCCCTTCACTATTGAGAGTGATGCTTGAAGCAATGGACTTGGTGTTGTTCTCCTTCAAGATGAACACCCCATTGCGTTCACTAGCAAATCCCTTTCAGGTAAGAATCTAGCTGGCTCTACCTATGAGAAGGATTCAAATGATGTCTATTTTGCATGCAGTACAGAAGTGGCACCCATACCTATTAGGGAATCATTTCTGCATCAAGACTGATCACCAGAGTCTGAAATATTTCTTGGACCAGTGTGTCTCCTCCCCCACACAATAGAAATGGGTTAGCAAACTCATGGGTTATGACTATGAGATCACTTACAAGAAGGGTAAAGACAATATTGTGGTAGATGCTCTTTCTCACACATTTGAGGCCCAAGGTTCTCTTTCAGCTATTTCTATGCCTGTTCCAAATTGGTTGCAATCTGTTCAACAGGGTTATGTCAATGACTCCTCCTTATCTCAAATCATCCAATGCTTGACCAACAACCCTTCTGCTGTACCACATTACTATTGGGATGGTGCTTCTCTGCGATACAAGGGTCGTTTGGTGCTTCCCCAGAGCACATATCTTCAACAGGCTGTCTTCTATGAACTCCATGCTTCTCCATCGGCAGGGCACTCTGGGTTCCTCAAAACATATGAACGAGCACGGCATAACTTCTTTTGGCAGGGCATGAAAAGGACAATTCAACAGATGGTGGCCGAATGTGATACCTGCCAGCGCAATAAGGGTGAAACAACACTCCTTCCAGGATTGCTTGAACCCTTGCCCATACCTACACGGATTTGGACAGATATTTCTATGGATTTCATTGAAGGGCTCCCTAAATCTGGCGGGAAGACAGTGATTCTCGTTGTGGTTGATCGCCTCTCCAAATATAGTCATTTTTGTGATCTCAGCCATCCCTATACAGCCTCCTCCGTCGCTCAAATTTTTCTGGAACAGATCTTTCGTCTTCATGGCATCCCTTCTTCCATTGTCTCAGATCGTGATGCGACTTTCACCAGTCATTTTTGGACAGAACTATTTTGCCACACTGGCACCAAACTGAAGATGAATTCAGGGTATCACCCACAAATAGATGGTCAAACTGAAATTTTCAATAAATGCTTGGAAACTTATCTTCATTGCTTCACCTCAGAACAACAACATCAGTGGGAAAAATGGCTCCCTCTCGCTGAATGGTGGTACAATACCTCTTACCACACTGCCTCTAAAATGACCCCATATGAAGCAGTCTATGGTCAGGCAGCTCCAACTCTTCTTCCATACACCCCCACTAGTTCACCAGTTCAGGATGTTGACACGGTCCTTCGAAACCGTGATCATATTCTTCGCATTTTGTGGGACAATCTTCACATGGCAAGAAATCGCATGAAGCAACAAGCTGATCAACACCGTTCTGAGCACACTTTTTAAATCAGCGATATGGTTTTTCTTCATCTCCAGCCGTACAAACAATCATCCTTGAAACTCAAAGGGCGTCATAAGCTCGCTCCAAAGTTCTATGGGCCATATCGGATTCTTCAGAAGATTGGGTCCATTGCTTATAAATTGGAACTTCCTCCTTCTTCCCGCATTCATCCAGTCTTTCATGTCTCTTGTCTGAAGAAAGTTCTTGGCACCAACATCAGTGGACAAACGATTTTACCCGAACTGAATAATGAAGGATCCATCCTTTTGGAGCCAGAGGCCATCCTCAATCGACGCACGCGTCAGCTTCGCTCTCGCTCTATCACAGAGGTCTTAATTCAGTGGCACGACATGCAACCAGAGGATGCTACATGGGAACCACTCCTTCAGATTCAACAACAATTTCCACATCTAAAACTTTGAGGACAAAGCTTTTTTTAAGGGGGAGGGGATGTTAGGAACCCATGTCTTTACTTTGTTAGTATGTTGTTGTTGGACGCATATGCTTTGTAAGTCGTCCCGTAGTATTTGTTGATCAATAGTTTATGTTATTGTTGTTGGCGCATATGCTTTGTATGTCGCCCGTAGTAGTGTTGATCCATAGTTTGTAACGGCCCATGGTTTTGACCCATAGTATTGGCGCCCAGAATTAGTATATAAGTGTGTGTTGAGACCTATGAAGGCACCGTGAAGTTAATTGTATTGAGCTTGCTCAAAGGAGGTTTCCCCCTCGAAGTGGCCTGTCATCAATATAAAAGTGATTCTGAATTCTGTCATTTCTGCTATTTCACATATTCTTGTTAATTAATTGTTGCAGGTGCATCACAGGGCGATTTCCAGTTAAGGGCACTATGTTCCTGGATGAATCACGAAATGGAGCGAGCTCAGGACTACCACATTACGTTGCAGCAAAATGGAAAAGCCCACTAATGATTAGGGCAGAGCCAACTCACCCTGAAAGAATAATTTACAACCATAGGATTCTCACCCAGGATGAGGAGCTGATCCCCATTTTCCTTTCAAAGCAGCAGGACGCTGTTGCTCACTTGGATGTTACCCTCCAAAGCACACACAAGGAGGTTCATGAGTCTATTACTGAAAGGTGGCACAGAGTAGCGAGTGATTTAAAAAGAAGAGAGCTCCACTCCCCTCTCAGACTTGAAGCTGCTCTTTTCAAAGCCAAACTCTATAGGGAAACATTGATAAGGAATCAGCTCAGATGGATTGGAATGAGGCTGAACCCCCCATTTTTCCTGCCCCCGGTTATTAAGGAACCAATTCATGAGGAAGAAGAGAGGAGAGCATGGATCAAGGAGGAATAGAGCATGGGCTACTACAAGCAGGCAGGGACCCCCAAGGTGGTAGCATGGGATATCAGAGAAGTCATCGGAGAGCCGAACATGTCACCCAAGGATGGGTGAATCCTTCAAGTATGGGGGAGAATGATGAGTCCAAATTACAGGTATCTGATAACCTTTTTCCCGCAGTAAAGCACAAGCAAAGGCGAAGAAATACACTCGTTTTATGGGAAAAATGTTTTACCTTGATTATTTAATGAAGTTGTTTTAAGGATTATTCTTGTATGTTTATATGTGTGTTCAATAAACTAATTCTGTGGAAATCGAGTATGATTGAGCATATTCAAGTACATTAAAGGACAAACACGCAGATCACGCAGAAGACTGAGAGATCATGCAGAACTCAGCTCCTTTTTCCTGATTTCTAGAAGGAACACTTGTTCAAACAAAATCGACATTTAGACATATAAGTTAGGTAGAGTATTAGAGGCTTATATATATGGGTATCTCGGCTAGCGAGGGATCCCTGTTGCCATTTTTGAGAAACATTGCTTTATGTTTTTATACTATTGAGATCCTTGGAGTTATAGACTTTTGTTGAACCATGAAGCTAATGTTTTAAATAAAGGATTGATGTTGCATTCCAATCAGCGTATATAAGTTTCGTTCACTCCTAAGTATGGGTTGGAGAGGGCCCCTCCAACACGTAAGTTAGGAGATCTTATTTTTCAGGTATTTTCTATTATGTGCTTTACATTGATTAGAATCTATATCACATATGGAAGCATTTGAATGGTGTTCTGATTCCGTAGTAATTTATAACACATTCTGTAGTTCAGCAATACTGGTTCAGTAGTCCTGTAATGGCATTCCTCTATTTTGACATTTGAATAATATATATCAGAATTCTAGTTTTATGCATTCGATTTACAGTAATTGCTCCTTAGATTGCAGATCCAGCTTTCACTGTTTGAGAATATATTTGCTATGTTTTCAGCATTCACTTTCATAATCTAAATTCCCTATTTGCAGCAAGTAAATTCTTAGGGACATCTTTCACTTTCAGCATTTAAATTCTTTAATATAGATTTACTGTCTTCAATATTTGGACTTCTTAGTATAAGTATTTCTTTTCATACATAGACTAGGAAATCTTTAAACATTAAATACCAATACCCAACCACGACAAAGACTATCTTATAAGAGCACATATAGTGCTTGCACCTTGGAAGTTTGTACGTACCTCGGGTTGATAATTAAAGTAGGCTTTTAGTACAACTGCCCTCATTAGGAATCCATACTGGGAGATCACCACTTCCCTATCGACCACTCGGGCATTTAAAGCCAAGATAACTGTTCTAGGCGAATTAATGAAGGAATCGAACGAAGGATCTGCCAAATTTGGCTAATGGATACTACATTTAATGCTAAGATAGCCATTGAAGGGCACAAAGAGAGTGTGCTGCACCTATAAATAATGCAGCAGTAAGACTCGTGGGCGTTACCATAGTACTTAGAATTTCTTCAAGACATTATTTTCTCAGCTTACTTCGCAAATTACCAACTAGTTAGCAAGTAGTGTGCAAGTGAATGTCTGAAAGGTCTTCGGTAGAGAAAGAAATCACGCTCCTGGAGGTTGTGAAAATATTTCAACACAGAGGTATTGAAGTTTTAATGAGAACCCCTGAGAAGAGAATTGTCAAAGATAAGCCTGAATCATCCCGTAGATCACCAAGGCACACTATATCCATGGAGCCCAAAGGAAAGGAACTGATGCAGAAGATCAAATTACCAAAGCTAAGCTCGGTATTGCTGAAAGGCATGCAGACTACTAAGGAAATTCCGCTCAGGTTCACGCCTGACTATATATCACCGAGGGCACAGGGTGCGCCAACAATGAAGCTACCAAAGAATACAAAATACGATATTCCACTATCACCGATTTCAAAGCATGTGAAATTGGCCGATAATATGCTTAGCAAAATACAAGAATGCAAATGAGAGGACTATGAACTACTACAAATACAAAAGGAGGACAACGAACCAAGGTTTCAACAGTTCCAGCCAGACATGTATATGTGTTGGAAGAAAGATGTAAAAGGAAACCAGAACTTAGTGGCACAAAGCTGGTTATCTGGAATTGCGGAGTCGGTACTGTTAAATTTATTACAACTCCCGCATTTTGACAGGTCCCCAGAAGTTAATGTGATGGTGCGAACCTTAATGGTGCGCATGCACCAAGGGTACCTGTGGCTCGACCGAAATGTCGACCTGAACATTGATTTGATCCATCACATAACAGGTTTGAGCAAGAGAGGCGCAGACCCAAAGAAAGTTTTTCAAGGAAAAAGTAAGGATAAAGAAGTAGCCACATTAATGAAACAGACTACACCTGCCGTGAAGGGAAAGAGAGGTTATTAGTCTGACGATATAGAGGACAACGCAACAAAGTTTGTCACACAACTGTTAGTTGGTAAAATTCTAAGGAAATGTAGACCACTAGAAGTAACTGCGGGTGCAATATTGCTAGGTGCAAGTGCCCCAGAGGGAGAGAAGTATAACTGGTGTCAGTACCTACTGAATGAATTCCTCGATGAGCTGCTTGAAGTACAGGTAAGTGGAACTTATTTCCACTTCACATGGCTGATAATCCTAATGGCGTTCATCGGCTAGAAAGAACCAAAGGGTTATGTCGGCGTGATCATTGATAAAGATGACAGCAGAGGGCCACGCTATCAAAACGCTCGTGCGAACCTAGATCCACAGAAGAAACAAGCAATGAATGAGGTGTTCCAAACCTACTATCATCAACTGCGCAATATCATCACCGTCACGCCGCGCATATCAAAAGAGGTAACAAGAAAATACATACAAACTGTAAACTTTTATGCTAACATGCATTGCATTCATATCTCGGCAAGGGCGCAAAGGAAGAACATAGAATGGTTCGAGGGACAATATCACATGACAGAGGAAGATATTGACTTCTCATGAAAGAATGGCCTGCGCATTATTGGGTCGAAATCTTTGATGTCCTAAGCGATGATGGGGAGCACAATCCAATTCCATGCCCCATTATTGAAGACCCACCAAAGAGGAAGGAACCTGAAATTCCAATGCACCCGAAGGGACCACAGAAAAATTCCAAAGCAAGTAAAGAAAAGATTGATATAGCCCCTAAAGATTGAAATAATCACTCAGGTCATCAATGAAAAGATGGAAGACATGATGATCGAGAAGGAGAAGAAGGAAAAGGTACTTCAAGAAACCTTGAAGGATAACATTAATAAGTTGGAGGTGATTACGGAAAAATTTGAACAGGTACAGTAGAGATTTTCAGCGTAGAAAGATTCAGACTCCGAGGTGAAGTTGGGAGGCACTCCGCAGAAACAAACACCGCAGTTTACCCTGGCGGCACCGACGAGGTCCCGCATTGTCCATTTACAACCATTAGTAGTAAGGATTCCGCTACCTGACGAAATAATGTTGGATACAAAGGATGTAGAGTGCGTGGAAATCGATCTTGCAAAGATCCCGTTGCCAGGCCTACATTACTTGCAGTTGCAAGTTGGTGAAGAAATGCATGACAGAACTATTTATGCAATCAAAGGGCAAGCAGAACTACAAACAAGATACAAAGAGATGGAGGAAGCTAGCTCGCATAGAGCTATGGAGCTTCAAGATGAACATGATCGTCAGAAAAGGCTAGAATCCACGATCACTGTGTTTGCAGATGAAATACCGGAATTTGAAGTACAAACGGATGAAAATGACACTTCTCCATCCGTGATGACACTAAAAATGGTTGAAATTACCTCACTCTTGGCCCATTTGATGGTTATAACCCTTAGGAACATTTTTCCAGACCAAACCATCTCCTGAAAATCATCAGAAAACCTTGTTTTTGGCCATTTTTTCCCAAAAACGATGGTATCCTATGTATAGAGTAGGGCATACTAGGATGTGTGCGCGACTCTTATGCCTATAGAGTAGGGCATGTGCGTGACTCTACTTCAATAAAGTAGCGCACACCTTGAAAAATGCGCTGGTTTACAGTAGGAAGAGTAGGGAATTTTCCTGAATTAGTCCAAATCTCGAATTTTGGTTAGTTTGAGTTGGTTTGGGAACTTCCTAATCGGTTATAACTACTTTTCCTCTCCTTCATTGACTATATAAAGAAGGTAGATGTTGGCTTAAACTGACCCAGAGGTTTTCAATTAGACCCAGTTTCTTTGCGGTTCTCCCTTTGACCAACAAAACCCCTTCGCACCGGCCCTTTCGGAAACAACCTACGAGCAGGTTGAGGTCTCACCCGAGGTGTATCTTTATGGGGTACTGCGGAATCAGGTTTCCACAGTAAATGATGAGTTGTTTATCAGAACAAGCTATGCAGCGCAGTACAGAAGGATGGCGCTGTGGGCAGAGTGATGTGGTACGCAGCTGTGAGGCACCTGCAACAATTACTTAATGAAAATATGCGAAATAGCAGAAATGACAGAACTCAGAATCACTTTATATTGATCACGGGCCACTTCGAGGGGGCAACCTCTTTTGAGCAAGCTCAATACAAATAACTTCACGGTGCCTTCATAGGTCTCAACACACACTTATATACTAATTCTAGGCGCCAATACTATGGGTCAAAATCATGGGCCGTTACAAACTATGGATTAACAATACTACGGGCGACTTACAAAGCATATGCGCCAATAACAATAACACAAACTATTGATCAACAAATACTACGGGACGACTTACAAAGCATATGCGTCCAATAACAACATACTAACAAAGTAAAGACATGGGTTCCTAACATCCCTTCCCCCTTAAAAAAAAGCTTTGTCCTCAAAGCTTTAGATGTGGAAATTGCTGTTGAATCTGAAGGAGTGGTTCCCATGTAGCATCCTCCGGTTGCATGCCGTGCCACTGAATTAAGACCTCTTTGATAGAGCGAGAGCGAAGCTGACATGTGCGCCGATTGAGGATGGCCTCTGGCTCCAAATGGATGAATCCTTCATTATCCAGTTCGGGTAAAATCGTTTGTCTGCTGATGTTGGTGCGAAGAACTTTCTTCAGACAAGAGACATGAAAGATTGGATGAATGCGGGAAGAAGGAGGAAGTTCCAATTTATAAGCAACGGACCCAATCTTCTAAAGAATCCGATATGGCCCATAGAACTTTGGAGTGAGCTTATGACGCCCTTTGAGTTTCAAGGAGGATTGTTTGTACGGCTGGAGACGAAGAAAAACCATATCGCTGACTTGAAAAGTGCGCTCCGAACGGTTCTGATCAGCTTGTTGCTTCATGCGATTTCTTTCCATGTGAAGATTGTCCCACAAAATGCGAAGAATCTGATCGCGGTTGTGAAGGATCGTGTCAACTTCCTGAACTGGTGAACTGGTGGGGGTGTATGGAAGAAGAGCTGGAGGTGCCTGAGCATAGACTGCTTCATATGGGGTCATTTTAGAGGCAGTGTGGTAAGAGGTATTGTACCACCATTCAGCGAGAGGGAGCCACTTTGCCCAATGATGTTGTTGTTCAGAGGTGAAGCAACGAAGATAAGTTTCCAAGCATTTATTGACAATTTCAGTCTGACCATCTGTTTGTGGGTGATACCCTGAACTCATCTGCAGTTTGATGCCCGTGTGGCGAAATAGTTCTGTCCAAAAATGACTGGTGAAAGTTGCATCACGATCCGAGACAATGGAAGAAGGGATGCCATGAAGACGAAAGATCTGGTCCAGAAAAATTTGAGCGACGGAGGAGGCTGTATAGGGATGGCTGAGAGCACAAAAATGACTATATTTGGAGAGGCGATCAACCACAATGAGAATCATTGTCTTCCCGCAAGATTTAGGGAGCCCTTCAATGAAATCCATAGAAATATCTGTCCAAATCCGTGTAGGTATGGGCAAGGGTTCAAGCAATCCTGGGAGGAGTGTTGTTTCACCCTTATTGCGCTGGAAAGTATCACATTCGGCCACCATCTGTTGAATTGTCCTTTTCATGCCCTGCCAAAAGAAGTTACACCGTGCTCGTTCATATGTTTTGAGGAACCCAGAGTGCCCTGCTGATGGAGAAGCATGGAGTTCATAGAAGACATCCTGTTTAAGATCTGTGCTCTGGGGAAGCACCAGACGACCCTTGTATCGTAGAGAAGCACCATCCCAAGAGTAATGTGGTACAGCAGAAGGATTGTTGGTCAAGCGTTGGATGATTTGAGATAAGGAAGAGTCATTGACATAACCATGTTGAATAGATTGCAACCAATTTGGAACGGGCATAGAAATAGCTGAAAGAGAACCTTGGGCATCAAATGTGCGAGAAAGAGCATCTACCACAATATTATCTTTACCCTTCTTGTAAGTGATCTCATAGTCATAACCCATGAGTTTGCTAACCCATTTCTATTGTGCCGGGGAGGAGACACGCTGGTCCAAGAAATATTTCAGACTCTGGTGATCAGTCTTGATGTAGAAATGATTTCCTAATAGGTATGGGCGCCACTTCTGTATTGCATGCAAAATAGCCATCATTTCCTTTTCATAGGTAGAGGCAACTAAATTCTTACCTGAAAGGGCTTTGCTGGTGAACGCAATGGGGTGTTCATCTTGAAGGAGAACAGCACCAAGACCATTGCCGCAAGCATCACTCTCAATAGTGAAGGGCTTGGAAAAATTGGGCATAGCTAGCACAGGTGTAGTACACATAGCTTGTTTTAGCTGGTCAAATGCACACTAAGCAGCAGGTGTCCATGTAAAAGCATCCTTTTTCAATAGAGCAGTTAATGGAGCTGCAATCTTCCCATAATCCTTGACAAACTTGCGGTAGTAGCCAGTCAACCCCAAAAAACCACGAAGGCTCTTGAAAGTCTGAGGATGTGGCCAATTGGTCATGGCATCGATTTTGGCAGGATCCACGTGAACCCCTTGTGCTGAGATAATGTGCCCAAGATACTCAACTTCCTTCTGTCCAAAAACACATTTAGACTGCTTGGTATGGAGATGATGGTCGGAGAAAACTTGCATGACAAGATCCAGATGCTGGAGATGTTCATCCCATGTTTTACTGTAGATGAGGATATCATCAAAGAATACCAGAATGAATTTCCGCAAGTAGGGTCGAAATATTTTATTCATTAAGGCCTGGAATGTGGAAGGAGCATTAGTGAGGCCAAAGGGCATGACCAAAAACTCATAATGGCCATCATGTGTGCGGAAAGCTGTTTTAGGAATATCATCCTCATGAACCCGAATTTGATGATATCCAGAACGAAGATCCAACTTGGAGAAAAAGAGGGCCCCATGAAGCTCATCAACAACAGGAATTGGAAACTTATCCTTGATGGTGAGGTGATTAAGTGCTCGGAAGTCAATGCAGAGGCGCCATGACCCATCTTTTTTGCGAACAAGAATAACTGGAGAAGAGAAGGAACTAGTGCTTGGGCGAATAATACCGTGCTTCAATAAGTCCCGAACGAGCATTTCAATCTCTGTTTTTTGATGAAATGGGTAGCGATAGGGTCTGATGTTGGGAGGAACGCTGCCAGGAAGGAGCTTAATACGATGGTCTTTTGGCCTGGAAGGTGGTAAGCCCACTGGTTCAGCAAAGACACCTATATACCGATCCAGAATTTGTTGTAGATCCAAAGGAGTGGTGGAGACCGCTGATGGTTGCATCTGGATGGAATGGATCTGAGCGATGACCCCATGTGAACTCTTCTTGAGGATTTTTTCCATGCGATGTGAACTAATGATGCTGAGAGAACCTGGTTGTAATCCTGTCAATGTGTGTTTTTGTCCATTGAGGGAAAACTGCATCCAAAGTTCAGCAAAATACCATAAGATAGGGCCAAGTGTGCGTAGCCATTGAGCGCCCAAAACCACATCACATCCGCCTAATGGCAAGGCATACATGTCAGAGCGCAAGGTATAATCTCCCATAGAGATACGCACATTTTGACACTTCCCTTTGCAAGGTAAGGTGCCCCCATTGGCAATCATGACTTCAAAGTTGGAGCAAGGATGGATAAAACAATCAGCTTGTTTGGCGATCCGAGGGTCAATGAAATTATGAGTGCTACCAGAATCAATGAGGATTGTAAGAGGAAGCTTCTTGAAGTAACCCCTGACCCGCATTGTTTGGGGGGTGGTGATTCCAGCTAAAGCATGGAGAGATATCTCTGGTTGGTCATCCTGAGACGGAGGGTCAATAGGCGGTTCCTGAATGTCGACCGGAGCATCCAGTGTTTCTGGATCTTCGTCACCCATTTCAGAGGCAGGCGGAGACTCCACATCCAGGAGATAGAGCTTTTGCTGAACACATCTATGTCCCTGAGTGAATTTCTCATCACAATTATAGCAAAGCCCCTTTTCTCTGCGTGCTTGCATCTCTGCTTCAGACAAACTCTTGATAGGGGTCGGTCGAGGATCCTGCGGTATAGGTGGTCGCTGAGAACCCATATTTCTGAAGGGAACAAAAGTGGGCTTGGAGCGTTGCTGGGCTGCAATCTTGTCTTCTGCCAACTTAGCCAACCCGAGTGCTTCCATCATTGTGTTGGGACAGAACATTTTGACCTCAGAGCGAATGGCATCCTTTACACCACTGATAAAACAACTCCGGTAAAATTCATCAGTCAATCCTTCGGTGTGGTTGGCTAGATTCTCAAATTCGGTTTGATACTCTCTCACAGTTCCAGTTTGGCGAAGTTTATTGAGGGCTCCTGTGAATTCTTCAAAAGCACTAGGACCAAATCGTTGCAAGAGGAGCTGACAAAAGTCTGGCCAGTTGGGCTCTGGATGAGCCTTGATGTACCAACGGTACCATTGAAGAGCTTCCTGTTCCAAATGAAAGGATGCCAACGGAACCTTGTTGACATCAAAAGTATTATGCAGACTGAAATACTGTTCTACACGATAGATCCATCCAGTTGGATCGGTACCATTGAAGCGAGGAAAATCAAGCTTCAGACCACGAAAATTGCTGGAAGAAGAGAACCCATTGTCTACTGAAGACTCGGACTGCCGTTTGTTGTTCATAGCTGAATGTTCAAGGTGGAGACCGAGAAATTTTTCATCCAGATCCTGGAGTTTGGCTTGGATGGCTGCAAGTGCTTCCTCCATGGTTTTTGCTCCTGCACGGGTGACAACCATAACCGGGATTTTTTTTTTTTTTTTTTACAGACTGGAGCGGCTACGGCTCGTAAGGAATCTGGAACAACGCCGACCGGCTGGATCTGGAATGGCTTGCAAAATGGATCTGAAACGGCGCAGCAGTGACCGACAATAGTTCAGCTAAAAGTCGATATGGACCCCAGGTATGTGCGACTTCCTAACAGTTCAGGGTTTTCACTCGGCCACCAATGCTGTCTGACGGCTTGCGTATTGGGGCAGTACTCCTCACTCCACGGCTCAGGTAAAACTGATAACCGCTTTGCCACAAACAACAGCTCTTGGTTTACCTCACGGGTGGGAACTAGTCAATCAGGTAGGGTTCGTTGCCCTTTTCGCTGGCAGGTCCTCCCAATGGGCCAGCTACTTCGGGGTTCCTGTGGTACTCCTCACAATGAGTTTTAGGGATTATGCCCAAGTACTTCCCACAATTAAGCGGATAGGGATTATTCCCAAATCCGAACCTGCAACAGATGCGAAAAAAAAATTTGGCAGAAATTTCACCTAGCGAGCCCAAGAAAGTGCTCTGATACCAGATGTGAGGCACCTGCAACAATTACTTAATGAAAATATGCAAAATAGCAGAAATGACAGAACTCAGAATCACTTTATATTGATCACGGGCCACTTCGAGGGGGCAACATCCTTTGAGCAAGCTCAATACAAATAACTTCACGGTGCCTTCATAGGTCTCAACACACACTTATATACTAATTCTAGGCGCCAATACTATGGGTCAAAACCATGGGCTGTTACAAACTATGGATTAACAATACTACGGGCGACTTACAAAGCATATGCGCCAATAACAATAACACAAACTATTGATCAACAAATACTACGGGACGACTTACAAAGCATGTGCGTCCAATAACAACATACTAACAAAGTAAAGACATGGGTTCCTAACAGTAGCAGGATCTATGATGCGAGCAGTACCGCACGGTGCAGGCAACACTGCGGGCCGCACCAAGGGTTTCTTACCGCTGCGAATCTTCTATTGGAACTGCGAATCACCCACGATTATCCTCTTCTTGGAAAATCTCAGAAACGTTAAGGCACTGAGATGAATATCACTCATCCATTCATTCAGGCACTTGTTGGTTATCTTTTTGGCGTTCATTCTAGAACTTGGGTTATTACAATGTGAACTGAAATGATAACATGATTAACGGTGTTGCGTTCCTTCATTGTGCTTAAGAAAGTATTTAAACTTAAATGACTGATTCACGACCTTAACATATAATTGAAATGTTTTCCATTCATCTGCTTCCGTGGATCCTAGCATATCATTCCCAAACTTCTCCTATTGGTAAATTCATATCAAAGTTCTCATATTACAGCATGCAAGGAAACATTCAAGCATTCATTCTACAGAAAATACAAAAAGTCATTCATTCATAAACATCATCACATAACACAATATTTAACGTGGTTCACTTCCCCGGATGGAAAGCTAAGTCCATAAGAACGGTTGGTAATATATTTCTTTCAAATGGGATGGGGCAACCGCTCTTAGTCTGCGCACTCAGTTGCAGACTCTTATTTCTGTCGGCTAGGTCTCTGTGCACACAGCTGCAGAGCCTTTACAATATTCTTAGCTTAGAGATATTTTACAATACAAAAGGGTTATCTCCTTAAGTTCTCAGCAACTACAAAATAATAACAATCCAAAAAGAGAATAACACTGAGAACCCCCATTCCATACAAAATGTCTTCTTAAATAGATCATGCCCGAAGGTCATGTCTGTACAATGCCGAAGACCTAAAACCCAAAACCCTAAGGGTTTCCAAAACTGTGCCGGTTTTCCAAACCAGCTTGCTGGCTCCTGGTAGCGTCTGCTTGATCATGGCGGATCTCCACGTCCTTATTCTATCGCACGCGTGCCTACAGGATGCTTCTGCCGAACCGTTTCTCTCTAATGGTTTTACCTTCTAAGCATGCCAAACGTTGCTTTCGTTAACAACCGACGCGTGGCCGCCTTCCTGTTTTTCCTACGTCCGCCGTTCGGCAATCCTGAAATATCTATCCAAAAATGGCTGCTACCGGTCGAGCCGGTAGCTACACTTGACACTTGTCCAGCACATCGCTTTGCTGGCTCCACGTGGCTTCCTAACTCCACAGCACTGCTCCTGCGCAGTACTGGTCTTTGCATCACGGCCAAAACTTTGACGCTGCACGCAACTCCGCAGTCTCGTCAAAAGTTGGATACTGCGCACAACTTCGCAGCATCCTCAATACTTAGCCAAAATTGTGTGTCTGAACTGCGCTCAATTCAGCTTTCCCTGCTTGCCTCAAAAAGGTGCTTCCAAAACTTTAACTCAACCTGGGCCCAACATGCCCCTAACACTTACATGTGGCTTGTCCTCGAGCCACTGATTGTTTCAGCAGTCTCACTCTGCATCGCAATTGGTGGGACGAACTTGGCCGCGAACTCATCATATGCACCGCACAACTGCACCACTGCTTCTCTTGTATCCTCCTCAACCTGTTTAATTGTCTCAATTAGTGTTGGAGTTATTTCTTGTCCAATTTGATCCTGTACCTGCTCCTAGTTATCGCACAGTTCTAATAACTTATCTTCAATCTGCTGCGATACTGCCATGGCATTCTCCAGGAGCTACTGCGACTGATTATCCATCTCAGTCTCTTTTTGTCGTAGTTCCTGTACTTCTTTCTTTAAGCTGGATATCTCCTTGTATCTCGACAACCTTTCTCTAGGTGGCAGAGCTTTCACCTCTGCGTTCAACTTGTTGAGCGCAGTCTGTTTTTCTTGTACCGCGGTCTTGACCTGCAGCAACCTTTGATCCTCTTCAAGGGTCGCGATTTCCTACGAAACCTTATCCAGGAGAGATTGGCACTTAGCCATCTCACTTGTGATGCTTTTCGAGGCGGCGCTCACTGCTTGCTCTCTGACTTGTTGTTCAGTTAATGGCGCCTGCTTATTCATCTTATCCTTCAATGTAGCAATATCGGCCTCATAATAAATCTCTTTGTCCTGCATATCTGTCTGCAAGGATCTCACCTTATCTCTGATCCTCAGAACTATGTCCGCAGGATCATCCTGGATTTCTATGCCTTTGATATCCTTCACCACATTGGATATGGTGGTCTCCAAATTCTGTCGGTGGTCTTTTTCGTTGCATAGCTATACTTCTGCCTTCTGCTGAATTTGTCTGTTTGCTGCGGTGAGTTCTGCCTATAACTTCATTGATTCAACCATTCGTTCATGCATCTCCTCCACGATCTGCGTGTGGATGAAGTGCAATCCTGGTAACGGGATTTTGGCTAAGTCGAGCTCTACCCTCTTGACTCCCTTTGTGTCCAAGGCCACTTGCTCTGCTATTGGAAACACAACATCCAATGGGTCCACATGGACAATCCTAGTCTTCGACGGCAATGTTATTGCTAGCTGCTAGCTTCCTTGCTGCAAGGTTCCTCTTTTGTGACATAAATTATTTCATCCTTTTCCTTGAAAAGAGAACCATTGCTCATTATTTTTTCCGAGTTGCTTCCAAGTTCACTAAGCAACAATTTGAACTCTTGAAAGTATTGCCTCCACTTGTCTTCAAAGGATGTTTTAAGTAATTTTCTAAACTCCTCATTCTCCTCTAAGGTTCCTTTCTCATCCTTACTCATGCTGGCCAATGAATGCACTTCTTCTCCTACTTCTTCCCTTTCACCAAAGTACATCCAGTTTCAGTTTCTAAGGTTGGTGGCTTATTTCTTTGACTCCTGGTCTTCATTAATGTTATACCACATCAGGTGCAAAGACCATGCTCTGATACCACTGTAATGTCCCTTGTTAGGAATTTTATTAAAATGGCAATTTTCCACTTTTTTTCCCTAGTTCGACCTTTGATTAGTTTTGATCTCTAGGTCCCAAATTTACCCCAAATGATCGCAAATATTCTTAGAAGGTATATGAATGATATTAGAACATAAATATGTGTTTCAGGGATTCCTTTGGACCTTTAAAATACTTCTGCAAATACTCTTTCAATTCTGGTCAATGTAGGTAACTTTACTAGTGATTTCCCTTTGACTAGTATTGGTCTCCAGGCGTCAAATTGATTCCAAATGCCTTCAAATATTCAAGCAAGTTGTATGAGTGATATTAGGATTTGAATATGATGTTCAGGGATGACATATGGCCACCAAAATACCTCTTCAAACTCTCTTAATATTTTGGACCAAGTATGCAATTTTACTAGTAATTTGGGGTTCAAATTCCCATGGGGTAAGTACTGAAAATGGCTTCCCAATTGCCTCCAAACCCACTCAAATTTATGAAAAGAGTTATGGAATGTATTAAGGATGTTATTAAGGTCTCATTTTCACCATTAATTGATTTTTACATCTGTTCCAACCCTCTCCCATTAAACTGCAAAAATCACCAATTCGACCCTTGGGGAAATGACACTATTTCTTCTCCCAATGCAATTAAACTGAGTAAAAAAATACTTCAAATGCTCAAGTACAGTACATGAAACTTGTAAAATACATCAATGGTAGTCCATTAATCACAAATGCGTCATAGAATCATCCATTCATTCGAAATCATCATCAATACATTGGTTCACAACAAGGTAGTGGGGAAATGACATTGTTCTTCCATTGAAAATGAGATTTATACATTTATACTTGGAATTTCGAACTGAAAATTTCTGGAGATGAAGAAAAGAGTATTTAATTCATATTACAAAATAAATGGGGCATTAGAAGCTCCCCCAAAGAGTGCAATAGCTCACCAAAAAATCCCTCCCTCAAGGATCAAGAATATGCCATCAAAACTGGAAATGGTTGAAGGAGTGAGCTGCAATAGAAGAAACCATGAGCTGACCTGTAGCTTACACCTGGAAATAAAGACTCCATTAAAGCTCCAAATGAAAGGTCTGAATGGCCTTTCCAATTACCAACTTGGATGGGAATCTTTCACCCTCGAAATTGGCTAAGGCAAGAAACTAGTCATCCACTAGCTCTCCCTCTTCACAAATGCAATTGCAAATTCTACAAATGATCAAAAGCTGGTTTAATTCTTTTTTATTGACATTTATAAAGTTATAATGTCTTCCATGGGTCGAATTCCTTGCAAGAGACTCATGCCAACTCAAGTTGGGAAGAGATTCCAAAGAACGCCACTTGTACAACAATTCCTAGTCTCCCACTTCCACCAAATCACATGTGGAAGCATCTTAGCTGCCCTAACACCCTTGAGCGCCCTCTTGGAGTCTATTTTTAGCCTTGACATGTCATATATGTCATATTTCATCCTTCAGGTCTGATTTGTGTCATAGCATCTTCATCATTGTTGTCATAGAGCTAGGGAATCTAGCCCAAGTGTCTCACTAGCTCCAAATTGCCTCTTCCTCTTCCATGGGAGTTACTCTTCCTCTATATTTCGACCTTGGATGATTCATGTCATGAATAATACCTTTTGGAATCCCCCAAGTATGTTAGCATTCACCTTGAATTCGAATTTGTGAGAGAATGATGCCAAATGTAGTGGGGAAATCTAGCCATATGTGGGTCCCACTTCCTCCATGTGTCTTCACTATGAAATGCCACTTTGATTTTCACTTGTATATATTTATTTATCTCCTTTATTAGATATTTATGCCATCCTAATGTTCCAACATCATTTATCATCTCCATTATTCACAATCCCAAAGATTCCACCCCAAACCTAGGAAACTAGTAATTTCCCTCCTTGGCAATTATTTGACCTTTAGCATCAATTTGACAAACACTAATGAATATGGCCATTGTGATTAGGCCATTGTGACCCCATGCCAATTTTGGTACATGAAACTTTGTGATTGCGTCACGCAGCTGAATATAGTACTGGTAAAATACTTCTGATGTTGCATGCTGGCCCTCTGCATTTGTGTTTGTCCATAGGTTGACGAACTTAAACCCTCTAGGATCCTTGGTATCCATAACGACGCCTGCATAATCTCGTGGCTCCTTCTATCCGCAAAAAGCAATGAGGACGATGAGCCAGGTGAAATGGAACTGGCCTCCATTCACCTGGGTGTCGTTGAGTTCTTCAAGGAACTCATTGAATAGAAACTGACACCAATTGAAGTTGTGGCCTTCGGCTGCTGTGGAACCAAGGAGTATTGCGCCCACAGGAACCTCCGAAGGCCTAGCTATTTTGAGCATCTTGCCTACGAGGAACTACGTTACAAATCTTGTTGCTTGGTCCTCTATGTCTTCTATCGAGAATCCTCTTTTGGCCTTCACCACCTAGTGGGTCTTCTTCATCTTCTCAACAGCCTCTTTTTCTTTGCTCTTCCCCTGGAAGAATTGCTTCGGATCCTTACCACGCTTGCTTAGCCCGGTGATGCGGTGGATCAAATCAATATTAATATCAACGTTCCTGTCCAGCCACAGATAACCTTGGTGGATTCGCGCCATGAGTGTGTGAACCACGATATTCAGTTCTGGAGAACGGTCAAAATGTGGCAATCTCAACAGGTTCAGTAGCCCCGACTGAACGACAGGTGCTAACCAACTGTCAGCTACCAGGTTCAGAGTTCCCTTGGCATCCTTTTTCCAGCACATATACTGGTTTGGTTGAAAATCTGGGTATTTGGGAACATTTGGCTCATCTTTCTTCATTCCCAAGAGGTCATAATCCTCCCATTTACAATCAGCTATCTTTCCCAGTAGATTCTTAGCAACATTTACATGCTTTGACATAGGTGACAGCGCGATGTCGTATCTCGCATTCTTGGACAATTTAAACATAGGGGCATTTAGTGCCCGCGGGGAGATATATTCAGGTGTCATCTTCAATGGTTCTGTCTGGAACGCTGGTGCTTTTTGTGCCGAGGATCCCAACTTTATGATGTTGGATCGAGGTGCAGTTACAACTTTTCCCTTATCTTTTGGTTTTTCCTACATCGTGGGATTAATTCTTGGTGATCTGCGGGATCCTTCACCTTGTTCTATGGCGACCTTCTTAATTGGAGTTTTCATTAATTGTTGAATCCATCCTTGCTGAAAGATCCTCAGTGCTTCTTCAAGGGTCAGTTCTTCTTCTCTAAAGGAAGGTTCGGACATTCACAAATGAGGTAGCGGCTAGGACAGACAGAATACAGATGATTACTAGCTCAAAGAGGTTAATCGCAAGAAAATTCTAAGTGCTTAGTAACGCCCGCGAGTCTCCCAACGGTGTTATTTATAGGCACAGCAGACCCTCTCCCACGCCCTTCAATGGCTAGATAAGCATTTAATGTGGTGTCCATTGGTGAATTTGAGCGGATCCTTCGGTCTTTTCTGTCGTCAGCATGCTCAGAACGGCTATCTTCGCTTTAAATGGTGAAGTGGTTGCTGCAACGGTCATCTAACGGCTATTTTTCTGAAAATCCTTGCAACGGCTAGTTTTCTCTGGATGCTACGCCGAACTGTGCGGCAAGCCATCTGCAACCCTATACGGCTACTTCGCAGTGCCGAAAATTTCCAACTGCACGGCTTCCACTATATATATTTTTCTTCTCTCTTTTTTGTTTTTTCCTCCACGCAGCTTCAACAGTGCTGCGCAGTGCATGGATCATTCTTCTTATCATACCTTTTTCCTTTTATCATACATGTACAGACTCATTTACATTTCTAGTGTCCACTTTCAACTGTACTTGACACTTAGAACTTCCTTCCTTGGTTCGTTATTCAGGGTTTTGCGAAGCAGTGCTATCATGGGATAGCT
Organism: Larix kaempferi; assembly: GCA_027924585.1. NCBI lineage: Eukaryota > Viridiplantae > Streptophyta > Pinopsida > Pinales > Pinaceae > Larix > Larix kaempferi. The sequence continues at coordinate 533,303 of BSBM01000646.1, forward strand.
TTAGCCTGCTTCCATTTATCAAAGCTGGCAAGGTATCACTAGCTAAATTGGCTAATTGTACTGCACCAGTGTTAGTAACATGTATCACAGTATATGGGCCAAGCCAATGCATCTTAAATTTACCCGGGAATTTCATGAATTTGCTATCATACAGGAGGACTAGATCACCTACCTGAAAACAATTGTTCTTTATATGGCGATCATGCCATGCTTTCTCGCGGTCCTTCTGAGCTTGCTGTTGGAATCCTGCGAGGAAGCAATCTTCCTCCAAGCCTTGTAAGTGTAGTAATCTTTATTTTAGAGATTCGCAGTCCGCCATCCCTGTAAATGCAGCGATTCTCAAACTAGGGACAATATATTCCATAGGCATTATAGCCTCCTACCCATAAACCAACCAAAAGGGTGTCTGTTCTGTCAATTTCTTGCATGTGGTTTTGTATGCCCATAGCACAGATGAGACGCGCAGGTCCCAATCGTCTCTATTTACATTGCACACCTTAGTGAGTGCGTTCTCCAATATTTTATTGAAAGCCTCTATAGTACCATTCTCCTGTGTATGATATGGAGTACTGCGCTGATGACAAATGTGGAATTCCTCTGTAAGCACCTCAATCGTCTTGTTCAAAAAGTGAGTACCTTGGTCACTCATCAAAATCTTCGGACAGCCAAATCTAGTAAGTATTTCTTCAAAAATAAACTGCGCAACAGTACTAGCACTGCAGTCCTTAACTGGTTTTTCTTCTGCCCATCTAGTGAGGTAATCCGTAGTAGTAATAATATACCTTGCACCTGTTCGTTTTCCTGGTGGGTTTATAGGACCCACAAAGTCTATTGCCCATTTTTCAAATGGCTGCAGTGTCAGCTATGGATTTAATGGCATCTCATCTCGGCATGATGGTTTTCCTGTCCTCTAACAGACATCACAGTTCCTGCAATGTTCTTTGGCATCTTTATGGATCGTAGGCCACCATAGCCCTGTGCGCAATATCTTCTGCGCAGTATCGCTTCCTGCATAGTGACCTCCCGTGATTCCTGAGTGTGCGTCGGCTATAATAAATGGCTTCTCATGATCGAGTACGCACCTATGCAGAACTTCATCCGGCCCAAGTTTGTCTAATTGTCCTGCAATTATAGTGAAGTCCGCAGCGCGCACCACTAACTGTTTTTTCTGCTGGACCAAGAATTTCTGGGGTGCCAGCCCTGTGGTTAGGAAGTCAATGATATCCTTGTAATAATCATCGGCAACCTGTATACTAAATAACTGCGCATCAGGCAGACTGTCCTCAATATTTGTCGGCTCCTCTCCTGACTCGATCCTTGATAGATGATCATGTCCCAAGTTCAGTCTACCTGGCTTGACAATAATTTCAAAGTCATATTCCTGGAACAGCAATATCCATCGGCATATGCGTCCCCCTAACACTAGCTTGTTGACCAAATATTTCAACGTAGAATGGTCAGTAAACATAAGGAAGTGCGATCCTAGCAAGTAATGTCTAAATTTTTGTAGGGCATATACCATCGCAAGGCCTTCCCTCTCAGTAGTAGTATAGTTCTTCTTTACTGTTGAAAGCTTTCTGCTACAAAATGCAATAGGGTGGTCAATACCTCCCTCTCCTGGCTGGGATAACACGATCCCTAGGGCAATACATGATGCATCGACATGGACATGGAATGGCTTCGTCCAGTATGGAAAGACTAGAATCGGCGCAGTGACCATCTTTTCTTTTAATGTGTCAAAACCCTGTTTGCATTCTGCGTTCCAAATGAACGGTGCGTCTTTCTTCAGCAGCTTTTCCATTGCTATGGTTATCTGTGCATAACCCTTTATAAATTTCCTGTAATATCCAGTATGGCCTAATGTAGATCGCAACATCTTGACTGAATTTGGTGTTGGTAAGTTTGCAATAAATGCAATCTTCGCAGGGTCTACCATCAATCCTTGCTTACAGACAATGTGGCCAAGTAAAATTCCATAAGGCACACAGAAAATACACTTTTTTAAATTCAAGGATATTTGATGCTGTCGACACTTCTCGAGCATCATGTGGAGATTCATGCAATAATTTTTCAATAGACCAAATACAGTCCAAGCATCAAAATACGCTTCTAAAAACTTGTGCATAAAATCTTTAAATGCTGCGACGATGACTCTAGAGAATATGGAAGGAGCGTTCTTCAGCCCAAAAGGCATGACGGTGTATTGGAATGACCCCCATTCTGTAGCAAATGTCGTCTTATGCCTATCCGCAAGATCAATCTTGATCTGATGATAACCAGAGAAACCATTAGTGAAAGAATATGCCTCATTTCCTCCAACGTTATCAAGCACTTCATCTGTGAATGGAGTAGGAAATGGGTCGTGCATGGAAGCATCGTTTAGCTTTCTGAGATCTACACAAATCTTGATCTCACCTTTTGCTTTCTTGTCTTGAACAACCATGGGGCTAATCCATTCAGATTCTTCAACTAGTTCAATGATTCCTCCTTCTAGCATCTTATCTAGCTCTGCACGCACTTTTTCCTTATAGCGTGGATTCAATCTGTATGGTTTCTGCTTGACAGGATTAGCACCTGGTTTTAAAGGTATTTTCATGACCCCTAGGTCTCCCAAAATTCCTTTCATCTCTGTAAATTTTGTTGGAAATAGTTCCTGATACTCATGTAAGGTATCTGCGATCTCTGCAATACTCTGATCGTCCGAATAATCTCCTATTGATGCGAACTTCGGCTCTTTGTGTGTGCCAATGTTCACTTTTTTTTGTTTTTACTGGTCCAGTCATATCTGGGATTTCCAACGAAGGTCCTTCTACCTCGCGTGCGCCTTCTAATTCTGGTATATCTATGTTGCGGGGGTCGTCCTCATCGTCTTCATTTGCATCGTCGGTATCTTCAGCTAAGTTGTAACACTCGATCAAGTGCTCTTCATGTTCCTTCCATTCTGACTGTAGGTTCGCAGGAACGCACTCTGTCCCAAAGAACTCCTGCAATGTTATGTTTTGATGATGACAATCATCCTGGAATATGCGCTTCTTGATTAGCTGTAATGCTTCGTGGATTAATGGATTCTCGTCTTCAAAATGGAAGTCCTTTCGGAAGTTCGCAGCGAGCAGCTCCCAATCAGTGAGTTCACTGCGCAACTCCAAGTCAAGGTACCATTTCTTTGGGATACCCGCATCCAATGTATGTACAAATAAATGTACCCATTCTGTAAGTGGTCTTTCCACCCATGCTTTTGAATAGATTTCAATGTGCTGACTAGGGTCTGTCTGTCCATTATATTTTTGAAAGGGTAAAGTAACATTTTCGGCGAATCGGATCTGCATCTTAGTTCTGCATTGATCCCAAGTGGTCAATGTTTTCTTATGTGCATTCCACCATCTGGAAGGTGTATCGTGCAATGCTATGTCTAAAGCTGGCAGTCTCTGCTCATCTAGTATAGCTGCAGTATATTCCCTTATGAAACTGTAAACATTAGCAGAGCCATCATATGTGGGAATAGGACTCACCTCTTTTTCGATCCAGTGCAGTGATTTCGTGACCTGCGCACATCTTCTTGTTGATACTTCATGCATGCGGCTTTGCCAATTCTCTAGTCCTTCATCCGAGTCAGAGATACAAGAAGTGTCACATCGCCAGCTGAGCGTACCGTCCGTAGTAGGATTAATGTAGTCTTCCTTGTTCACAATGAGCTGGTATAGTCAGTCTAAATCTTGAGCTTGGGATTCCTCCTAAATCATCTCACTATATCTATCACCTTCTTTAGGATCCAATGGTGTGATGACCCTAAGATGCTTCCCTTCAAAGATCATCTTCTTTGTCTTCAAGTTTATGATAGCCAAGTTATCCATAGCCCAATCAATTCCCAATATTGCTGGAAAAGGTTGACTATCATCCACAATTTCAATAACCTCGAAGTCTGCATGACTCTGTACTCTGTCAATGTCAACTATTACATTAGCTAAGCGGCCAAAAGGTATGACCTTCTCCTGATTAGCCATTCGTAACTGGATAGGTGACCAGAGAAACTTTGGTCGACCCATCTGCTGCCATGTCTGCTTAGTCACGACATTCACTTCTGATCCTAGATCAAGGATGACTTCATCCATCTCAAAATATCCTATCTGCACAGTAAGCCTCATCTCTCGGCCTATTATTTTGTGCTTCCTTATATGATGTACATCGCTCTCTGGAGTCTCTGTTACGATCTGAGGTTCATACTGGTTGATAAGCTTTTGGAGCTCTATTATGGCTTTTTCGCTTTTTAGTAACTTCATGCAGCTTCGCAAGAACTACGCAACAGAAGTACGGACATCTGTCGCAGTACTTGTTTTGTCACACGGAGCCGGCATGTCTTCAACATGCGGTGTTTCACTGCGCAGTGGGATCCTTGATGACTTATCCGCTGGTTCTCTAAAGGTATCCCGCGCGTCAATGAAGACCTCCTTGTTCTTCTATAGGTTAAGAGCGGGTGCGTTTCTTGGAGCTTTCTTTATCCATACTGTTTCAAGGGGATCCTTCTTCGTATGTGCTTCCCCTGATGTTTAAGCTTCTGCTCCTCTGTCACGGCCTATCTCAGCGCCAATGCGCGTGACCACGTTAATTCTTGGATCCACTGGTCTATTCTCTACTGCGATCCACTAGACGTTTGGATTCGGAGCCTCTGTTCGTCTTCTCTTCTGCATTTCCACCTCTAATACTGGGCAATCTTCAATGACATGCTCAAATGATTTACAATAATTGCACGTAGTGCATGGGTTAACACAATCTCTAGATACGTTCCCGGGTTGGCCACAGTTATAACAAATGACTTGGCCGCGGCCTCTTCCTTTTGTCGGACCAGCATTTCTTCCTCTACCGCGGTATCCACCACCACGACCTCTGTATCCTCCTTGGTCATATTGTGCATTTTCTTGCTTTGGCTGGTTATCTTCTTATACACGGTACAAGCCAGCGCCTCTCATTGAGTCCATATCCCTTTTTCTTTCATTCATTAATTCATATGCGCGGCAGTTGGATTCATCATGTCCAACTGATTTACAGAAATTGCAGTATAAATTCTTAGGAGTTTTCACATATTTCTGGATTAGGTAACAGTCTTCAGGTCTATGTCCTGTGGTTTTGCAAATTTCACACCATGGGGCCTAATTCTGATTTAATGGGTTAGGCGCACCACTATTAATATAGTCGCAGAATAGAGGGCAATGCTCGCGGTCATGACCTTCTCCTTTACAACTTGTACACCAGACCTCCTGTCTAGGTTCATATCTTTGTTCTTTACCATTTTTCATACTTTGTAGTTCAAGTGTGAGGGTGGTCAGCTGGTTCTGGATCTGAGACATCCCATAACTAGTATCACCAATTGGCGAAGCTTCCAGCTTCATTGCAATTTCCAAGGCCTCTGCCTGGGATAGAACCTTCTGCTGCATCAATGGTAATCTGATATGAGGTAACAGCGCAGCAATGAACCATTCTTTATGCTATTCTGGTGGTATAACAAAACTTACTTGGTCTAGTAAGGTCTTAAATTTCTGATCAAATTCCCATACCATTTCAGTTGGTCTCTGCTTTATTTCCTTCAACTCAGTTATACACTGAAACTCAGACTTAGGTTTCTTGAACTCTACCACCAGCGTGACTTTAATTTCTGCGAGGGTTCTCGGCTGTACGGTAGAGTATTTCATAAACCAATGTAGCACTCTATCCCTGAAAGTGGTGATGAGATGTGCTTGCTTCATGGCATTGTCCTAGATTTGTCTTACACTCCATATGGCTTCACAAAGGAACCAATGTTGATCAGGGTCTTCTAGGCCAGTGCCTTTGAATATTGGCAGTTTCATATCAGTGTTCACCATTGTGCTATTAGGTGGTGGAGCCCCGAGATTAGTGTGCGTCTGTTGTAAAGGGATCCGCGCACTAAATACAAATGGGACTATCGAGAGAGATGGAATAGGCTGAGTCGTCTACGGGGTGGGCTGCATAGCAGGTGGATTTTGCGATAAGGGTGGTGCGGTTTGTGCAGCCGGCGGATTCCCAAGGGTAAATGGTTGTGCAACTTCGCTATCAAGATCGCAGGGGATCTCAGTATCTATATGAAGTTTGGGGCCTTCCGGATTCTTATTAATTTTATATCTCTTACCACTTCTAAGAGTATGTGTCTCTTCGTCAGAATCAATATATGTACTGTTTATCATGACAAACTTCAAGCATATTACTGCATTCTTATAAAACCTTTCTCAGCTAACAGCATCTTAATGTATAGACTGAGATTGTTCAGAAATTTACCTTGGTATCCTACGAAAAAATGTGCTTCTGCTTTGCTGTAGGATTTGAGTGTGTCTATAGCAAATTCTGTTACAAAGCCTTCTAGCATATGATTGACCCAATAATCAACTGCGCGTGACAACAGGCTGTCTAACGCTTTAAGTTGCACTGTGAGCTTAGGAGTCCACTCTATAGGAACTCCTCCTTGGAAACAAATTTTCTTCTCTGCGAGCCGCAAGATCCACACATGCAGCTCGTTTGGAAACGATGCCCAAAAGATCTCGTGAATGTCGTCCAACAGATATCTATCCGACCACTGTGTGTCGCTTAGACGCGGATGTCTATTTTCTTGTCTGTTAAAATTGCTTATGGTCTTATCCCACCAAGCTTGGATTTCTGTCTTTTCAGGATGCCAATACTTAGATCCTTCAGGAAACTGATATTCTTCTTCACACATCATGATTGCAACTTAAGGGAACCATTTCAACTCATCATGGATTCTATCACGGCAACAGAATCATTTCAACTCATCATGGATTCTAGCACGGCAACAGAACCATTTCAACTCATCATGGATTCTAGCGTGGCAACGGAACCATTTGTTGGCTTAAAATGACCCAGAGGTTTTCAATTACACCCAGATTCTTTGCGGTTCTCCCTTTGACCAACAAAACCCCTTTGCCTCGGCCCTTTCGGCAACAACCTGTGAGCAGGTTGAGGTCTCACCCGAGGTGTATCTTTATGGGGTACTGCAGAATCAGGTTTCCATAGTAAATGATGAGTTGTTTATCAGAACAAGCTGCACAACACAGTACAGAAGGATGGCGCTGCGGGCATAGTGATGCGGTATGCAGCAGGATCTATGCTGCGAGCAGTACCGCGCGGTGCAGGAAACACTGCGGGCTGCACCAAGGGTTTCTTACTGCTGCGAATCTTCTATTGGAACTGCGAATCACCCACGATTATCCTCTTCTTGGAAAATCTCGGAAACGTTAAGGCACTGAGATGAATATCACTCATCCATTCATTCAGGCACTTACTGGTTATCTTTCTGGCGTTCATTCTAGAACTTGGTTTATTACAATGTGAACCGAAATGATAACATGATTAACTGTGCTGTGTTCCTTCACTGTGCTTAAGAAAGTATTTAAACTTAAATGACTGATTCACGACCTTAACATATAATTGAAATGCTTGCCATTCATCTGCTTCCGTGGAACCTAGCATATCATTCCCAAACTTCTCCTATTGGTAAATGCATATCAAATTTCTCATATTACAACATGCAAGGAAACATTCAAGCATTCATTCTACAGAAAATTGAGAAAGTTATTCATTCATAAACATCATCACATAACATAGGATTTAACGTGGTTCACTTCCCCGGATGGAAAGCTACATCCACAAGAATGGTTGGCAATATATTTCTTTCAAATGGGATGGGGCAACCGCTCTTAGTCTGCGCACTCAGCTGCAGACTCTTCTTTCTCTCGGCTAGGTCTCTGCACACATATCTGCAGAGCCTTTACAATATTCTTAGCTTAGAGAGATTTTACAATACAAAAGGGTTATCTCCTTAAGTTCTCAGCAACTACAAAAAATAACAATCCAAAAAGAGAATAACACCGAGAACCCCCATTCCATACAAAATCTCTTCTTAAATAGATCATGCCCGAAGGTCATGTCTGTACAATGCCGAAGACCTAAAACCCAAAACCCTAAGGGTTTCCAAAACTGCGCTGGTTTTCCAAACCGGCTTGTTGGCTCCTGGTAGCGTATGCTTGATCATGGCGGATCTCCACATCCTTATTCTATCACTATCGGCCTTCCTGCCGCACACGTGCCTACAGGTTTCTTCTGCCGAACCATTTCTCTCTAATGGTTTTACCTTCTAAGCGTGCCAAATGTCGCTTTCCTTAACAACCCACGCGTGGCCGCCTTCCTGTTTTCCCTACATCCGCCGCTCGGCAATCCTGAAATTTCTTTCCAAAATTGGCTGCTACCGATCGAGCTGGTAGCTACACTTGACACTTGTCCAGCACACCGCTTTGTTGGCTCCATGTGGCCTCCTAACTCTACAGCACTGCTTCTGCACAGTACTGGTCTTCGCATCACGGCAAAAACTTCGACGCTACGTGCAACTCTGCAGTCTCATCAAAAGTTGGATGTTGTGCGCAACTTCGCAGCATCCTCAATGCTTAGCCAAAATTGTGTGTCTAAGCTACGCTCAACTCAGCTTTCCCTACTTGCCTCAAAAATGTGCTTCCAAAAATTTAACTCAACCTGGGCCCAACAGTATAATTCCCATGTGAGGGGACCAAGCCTATAACAATGTTATGCTGGAGGAATGGAGACCCTCATCCCCCTCTCTTGTGCCTTAGTTTCTGATAAACCCTAGCACAGTTGATTAGAGGCTGGGATCCTTGGAGAATAGAAGTAGGAGACTTTGAATCTAGGTTTTGTGAAGTGCCAAGCTTGAAGGAAGGTATAACTTGATGTACTTGCTTCATTCATTAATAAAGATCAGACGTTCTTCCCTTTCCAAATATGACCTTATTCGAGTTGTTTTGCAGGTGTGGGTATTGTGATACTGGATAGCATTGAAGAGCAAGGAAATGAAAGCTTAGGATCAACCTTCTGAATAAGGTGCACATATCCCTAACCTTAATCTCTTCACTTACTTGTTTTACTTGCAAAACATTTGTAGGTGTATCTTTCATACCTATAAGTTGGTAGTTTCTCCCCTGAACTATAGGTGCATTTTCCTCACAACAGAATGGCAACTCCGCTGGGGAAAGACTAACTACTTAGGGGTATCCAAGGTCATTTCTTTAGTTTTCTTTGAAGGTATTTGTTCAATTTCTTGATTAGAATTAGTTATTAGGCTTTGTTTGACCCTCCTTGGCTCTTACACACCCTTCCTAGCCCTTTCAGACCCTGGTGGACCCAAGTTGGGGGGTTTTAACCCCATTTTTTCAACTTTTCCCACCTGTGTGCTACTGTTATGAAGAACAGTAGCTTATTCCCTTGTTATGGGCACTAGTATGCCTCATACACAGTAGCGCACACATTCTAGGTTTGATTTTTTGGATTGTGGACCCAAATTTGGGGGTTGTGGCTGCATTTTTGGGGTCCCTGATGACCCTAGGTCTGATCTAAACCACTGTAAGTGGTCTCCTATCCTTATATTGATCATATTTTCATGATTTGGACCTCCTTTGATCAATTTGGGCTTGTTTGGAAATTTTTGGGGCTTGTTGACCCAAGATGGGGGGTTGTGGACCAGTTTGGTGTTTTGTACCCTAATTTGAGTGTGACTGAATCTACTTGCTCCATTTCCACTGGATTTGAAGCCTATTGAGTCTACTTGACCCTGTTTGTATCTATTTGAGTGAAGTTTCTCTTTAGATTGGTTTCTTATCCTTCCTTATGCTTTTAGTTTTCTTTTTGTAGTGAAAGCTCAAGTGGCTTTGCTGTTGTTCAGGACCTTGACTGCACGGTTTATGTGCAGACCTGACTTTACCAAACCATACTTATTTGTAGGTCATTTGCTTTCATTGGGTCTAAAATTAGGTTTCATACACTTTTCTCAATGGTTGGCATGCTTACATTAACAAGAATCTGAAAGTCGTATTGGTAGCTTTTACTGTTTCAATAAGGAAACTTGAAAGTTCTTTGCTTTGATAGTAGGTTACTTTCAATTTCAGTTTTGTTTCTCACCTGTGAAAAGCATAAAATAATTTGATTTATTTTCTGAGTGGAGTACCTTGCAAGTGGCTTAAAGGATTTAAGAGTGCTTTGCATCAAAAAGAAGAAGTTTTCTTTTGCATACTTATTTGTTTGAGTAGCTGCATTCTTAGGTTTTGAGTTTATTTTTGTACATTTAGACTTTATTTTTACCCTTTTTGCATTCAAAAGACTAAAAATTGCATTTGCACATGCATTATAGATCGTATCTTTAAGACTTGCATTGAAAAGAAAAGATTTAATTAGTGGTAAACATTTCATTTCAGTATTCTATCTCTATTATAACCACTCTCACACACCCACTACCTTTTTGAGTAAGCAAGTAACCTTTAAAATGAACCCTAATAAAATGTACTAGTAACATTTTATTTTCTAGGTTACACTATTCACCAACTAGTCTTGGTTAGGCTATTGGGTTTAAAACACCTTAAATCACCCAAGATCACACATTACGCAAAAATCGTAGTTCGACTATCACAGGTAAACCCACCTCATTCAAAGCTTTCCTGGGATCTATACAGTAGGTCTTGTGAGATCAGATTGTTGGGAATAAACCTCCTACTTTCTGTTTCGAGCATATACCAAGATTGAATCACGTTTGGGGACTCTTTTGAGTTTCGGGCTCAGCTACCCTACCCACGCCTTCTGATTCGACCAGAGATTGTTCCCCCCCGGAGTTTTCGGTGTGGTGGTATCCTTAGTATCTGACCATAGGATCATACACAGGTGACGGCAAAGGGTTATATCTGTTGTACCTAGGACAGATGTGGGAGGAAATCCCTTGTAGTTCTTTGGGAGGGCGGTTGGGTTATTCCAGTGCTTGCACCCTTAGTCCTTGTATTGTGGACCCCTGGTAACTGTTCTTCATCCTTCGTTGATCTGTTCTGGGCCCTCATCATCATAGACTCTTATCCAGAAGGCATCTATTTTCCTGGTTTGATTTACCTAGGACCTTTTGTAGTGGTGTGCTCTTTGTGCTACTTGTCTTAGTTTTCCTTAGAGAACTTCTTGCTCATTTGAGCAGGAAATTATGTCTAGCGTTTCGACGAGCGCCAATCAAGGTACCCCTGTTCCAGGGGATCCTTGTGTTGTTCCATTCATTGGAAACATTGGTACTCCCTTAATGGCTACTTTGAATCTTCCTGGATTCACTATAGGGATGTCGGTTTGGTTGTTCTCCACTCCGAATGCCAGTTTGGGATCCTTGTGCTATTCCATTCATTGGAAACATTGGTACTCCCTTAATGGCTACTTTGAATCTTCCCTGATTCACTATAGGGATGCCGGTTTGGTTGTTCTCCACTCCGAATGCCTTGCATGCTCCTGACGCTTCTTTTGTAAGCACCTCAAATCAAGAGCATCAGAACCCTGTGCCTCCTTTGCCAATAACATCTTCTCCTCCTCCTTCTACCTCATGTGGCGAAAGTAGCAATACTAGTAACCAGTAATCTAAAAGGAATAGACGGAGGAAGAATAGCAAGAAGATGCCAAAACATGGGGGCCAGCACCCTGCCTCTACAAATCATGCAGGGAACACCTACCTAGCCTCTGGAGGTCATGTGGGGAGAAAAATTTTAGTCACTGAAAATCAGACTGAAAATTTGTCTTCAACCACTGTCAGTCATGTTGAGGACACGTCATTAATCACTGCTAGTCATATTAATGACAAGTCACCAGTTCCTGTGAGTCATACTGGAGACACCATATCAGCCACTACAAGTCATGCTGAGGGAGTTGACATTGTCGACAAACCCAATAAACAGAAGTATAAGTTCCCTTGCAAGTTTTGTGAGGGAGACCACCTTACTTACTTGTGCCCTATACTTCCAGAAGTGCAAAAAGTGTGGTCCTTAGTTCAAAAGTCTTATGCTTCTGAGCAACCAGCCTCTGTAAGTCATGCTGGGGGAAAGCTATCAGCCAATGCTAGTCATGCTGAGAGTACTTACGTTGTAAAGGTGTCTCGACCTATAGGACGGAAACCAAAGTTCCCTTGTAAACTTTGTAAGGGAGATCACCTTACTCACCGATGCCCTACCATTCCAAAGGCATTTAGAGTGTGGTCCATGTCTGAAGGAACCTCTGTTCCTGAACTATCTATAGATTACCTATAGTCAGATCAACATTTGGTTGATAAAGTGGTTGAACCAATGCAATCTTTGGTCGACCCTACTCTTCCTTCGGAGAGTGAAGTGATCGAATCGATGCAATCTTCGACTGATCCCATCAGTCCATTGGAGACTGATGCAACTGTACCTGAAGTCTTCTGCATTACCAGTTTGGATGTTCCTGAAAAAGGGAGAACTTCATCTATGCCATGTGAACCCCTAACAAGCCCTAGGATCGTTTCCCTTGATTGGAATAGTCTAGCCGAGCCTAGTCTTCCTTCTTCAACACCTTTCCAGATAAAGGTTGATGTCGGGAACCATATGGTTGATCGACGCATTGTAGATGAAGGAGCTTCTGTTAGTATCTTATCCGCTTATGCTTGGAGAGATTTGGGTTTCCCTAATGTTATTCTAGCTGTTAATTGGCTGTTGACCTTTGATAGAACACCTAGTGAGCTGATCAGATTCCTCCGTCAGATACCTGTTACTTTGGGTGGAAAAATAGTCTTAGTTGATTTTATGGTTTTAAAGGACCCTATGGAATTTGATACAATCCTCGAGCGTGATTACATTTATTCTATGCATGCTGTGGTGTCTACGCTCTTTCGTGTGATGCATTTTCCTCATAACGAAAGCATCGTCACTATCGACCAGCTTGCATTCGTTGATCTTCCTTATTACCCAACTGTAGACCAATCAGATCCCTCATCATTAGGCACTACTATGTCACATGGTGCTTATGTGGCATATTGTTCCTTGAGTTCAACTGCTACTGAGAAGAAGTCTCTGAGTTCATGCTTACCTTCTCGGTACTTAGTCCCAGCTTTTGACCAAGTGACACCTCCATCTGAATGTTTGGATATGTGTTATATCTGGGACGATATACTTCCTTCCGATGATGTTTTCCTAGAGTCCATAGTACAGTCTGCCATTCATTTGGATGTTGATCCAGTCGCAGTTATGTCCAGCCCCAGTTTGACCTTAAATTCTGATCTCCCTACTATTGAGTCTTTGAACTCTCCTATAGATCCGCAAATCGGTGTTGCTGCTAAGTTTGATTCTGCTTCTAGAATTTTCAACTCCCATGATGATGAATTTGTTTCTGCAGATTCCATCATGTCCTGCAACTTTGATCTTCATCCTGAAGTCGATATTGTTGATTGTAAGTCCTCGGGCTTGGGTACCATAGAGTCTTCATTTGAAAACTCTGCCTTGTTTATGCCTGTTGTTGATGATAGTGAAGTTGAAAGTATTTCTACCACAGTGACTTGTATTGGGTCTTTCTTTACATATGTTTTAGATATGATCTTGGTACTAATGTTTCTTGGAGACAGGATTCTTAGTTGGATTTATACTTGCTTATTGGTCCTTTTTGACACCTTGTGTGACCATGTCAGGTATATTCGGAACCTTGCATATAGGTTTAGGCTTCCCCACTGTTATGTTGCATTTGAACCTTTTGCCATCTGAATTCTCCATAGGGTCGAACCTGTTGGATATTGGTGTGTTAGCCATCTCTTTATGCACTGTGCACCAGTCCGACAATAGATCCTACTTAACATGGATCACCCTAGTCAGCACCCTTATACCATTTTGGTGCCCATGCTGATTTTTTCTCATAAGCTTGGGAGCCTTTTTAGATTTACCATGACTTTGAGAAGAAGCCTCATATATTTCTGGCCATCCCTGATAAGGCTCCCATATTTGTGTTTAAGTTGCATATGCATCTGTTATGATCCCGCTTGCGCTAATGAGCCTGATGTCGGCTTCCACGCTTTTAGATCATTGTATAAGCCTCCATCTCTGATCTCATTTTTGCTAAGCCCTGTATCATTTTTCCTTCATAATTTGACACCGTTTACCTGGAGGAGACACAACCTGAGTGTCTTTATCTTGCTCATGTTCATTGCATTAGGCATAGCTCTATTCCATGCGCTTGGAGCTAGTTTCGCATGTCCCTGACACTCGTCTCCTCCCACTTCAAGCATTCTTCTACCTTTACTTCGAGCTCGTTAAAAACAGTAAGTAGGTTACGAGCATTTCTTCCACCTTTCCTTCAACCTCGTTAAAAACAGTAAGGAGGCTATGAGAATTTCTTTCGTCTTCACTTCGAGCTCGTTAAAAATAGTAAGGAAGTTTTGAGCATTTTCTGTATCTCCTTTGAGCTCATTAAAAATAGGAAGGAGGTCACGAGTTTACTTTTTCAGACTCGTTAAAATTTTACGGAGAAGATCCCTATGGAGTTCTTTTAAGCCCTTTTCAGACTCCTTAAATAGGAAAAGTTTGCCAAGCATAGTTGTATTTTCGGGCTCGTTAAAATAACTGAACCGACATCCACTTAGGTATAGAATTACCCATTTTCCGGGACTTGGTGGATAATTTACGGAAAAGGTATGCTCTAGGTATACTCTGGTATGCGCTAGAAGAGTTCTTCTTCCATTATTTTACACTTTTTCGGGGAAGGAGACTAACTTTACGAAAAAGGACCTTTGGAGTCATCTTTAGGGTTTTCAGACTCTCGAAATGTGAAAACACCAAGCGAGCATTCACCTACTCGGGCTCGATGTGAAATCCATGAAATGGTTGATAGAATACTGTTTAAGTTTTTCAACTCTATAAGCAAGAAAACACCACCGAGCACAGACAAATCCGAGCTCGATATAAAATCCACGGATAGGTGTTGGCCCGATTTTGCAACCAGGCTTAGTGCTATGGGCACCTGCTAACTAGTAGCAGCAGTTTCAATAAAATCAAATAACAAGAAACTAAACTAAACTAAACTATTCATGGATCTATGCAAGAATCTAAGCAAATAGTGTAAACATTTAAAAAACAAGAACAAGAAATATAAGAAATAATTTTTTGTATTGAAAAATGGGGGGCAAGCAAGTGCTTGCGATAATACCTTCAATGGTGAAGGTTGATGTTGAGCAACTCCCAAGATGAGTAGCTCCAAACTCCAAGAGGTCTCCTTCTCCAAGGTTGCTTCAATGGCTAAAATGCTCAGGGGAGATTTCAGCAGCATAAGGATGAGATAATGGATGGATGTGAAATGAGGAGCCCCTACCACCTTTTTATAGGTTTTGGTGGTGAGAAATACCATTTGTGGTTTTGTGGAAGCCACATGGTATTGACCAACATGGTTTAGGTACTTTTCCCTCCTTTTTCCTTTTTTGAATAAAAATAATATTTTAATTCCCTTTTTAATATTTTTGGGAATTTGGACCCTTTTTGAGGGTTTTTTATGATTTTCTTGGAAAAATAATCTTTTTTAATGGAAAAAGGGGTGTACTAAGGTCTTTTGGTGACCTTTTGTTGGTTTCAGAGGCTCAGATGGTGGAAAAGTGGACAAATGGGTCATGTGAATAAGGGAATGAGCTAGTGAGCACTTTTTAGGTGTTAACAATAGGTGTATGGAGTTTTCTTCTAGGTTTTTCAGACTCCTTAAATATGAAAATACCGTCGAGCATGCTTTAGTTCTTTGTCAATCTCGTTAAAAAATAAAAAGGAAAGCGAAGGGAAGAATGTTAAAATATTTCAATATGATGGCAGCAAGTCAACTATCTCCTTGAACAAAGAACCTGTTTTGAGTCTATCAAACAAGTTGGGTTCTGGTGTTGGCCTTAGGGTAAACCTGATCTCAGAGGTCTTACTCCTCCGTTTGGTTAGTCTTCCAATCATATGGAGAATCTGTTAATGTCTCCTACATTGCAGATTTGTATCGTGGTCTCTTTGTGTTCAAAACTGCCTAAGTCACTCTTGTGTCGTGCTCACTATTCAAGGATACAACCTGTGTCGGCCATTCTACAGTTGCCTTGACCTCATGTTTCGGCCATTCATTTATTCGCATGGATAGGTTTGTACCTTGGGTTTTTTTTGGATGAAGACATTGGGATCCTCGATAGCATCACCTCATTTATGTTATTGCCCAAGTTGCGCAAGACTGAGCCACACTCTTTTTGGCTCTTGATGAGACATAGACCCAGCTTGTTCTCTATGGCTATGTTCTCCAGTTTTGACATAGATCCACCTTGTATTTATGTGGCTATGTTTACACTTATGTTCCTCATGGATCCACGTTTGTATTTTAGTGGCCATGATATATGCATCAGTATTTGGATCATTATTATATCCTCTTGGAGGTCATGTTCCACTATTTGAACATTGACAGTTACCCCAAGGATAATTTTGTCTGACATTGCCTTTGCTTTCAGGTACCTCATTTGAGCCTATGATTCTTAGTTTCTTTGGTTCCTCCATGATTCAACTCTTTGTTATTTATAATGTATTTCGGCCATCGTTTCCCTCACTCCCTTTGACCTCATACATTAGGGGGCATCTTTTATAGGTTAAAATGACACTTCTCCGTCTGTGACGACACTTGTATCGCTTGGTCGCATGATGACACTTCTTGAGATCAAGTTTAGTCACACAATAGGACATTTGTGTTGAGATATTGTAACTTCAAAGAATATTATATTTGTACTTTATTATTCCGGAGATGTTTCATTCCTCCGTGAAGATCTTATTGTATATCCGGAGATGTTTATTGCTCCGTCGGAATGTGTAACTTGGGTTATTAGACTTCCCTATTGGGGGTCGGCCCTGTATGTGTTATATGGGTCAAAGGGTTATTAGACCACCCTAAAGGGGTCGGCCCAGTTAGTTGTAGTGGGGTATTTAACCCATTGGTTAAATACGATCCTACATGTTCCGTGTTAAAGTTAAGTCAAAGTTGTGTATAAATAGAGGAGGTGTATTCCTCATTCCACACACTCACTCACTTGAGGATAGCGCACTTGTGGAGGAGAGGTATGCTATTGTGGAGGAGGAGATCATGTCTCATGGTTTCATCTTTGTATATTTATGGTCATCTATATTGAGGAAGCTTTGCTGGGTTTTCTACCCCATGAGGGTTTCCCAGGATAAATCTCTGTCTCTTGTGTTTATGCTGTGCTTGTTGTTTCTTCAGTGATCCTGTATATGCTATTATTGTGAAATGGAATGTAATGCTGCTATTTTCTGTCTTAGCATATTGAATTTTAACATGGTATCAGAGCTAACCTGAAGGAAGACAAGGTATGGCACTTACGACACTTGCTTTACTTACGACAATTTGAAGGTTAGGGTTTTACATAGCAAAAACCAGTCATCGTGGAACTTTCGCTATAAATCCATTTCTGCGAAGGTTCAGGATCTGAAAAGTTTACAAGTCGAAGATAACATCCCCAGGTACCTTGTGTCCAAAGGGAACCCTCAGAATCGTTGTACTTTATGATTTATGATTAGTATAAGGTAGGGTTTCTGCCTCTTCCAGATCTCAGTCAAAATCAGGTGACCTTGGTAAAAAGGTCATAACTTGGGCTACGAAGCTCCAAATGAAATTTCGTAAAAAGTGACAGGTAGTACACAGACTGTACTATCTCAGGAAATGTTTTTCAAAGGCTGAAGATGAACCAGTGACATGTGGCACGCCGTACAAGTTCCCTCTCCTGTTTCATCCCATAAACAGGTCACGTTGCGACACTTGGAATAACTCTCTCTCAGAAAATCAAATTGAGTTCATATCTATCAGGATGGAAAGATAACAGAGCGAGCTATCTCCAGAAACGTTTTCAGAGGCCGAAGTTCAAACAGTGACACGTGGCACGCCGTACAAGTTCTCTCTCCTGTATTATCCAAAAACAGGTCACGTTGCGACATTTGGCATAACTCTCTCTCAAAAAATCCAATTGAGGTCAGACCTGTCAGGATGGAAAGATGACAGGTTAGGATACTGCAAAAAACGTTTTCAGACCCTATGGAGCAAAAATTTCGGAGTTATAGTAGAAACAATCAGGTACATATTTCTGTCAAAACAGAATTATTTTTGGAGCACCTTTACTCATGGCTTCCGGAATTTAGGGTTTCGGAGAAAGTTAGAATTCTTGGAATCAGAATCCACGGCTGAATGCTACTCAGGAAAATCGAAATTTAGAGACCAAGATCAAATTTTTTGGTTGGGTAGAAGACCGAGCTTGATCAAACCCTAGCTTGGGATTTTGATCGGAAAGATGGAAAATTAGGGCTTTAGCAAAAGTTGGAATTTTTGAAGTCTGTAACCTCGGCTGGAAGCTCCTCAGAAAAATAAGAGTTTAGAGCCTTGGATCAAACCTTTTCATTAAGCAGAAGGGTGGGCTTCATCAAACCCTAGTTCGGGATCCTGTCCAGAAGATCCAGAAGTTTCAAAGGCAATTTTGAGGGGTCAAATTTTGGAGATTTCAAAATTGAAGTATGCCAGTTTGATCAGCCCAGCAAGACACATCCTTCCATTCATTCGAAAGTGTGAAAGTCAAAGATTGAATTTTTAGGGTTTCTCCAGCAAACCATAATCAAGCTTCAGATCAAGTTTCAGGGGGATTTGAGGCTAAGGCCTTACATAAGAAGGCTACAAGAAGTCTCGACAGGTATGACTTAAGAAGGTTCAGGTATGTCTTGAAATCTGATTCTTGATTAAGTTCATAATGTGTTTTGTCTTCATGTTATTTATTAGTACAATCTTGATCAATGTTAGAATTGTCTTATCACCCTAGTAACAATATGAATGCATGTGAATGATCGAAGACATTCATTGATTTGGGCTATATGATTGTACTAATGCATTATGGTATTGTGTGAGGTTGATGTTGTCTGCTAACAAGATACAAGTACATCACAAAAGAAAAATCAAGTTCCATGACCATGACATCATGAAGACAAAGACTCATCCATAATCTGTGTTCTACTTACGAGGTATGTATAACTTTGTTATATTATGCTTAACCTATGAGACATGCAGGTTCTAGCTCAGGATATCTAAATCATTGAAGAGATTGTTTAGGTATGTTGTACATAACTAAGCAGGTATACTAATCCAGGTATGTTTTCCTATGTCATGTTAGAATCTTACCTTGTATTGGGATCCCTTATATAAGTATACTTGGCATGATTAGATATGCTTATTCATAAAGTTAGTAATCAAGGGATTATGCATATTATATCTTGATTGATGACACGCATGAGTAAAAGAAGTCTTCCCTGAAATCTTGAATACTAATGTTTATTATTTATGATCGTGACTATACATATTCAAGACTATTTAGATGTTTTGATAATGTTTATAATATACTAATGAATGTATGTTTGTGTATGAGATCATGAGGATAACACTACTGCACACTTGAGTATGCACAATGGTGTAGAATGAATAGAAGTTCAAAAGACATTTAGAAGACCAAGCGAGAGGCAACCACACAAACATAAAAGATAAGTATTTGAGTTGTTATTTAAAATAGTAAATGATATTGCTTGTAATAGATTATATGCATATTTAGAATATATCACGCTGAGTGTAAACATTCATAGAGCATTGAACAGTATACTACTAATATGCATATGATTGTCAAACATTCCATTGTAGCTTGTCTAGAATGAAACCTCTTTGCTGACATACTGAGAGTTGTGCACACTCTCGATAGTATGTTCTGGTAGAGATGGAAGGCATCTAGATAGCCACTGTATGCATACAGGATATGGGAAAGTGTTGTGCCAAAGTATTGGTCAAAATAGTTGCATAACTATGTAAATGACATCTGTATGCATAACAGGTTATTATGTCAACATGATTCCATTACTAATCATGTACTTAATTTTGATTTGTAGGAAAGATCATGAAGAATGATGAACACCGAACAAGTGATAGATATTCAACAAGAAGATTTACAAATCAAACAAAATATAGAAGACTCATGGATAGAAGATTCTCTTAGAAAGAAGAAGAGAATCATGACGGGATGTTTGCTCCAAGTGGCTAGATAAGACCATTCTCTTAATAATTTAATTAAAGAAGAAGTGTGAATTAGGTTCTGTATGGGTACCCAGGATCAATAGTCAATTGATGAGCTTAATGATCATCATGGGTGATGTGGATCACAACCTTTGCTACAAGGTTGAATATGGTTTCTATACACAGATGAACTGGATGCAAGAAGGAACTCACCACAAAGTTCAAATGATGTTGAGGTTTATATCAGTAGACCCATCTGACGAGATGGCTACAGAAATGAAAATGAAAGATCTCATATTGATGCATTTCTTCCTAGGTCTGGAAGTATGGAAACTTTCTCAACCAAGGAATGCATGCCAAGAAATATTAAAAGGACTTGAGGTGTTGGAATGACCACTCTTATGGATTCCAACTTGAATTTGTTAGGAGATGACCCATCAGAGTTAGTGGATATAACTCTGTACAGTCAAATTATTAGGTCATTGATGTATCTAACATATAGTAGGTTAGATATATGCTTTGCTGTGAACACCTTGAGTCAGTATCTAGTGGAAACTAGATGTGTTCACCCGATAGTTGCAAAGCATGTGATGAGGCACCTAAAGGATACGATAGACTTTGATCTATGTTATCTTAGAGATCATGACTTCAGATAGCTACACTGATGTTGATTGGGCAGAAATTGTATCAAACAGGAAGAGCACATCGAGAGGATGTTATTGTCTAGGATCAACCGTGATCTTGTGGTTTAGCAGGAAGCAGTCTAGAGTGGCTCTTAGCACAAGCAGAATATATGGCTGCTTGCTCTGCTAGTCATGAAGGATTTTGGCTTCAGGATTGTTTGACTTAAAGATAGAACCAACTGTGATCCTATGTGACAAATACAGTTGTATCAAGATGACAAGGAATCCAGTGTTCCATGATAAGTCAAAGAACATAGGGATCTAACAAGATATGATGCAGAAAGGAACTCTAAAGTTCGAATTTGTAACAAGTTACTAATGTACTAACCAAACTTCTACCAATCCGATGTACTAACCAAACCTCTACCTCAAGCAAAGTTTTCCGAAACAAACTTAATATAGTTCAGAAGGACCCTCCTCGAAAGGGGGAGTGATGTGATAACTCATGATGAGATTGCCTGCATCGACAGTGAGGTCGATGATAAGGATACCTATATTAGTGATGCCGATAGAGAGGTTAGTGGATGGTCCTTAGACAGGATCTAAGGTGACATGATAGGATTGCATCATCCTCAAGAGAGCCGTAGACGTATGTCTTCGAGAATGAAGTCCTTGGTGGACATGATAGGATTGCATCATCCTCAAGAGATCCATAGACGTGTGGTCTCCGAAAATGAATTCCTTAGTGGACAGATAGGGATTGTATCATCCCTGGACCTTGGTCCCTGAATTGATCCGTAGATGTGTGGTCTCCGAAAATGAAGTCCTTAGTGGACAGATAGGGATTGTATCATCCATGGACATTGGTTCCCTGAATTGATCCGTAGACGTGAGGTCTCCGATAATGAAGTCCTTAGTGGACAGTTGAGGGGATTGGATCATCCCTGGACTTTCAATCCTAAAGAGATCCGTAGACGTGAGGTATCCGAGAATGAAGTCCTTAGTGGACAGTTGAGGGGATTGGATCATCCCTGGACTTTCAGTCCTAAAGAGAGCCGTAGACGTGAGGTCTCCGAGAATGAAGTCCTTAGTGGACAGTTGAGGGGATTGGATCATCCCTGGACTTTCAGTCCTAAAGAGAGCCGTAGACATGATGTCTCCGATAATAAAGTCCTGAATGAACAGGTAGGGGATTGTATCTTCCCCGGACTGAGGTCCCAGAATTGAGCCGTAGACATGATGTCTCCGATAATAAAGTCCTGAATGAACAGGTAGGGGATTGTATCTTCCCCGGACTGAGGTCCCAGAATTGAGCCGTAGACATGATGTCTCCGATAATAAAGTCCTGAATAAACAGGTAGGGGATTGTATCTTCCCCGGACTGAGGTCCCAGAATTGAGCCGTAGACATGATGTCTCCGATAATAAAGTCCTGAATGAACAGGTAGGGGATTGTATCTTCCCCGGACTGAGGTCCCAGAATTGAGTCGTAGACATGATGTCTCTGATAATAAAGTCCTGAATAAACAGGTAGGGGATTGTATCTTCCCCGGACTGAGGTCCCAGAATTGAGCCGTAGACATGATGTCTCCGATAATAAAGTCCTGAATGAACAGGTAGGGGATTGTATCTTCCCCGGACTGAGGTCCCAGAATTGAGCCATAGACATGATGTCTCCGATAATAAAGCCCTGAATGAACAGGTAGGGGATTGTATCTTCCCCGGACTGAGGTCCCAGAATTGAGCCGTAGACTGGGTCTCCGATAATGAAGTCCTGAATGAATAGGTAGGGGATTGCATCGTCCCCGGACTTTGGTCCCTGAATTGATCCGTAGACGTGTGGTCTCCGAGAAGTGGGGATTGTATCATCCCCGGACTTTGGTCCCTGAATTGATCCGTAGACGTGTGGTCTCCGAGAAATGGGGATTGTATCATCCCCGGACTTTGGTCCCTGAATTGATCCGTAGACGTGTGGTCTCCGAGAAATGGGGATTGTATCATCCCCGGACTTTGGTCCCTGAATTGATCCGTAGACGTGTGGTCTCCGAGAAATGGGGATTGTATCATCCCCGGACTTTGGTCCCTGAATTGATCCGTAGACGGATGGTCTCCGAGAAAGTGATTTTTTTTTTATAATGTGGTTACTTGTATCGGTATGGATACTTGTATTGATGATATGGTTACTTGTATCGGTATGGATACTTGTATTGATGATGTGGTTACTTGTATCGGTATGGATACTTGTATTGATGATTTGGTTACTTGTATCGGTATGGATACTTGTATTGATGATATGGTTACTTGTATCGGTATGGATACTTGTATTGATGATGTGTATACTTGTATTGGCATGAATACTTGTACTAATGATGTGGATACTTGTATTGTTTTGGATACCTGTATCGATGACGATGATGATGATCATGTGATGACGATGCTGATGATCGTGTGATGACGATGCTGATGATCGTGAGAATCCAGATGATGATATTGTTGTAGCTGTTCATGTGCTGCAGAAGATAAAGACTCGGTACTGAAGATGTTGATGTTCCAGTACTGAAGATGTTCCAGTAACTGCTTGAGTTACTGATGATGTTGAGAAAGCTTCCAATGATTTATAGATGTATCATGTATGACGTTGATGACTCCTTGCTCGTGCAGATGTTGTTATAATATCCTTCTTGTTAAGGGGGAGTGTTGAGATATTGTAACTTCAAAGAATATTATATTTGTACTTTAATATTCCGGAGATGTTTCATTCCTCCGTGAAGATCTTATTGTATATCCGGAGATGTTTATTGCTCCATCGGAATGTGGTAACTTGGGTTATTAGACTTCCCTAGTGGGGGTCGGCCCTGTATGTGTTATGTGGGTCAAAGGGTTATTAGACCACCCTAAAGGGGTCGGCCCAGTTAGTTGTAGTGGGGTATTTAACCCATTGGTTAAATACGATCCTACATGTTCCGTGTTAAAGTTAAGTCAAAGTTGTGTATAAATAGAGGAGGTGTATTCCTCATTCCACACACTCGCTCACTTGAGGATAGCGCACTTGTGGAGGAGAGGTCTGCTATTGTGGAGGAGGAGATCATGTCTCAGGGTTTCATCTTTGTATATTGCTGGTCATCTATATTGAGGAAGCTTTGCTAGGTTTTCTACCCCATGAGGGTTTCCCAGGATAAATCTCTGTCTCTTATGTTTATGCTGTGCTTGTTGTTTCTTCAGTGATCCTGTATATGCTATTATTGTGAAATGGAATGTAATGCTGCTATTTTCTGTCTTAGCATATTGAATTTTAACAATTTGTGGATTGAGGGGTCATTTAGGACACTACAATGGTTTAAATTACCACACTCTTGGCCCATTTGATGGTTATAATACTTAGGAACATTTTTCCAGAACAAACCATCTCCTGAAAATCATCAGAAGCCCCTGTTTTGGGCCATTTTTTTCCCAAAAATGATGGTATCCTATGTATAGAGTAGGGCATACTAGGATGTGTGCACGACTCTTATGCCTATAGAGTAGGGCATGTGCGCGACTCTACTTCAATGAAGTAGTGCACACCATGAAAAATGCGCTGGTTTGCAGTAGGAAGAGTAGGGCATTTTCCTGAACTAGTCCAAATCTCGAATTTTGGTTAGTTTGAGTTGGTTTGGGAACTTCCTAATCAGTTCTAACTACTTTTCCTATCCTTCATTGACTATATAAAGAAGGTATAATGGCCATGTGAGGGGACCAAGCCTATAACAATGTTATGCTGGAGGAATGGAGACCCTCATCCCCCTCTCTTGTGCCTTAGTTTCTGATAAACCCTAGCACAGTTTATTAGACGCTGGGATCCTTGGAGAACAGAAGCAGGAGACCTTGAATCTAGGTTTCGTGAAGTGCCAATCTTGAAGGAAGGTATAACTTGATGTACTTGCTTCATTCATTAACAAAGATCAGACGTTCTTCCCTTTCCAAATATGACCTATTCATGTGTGTCTCAGATTTGATTACAGTTTGCTTATAGTCTGATGTCTTCTTCTGTTATGAATATCGATCTTATATATGTAGTCAAATGTATTTGAGAAAGGTATCGAGTTGTTTTGCAGGTGTGGGTATTGCGATACTGGATAGCATTGAAGATCAAGAAAGGGAAAGCTTAGGATCAACCTTCTGAATAAGGTGCACATATCCCTAACCTTAATCTCTTCACTTACTTGTTGTACTTGTAGAACATTTGTAGGTCTATCTTTCATACCTGTAAGTTGGTAGTTTCTCCACTGAACTATAGGTGCATTTTCCTCACAACAACGGATACTATCATAAAGATGGGCCAGATGGTGAACCATCTTAAGGAAAACATAGATGATATGGAGATCACCCATGAAGCTGTTGTTTCTGCATTAAAGGGTCAACTTGAGCAAAAGATACTACCAACCGAGGCAGAAATAAGGCAAAAGAGGTCAAAGCCATCGCATAAAGCATAGCCAGGGAAGTATCGAAATATGAAAGTTTACTGGAGGCGGCTTCTAAGGCATTTACCACCCTTCAGGAAGACCCGGATGTTAGGATATTTAGACACTTAGGAGTTAGTTAAGATCAACTTGTGTAATATATCCGTTAGGGATAGTGTGTTTCTTTAGTATGCATTAGTATACATTTGTAAATATTTAATCCGACGGTCACGATATGTTTCCGACATAGAGTGATCCGACGGCTCAACTTCTCTTAGATCAAACCTAACCTTGATCCGTGGCTTAACACCCGATTGGTCCATGATCTCTATTTAAAGAGCATGGAGGGTCATTGTTTAGTTGATCGATTATGAGAAGCTCATTTGTAACTTTCTTTCTTTGCATAATAAATTGTCCCGTAGAAGCTATTTGGCCGGGGCCGTGGAGTGTTTCCCTCAAGAGGGTTTAAACCACGTCAAAACATCGGTGTGTTGATCTGTGATCTGTTTGTGTGAAGTGGTTTCTCTTGGTGTTCGGTCCTTTGGTAGTACCCTGTGTACCCGAACATGGTATCAGAGCTTTTATGAAGTGCCGCTTCCGGTTATGATCTAGATCTTGAACTGCTGTTGCCGAAACTCGAAAGGGTTTCTAGTTCTGGTATTTCTGTACATTTATAGGCTGTGGGAGGTGTTCCATTGCGTCCAGAGCGTCGTTTCCATTGGGAAATAGTTTTCGTTTGATCGAAAACGATTCCCGGTTGCTCCAGAAACGCGTTTTTCATCAGATCTGAAGGTATAATGTTACAGTGACGCATTTTTTTTTATTTCGTTTTTTGAAATGAAAAAATCTCATATTTCATTTTTTTTTACTGTTAGATTTTTTTTGGGTTCGGATTGTTGCTTTCCCGTCTGTGTATTCTCTTTGCCGTGCACCTTGAGCGATCTCGGCAAATCAGAAACAGAAAGGGAAAGGGTTTTTCTCGGCTGCGTATGCTCTTTGCCGTGCACCTTGCGCGATCTCGGCAAATCAGAAACAGAGAGAAAACGTAGACTTTCCGGGAAAGCTAACAAGATCTAACTCCACAAGTGTGGAAAAGTTTTTTTTTGTTTCGTTTTGTGGTTTGTTTTGCAGGAAAAAGGGCAAGCACGCAAACCGAGCAAGAAGAGTAAAAAAAAAAAAAAAAAAAAACCCCTTCCTCATTCCCATATTTTACATACCTTTTAATCTAGCTCACTTGGTTCAAAGTTGTTTTATTCCTTAATAGGTCTTGAGTTCAAGTCTTAGGAAGTTATTTTTAAAAGAAAAAGTGCATGCAATTTCTATTTTCAAGTTACTTTATTGTAAAAGTGCATCTCACTTAAATAATAAAAATTAAAAATACAAGTGAGTCACTTAAGTTTTTTTATTATTTGTTGCACTATTTAAAAGAAAATCATTGTAAAAGTGAAATCACTTATTTTACAAAAGTGATTCACTTAAAGCAACTTTTTTGTAAAGTGATTGTCAAAAGGTTCATCTTGGGAAGAGGGGGGTTCTTTTTTTGCTGGACATTCTCTAGCCGCCACGTCACTATTGGAGACATCTTCAACAGTTTCTTTGTTCAAGCATAACTTCATCATACAGAGTCCGTTTTCAGTGCCGTTTTTTTTTAAACCGCCTATTTTTTCGAGATCTTCACATCTAGACTATTGGTTTCTATTTTTACAGCCATTAATTTACAAATATGGCCGCCTCTTCTGATATTCTACTTAACAGTTCCAACTATTTCTCATGGAAATCTCATATGGAGGATGTTCTACGAAGTAGGGGACTTTTCAGAATTACAACAGGGAAATAAAAAGAACCCACTGATGATGATAAGAAAATAAAATGGGCAAATAGATGTGATGAAGCTCGTGGATTGATTGGGATGTCAATCTCTACTGATTTGCGATTCCACATATCTGGAATTGATGAACCTAATACTGCTTGGGACAAGTTGGAAATTGTGTTTGGTAAACACAATGAAATTCGAGGCCACCAACTCGAAAATGAGTTGATTTCTTTAAATCCAAGTGACTTTTCATGCATTCAAGATTATTTATCTAAGTACAAAACTCTTAAACTCTTATGTGCAGAATGTAAGATTGAGAGGGAAGACAAACAGTGCATTTATCATATTCTTTCCAAACTTGGACCTGCATATTCTATTTTTGTATCTACATTTTACTCCATGAAAGCATCATTGAATGCAGCTAGCTATCAAGAGCCTAGTCTTGAATCCTTTTGTGATTCCTTGATTAGGGAACAAGATAAACTCATTCATCTTGGAATAATCAACAATGCAGATACATCTGGGAAATCCTTATTGTCCCAACAGAAAGAAAAGTCCAAGCCTCCCAAGAAACAAAATTTTCGCAATAATAAGTCAAACAAGGGTACAAAACCCTCTCAGTCAGCTCCTTCTTTAAAAAATGACAAAGGATCCAAGCCAAAAGGCAAGAAGACTGAGCGTCATTGCAACTATTGTGGGAAAGATAATCATGATGAATCTAAGTGTTTCAAGAAGATGGCAGCCTTGGAAGCAACAATGGAGAAGCACCACATCAGCCTAGATTCTCCTTCAGAATCTACCTCTCATGGATATGCACTTTGTGCTTCTGGTTATTCTTATAATGCATCTTCTTCTTCTACTTCAAATGAATGGCTCATTGATTCTGGAGCATCTTATCATATGGCTAAGGATCAAGCCATCTTTTCTACTATGCATGAATGTAACACCAAACAAATATTTGTTGGTGATGATAGATCTCTAAGTGTTGTAGGAGCTGGAACAGTTCCAGTAGATAATGGTCAATTTAGTGATGTACTATGTGTTCCAAGAATTTCCTGCAATTTGTTATCAGTCTATCAGATCACTCATTCTGGTGAAGGTAAAACTGTGACCTTTACACCTCACCAAGTTGTAATCAAGGATTTTAAAGATCCTCAACAGGTCCTAGCTACCGGAATTGTTGATGATATTACCAGGTTGTACAAGTTTAACAACTTTGGGTCATCACCTTTCCCTTCAGTTTTTGTTGCTCATAGTGATAACTTGAGCAAACTTTGGCATGAGCGATTTGGACACTTAAATTATCACTCATTGCAACAACTATGTAAAGAAAATATGGTGACAGGTCTTCCGATGGTATCTTGCAGGGATGGTGTTTGCTCCGGTTGTGTACTCGGAAAACATCATCGGGACAGTTTTGACAAACGTGCCTCTTGGCATGCCTCGGTTCCCTTGGAGCTTGTGCATAGTGACTTGTGTGGTCCTCTTCCATCTGCTTCCTTTTCTGGTTTCAA
This sequence comes from Larix kaempferi, assembly GCA_027924585.1. Taxonomy (NCBI): domain Eukaryota; kingdom Viridiplantae; phylum Streptophyta; class Pinopsida; order Pinales; family Pinaceae; genus Larix; species Larix kaempferi. The sequence continues at coordinate 561,611 of BSBM01000646.1, forward strand.
GTATTTCTTAACTTTCATTGATGATTACACCAGACGCACTTGGGTTTATTTCCTAAAACTTAAGAGTGAATTATTTAACATGTTCTTGGCCTACAAGGCCCTTGTTGAAAAACAATATGGTCATCAAATTATTAAGTTAAGATCTGACAATGGAGGAGAATATGTTAACAAAGAGTTCACTACTTTCTGCACTAAACAAGGCATCCAACAACAGCACACTATTCCATATACACCACAACAAAATGGTGTAGCTGAGCGGAAGAACCGCACTTTAAAAGAAATGGCTAATTGTATGATCCAATCTAAGGGACTAAGTCTTCAATTTTGGGTTGAAGCCATAAATTGTGCAAATTACATAGTTAATCGCACCCCCACAAAAGCATTACAAGGTATAACACCGGAAGAAGCATGGAGTAAAATTAAACCTGATGTAAGTCACTTTCGTGTGTTTGGTAGTGAAGCATGGGCTCACATTCCGGATGAAAAACGGAAAGCATTGCAGCCTAAAAGTGAAAAGTGCATATTTGTTGGATATTCTGAAGATGTAAAAGGTTATAGACTTCTTCAACCACATTCTCATGCTATAATCATTAGAAGAGATGTTAAATTTGATGAAAATATCTTGGCCTGCGAGCCTAACTCGGCGAGTGTGCCATCTTTGGCCTGCGAGCCTGATTCGGCGTTTGTGCCTTCTTCTTCTTCTTCCAACTTCCTTGACAGGTTTCCAACTCCAGTTTCTGATGATGACAATGAGGATGAAAATCCACCTCCGCCTGCTCATGTTCCTCCAGTTGCACCAGCACAAGTGCTTCCTCGATGGGTCCGTTCAACATGTGAAGCAGCTGGTGATCTTGCCGGTGATCCTAGAGATCAACATCGAACACGTTCTCAGTTTCAACGAGCCTCTTCTCTTTTGGCTCAAGTTTCCGAGAATCATGATCCAGAAACTTTTGCAGAAGCTTCAGGGAATCCAGATTGGGATGCAGCCATGGATGAAGAATATCGTTCCTTAATGACGAACGATACTTGGGATCTTGTACCTCTTCCAAAAGGAAGAAAACTTGTCAGATGTAAATGGGTCTACAAAACTAAGTATGCATCAGATGGAAGTGTTGAAAGACTTAAGGCCAGGTTAGTTTCCAAAGGTTTTTCCCAAGTTGAAGGGATTGACTACAATGAAACCTTTGCTCCCGTCGCCAAAATGAACTCCATCCTCCTTGTTCTTTCCCTTGCAGCCTTACACAATTGGGAAGTCCATCAAATGGATGTCAAGTCTGCCTTCTTACATGGTGATTTACAGGAGGAAATTTACATGGAACAACCTCCTGGCTATGTTCAGAATAACTCTAGCCTTGTCTGCCGCCTTAAGAAATCCTTATATGGCCTTAAGCAAGCTCCTAGAGCTTGGTATGCCAAAATGGATAACTTTCTCCTTGACACTGGTTTTTCTAGATGCCATTCTGACCCCAATGTCTATACCAAGAAAGTAGGAAACCATCTCATCATACTTGTTCTATATGTTGATGACCTTATTCTTACTGGTAGTGACCCTAAGTTTATAACCCATGTGAAATCCAGTCTTAAACAAACTTTTGAAATGTCAGACTTAGGACATTTGCATTATTTTCTTGGTCTCCAAGTCCTGCAAACCAAAGAAGGAATCTTTCTTTCTCAGTCCAAGTATGCTTGTGACCTTCTTCGTCGCTTCCACATGCAAGATTGTACACCAGCCCCTTCTCCCTTCCAGTCTGGAGTCAAACTTTCTGCCACTTGTACTTCACCTGAAGTAGATGCCACCTTGTATCGTCAGCTTGTTGGTAGTCTTTTATACTTGACTCATTCCCATCCTGACCTTTCCTTTGCCGTTGGTCAAGTTGCCCGTTATATGCAGACACCTCATGAAAGTCACTGGAAAGTAGCTAAAAGAATACATCGATATATTCGAGGTACAGTTCAGTTTGGGATTCATTACAGTACAGGGGGGAAACCTTTGTTGGTTGGTTTCATTGATTCAGATTGGGCCGGCGATCTTGATGATCGAAATTCTACTGCAGGTTATGTTTTCAGTCTGGGATCTGGACCTATTACTTGGGCTTGTAAGAAACAACAAGCTCTTGCTCTTTCTTCAGCAGAGGCAGAATAGCGAGCAGCAGTTAATGTCAGTCAGGAAGCTTTATGGCTTCGACAGATCCTTTCAGAGTTTGGATTCGAACAGCAGCAACCTACTCCACTTTGGTGCGACAATCAAAGTTCCATCAATCTTGCCAAAGATCCAGTTCTCCATCAACACAGCAAACACATTGAGCTACATATGCACTTCATCAAAAATCTTGTTCATGATCGTGTTCTTGAAGTGCTCTTTTGCCCTATAGATGATCAAGTTGCAGACATCTTCACCAAGTCTCTTACAGAAGCGAAGTTTTCTAAACTTCGATCTATGTTAGGAGTTCAGGAACTTGTCATTAAGGGGGGATAGGCTCTAATGCCTCCTTCCTTCTCCTAATAGTGTCACTTTTGTAAATTCTTCAATCCTATCCCAAGTTGTTCTTAAGGGGGGATGTTAGGATATTTAGACACTTAGGAGTTAGTTAAGATCAACTTGTGTAATATATCCGTTAGGGATAGTGTGTTTCTTTAGTATGCATTAGTATGCATTTGTAAATACTTAATCCGACGGTCACGATATGTTTCCGACATAGAGTGATCTGACGGCTCAACTTCTCTTAGATCAAACCTAACCTTGATCCGTGGCTTAACACCCGATTGGTCCATGATCTCTATTTAAAGAGCATGGAGGGTCATTGTTTAGTTGATCGATTATGAGAAGCTCATTTGTAACTTTCTTTCTTTGCATAATAAATTGTCCCGTAGAAGCTATTTGGCCAGGGCCGTGGAGTGTTTCCCTCAAGAGGGTTTAAACCACGTCAAAACATCGGTGTGTTGATCTGTGATCTGTTTGTGTGAAGTGGTTGCTCTTGGTGTTCGGTCCTTTGGTAGTACCCTGTGTACCCGAACACCGGAGTGGCTAGACGCAAAGAATACTCTCAAGGCTAAGTAGGAAGAATTCAAAAAGTTGGATGAGGAAGTTAAAGTGTTACCAACAAGAGAGCGACTCCATAGATACAAAGAGATCAACACGCTGAAGAAAGAAGTGCAGAATTTAAGAGAAAAAGAGGCTACAATTAGGGATAAAACACAGCCCTTCCTGGAGAAATCCAGCCTCATCTCATAGGAAATAGAGGAAAAATTGAAAGAGTTGCAAGATAGTAAACAGCAGGTGGAAGAACAGGAAGGACAAGAAATAACACCCAAAATGTTTGATGCAGTAAGGAAAGTGAAAAAGGACACAAAGGAAGCAATCAAAAAGTTGATTGTTGAATACAATGACTTTGCTGCGTCAACCAGTCCACCGGAGGAGGAATAACTGCAAGATGCTGAAGTTGCAGGTGGCTCGGGGGCGAGCCATAAGTAAGTGTTAGGGGCCTGTTAGGCCTGGCCTAAGGAGGTCAAATTTTGAACACATTAAGCTTTTGGGAACCGCAAAGATGAGCGCAGCAGGGATGGAGACTTTTTGAAAGCCAGTTTTTGGAAGCTGCGAGGAGAAGCGCAGCACAGTTTTGATATGCTGCGAGGAGAAGTCCAGCGCAGTGTCGGAAGAGCTGTGAGGTCGGTGCTGCGAGGATTATAGCGCTGCGATGTGCCACGTCGACGAAGAACCAGCTAAGCAGAGCGTTGGATGGATGACGACAGTTATTTCGGTTAGGTCACAGAAGACCTATTTTTGGCAAGGATCATCGATAACTACCAAGCGGTGGGTAGGTACAAATTGAGATAGACAACTGGTCACGCAAGCACAGAATTACTAGTTGAACCAGTTGTCTAAGGCCATGATAGAAGGAACATCTCGGCGGAAGGAAGTTGTTGGCATGCATGACAGGGGAGTGGATAGCAACGTGTCTACATAGGGGATAGCCACAACTGAAGATCCGCTACCAAACACCAGCAGTACGGTTTTGGGAGAAAACCATGATAGTTTTGTAAACCTAAGGGTTGTTTTTTTCCTTCATAATGTAAAGACATGACCTACGAGCATGATCTATATATAAGGTATTTTTGTATGGGAAAGGGGTTACTATTAACACCCAAAAAGTGCTCACTAACTCATTCCCTTATTCACATGACCCATTTGTCCACTTTTCCACCATTTGAGCCTCTAAAGCCATCAAAAGGTCACCAAAAAGACCATGATACACCCTTTTTTCCCCTCAAAATATATATTTTTCCTCAAAAAACATAAAAAAAACCCTCAAAAAGGGTCCAGAATTCCCAAAAATATTAAAAGGGAATAAAAATATTAAAAATATTCAAAAAAGGAAAAAAGAGGGAAAAAGGTACCTAAACCATGTTGGTCAATAAAATTGGTTTCCCCAAAACCACAATGGTATTCCCCATCACCAAAAACTATAAAAAGGTGATGGGGGCTCCTCACTTTCCATCCATCCATCATCCTATCCTCATGCTGTCAAAATCTCTCTTGATTTCTTTGACCATTGTAGCAATCTTGGAGAAGAGACCATTGGAGCCTGGAGCATCTCAACCTTGGAGCTGCTCAACACCAAACATCCTCACCATTTGAGGTATTATAATACAAAAATTATTTTTTATTTCGTTTCTTGTTCTTGTTCTTAAATCTTTTCAAGTTTATTGTTATATGCACATGTTAAATTCAGATTAGTTTATAGTTGTATTTTCTTTCAATTTAAAGACTACTACTACAAGTTAGTAGATGCATCCTTGCACATGCTTGGTTGAAAAACCAAGCAACAGTTACCAATACTACTATTATTGAATATTGTTAGGATTCTTTTGAGCAAAGCTATTGTAAAGGATCTGCAGCTGAGTGCGCAGACACCTAATTTTTGAGGAAGAAGAACGTCTGCAGCTGAGTGCGCAGACGAAGAACTGTTGTACCCTTTCCTAATATAATAAACAACAGTTCTTGTGGACGTATCTTCCCATCCGGGGAAGTGAACCATGTTAAACCTTGTGTTATGTGATTGTTGTGTGTGATTGCCGTTATTTTGCTTGAATTACTTACAGTGCATGCATGAAGTTACTATTATCTGATATATGTTTACTTTTATCTGTATTCACCGTGGAAGGGATGGAATAAGATGTTAGTAGTTCCTGTATGGATGAATGTTAACATTCAACCAACTATAAGTCCTCAAATGAATGGATTTGTGAGATAAACACATAGTTAATTATATAGGTTGGATCACAGTAATAAAGTACGCAGCACTGCGCCTTTACCCATTTGTATAAGTTGCGACGATTATCAATCTAAGTGTTGATGTTTGATTAAGAATCCAAGAAAGAAAGATCTGGGAGTTGAGTTAGCTTAAGGTTGAAGCACCCATTCCCTTGTGTTGTTCCTATGAACCATTAGTACTACGCAGTTCTAGTCAACTTGAGATAGAATATCCAACGCAGTAAGTTGTTCGCAGCATGGGAGTACTGCCGCGCTGCGCATCAGTTAGTTTAAACGCTCGCATCACTAGGTTGTGGAAACCTGATTTTGCAACCACCCCCCTTAGCTTCGCCTCAGGTGAGACCTTAAGATGCTCGCAGCTTGTTTCCAAAAGGGCCGGTGAATAGGGGTTGTGTTGGTATTCTGCACCGCGAAGTACCTAGGTCTACATTGGAAAACCTCTAGATCAGTATCTACACCAACAATCAAGCCAACAGCAGATCACCATATACACAAGTACAATGTTGTGGCTAGGGTTTTACCCCTAGCTTGTGCGAAAGAGCACCTACTAAGGAGAAGGGACTCCTTAGTAGCAATTCAGTAAATGGTAAATAACAATGCTGAAATATAAATTTAAACTACTCTAAAACATGTGCATGAAACATAAACAACAATGTAAAATAAAGGATTTTGTATTAATGTTACCTCCAATGTGGAGGTTGATGAAGCCCTTGCAATGTCCAAGAGGGTTGCTCCAAGCTCCAATGTGTTCCTTCTCTTTCTCCAATGGTGGGAATGGGCCAAAAGGGGCTCTCAAGGTGAAAGTAGTTCAATGGTGAACTAGGGTTTCAAGAGAGATTTTGGCAGAGTAAGGGTATACTTGATTGTGGATATGAAATAAGGGATCTCCATCACCTATTTATAGTTTTTTGGTGGTGGAGTGCTGACCCATGGTTTTGGGAACCATATGGTTTAGGGCAGCTGTATAGGGTTTTTTCCTCCTTTTCCTCATTATTTTATATTTTTTATTCCCTTTTTAAAGGGTTTTTGCTATTTTTAGAGGAATTTTGGATATTTTTGGAGGAAAAAGGGGTTTTTTAGCCATTTTGAGGCTTTTTTTACGGTTTTGTGGCCTTTTGGAGGCATTTTAGGCCTTTTGGAGGCTTTTTAGCGGGATTTTTAGGATTTTTAAGGGAAATATGGTAGGAAAATGGACAAATGAGCCATGTAATGGGGAAGATGAGGTAGTGAACACTTTTTGAGTGTTAACAGATTGCCCCATGATGTGCGAGGGCAGGAGCTCATCGTATGGCCGATGGACATCATAAGTCATGTATGGTTTTCCTGGGATGTGGAGAAGAGAAGAAACAAACTGAAGCCCGGAACAACGATCCCGAACAACTGCAAGAACAAAAAAGTACATAACCTCAATAATGGATGAGGAATCATCTGATCATATGGACGAGGCGGGCATTCCCATGCTCGTATCAGGATATAACATAATAACAACAATGGGGTCCAAAATATGGGGACCTGAAATATATATGGCCTCAAACACTGAATGAGGCAAAATCTCAATATATGGATGAGGCGGGTATACCCATGCTCGTATCAAGATACATAAACCGAACTGTGAGGCCCGAAAAGGGGGACCTGAGAGATACATAGAGAACCACTGTGTACATCATAAGGGTCCAGAGTGGACACAAATTTGGGACATACTGCTGGGCTGACCATGTGTGAGCTGAAGAACTGGTGCACTGGAATAACATCAGTGCTGCTGAGTGGGGTACCAGAGGAACTGAGGGGCGGCTGGATCATAGTGACTGGTAGCCATAACCTCGATGGTACACCGAACTGGAACGGAACTGGGTACTCAAGGAAGCATAGAACTGGATGGCTTCCGAATACAAATGCCAACGCAGCCCGGACATCCACGGGAGCATACAACTAGGTGTTCCGAAGTGACTCACCAATGTGCTAGAGTCGGGGGAAATCCGGGGTCTTCGACAAATAATGTAAAGGATGTAACCCTATGCGATTCTCAACGATGCGATCAAGGTGCTGAAGTCGAGCATGTGAGAAACAACCACTCGGAGAGGCAATGATGACTCCTCTCAGAATGGTCCGTAGGCACTTACCAAAGATGGTGATGAGTCCAAGGCGTAGGGACCTCTGGGACTATCCTATGGAATAGAGGAGCTGTCGCCGACAAAGGGAGACCTGCAACTATCAAGGAAATGATGTTTCCTTGACAGGAGCACGAGGTGAAGAACCGAAATGTGAGAGTGCTGATGGCAGGACTGACAAACTGTGGGGGGATAACTGGGCAGGTAGAGTGGGGGGACTCAAACTTCCTTTGTTCAGAGTATGATAGTGGGGATGATCGGGCAGCATATGAAACTGTCTAGAGGGAAAGGGATCATAGCTTGATGGGATCTGGGATGGTGACTGGGATGAGGGAGACTCAAACTGGTCTAAAATGGCAGGGGACTGCAGAATACTCTGAACAAAGGCGACCTGATTGGGGGTGCTGCCGAGATGATCGATCATAGTGCCAAGAGGCACGGGGGCACTTCTTCATGGGTTTAAGGAACTAGAAGAAGTGTGTGTTAAAATGCTACTGTCGTGTGGATTTTATGATCCCAGGACAGTTCATGCTCGTGATGGCTTTCAATTTTAAGGAGTCTGAAAGCGATAAGAAGACTCTAAATAGATGGAATGGTACTGTCGTGTGGATTTTACGAGCCCAGGACAGTTCATGCTCATGGTTTCTTTCAATTTTAGAGAGTCTGAAAGCAAATACGAAGACTCCAGGGGGTTGCTTTTTCGTAAATTTAGTCTCCAAGGCCCAAAGAAGCATAAAAGGATGCAATGAAGAACTCTTCTAGCTGGTGTGACTAGAGTATTCCTTTTTCGTAATTAGTCTACCAGATCCAGAAAAGGGTTAAACTTATACCAGATAGATGCCCTTTCAGGTACTTTAACGAGCATGAAAGGAAGCAAGATTGCTCAGCGATCTTTTCATTGTTTTAGGAGTCAGAAAAGAGCTTAACGGAAACTCCCTAAGTGCCTTTTTCGTAAAGGACTTGTCTGGCCTGAAAAAGGGATAAAATTATACCGAACAAAAGGAATGGTCAGGCAAGGAGGAAGTGTTCAATCCAGGAACATTAAAGATGACCGAGAAGGAGGGTAGGGGGGAACACTGATGGGCCTCCTTGCGGGGTGAATGAATGGTGGCAAAATAATGATATATTTGCAGTATGACAGGAGTGAAGGGCTCATGTACAAATGTGGAACAATCCGATGGCGACCAATGTGGCACGCAAACCGAGGCAGCAAGGTGTAGGGACACAATGTTGAAATTGTACCATGTGAGAGCGAGAAATGATCTCAAGCATCATCACAAGCTCGGAAAAATGAATCCGGCGATATAAAAAGTGTCAAGAACGGATCATGACCGATGTGGCACGAAACCGAGGTGACAAGGTGTAGGGACACAATGTTGAAACTGTACCATGTGAGAGCGAGATATGATCTCAAGCATCATCACGAGCTCGGAAAAATGAATCCGTTGATATAAAATGTGCTGAAAACGGAGAACGGCCGAGGTGGCACGCAAACCAAGGTGACGAGTGATGTCAAAAAAAAAAAGTAAAAAGTGACGGGGTAAAAATGAGCAACCGAGTTGACCATGATGACGGTCGCATCGTGCTGATTCCAGTGGTGGAAACGGTTCGAAAAACGGACTCCGTATGGGGTCAGAATGGCCAAAACAAGAAAACGTCAACTGACTATAAATAGTAAGTGGGTCCAATATGACATGTGTCATTTGTACTATTTGACTTTGACTAGTGATCAGAGTGGACCAGAGCTGACGTGGCATTTCTGGATGATCCGATCGGCCGATTTCAGATCCGGGAGATACAGGTATTCTGTCAAACTCATACCTGCACATTTTTTAGGGTCGGGGATTGGGTAGTGGGTCCCAGGGATATTTGTACGGTCCACGTGGGGTGGACCGCGGGTTTTAGGGGTGAAATCGCGGTTAGAGACTGCGAGTTTCGAGATGAACCACGCGGTTGCATACCGTGTGTTTCGGGATGAACCACGCGGTGGCATACCGCGTGTTTCGTGGCTGGTCACACGGTCATGTACCGTGTGTTCCAAGGAGGAACATGCGGTGCGAAACCGCGCGGTTAGACCAAACAGGTGCGGTGAAGGACCACGGTTTTAGGCCTGACAGCCGCGGTTGGAAACCGCGGCAGGGAGCCCGAAAGCTGCGGTTTTGGACCGAGCTATGAGGGCTTCCCGGGGGGGGGGGGGGGAGACTATTTGATTGACATGAGTCTAATGAGTCTTCTTGGTGTGATTGACAGGATGTCGCAGGTTCTATGGAGAGAGCGGGATATTCCTGAGGAGATTATGATGGTGATTCGGGGGAATCGCCCTGTGCGAGCAGTACTGGGACACTGCGGACTACTAAAGTTCGCACAGATACCTATGATACGGTCGGCAGCATTGCTGCTGAACCGACTGATTAGCTTCTAGGAGCCGGATACACGGTCATTCAGAGTGCAGGGTGTGAGGGTGGACCTCACTCTGACGGATGTATACTTCTTGACAGGGTTTCCCTGTTTGGGTAGGGTTGCGGATACTCAGCCACGAGTAGCCGCGGACGTTGACATGGAGGACATGTTGGAGCGATACTGTTTTCGTGAGGCTAGGGTGTATAGGAATGCACTCAACGTTCTAGACCTACAGGATCCATCGATACGGGCTATCGCAGCCTATGTGGTTCGCGTGTTGGGATCCCAGTCACCGGAGAAGGTGTCTGGGGGGCAGATGCAGCTCGTGGAGCGCATCTTGGATGGAGTTTATTTTGCATGGGGCCAGATGTTCCTGACCTGCGTTCAGCGGCAGCTGAAGGCAGCGAAGGAAGATGGCAAGGGGTTTTGCTATGGGTCATTCCTATGTGCCTTCTTTATGGAGAGGGTGCCCACACTGTGGCCGCGGGTGCCGATCAGAGCAGGAGGTTTGAGGGAGCCGCGGATGACGCGGCGGGGCGAGATGATGCATCGCCGTGGTGGTGGCAACGTTGGAAGATACTTTACACAGGAGTTGTACCTGCAGTGGCTCCAGATACCACTAACGCTCGATGACTTCCCATATAGGGATATGGACTACACGGGAGATCCGGAGGCGCCACGAGCTCCGGGACAGGCATGGGGGCCAGATGGTACGTATGGTTTTACTTGCATGTTATGGATGTCAAGTTATATATATTCTATGTTATTGATATGCTGTGACTAACAATGGGTGATCTGCAGATGTGGGTCCAAGGCTGCCGCCAGGGCATGTGGCACGGATGGGGATTGTGGCCGTTCCAGCTCTGCCAGGGTGAGGAGAGGTGCGGCGCCGGGATCCATAGGTGACACTAGAGTCTGTACAGGCACTGCTAGATCGTTTGCTAGTGGGGGGTGACCGACGAGGGGTGGCGGGACATCGATCCGGATGTGGTTCAGGAGTGCATGAGAGCACCCCGGGAGTTCATATCCATCGCTATCCGAGTGGCGATCTTGGCAGACAGGGCACGGGCATAGGAGCCCGTAGGGGATGAGGACTTGCCAGAGGAGGAGTGAGGGGAGGACTCAGAGGCAGCAAATGCCGGCAGTGATTCTGGGTATGACTCTCATTAGGGAGTACAGGGGACTCCCCCCGAGTTTTGTAGCTTCGGCATGTATTATATGGAGGCGTTAGGGATGTATAGCCATTTTTTGTATAGCGGAGTACAGGGGTACTCAGGACATGTATAGCACTATGACATTATATTTTTTGATATATATATGCACATGGATGCACCTTTTTATGGTTATGTATTTGTTGTACGCACGTGGATGCACTTTATGGTTAGTTATGTGTTCATACTGCATATGGATGCCAGTAGTGTAGGATGTTGGGCACATGGATGCCCCTTGTATTTTTGATGTGATGCAACATGATGTATGTATGTGTAGGCACATGGATGCCCTTATGAATGCAAATGTGGTTTTATGGTTTATGTTCATAAATGCAAATGTTGATGTTATGCAATCTTTTTATGTTTTTGTATATATATTTTATGAGATGCTATGGAATGATGATGCATGATGGAGCTTTTACATGGTATGGTTGATATGCCAATCTAGGATGGTGTTAGCCATTTGGTCTACGACACTATTCTGTGCTCTTGGGACATGATTGAATGTGATGGATTCAAACTGTCGGCTAAGCTGTTTTGTGCGCAGGAATTTTCTAAAGAGGCAGCGATCACGCACCTGGTAACAGTTGTTGAGCTGGGAGACAAGTAGCTGGGAGTCAAGGAACACATGAAGGTGACGTATGCCCATCTGGAGGGCAACAGTCAGGAGACCAGTCACAGCATCATACTCTGCCTAGTTATTGGTAGCAGCGCCTATACATATTCCGTCAAGGTGAATCATCTCATTGGAAGGGGAATATAAGACCCATGCTGCATAAGCCAGGTTGGGAGACCAACGGCTTGCGCCATCAGCAAAGCCAGTGTACCAAGGTGGAAGATGGTCCATCTGTGGGCATGCAAAAATGAGGAATGTAAGATGATGGTAAAAAAGGTGAAAAACAAAAAGATAACAAACTATACAAGGCGGACCAATGAGGCCGCGGTTTCATTTAGGGATAGAAACGCTTAAGATACAACCCATTACGGGGGTTCCGCAACGGGCGACCTTCGGAGTCGGCTAAAATGTATGCCCCCTTGCCGAGGCAAGTTTGCACGATGTAAGGGCCTTGCCACATGAATTCAAACTTCCCCTTACCGGTTTTGTCGTGGGCTTGGTCATAGGAGAGGACGAGGTCCCCTTCGCGGAAAGTTCGAGGGTGAACGTGTTTGTCATAACCGGCTTTGGAGCGGTTCTTGGAAGCTTCGATATTCTGCAGAGTGGCACGACGGTCTTCATCGGCTTGTTCAAGAGACAACAAACGTTGCTCGAGGGGGGAGGTATTAGGGAGGAGCTCGACGACAATCTGTAAGGCAGGAATCTGACACTCAATGGGGAGGACAGACTTGACACCGTGAACTAAATGAAATGGGGTAAAACCAATGGAGGTGCAGTAAGCCCATAAGGCAGGAAATAGCATGTGGTGCCAATTGGACTTATGTTTGTCAACAGTTCGTTGGAGGATAGTCTTTAAGATTTTGTTGATGGCCTCTACTTGGCCGTTCCCTTGGGGGTAGTAAGCAGAGGAGAATTGGTGTTCAAAATTGAGGAGGGTGGATAACTCGCGCCAAACGGAATCTTCAAAGTGTGACCCATGGTCTGAGACCAACTGTTTAGGGACCCCGAATCTAGTGATAACATGGTTGAAAAAGAAATGGGCAGCAGTATCAACGGTACAATTGAAGGTGGGCATGGCTTCTGCCCATTTGGTGAAGTAATCAACGACGACAATGATGTACTTGTGGCCGTTAGCAGACGAGGGTCTACATTGCATGAAGTCTATGGCCCACTTACAAAAGGGACCAACGGTGACGACTGGGTGTAACGGAGCAGGTGGCATCCGAGCCTTGGGGGCAAAAAGTTGGCAGTTGTGGCAATGCTTGACCGTAGTGATGCAGTCGGTGAAGAGTGTGGGCCAAAAGTAGCCAGTGCGGATAACCTTTTGGGCAGTGGCCATTCCAGAGAAATGGTCGCCGCAGGCACCGCTATGAAAATCATTAAGGACGTGTTCCGCTTCCTCATGTGTAAGGCAACGACGAAGAATGGTGTCAACCCCCCGCCGGTAAAGGAAATCGCCTAAGAGGAGATATCGAAAGGCCTGGTGACGGATACGACGACGTCCATTACGGGTGACTTTGGGTCTGAACTTCTGTGTTCGAAGGTATAATAAAATATCACCGTACCATGGGTCATCAGACGAGATAGTGAACAAGTGGTTGTCGGTTAACTCGTCTGAGATTGGTGGGGCCGGGAGAAGGGAAGGGAGATCAGTGATGAGTTGGGAGAGCGCCAAGGCTTTAGTGCTCTTAGGGGTTTTGAATGTGAGGTCATATTCCTGGAGAATAATGACCCATTTAGCAACACGACCTTGCAGGAGCCGCCGAGTTAGGAGATAGACCATGGGGTTAGAATCGGCGATGACTGTGGTATGGCTGAGCAAGATGTAATGCCGTAATTTTTGGGCGGAAAAGACTACCGCTAGGGCCAGCTTCTCCTCATACGGGTAACGCAGTGGTGGTCCAGACAAGGTCTGGCTAACGTAATAAATGACGTGCTCCTGATGAGAAGCGTCTTCTTGAACCAGGACGCCGGATACGACATGGTCAGATGCCGAGACGTAAAGGATGAAGTCCTGAGAGAAATCCGGGGGGGAGATCAAAGGAGCCTGTGTGAGGGCTTTCTTGAGGGCTTTGAATGCAGCTTCTGCTTGCTCATCCCATACAAAAGGTACGTGGGTACGGAGCAGGCGCAGAAAACCGTGAACGGTAGTGGCGTAATCGGGGACAAAGCGTCGAAGGAAATTGGACCGCCCTTGCAGACTTTGGAGCTGCCAGAGCGTACGAGGAGCGGGAAGGTCTAAGATTGCTTGTACTTTCAGAGGATCGACAGTAATTCCTTTATGGGAAACGATGAAACCCAACAATCGGCCTGCCGGAACGCAAAAGACACACTTGTGTGGGTTCAAGCGGACTTGATATTTGCGACAACGCAGAAAAACCTGCCGAAGGTCGTTAAGGTGGTCAGATCTTTTCCGGGAACGAGCTGTAAGGTCGTCAAGGTAGACGAGAAGGATGTGGACGAGATCATGAAAGCAATAGGTCATGGCCCGCTGGAAGGTGGCACCAACATTTTTGAGGCCGAAAGGCATGATGAGGTAGGCAAAGGTGCCCCATGGGGTAGTGAAGGCAGTCTTATACTGATCCTCCTTACGGATTTGAATCTGATTGTATCCGGAGAAACCATCCATGAAAGAGAGGACTTCATGTCTCACACACGCATTGATGAGTTGGTCAATGAATGGCGTGGGGAAATTGTCCTTGGGACAAGCGCGGTTTAAGTCACGGAAGTCAGTACATACTCTAATGGTACCTTGATTTTTGTTAACAGGAACGGGGTTTGAAACCCATGTGGTGTAAGCGATAGGATAAATGAATCCTGCAGTGCGAAGTTTCTCAATCTCTGCTTTCACAGCTGGGAGTTTGGAGGGATGAATGGGACGTTGTTTCTGACGTACGGGAGGTACATCAGGCCATGTGTCAATGTGGTGCTCAATAATGGCGGGGTCAAGACCGGGCATTTCGGTATAGGACCAGGCAAAGACATCACGGAACTCGCGGAAGAGTTTTCTGTATGCCTCAATCTCGTGTTCACTACAGGAGGCTCCTAAGGCGATGCACTCGTTGATGCCAGGGGGGTCAGAGATATCGATATGGATAATGGGTGAGATGTTGGCCATATTACCCTCCTCGAAGGCTTCAGGCGCGGGAATAGGATCCTTAAACCAGTCGACCTTAGCGGGGAGGAAATCTTTGGACTCAACTGTGAATTGGGTAGCTGTGCTAGAGGAGGCTTCTTCTGGGATAAAATAGGAACGGTGGTGCATGTCATCCCAGGGATAATCTGGGGCAGTAAGGGCCTCAAGAATCTCCTCATCAGTACGGAAGGTTTGGGTCGTCAAATCGGTAGACGAGGAAGTAGTGGTTGAAGAGATCATGTAAATGGTATTAACCTCTCCGGAGGGGGAAGAGACCGGGGGATGGATCTCCTCAATAGTGGTGGGTGCCGTCTCAAGATCCAGATTGTTCATCTCATAAAGAGCTGCTCGGTAATCTGGGAGATCGGGACAATGGTGTGAGTAATGCCCATACACACTGCATATGGCACAAGGGTGGTTGGTACGCAGTGATTTATCTTTAGGCTTGGGAGTGGGAACGAGTTTGACGACAGGAATGTTGGGGTCATCGTCAAGAATTTGCATATGCTCTTGCAATGCTAGTAACTGTGGACATTGGTGAGTGGGGTGGCCTAACTCATCACATAATGAGAATTTGGGAGGAGCACGAAAAACGGGGGCATGTTTTACTATTTTAGGAGGTGGTACAGCACTGTAAGGTTGTGGCCCTCTGCCCCCAGTGGGTTTGGGAGTAGGAGGGGGAGCCGTGGAGGTCGAAGGGGTAGAGACACCGGGAGGTGTCTGAGTGGTAGTAGCCATGGGTTGCACCGGTTGGAGGACGACATCTGGTGTTGGCGGGCGAACGAGAGGCGAAAGATACCATACGGGTAATCCTAAGGTTAACCCAGGGAGGCTGAGGGTAGCCATAACCGGAGCGCTAACAACTCCGGAAGGAGGGATTAGGAAAGGAATGGTATGGATGGGTGTAACACCAATGTGACTAGGTACCAAAGGGGGTTTAGGCAACAAAGGCGGTTGATTTGTAGGAGTTTGTGTGTCGTGGGACAGGGTACAGAGGTCAGACATGTCATTAGCGGGTGACGGGGGAGGAATAGATTGAAAGGTGGATGTCATTGGCGCGTCTGAGTAAATGCCAGGCCCCGTAGGGGAGACTAGCGAGGTGGGGGCACTAGAAACAGGTTGTTCAACCATTGGGAGAACATTTTCGGGTGCGGCGGGGCATTGGGATCATAGTAGGTAAGTTGGTCAATCTTAACTACGCGTCCGTTGTGAGGGAACATCATGGTGCGGAAAACGGAAGAGGCAACCGCCCGCATGGCATACATGTAGCTATGACCAAGTAGTAGGTTATAATCCAGTTGGGCGTTGATTACCTCTATATCAATAAGGACGGTTTTACCACCTAACTGGACGGGAATGTTGGGTAGGAGGCCTTGGGGCTGAGCCGAACGGCCGTCGTAGGCACGTAACACAGTGGTGGACTGCTGAAGAGGAGGGGATCCCAGCTTCTGCCATACGAATGTAGACATAATGCATGTCGAGGCACCTTCATCAATGATGCATCGATGGATGACAAGATTCCGGACGGAAACAGTAACCTGGAATGTGAGGCTGGAAGGCAGGCGGGGTTCGGATTGGTCCAAATCAAATGCCATCAAATGCGAATCATTTGGGTCAATAGCCCCAATGGAAGAGAGTAAAGTCTTGCGCTGGGAGGGGCAGTTCTTCAAGACTTCTAGTGCAGACATGGCTGCGGGAGATTGGGCTAGGTCATCCACAATGCTGTAGTTTGACGCAGCGCGCGCATTAGGGTTATTGTTGAGACGGCGAAGTGGTAAACGAGGGGCTTTGGGAGCGCCCTCTATTGGAGGTGGAGGTATACGTAATTCCTGATCCGTGGGATGAGCGTTAAGGGTTTTCTCAGCAGGAGGGGCTTCAGTGGTGGAGCCATATTGGTTCCTGCGAGTCTGGAGGTTGATGTCAGTGGATGACATCATCAGTAAGTGGTGGGTTCCTGAGTCAAACATGGGTTGATCAGGGGCAGCGTATGTGATCTGTTGCTGGGGGGGCGGTGGCTTGAGGGGGAGCCACCGGCTGAGTGTTCACTACGCCTTGAGTGGGTAAAGGGTTTTGCAGTACCAAAGGTGGCTGTTGAGGTTGAGGGGGGTTGGGTAGCGCCTGAGGAGCTGTGTCCTTGACGATGAGCATCATCAACCCAAAGTTGTCGAGCTCGCTCTAAATGGGGGCAAGCATGGGTATAGTGGCCATAGACTCCGCAGATAGAACAAGGATGGTTTGTTCGCAAATTGGGGTTTTTAGCCTGCTTGGGTGGGCGATCAGGATTTTTGTCTGCAGGGGCTGCATTATTATTGTCGGGGGGATTAGCCGGTTGACCAGCTTGGTCGGTAGATTGGTTGTTCCCACGATTACGGCCCTTGCCGCGGTTCTGTTGGCCCTGGTTGCGTTGGTTGTTCTGGTTTTGCTGTGGGTTATGTTGGGCGTAAACTTGCCCTTGGGCAGCAGGTGGGTTCTGAGGTTGCGCAAGTGCGGGAGCAGGCTGCGGTGGGTGATAGGAAGGTGGAGGCTGCGCAGGGGCAGCAACTGGAGGGGGTTGCTGATATGGCTGCGGAGCGGGTTGAGGGTTTACCGCAGGAGCTGTCTGCGGCGGGTAATACGCGGGTTGCGCAGGAGCTAGTGCAGCCTGCTGGTGGTAATAAGGCTGAGGGGCGGCCGGAGGAGCGTAAGCGGGAGTCGCATGACCGAAGCACTGAGGTGGACATGAGGGTCCATGGGAATGGTGATGTGTCATAGGAGCATACGAGTTAGTCGCTCCAGACTGGCAGGTAGCCCGCGAAAGGTCGGGGCCAGGGCTAGGACGTGCTATAGAAAATGGTTGGGGATGCGAAGAAACGCGGCCAATGATGCCGTCTGCAGCGTGGGATGCCCCCGGTGCATCGTGCCGGGAGGAATCGCTGCGAGGGGCATCAGGTATAATGGTATAGAGGTAACCCGACTGGGCGTAAATGAGGTCGAACTGTTGGGCCTTAAGGATGGCCTCTTCTTTAGACTGGGGTCTTTCTGATGCCACATCCTTAGCAATGACTGGGAGAAGGGATTTGAGGAACCAATCTAGGAAGATACGGTCATCGAGTTTGATCTTACATAAGCTACGGCGACGACACCACTCATGAATGTGGTCCGTGATGTGGGTAGCCGTGTTTTTTTCTGCAAGATAGGAGGATCTCAACGCCCGCGTCGTAGCGAACAGGTAGCTGGAAGAACTGCAGGAAGGTCGAGGCAAGGGAAGCAAAGGTGGCGTGGGTCCCATGGGGTTGCTCGATATACCATTTGGTTGCAGGGCCAGTGAAGGTGCGCTGTAGCAGACGAAGGCGAACTGAGTCATCCACTATAGAGTTAGAGGAACACCATAGATGGAAGGACATGATATGGTTTTGTGGGTCCTCACCTGCCTTGCCCTCGAATTTAGGGATGTCCGAGGGAAGCTTGGTAGGCATATGAGTCCATGTACGGTCGTGTCGAATAGGATCGTTGGCCAATCTGGCTAGGTCAGGCAAATTGAGGCTAGCCATGAATGGAAAACTGGAAGAAGGATGTGACACAATAGGGGGTTGGGCCAAGTTGGGGCCAGTGCCCCCAAGTGGAGGGGCAGGATTAGGGATGTTGCCCCCAAGTGGGGGAACTGTGGTGGTATAGGATGGTCCTGCACCACCATGGGTAGTATGGACCATGGAAGTAGTGGGAATAGGTATGCTGACTGCAGGAATAGGTGCAGTGAGGGGAGCTATAGATGGGGGCCCCATGGAGGGCATACCCAAAACAGGTGTAGTAACTGGTGTAGTGGTGGATGTGCCACCAATGGTCCCTATCAAAAACGGAGTGGAAGTCACGCCAGCCATGGGGCTAGTAGGGGCAGTGTAAATAGGGTTCTCAGACTCTGCTTCAGAATCGGAGGTAAAGTAGGGTGCGTCAATATCAGGTGACGGGGTCCTATGTCGCTGACGAGTGGAATCAAGTGACAAGGCTCTAGATCTATGATAAGTGGTATCAAGTGATAATGATCGGTGTCTGTGATGTGTGGTGTCAAGTGAACCGTGCTGTGGGGGCTCACCCCTGAGGCGCCGAGAATGTCTCGGGGACTCAATGGTGACAGATGGGGTCAAATCTCTGTGGGTTGAGGTGAGTAAAAAATAGCTCAAAAATCCTAATGCAACCGAGTGTGCAAAAGGAGAGCTCAAAAAACAAGGCACTCAGGCCAACAACCAACTCAAACACCCACTGTAATAGCTGTGCTACAATAGGTGGAGTAACAACAAAGATGGTCAGAATACCAACAAACATCAGGTTTCCTAAAAATGAAAAATGGTGGACTCACTAGACCAAAGGAGGTAAAGGAGCATGCAAACACCTAACTAAAAGTATTCTGACTCAACTAGACATATCCTCTGCAAGGTGATGAAATCCAAGTCAGACAATATGAATAGGAAATCCAAGTGGCTAAGGTATCCCCCTACCGGGAGGGACACCGGGTAGTCAATCCTAGAAGAATGGCAACTAAGATACCCCGTTCATGACACGTCCAGAAAGGTGAATCTTTCATTTAGTCCCGTTTACCCCGCAATACCCCTATACAGGGATATCCCGCGAACCGTGAAAGGTAGCCCTTTGGTTACTGAATGGAGTGCGGTATTCCACTCAGGCCTCCGGAACCAGTCTCCCGACTTCAACCCTCCTAAGGGAGAGGCCCTCTGATAAACTGGTCGTGACCGTGCCAAAAAGTACTAGGGGATTTTGGTTCCCTATTTGGACAACAACTATGTCTCAAGTGTAATAACCGAGGGGTGTTATTGGAAGCCTATCCCCCCAATCCTACCTAACTACAAAGCTTCTTTTGTGTTCCCCAAGTGGGGTTAGAATATGGTTGAGTTAAGTATTTTTTAAGGCTCACTTGAGTTATGTGTCAGATTGTGTGCTCGTGAGGTGATGAACCCAAAATAAAGGTGCCACAAGGGGGGCAACTTTCTAATTAACAAAACTGAAATTTAATATGCAAAATTTTCTGAATTAAAATACTAAAATTTTAAAAAGATTCTGTAAAGGGTACAGAAATTATGTTGCAGAAAAGGGCTGTAGGGAAGGATGGCTGCAGGGTTGACAGATGGCTGTGCAGAAAATATTGCAGCAGAGAGGGCTGGGCTCAAAACTGGAAAAAACGCAGAAATCAGACCGCAGGGGTTTTCGGCGAAATTGAGCAGTCGGGCCGCGGGTTTAAGGGAAACAGGCGCGGACAGGACGCGGGTTTTTGGCCGACAGAGGCAGTCGGGCCACCGAAAACAGGGGGAAAAGTCGCAGTCGGGCCGCGGGAAACAGGGCAAGAGCCGCAGTCGGGCCGCGGGAAAAAGGGAAAAAGGCCGTAGTCGGGACGCGGGAAAAGGGCCGACAGGCGCAGTCAGATCGCAGCAAACAGGCTGATTAGCCGTGGTCGCACCGCAGGTAACAGACTTGAATCCGCCGGCAGGGCGCCGGAAACAGTCTGAGAGCCGCGGTAGGGTCGTAGGTAAAGGCCTGAAAGTCGCGGTCGGGATGTGACTGCAGAGGGAAAAGTTGCGGTGTATGGCGGCCGAAAGGGACAGCCGAAAGGAAAAAAACGGGAAATTATTGCAGAAAACTAAAAAAAAAATAAACTGAAACCAGAAATTCAAAACCTAGGGGAGTCGCCAAACTGTGGCTAGGGTTTTACCCCTAGCTTGTGCGAAAGAGCACCTACTAAGGAGAAGCGACTCCTTAGTAGCAGTTCAGTAAATGGTAAATAACAATGCTGAAATATAAATTTAAACTACTCTAAAACATGTGCATGAAACTTAAACAACAATGTAAAATAAAGGGTTTTGTATTAATGTTACCTCCAATGTGGAGGTTGATGAAGCCCTTGCAATGTCCAAGAGGGTTGCTCCAAGCTCCAATGTGCTCCTTCTCTTTCTCCAATGGTGGGAATGGGCCAAAAGGGGCTCTCAAGGTGAAAGTAGTTCAATGGTGAACTAGGATTTCGAGAGAGATTTTGGCAGAGTAAGGGTATACTTGATTGTGGATATGAAATAAGGGATCTCCATCACCTATTTAATAGTTTTTTGGTGGTGGAGTGCTGACCCATGGATTTGGGAACCATATGCGTTTAGGGCAGCTGTATAGGGTTTTTTCCTCCTTTTCCTCATTATTTTATATTTTTTATTCCCTTTTTAAAGGGTTTTTGCTATTTTTTAGAGGAATTTTGGATATTTTTGGAGGAAAAAGGGGTTTTTTTAGCCATTTTGATGCTTTTTTGACGGTTTTGTGGCCTTTTGGAGGCTTTTTAGCGGGATTTTTAGGATTTTTAAGGGAAATATGGTAGGAAAATGGACAAATGAGCCATGTAATGGGGAAGATGAGGTAGTGAACACTTTTTGAGTGTTAACAAATGTGTAGTTAAAAGCACGCTTTTAATTTGAAATGCTATGACATACTATGGTTTAATTTGTTTTTTATTTACTAAACTATGATATTATAAATTTGTATGCAGGGGCCGCCAACAACTGCATGACTCTTTATCCCATGTTTCCACCCTCTCCCAGGAGTTTCCCCCCCTTGCCTCCATCCAGGACCCCTCCCTTCGTCCACCCCCTCTCTTCAATCCACCCTCCCCCTCTCCGTACATTACTCCCCCCTCCATTCATCCTCCCCCATTTGTCCACAACCCCCCATCTATACATCCTCCCCCATTCATCCATGCCCCCCCCCCCCCCAGTTTATCCATCCTCCCCCATTCATCCACGCCCCCCCTTCCATCCAGCTTCTCCCCTTCGTCCACAACCTCCCTTATATCCATCCTCCTCCCTCTATCTAGGACCGACCTCCCATTCACCATACCTCAAAATCGCCCCTATCCCTTTTGGGTCGATACGCCCTATTGTACATTTGGTAGGGGGTTTATCATCCACGATGTCCTCATCCACCCCATACCACCATGTCCTCTTCCACGACATCATCTCCATTTCCCGCCACTATTGTGGAAACTACTATTCCATTATCTGCCCATGTGTCTATTGTGGTCGCACCCATAGTTCCTCCATCTACATCTATTACCCCCCCCCCCCATGACTGCATCGGAGCAGGTTGTCCAACCAACTACTCCACCTGCTAGCCTAAAAGCTCAAACCACCCCCCATTTTGTGGGTTGTTCACGGTGAGAATCAAGTTAATTTATGAAAATGTTTTTGATGCATTAAACCAAAATTAATTTAAGCAATTATTATTTTTCAATGAAATGATTGTCGTAAATGTTGTAGGGTGGAATTGTTGAGAGGCTTAGCAGATCCAAGACACCTACTTCTCGTCCTCCCCACTTGCATCAACCGTGAGTTATTTAAGCTTTGAATTGTACATTCATTTTATAAATGTGGTAAATGTTACAAATGATTGAAACTAATGGTACCTTATATCATTTGTTTCAGAGCATGGAAAGAAGGTCTACTCCTAGATGGAAGAAGACCCGAAGGTAGCAGTAGCTCCAAGAAGAGAAAGATCAATTTTGGAGATGCACCAGGAAGTGACCGGGGTGGTCATAATGCTTGACCACACCATGTTATCTACATTAGCCACGGTGTGGCACCTTTGGGCACAAGTTGTCATGTACGTTGTATCTACGGCACAGGTTGCCATGTATTTTGGATCTACGGCACGAGTTGTCGGATTTTGTATAGGGCACTAGTTTCCATGTATTTTGGATCTACGACACGAGTTGTCAGATTTTGTATAGGGAATGAGTTGCCATCATATGTACATTGGGAACCATGTTCCACTATTTTCCCTGAAAATTTATATATTTGTTTGAGTTTTGTTCCACTATGGTTTTATCTCATGGATTTATATATAGTTTTGTTCGAGTTTTGTTCTATATATGCGTATAATGGTTTGGATTCAAATGTATATCATTGTGATTTTGGATGAAACCTAGAGCACCATTTTAGGGTTTTTATTGCAATGACAACAATTATTAAGGCCAATATTTCAAACAAGATGTAATTTTAACTCCGAATAAAAATGAAGGTGATTTTGGGAGGACCATTTTTTTTTTCGGAGATCAAGTTCACTTGAATCCAAGACAAGTTCTCTCACAACTAAGTTAATATTCTGACTACATAGTACTTTAGGCAACTCATCCAACCATAAAAAATCATAGCACTCTCTTCCACTACCCTACTTAACACAATGAAATATATGCTCTTTCTCTACTCAATAATCCCTTAGGGATATTGTTCCCTTACAATGGTCTTTAGTATAGGTAGAAACAATCAAATCCAATAAATTATTTTAGGAAATAACTAGATAAAGAATACAACTTGTTTCCTAAGCAGCCAGTGAGAAAACATTAACCAACATGTGAAGAATTTCTAACATTTCCTAATCTTTAATATGTTAATCTACAACCCCTCTCTCTCTCCCCCAACATCTACAAATTCCTCAATTATACTACTAATTCTGTCATTTTCAAATTTGGTTAATGGGTAACAAATATAGAGAATACAACATGAGGAGCGGAGACTATGAACTTGAGAATTGGACAATAATGGGATAAATGAATACCCCAATGAGTTAGGATAATTAAGTACTCCTAACACTTTCTACAAACTAATTTTACTTTTCCCAAGCTTGCATAACTACACAAGGTAGACTTCCTCACCAACTTCCACATGAATTTATGATTGGATTCATAGGTAAAGGAAGTGGATGAACTTTATTGAAGGCACATGATGAAAAGGTGGAATTCTTAGAATGAAACTTGGTAATGGACAATTAATTTCTCATAAGATCCCTCTATGTTTCTTCTCCAATGGAAATCACAACCCATCCTGTGGTCTTTGCAACCATCTTTGGTTGCTATATATTAAATTCTAACATTAATATTTTCATAGCTTTGAGGTTCAATGGTGGTAATCCTACCACATCGTTCATACAAGTGTATTTACAACATCTACATGACTAGTCATTCATTAGTCGAGGCTTGGCCCTGAGATGCATATTTACAACATTTACATCAAGTCCAATCTAGCTTCAAAACCCCCCCCAAAACTAGTTACAATCTCAGCCATACTGGGCAATACATCAATACTGATAATAATAACTACATATAATCCGCATAAATTATATTAATAGCCAAACAACAAAAATTCTGGAGAAATACTGAGCAAAAACCTAGTTTCCAAAATGGACCTACAAGTTGACACCCTGGGCCATGGGACCGAAGGAGAGGGCACCCCTAGCACTATCCCGATGTCTTGAATCCAATGGAGTTGACGGTTTTTCGGTCCGAGCCACAGTCGTCATTCTATGGCTCATTCCATCTCGCATCCAAAAGGCCTTCATGAACACTTTGCTGGATACCTACCGGGAGCATAGAATTCCAACCGTGCAGCAAAACCGGGTTCCAGGGAGTCCTACAAGTGTGTCTAGGGAGGCTCCAACTGGGAACGCTACACATAAGTTTCTAGTCTATGATTTTGCAAATTTGACCCCAATGTGCAAAAATTGTACACTCCCTTACTGAGAAAAATCCTAGTTTCCAAAATGGACCTACAAGATGACACCTAGGCCATGGGACCAGAGGCAAGGGGCACCCCTAGAACTATCCCAATGTCCTGGAATCCAACAGATTCAATGGTTTTTCGATCTAAGCCACGATCATAATTCTATGGCTCGTTCTGTCTCGCATCCAAAAGACCTTCACGGACACCTGTTGGATACCTACCGGGGGCATAGAATTCCAACTGTGCAACAAAACTGGGTTTCGAGGAGTCCTGCAAGTGTGTCTAGGAAGGTTCCAACTGGGAACGCTAGCCATAAGTGCTCGGTTGAACGATTTTGCAAATTTGACCCCAATGTGCAAAAATTGCACACTCCCTTACTGAGTAAAAACCTAGTTTCCAAAATGGACCTACAAGATGACACCTGGGCCATGGGACTGGAGGAGAGTGGCACCCCTAGCACTATCCCATGTCCTGAATCCAACGGATTCTACAGTTTTTCAATATGATCCACGGTCGTCATTCTATGGCTCGTTCCCTCTTGCATTCAAAAGGGCCTTCACCGAACACCTATTGGATACCTACCAGGGGCATAGAATTCCAACCGTGCAAAAAAAAATGGGTTCTGGGGAGTCCTGCAAGTGTGTCTAGGAAGGTTCCAGCTAGGAATGCTAGCCATAAGTGCCCGATCGACGATTTTACAAATTTGACCCCAATGTGCAAAAATTGCACTCCCTTACTGAGCAAAACCCCTGGTTTCCAAAATGGATCTACAAGATGACACTTGTTTCCATGGGACTAGAGGAGAGGGGGCACCCCTAGAACTATCTCGATGTCCTGAATCCAACGGAGTCTACAGTTTGTAGATCTGAGCCATGGTCATCATTCTATGGCTCGTTCCATCTCGCATCCCAAAAGGCCTTCAGGGACACCTACTAGATACCTACTTGGGGCATAGAATTCCAAATGTGCAACAAAACCAGGTTCCAGGGAGTCCTGCAAGTGTGTCTAGGAAGGTTCCAGCTGGGGAATGCTATCCATAAGTTCTCGATTGACGATTTTGCAAATTTGACCCCAATGTGCAAAAATTGCACACTCCCTTACTTAGAAAAACCTTGGTTTCAAAAATGGACCCTACAAGATGACACCCTGCGCCATGGGACCATAGGAGAGGGGAACCCCTAGCACTATCTCGATGTCCTAAATCCAACGGATTCGACGGTTTTTAGATCTGAGCCACGTTCATCATTCTATGGCTTGTTCCATCTCGCATCCAAAAGGCCTTTAGGGACACCTGCTGGATACTTACCCCGGGGCATAGAATTCCAACCGTGCAACAAAACCGGGTTTTGAGGAGTCATGCAAGTGTGTCTAGGAAGGTTCCATTTGGGAAATGCTAGCCATACATGCCTGGTCGACGATTTTGCAAATTTGACCCCAATGTGAAAAAATTGCACACTCCCTTACTGAGCAAAACCATGGTTTCCAAAATGGACCTATAATATGACACCCGGGCCATGGTACCGAAGGAGAGTGTAACCCCTAGCACTATCCTAATGTCCTGAATCCAATGGATTCGACGGTTTGTTGAACTGATCCACAGTCGTCATTCTATGGCTCATTCCGTCTCCAAACAAACATCATGTCACATGAGGCTAATCCTAGTTTCTCCTTTCAAGAGAAACAAAGAAAAAAAATAGTTTCTCATATCATTAAAGAAGACCTCACATACCAAAGTCAAGGGGTTTCAGTATTTGACTCAATCATGCATAAGTGCATAGTCACTTACTAAGAAAAACCCTAGTTCTTTATATCCACTGAGCAAGATGATAATTAGGAAATGAAACCACATGAGAGAGGTTTCCCTAGATCAAATGTATTGTTATGGACCCAACGGATTTGATGGGTCATCGATATGATCCACTGTCATTATTTTATGGAAACTTGTAGGTCGCCTTCTAAATCCTTTTAGGGGACACATGGGTGATTATGTCATTAGGGAATAAAAATTGAACCAGGCATCGGAATTGAGTTTCATAAGCTCCTGCATGTGTGTTTGGACATCCTCGACATGGACACACTAGGCACACTCCAAAGGTCAATGGGTTTCAATACTTCACCAAATCATTAAAAAAGTGTATAGTCACTTACATAGAAACACCCTAGTTCCCTAATATCAATCAAGCAAGACAAGCATTGGGTGATGGACCCATGGGAGAGAAGTTCCTCTTAATGGAATGCATTCTCATGGACCCAATGTAGTTTAGGGTTCATTGATCTGAGCCACGGTTGTCATTTTATGGCAAGTTGTAAGCCTCCACCTAAAGGCTTTGAGGGACACTTGGTGATTCTGTCATTAGGGCATAAAAAATTGAATTCTATAAGATCCTACATGTGTGCTTGGCCATTACCAACATGATAACACAACCCATAGTCTGTTAGGAACTCGTGTCAACCCTTCTCTTTACTATGTTAGTATATTGTTGTTGGACGCATATGCTTTGTAAGATCGTCTCATAGTATTTGTTGATCCATAGTTTATATTAGCCCATAGTATTGACCCATAGTATTGGACACATATGCTTTGTAAGTCGTCCCGTAGTATTATATGTCCCAATGGTTTTGACCCATAGTATTGGGCATAGACTTAGTATATAAGTGTGTGTTGAGGTCATTGAAGGCACCGTGAAGTTATTGTATTGAGCTTGCTCAAAGGAGGTTTTCCCCCTCGAAGTGGCCTGTGATCAATATAAAAGTGATTCTGAGTTCTGTTATTTCTGATATCTCGTGTATTTTGCATTAATTAATTATTGCAGGTTCATCACATCTGGTATCAGAGCACTCTCTTGGTCTCGCTGGGTGAAATTTCTGCCAAATTTTTTTTTTCGCATCTGTTGCAGGTTCGGATTTGGGAATAATCCCTATCCACTTAACTGTGGGAAGTACTTGGGAATAAGCCCTAAAACTCATTGTGAGGACTACCATAGGAAACCCAAAGTAGATAGCCCATTGAGAGGACCTGCCAGCGAAAAGGGCAACGACCCCTACCTGATTGACTAGTTCCCACCCGTGAGATAAACCAGGAGCTTTCGTTTGTGGCAAAGCAATTATCAGTTTTACCTGAGCCGTGGAGTGTAGGGGTACTGCCCCAATACACAAGTCGTCAGACAGCATTGGTGGCCAAGTGAAACCCCTGAACTGTTAGGAAGCCGCACATACCTGGGGTCCATATCTATTTTCAGCTAAACTGTTGTTGAAATCCATTTAGATCCAGCCGTTTAGATCCATTTTGAAAGTCGTTCCAGATCCATAACCGTTTTTCAATCCATTCAGCGCTATTTCAGATACCTCTATTTCCGCTCACTTCCAGGCCGTTGCAGATCTATCTGTTTCAGATCCCTTCCGAGCCGTAGCCTCTCCAGTCTAAAAACAAAAGAGTAATAAAATTCACTTTTTTTCCTCCATATCTCCCTTGTTTTCACTCTGTTTTCCTTGAAATTTTTGGGGAACCTCTGTCATCCCATTTTGCATATTTCATTCCTAAGGACCCCTATCCCCAATTCCACTTCCCAAAGCCCGAAATCCCACGTTTGTCTATTTTGAGGGGTTTTCCATAACTTCCACGGATTTCACACCAATCACCTTCAAATTGTACCACAGAGTTCCTTTTCCGAATTCTGCTTCTTTGTCCCCCTCCTGCCAAATTTTCCCATTCTTTCACCCCGCTTCTGAAATCCTCATTTTTTGCATCCCTGTCTATTCGACAGTGTCCAAAACCTAGTCAAACCCCAATTAGCCTTCAGATTTTTTCCCAAATCCAGATTTTCCTTTACTGAAGCAGTTTCTATTTTTGTTTTTTCTACCTAGTCAACAAAAAAAAAAAAACTCCTGGTTATGGTTGTCACCCGCGCAGGAGAAAACACCATGGAGGAAGCACTTGTAGCCATCCAAACCAAACTCCAAGAGCTGGATGAAAAATTTCTTAGCCTCCATCTTCATCATTCAGCCATGAACAATAACCGACAGCCAGAATCTTTTGCAGTCACCGGGTTCTCTTCTTCCAACAATTTTCATGGGCCGAAGCTTGATTTTCCTCGCTTCAATGGTACTGATCCCGATTGGATGGATATACCGAGCAGAACAATATTTCAGTCTACGTAATACTTTTCATGTCCAGAAAGTTCCACTTGCATCCTTTCATTTGGAACAAGAAGCGCTTCAATGGTACCGTTGGTACATCAAAGCTCATCCCGCACCAAACTAGACAGATTTTTTCCAACTCCTTTTGCCATGATTTGGTCCTAGTGCTTTTGATGACTTCATAGGAGCACTCACTAAACTTCACCAAATTGGCACAGTGAGAGAGTATCAAACAGAATTTGAGAAACTAGCCAATCACACAGAAGGATTGTTTGATGAATTCTATAGGAGCTGTTTTATCAGTGGTCTCAAGGATGAGATTCGCTCAGAGGTCAAAATGTTCTGTCCCAACACAATGATGGAAGTCTGAGGGTTGGCTAAGTTGGCAGAGGACAAGATCGCAGCTCAACAATGATCCAAACCCACCTTTGTTCCCTTCAGAAATATGGGTTCCCAACAACCTCCCATCACGCGTGCTCCTCAACCAACTCCTATCAAGCATTTTTTTGAAATAGAGATGCAGGCACACCGATAAAAAGGGCTTTGTTATAATTGTGATGAGAAATTCACTCAGGGACATAGATGTGTTCAACAAAAGCTCTATCTCTTGGATGTGGATTCTCTGCCTACCCCAGAACTTGATGAAGAAGCTTCAAATACAGTAGATGATCAAGTCGACATTCAACACACGCCTGTTGACACCCCATCTCAGGACGACCCACCCGAGATCTCTCTCCATGCTATAAACGGCGTCACCACCCCACAAACAATGCGAGTCAAGGGATACTTCAAGAAGCTCCCTCTTACCATACTCATTGATTCTGGTAGCACTCATAACTTCATTGACCCTCGGATTGCCAAACAGGCTGATTGTTTTGTCCATCCTTGCTCCAACTTTGAAGTCATGGTTGCCAATGGGGGAACCTTACCTTGCAAGGGGAAGTGTCACAATGTGGGTATCTCTATGGAAGATTATAACCTGCGCTCTGACATGTTTTCCTTGTCCTTAGGCAGATGTGATGTGGTTTTGGGTGTTCAATGGTTACGCACACTTGGCCCCATCTTATGGGATTTTGCGGAACTTTGGATGCAGTTTTCAGTCAATGGGGCACAACACAAATTAATGGGCTTACAACTAGGGTCTCTCTGCATCATCAGTTCACATCGCCTGGAAAAAATCCTTAAGAAGAATTCACATGGTGTCATCGCTCAGCTCCATTCCATTCAGATGCACCCATCAACGGTCTCCACTACTTCCTTGGATAGATATGTAGGTGTCTTTGCTGAACCAATGAGCTTGTCGCCTTCAAGAGACCTCTCCGGTAAGAATTTAGTCGCATCTACCTCTCAGCAGGAATTGATGGCTATTTTGCATGCAGTACAAAAGTGGCAGCCATACCTATTAGGGAATTATTTCTGCATCAAGACTAATCTCCAAAGTCTGGAAATTTTTCTGGAACAATGGGTCTCCTACCCAACACACCTGAAATGGGTTATCCAACTCATGGGTTATCCCTATGCGATCACTTACAAGAAGGGTAAGGACAATATGGTGGTAGATGCTCCTTCTCGCATAATTGATGACCCAGTTTCTCTTACAGCTCTTTCTTTGCGTGTTCCAAATTGGTTGCAATATGTTCAACAGGGCTATCTCTTCTATGAACTCCATGCTTCTTCATTAGCAGGGCACTCTGGGTTCTTCAAAATGTATGACCGGGAACAATGTAACTTATTTTGGCAGGGACTGAAAATGACAATTCAACAGATGGTGGCTAACTGTGATACTTTCCAAGTCAACAAGGGTGAAACAACACTCCTTTCGGGATTGCTCAAACCCTTTCCCATCCCTACACAGCTTTGGCCAACTATTTCTATGGATTTCCTAGCAGCGCTCTGGTGGTACAATACCACATCTCAAAGGACACCATATGAAGCAGTCTATGGACAGACACCGCCAGTTCTTCTTTCATACACCCTTAGCATCTCCCCAGTTTAGGAAATTGACTCGGTTCTTCGCAACCACGATCAGATTCTTCTCATTCTACAGGACAATCTTCACATGGCCAGAATTCGCCTGAAACAACAAGCCAATCAACACCGTTCTGAGCACATTTTCCACACAGTTGATAGGGTTCTTCTTCGTCTATAGCCTTCCAAGCAATCCTCCCTGACACTCCAAAGGCATCAGTGGCCCGAAATGAAACCCGAGGATGCTATCGAGGAACCACTCCTTAAGATTCTGCAGCAATTTCTCCAACCAAAGCTTTGAGGACAAAACTTTTTCTAAGGGAGAGGGGATGTTAGGAACCCGTGTCAACCCTTCTCTTTACTATGTTAGTATATTGTTGTTGGACGCATATGCTTTGTAAGTCATCCCGTAGTATTTGTTGATCCATAGTTTATATTAGCCCATAGTATTGACCCATAGTATTGGACGCATATGCTTTGTAAGTCGTCCTGTAGTATTATATGTCCCATGGTTTTGACCCATAGTATTGGACATAGACTTAGTATATAAGTGTGTGTTGAGGTCATTGAAGGTACCATGAAGTTAATTGTATTGAGCTTGCTAAAAGGATGTTTCCCCCTCGAAGTGGCCTGTGATCAATATAAAAGTGATTCTGAGTTCTGTTATTTCTGATATCTCGTGTATTTGCATTAATTAATTATTGCAGGTTCATCACATAGTCCCAAGGTTGAGGGGATCAGTACTTGACCCAATTATCCAAAATGTGCATAGTGAGTTATTGAACAAAACCCTAGTTCCTAAGGTCAATGAACAAGATGAGCATAGGGTGATGGACCCATGGGATAGAGGTGCCCTTATATGGAATTCATTATCATAGACCTAATGGATTTGATGTTTTGTTGACCCGAATGACACTCATCATTTTATGGCGAGTTGCAGGTCACCTCTAAAATCCTTTCAAGGACACTTGATGATTATGCCATTAGGGCATAAAAA
The DNA here is from genome assembly GCA_027924585.1 of Larix kaempferi. Lineage (NCBI taxonomy): Eukaryota > Viridiplantae > Streptophyta > Pinopsida > Pinales > Pinaceae > Larix > Larix kaempferi. Next base: position 592,974 of record BSBM01000646.1, read on the forward strand.
CAGATATGGGCATCTAAATTGAATTCTATAAGATGGTGCATGTGTGTTTTTCCATGATTCGCATGGGAACACCACCCAAGGTCCCAATATTTAGGGTTTTTAGTACTTGATCCAATCATGGAAAAAGTGCATAGTCACTTATTGAGAAAAACTCTACTTCATGAGATCAATAAAAAAAGACAAGCACTAGGTGATGGACCCATGGGAGAAAGGTTCCCCTAGATGGAATGCAATATCAAAGACCCAATGGAATCAATCGTTCATTGATACAAGCCACAATCATCATTTTATGGTGAGTTGCAGGTCATATCCTAAATCCTTTTAGGGACACTTGGTGATTTTGTCATTAGGGGATAAAAACTAAACCAAGCATCAAAATTGAGTTTTGTAAGATCCCACATGTGTGTTTTTCCATGCTCAACATGGACACACCATCCACAGTCCCAAGGTTTATGGGTTTTAGTACTTGACCCAATCATGCAAAAAGTGCATATTCTCTTAGGGAGTTGTTAGAAGATTTCAAGGATGGGATACTATAAATCATGCTGAAAAAAACCATTGTGTACATTTCATAAGTTTTTTTTAGTTTATTTATATGTTTGATCTAATATCATGTTCTAAGAGTAGTAGTATTAGTACACCTAGTCTCAAATATGAGAGTAATTGGGAAGCCCGTGATAAAATTATGGTAAGAAGGACATGAGATGCATGAGGTTCTTGAATTTTTGGAAGCTTGTCCACTATGTTTCTATTTTTCCTCTGAGTTTTTCACAATGTATTGATAATTCCTAGATATAAATGGTGTTCCTATCGGTCTAGGTGGAGGAAAAAGAAACACATACAACATCTCATTGAACTAAAGAACTAATGTATTGGTGTTGTAATTGATGCAACCAAATTAGCATAAGCATGGAAGTGTTTTGACCACCTTAACCACTCAAATAATGTATTAGTCAAATATGGGGGGAAGTGATAACTATATGTCAATGAACACTTATATTCCTCCATATGATTATAAATGTACCACTTTACACTAGTTATGGGATCAATAATGTATTCTTCTACTATGTTTTAAGATTAATATGGTATAGTAAATATTCTTGTGCTAAGGTGTCTTAATGTGTTTTTTTTCTTTCAACTCATAAATTCAAGACTACTACAATTGATCCATGTCTCAATTCATGATTGTAAGAAAATATCAAACATGAAATTTATGTTGCAAACAACTTTATATGGCCATGCATGCATTATTATTTCAAGCTTCTCGTTGCAAATATCAATATGTTCTTATCTAGACCTAAGTTTTATGAACTAGGGTTTTCACCATTAGATTTGGTCGACAACATTAGCTATAGTGCCTATAACACGATAACTATCTAGGTCAACTGCAATATACTAGTAGCTATTAACAAGGAAAACCAATATTATTATTATGGGGTGGCTATATGAATGTTGAGGAAAATCCATATATGAATGCGCATTTTCTTAATATTGAATGCTAATAATTTGAAACCTTATGAGCCATCCACAATTGACAATTCAAATGCGGGGAAAGTCTTGTCAAAGAGGACTTACCATTGTAATATTAGGTAGGCTAAGTGTGGAATTTTGAGAATATTTTATAGGATCCAAACAAACCTAATACATGTCCTATATGGTAGTTTGAGTAGCTCCTTTATGAACATGCGGGAGCTGACGCAACCCACGTCCGCTCGCCGGTTTGGGTTCTGTGTCCCCGGAGCAATTCCTCAAAGTGTCCCTAAATGGCCCCAGGGTGCCGAGCCAAGATGCCTGCAACACCCAAAATGTGGCTCCAGTTGCGAATTCATCAATTTCGATGGATCTGGGATGGTGGGTTTCAGCTAGGGGACCCCCCACAGTATGCCTCCAACCCCCGAAAACGGTGCTATTGTGTCATCTCCGGAGCTAGGGTTTTGCTTAGTGAAGGCCTTTCGAATATTGCTCAAGGAGGTAATTTATCATCCGAAGGATCTCGGGCATGCGTGGACACCATGAACACATCCATAATGGCCATATGCACATGTGGGAGCTGACAGAACCCAAGTCCGCTCGTCGGTTTGGGTTCCGTGCCCCCGGAGCAATTCCTCAAAGTGCCCCTGAATGACCCTGGGGTGCCGGACCAAGATGACCACAACACCCAAACCGTGGCTCTAGTCACACATCCACCGATTCCAATGGATTCGGGATGTTGGGTTTCAGCTAGGGGACCCCCCGCAGCATGATGCCAACCCCCAGAAACGGTGTTATTATGCCATCTCCATAGCTAAGGTTTTGTTCAGTGAGGGCCATTCCAAATTCGCTCAAGGGGGGAATTTCTCATCTGAAGGATCCCGAGCATGCATGGCCACCGTGGACATGTCCATAATGGTAATACGCACCAGTGGGAGCTGACAGAATCCAATTCCGCTCGCTGGTTTGGGTTCTGTGGCCCCAGAGCAAATCCTCAAAGTGTCCCTGAATGGCCCCGGGGTGCCCGACGAAAATGACCGTAGAAACCAAACCGTGAATCCGATCATGAATCCGTCAATTCTGATGGATCCAGGATGCCAGTTTTCAACTAGGGGAACCCCCACATCGTTCCTCGAAGTCCCAGAAACGGTGCCAATGTGCCATATCCAGAGCTAGGGTTTTGCTCAGTGAGGGTCATTCCAAATTCGCTCAAGGGGGCCATTTCTCATCAAAAGGCTCCCAGGCATGCGTTTCCATTGTGGATGCATCCACAATGGTCACCTGCACCTGTGGGAGACGATGGAATCCAAGTCCGCTCGCTAGTTTAGGTTTCGTGGTCCTAGAGCAAATCCTCAAATTGTCCTTGAATGGCCCCGGGGTGCCCGACAAAAATGCCTGTAGCACCCAAAACATGGCTTTGATCGAGAATCCATCGATTCCAATGGATCTAGGATGCTGAGTTTCAGCTAGGGGACTCCACACACTGTGACTCAAAGTCTCGGAAATGGTGTTAATGTGCCATCTCCGGAGCTAGGGTTTTGCTCAGTGAGGGTCATTCCAACTTTGCTCAAGGGGGCCATTTCTCATTTAAAGGCTCTCGGGCGTGCGTGGCCATTGTGCACACATCCAAAATGGAAATACACACCATTTTGGATGTGTCCACGGTGTCCATGCATGCCCGAGAGCCTTCAGATGAGAAATGCCCTCCTTGAGTGAATTTGGAATGGCCCTCACTGAGCAAAACCCTAGCTCTGGAGATGGCACATTGGCACCATTTATGGGACTTCGAGGCATAGTTTGGGGAGTCCCCTAGATGTAACCCGGCGTTCCATATCCATCGGAATCGACAGATTCACGATCGGAGCCAGGGTTTGGTTGCTACGGGCATTTTCATTAAGCACCCCTGGGCCATTCAGGGACACTTTGACGATTTGCTCCGGGGGCACGGAACCCAAACCAGCAAGCAGAATTGGATTTTTTCGGCTCCCATAGGTGCACATGGCCATTGTGGATGCGTCCACGGTGGAAATGCACCCCGGGAGCCTTCAGATGATAAATTCCCCCTGGAGCGAATTTGGAATGGCCCTCACTAAGCAAAACCCTAGCTCCAGAGATGGAACATTGGAACTGTTTCTGAGCCTTCGAGGCACGATGTGGGGGGTCCCCTAACTGAAAATCGACATCTTGGATCCATCGGAATCAATGGATTCAGGATCGGAGCCACGGTTTGGGTGCTACGGGCATTTTCGTTGGGCACCCCGGGGTCATTCAAGGACACTTTGAGGATTTGCTTTGGGGCCACGGATCCCAAACCGACGAGCGGAATTGGATTCCGTCAGCTCCCATAGGTGCATATTGCCATTTTGGACGCGTCCACAGTGGCCACACACGCCCAATATCTTTCAAATGAGAAATTCCCCCCTTGAGTGAATTTGGAATGGCCCTCACTGAGCAAAACCCTAGCTCCGGAGATGGCACATTGGCACCATTTTCGGGACTTCGAGGCACAGTTTGGGGAGTCCCCTAACTGGAACCCGGTGTCCCGGATCCATTGGAATCCACAAATTCACGATCGGAGCCACAGTTTGGGTGCTACAGGCATTTTCGTCGGGAACCCCGTGGCCATTCAGGGACACTTTATGGATTTGCTCCGGGGCCACGGAACCCAAACTAGCGAGCGGACTTGTATTTCATCAGCTCCCACAGGTGCACATGGCCATTTTGGATGCATCCACAGTGGCAACGCACCTCGGGAGACTTTGGATGATAAATGGTCCCCTTGAGCAAATTTGGAATGGCCCTCATTGAGCAAAATCCTAGCTCCGGAGATGGCACATTGGAACCATTTCTGGGACATCGAGGCACGATGTAGGTGGTCCCCTAGCAGAAAGCCGATGTCCTAAATCCATTGGAACCAATGGATTCACGATCGGAGCCACGGTTTGGGTTCTACAGGAATTTTTGTTGGGCACCCTGGTGCCATTTAGGGACACTTTGAGGATTTGCTCTGGGGCCACGGAACCCAAACTGGGGAGAGGACTTGGATTTCGTCAGCTCCCACAGGTGCATATTTCCATTGTGGATGCGTCCATGATGGCCATGCACAACCGGGATCCTTCGGATGAGAAATGGCCCCCTTGAGCGAATTTGGAATGGCCCTCACTGAGCAAAACCCTAGCTCCGGAGATGGCACAATAACATGATTTTTGGAGGTTGGCGGCATGTTGTGGGGGGTCCCCTAGATGAAACCTAGCATCTTGGATCCATTGGAATTGACGGATTCACAATCAGAACCACGGTTTGGGTGCTACGGGAATTTTTGTCAGGCACCCCAGGGCCATTCAGGGACACTTTGAGGATTTGCTCCAGGGCCACAGAACCCAAACCGGTGAGCAGAATTGGATTGAGTCAGCTCCCATAGGTGCACGTGGTCATTTTGGATGCGTCCATAGTGGCCACGGACGCTTGGGATCCTTCGGATGAGAAATGGCTCCCTTGAGAAAATTTGGAATGGCCCTCATTGAGCAAAACCCTAGCTCCAGAGATGGCACATTGGCACTATTTCCAAGACTTCGAGGCACGGTGTGGGGAGTCCCCTAGCTGAAACCTGGAGTCTCAGATCCATCGGAATCAATGGATTCTCGATCAGAGCCACGGTTTGGGTGCTATAGGAATTTTCCTCGGGAACCCCGGGGCTATTCAGGGACACTTTGAGGATTTGCTCCGGGGCCACGGAACCCAAACCAATGAGCGGACTTGGATTCCATCGGATCCCACAGGTGCACGTGGCCATTGCGGATGCATCCATAGTGGACACACACGCCCGGGAGCCTTCGGATGATAAATGGCCCCCTTGAGCGAAATTGGATCACCTCTGTTTCACATTTGTGAAGACCTGTGATCACTAAGGTTACTAATATCTTGTTCTAACACTAAGGCCATTTCCCTAGTAGAACACATGGAGAGCAGAGCTAACACCTAACATGGTTTTGGATGTCAACACTAGAGGATACCTCCAATTGGAATGATATATAGAATAAGGATTTATTCCTTCTCATACCATCAATATCACACTGTTTTATTTGTAATTAACTTCATGGAGGAATTCACTATGGTTCATGAAAACACCCCTAGGAGGATATCTGAAGTCTAGGGAGGACAACTTGGCTTGAGCTTGATCCTTCTGAGATTATATTGTTACATCCCTTGGAGGTTTATGATTAGGGGTTTTTTATGAAACCCTAGGTGCATTTTCTAAATAAGAAGAGAAGCAAATGTATTGCATTGGATGACTTGTTTTAGTGATTCATGCATGTTATATCTCCTTGATTCAACTAGGGCTTCCACTATTTTCCCTAGCTATTTGGAGAGCTAGTGAATTGTACTAGCCTTGTGATAAGGCTCTCATACATGTTCTTGAATTGTAATTTACAGTTATATATGTATTGCTAATTTATCATAAGTAAAAGATAATTTTGTTGAGTGATTTGACATCATTGTTGAATAAGGGTTGTTTTACTATTGCTATAATTCTTGTAAACGTGAGTTTTCAGATTTGGTTTATGCATGATAAGTTTTCAATGCAACTAAATCTAATATAAGAACTAGGATATTTTTGTGAGGCTCCATGCAAATTCACTAAAGCACACAGTGATTGTGACTAGGTGAAACTCTACTCTTTGAGGTTTCAGAGGCTTCGGATTTATGTATTTCCTCCTACCATATTTAAGTATATAAAAGATTTTCAAAGGGCATGCTAAAATATTCTAACGTATACATTCATTGTGGGTAAGCTAGATGGACCATGTTTCTTGCAAAGCCAAGGATTGATTTACATTATATGTGTGTGATATCCATCGACGAAGAGTAGAGTTGAGATTTTTTGTGTGCCCATGGTTGAGGGTCTAAGAGTATGTGAGATAATTGGGAACCCCAAGTAAAAGGCCTCACAAAGGGAAATTCCAAGTAATTTTGAGAAAGTGACAAATTAGGTCAAAAGTTGAGCATCTTGTTCTAACACTAAGGTCATTTCCCTAATAGAAGACATGCGGAGTGGAGCTAATGCCTAACATGATTTTGGGTGCTATCAATAGCATTGTCTTGCCATGTACTTGTGTAATGTGACATGGCTACTTTTTGTAAACCCTAAGAAAGAGAATCATGCTAGTGGTGAGAGCTTGATTGACCTAAGCTTGTTATTGAATCCAACTAGTGGAGAAGATAAGGGAAAGATAGACATGTTGGATGTTCTTGTAGAGATTTCTCTTGTGCGATGCTAGAGTATAAGACCTAAGGTTTGAGGATTGAAATACCAGGATGGACATGTAGCCTTGGATGCTAGAAATAATGTTATATTGTAGTGTACTTGTGTGATGTGACATGGCTAGGGTTTGCATGAGATATCTCATATTAACATGTTCATGTGCTCTTGCATGTACCCCAACGTTCCAAGAAAAATAAATATTTATATTTATTTGCAAGGCAAATTTAAGGTCTTGGACATGACTGCAACCTTTGTATCTCATAATCGCAAGCCATTGACATCATTGAAATATGAGATCATGGTAGTGGAAGAAGTTGCAGAGGTGTTAGATTTCTAAATATTGAAATAGTTTAATCCCAACACAAAGCATCTCATTCTTATCACCAACCAAATGCATATTAGGGTTTGATGCTAGAGTATAAGACCTAGGGTTTGAGGATTGAAATACCAAGATGGACATGTAGACTTGGATTCTATAAATTGAGTTCTCTAGTGGTGTACTTGTGTGACGTGACATGGGTAGGGTTTTTAAACCCTAATAAAGATAATCATGCTAGTGGGGAGACATTGATTAACATAAGCTTGTCGTTGAATCCAATGAGGGATTCCTATATGTCCTAGAGACTATAGGGTTGTTGAGGAAACCCTAGTAGTTTAGCCTCAAATAACAAGGATATGTTTAGCCTCCAATAAATGATATGGGTGCAACTAGGAGTATTTTAGCACTCAGTATGGGTTTTATGGCACTAAACACGGTCAAATGATGAAACCTTGACCTTAGGACCAATGAATTGGAGTGGTTGGTGTAAAACATCAAGGTATTGTAATAGTAACTTAATCATAACTCAAACATCAAATAAACGATATAGAATAACGATATAAAATAAACTATGTAACATGAATAACATTAATCATGAATGAATAAACAATCACATGGATATACTATGTACCTCAATCAATTATGCCTTCTGGATCCTCTCAGTTTTTTATTGTCTTGAACAACCTCTCTTGCTCTGCAGGAGGTAGTAAGTAGCGTACTTTGTTTGATGTCTTCATTGACATTGTTTGCAATTGGATGTTTGTACCAACGATCAAGTGCATAAAGTGATACACCCATGAAACTGGTCTATAATCTGTGTATGTGTAGCCATTGTTCTTTGGTCCCTTTCCATCTACTATAAGATATTCCCCCTGAACAACCATCGAGCCAGTCGGAAAGGAAATGCCTTCACTATCGGTTAATGATACGAGGAGGGTTTTCTTCCCCTCGATGCATCGTGCCAACCAATAATTCGTCCCAATTGCACTGTCTGTCGGAGCGACAACTGCGTAGATGTGTTTTGCAAAAATGCATTTTATGGTCATATTCAACCAAGTAGTGGTTTGATAACTTGGATAATTACAAAAACAAGGAGGGAACCGGGATATGCATGCAGAAATGTTTACCTTGATGTACAAGATCAGATATATGATCATATTCATTCGAAATAGAGGATTGGCCTTCCTCTAACTGGATTGTTTCAACAACTGCACGTGTGTCCACTGTAAGTGATACATGATCCCATTCATCAACCCAATCCATTGATTCACACTCATCCCACTCACAACTGCTGCAAGGCCCACAAAAGCAAGCAAGTTTCCGCGTCCATAATACATATTTCAAATAAGGGGTTGTTTGAGCTTCAAACTAAATGAAATCCACAAGTGCCTTGCATAGTACTACAACTATGAGAACGCGATCGATCTATATCAACCACATGCCATAAATTTTTGACATGTCCTCTACCTGTTGGTCTGTGTTGCTCTGTGGTTCGATTTGACATTTTTGCAAAGCACCATCGAACTATGATTCTGCATCTCGAATATGAGGGTCCATCATGCACCTCATCTCCTCCCTTTGTAGGGCAGTTTTGAGACATGCTCCAACCCCATCATGCTCTCCCTTTCCATGCTCGGTCTCAAAATAGTTCCATATATGCAACACATCATAAGTCTTGCGCAAAATACTCAAACACTGGAATACACGTGAATTTTTGAACTGGCCTACACAACCATCTGACCATATCCAATGCTGATCCATTTGTATACCTCTCTCCTTCAGCTGATTATAGAAAATTCTGAAGCAATGCTGCACATAATGCAAGTCGTGGCCCCTGTCATCACTGATGTAGAAGTTGGTCTCTTTCAATATTATCCTCATGTCATTGCTTCTCTCTGGCACATGCCTACACGTGATACGGACGATTATGCTAACTTGGTCTGAATGGTAGTATTGACTTTGAATCTCATCATGTGGCTGCAGGGTGTAGTTTTCAGCAAATTCCACAACTGACAATATTGTCCCTACACTGTCTGTACTGTTCATCCTGCCATCGTGCTACATGGACATGCTATACATACTGCTCTGTCTTTTTGTATAATTCCTTCATGAAATCGCAAATTTGTACCTGGAGCCACAAAACCAACGGCATTAATACAATGTGAAATTTGCAATTTGAATATATATGTACAAATTCAACATGAATAGTATGAAAGTATGCAAAATTAGATTACCTGTGACTTCACCAATGCATTTTTTTGCTTTCCTTCGCACTATCTACTTGATATGTTATGTACTTGAAGTTCTGCATTTCTACTGACATCCTCCCAAATTCGTGCTCCTCAGTTTCATGGATGCAATGACTCAATAATGCAAATCCACTCCACCTGGAACATGTCCCATATAAACATGATATTTTATAATATTTTTGTCCTTCAGGTCTTGGACACATTATGCTATGCATAAATTCTCTGAATGCATTCGGTGGTCATAACGATGGGCATTCATGTACAATGTTAGTATGAAAATCACAAAATATATGTCTATATGTATCATAATAGTACTCAAATTCTACATGGTATCTACAACAACATGTGTTGTGATCAATGCAAATTCTAACATACCAAGGTTTGTAGTTTTCAAAGGACCTTTGGCCCAAGTTCAATTGTGTGTGCTCATTCTTGAACCTCTCGTAGAGTTCTGTTTGTGTCATGTCAAGGAAGTGCTTGACATGGGGTTCACACCCCTTAACGCATTTTCTCAAATTTAACACATCTCTTTGATTCGATGATGGTCTAGTGTTATCATGCCAAAACATTTGTACTAGTTCTTTAACAGCATCAATAATCTTCATGTATGAACGAGGTAACCTACCAACAAAGGCCCAACAATCTTTTTGGCCTAGGGTCTCAAGTTTTTCTCTAATAGAAAAATACTTTTGAAGAGTCTTTCTATCCACTTTAAATATTTTACATGTGTGTGATAGCAGGTGACGTTGCGTTGTGTATTTGTCTACAATCGATTCCGACAGTACATGACAGGCCACATTAAAATCTTTTGTACGAGAAGTTTTTCCAATCAAATTAAATGCAGACTGTAGATTTCTAACGACATGATTGTTGGCCTCTGAACTTCTAACTACCTTTATGCCCAAAATTATCCTAACATGAGCTAGACAATGTGATTTTAACAAAGCTAGAAAAAATTGACATTTTGCTGCATCGGTTTTGGATTCAAAAAATTCTTTGATTATCCCGCTACAATGGAAATCAATCATGTGTTTGGGAAACTTACCTTCAAGTCCTGAAAATGAACTTTCATCCACATGAATATGTCTGGGAGTTCTTCATCATCCGCTTGATAGTTGAGGAAAGGGATTCAGAAAGGAAGTACGAGTCTTGTCACCGGTTTGTTGTGGCCCTTGGTTCACAATTTGCTCCTACAAGGGAGGGTGTTCGACATGTGTGTGCTCTTCTTGGGGAGGTTTCCAATTAACAACCTGTTCAACATCCATCCCTTCATACTCGACATCAAGCAAGATTTGATTGACTTCAACCACTTCGTTGTTTCTTGTTGATGGATCTAAGGCACTAATATCTTGATGTCTACAGTTTTCCATGTACAACCTGGCCTTTTCTCTTATCTCATGAGCCTTTTCAGGGGGTGGCTCCTTCCTTCTAGACTTTCTTTTATCATTACGTTTGTTGCCCATATTCAATATGTTTTTTAACAAAACAAAAATACCACCCCTACAAGAATGGACAACAAAGAAGATATTAAAACTCGATGTGCATGATTATTAAAACTCGATGTAGCAATTGATTATGTACAACAACATCTAGTGAGAATGTTTTCATATAATCTTAAAAGCTATTGAGAATGCCCTCGATATAACAACAATGTCACCTCTAGGAAATCAATTGGATGGTATTGGATGGTGGTATGGGATGTTAGTAAGAGCACATTTCCTACAAAAGGAGAAGCTCATACTCACTTCATTTTCATGTTTTGGATGATGGAAAATAGCCCCAAAAGATTACTTGAGTTTGATTCTTTAGGTGTTTGTGTGAGTTGTTGTGTTGAAATCATGAGGAATTCAACGAATGTTTGTGTACTGGATGGAGTTATGTGATTATGAAAGCTTATTGGTAGTGATGCAAGCAAGTTTTTTTATTATCTTCATGAAAGGTTCAAAGCATTGCTTGGTGCATGTTGTAGTTTTTTAGTGGTAAGATGTTTTTATTGTCTATGTTGAAGATTAAGAAGACTAAAATACATCTATCATACAGTTCATGAAGAAAAAGTAAAATAGATACAATTCAAACAAAGTGAATGAAGACTAAAATACATTTAACAAGAGGAAGAGGTCACCATACCTCAAGGATTATGATTGCTCTTTGATTCAAATGTAAAATGCTCTTTTGATGTATCCACTATATGTAAGAAGAGTTCAAGAGTGTCCAAGCAGCATGAGAATTCAATCCAAGGAGTCAAATAGAGTCCAACTGTTGTGTATTTAATCAAAGGAGCCAAATAGATCCCAACTGGTGTGTATTCAATCCAAAGAGCCAACTAGAGCCCCAACTCTTGTGTATTCTATCCAAATTGTCAAAGAAACACCAAATGGTGTATGAATTCACTCCAAGATGCAAACGGCTATTGGACTGTACGTGAAAACAGCGAAAACATGCGTGGAATAAGAGAAAAAATGCAGGAGAAGAGTGCGGGTTATTTTCTGAATTTTATGCTCAACAGGGACACACACGCGCTAGTAGCGCGTGCATACTAGATGCGTGTGCGTGCTCCTAGTGTGTGCGCGCTCCTGTTGAATGTTAAATAGTTTGATGGGTAACGTTTACTTCATTTATTTCCAAATAAATCGATATGTTTCGGTTTGTTCCTATTGCCCCTCCCCCATAAAGGCTTTTAGGCCCTCTTCTAAACATCAATCCCTAAGTGCATAAGTGCACAAGATGATGATGAGGAGGAGGGTGATGACAATGAACATGATCATGATGCAAATGAAGATGATACAGATGATGATGTTGATGAAGATGAAGATGATGGTGGTGATGATGAAGACGTTGAAGATGATGATGAGGGTGATGAGGATGATGATGATGGTGATGAAGAAGATGATGTTGATGGAGATGTTGATGAGGAAGGGGGAGATGACAATGATGATGAAGAGGAGAACGATGATGATGATGATGATGATGATCTTCATCATCATCATCATCATCATTTCCATCATCATATGGTGATGATGATCATCTTCATCTTCATCAGCATCATCTAAATCGTCTTCATCATCATATGGAGCTTCTCTAATTTTGGATATAAGGAGGATATAAGATGATGATGATGATGATGATGGTGATGATGATGAAGATGTTGATGATGATGATGATGATAGTGGTGATGATGATGAAGATGTTGATGATGATCATGATGATGGTGATGAAGATGATATGATGAAGAAGATGATGATGATGGAGATGTTGATGAGGAACCTAGAGATGACAATGATGATGAAGATGTTGTTGTTGTTTTTGATGATGATGATGATGATGATGGTGATGATGATGAAGATGTTGATGATGATGGTGATGGTGATGAAGATGATGATGAAGAAGAAGAAGATGATGATGATGATGGATATGTTGCTAAGGAACCTAGAGATGACAATGATGATGAAGATGTTGACGATGATGATGATGGTGATGATGATGAAGATGGTGATGGTGATGGTGATGGTGATGGTGATGAAGATGATGATGGTGGTGATGAAGAAGATGATGGTGATGGAGATGTTGATGATGATGATGATGGTGATGATGATGATGGTGATGAAGATGCTGATGACGAAGAAGATGATGATGATGGAGATGTTGATGAGGAACCTAGAGATGACAATGATGATGAAGATGTTGATGATGATGATGGTGATGATGATGAAGATGTTTATGATGATGATGGTGATGAAGATGATGATGATGATGATGATGATGATGAAGATGATAATGATGGAGATGTTGATGAGGAACCTAGATATGAAAATGATGATGAAGATGTTGATGATGATGATGATGGTGATGATGATGAAGATATTGATGATGATGGTGATGGTGATGAAGATGATGATGATGATGATGATGATGATGATGAAGAAGAAGATGATGATGATGGAGATGTTGATGATGATGAAGAAGATGATGATGATGGTGATGATAATGAAAATGTTGATGATGATGATGATGATGGTGATGAAGATGATGATGATGAAGAATATGATAATGAAGATGATGTTGATGAGGAACCTAGAGATGACAATGATGATGAAGATGATGATGATGATGATGATGGTGATGATGATGAAGATGTTGATGATGATGATGGTGGTGATGAATATGATGATGATGATGATGATGATGATGATGATGATGATGATGAGGAAGGGGGAGATGACAATGATGATGAAGAGGAGGACGATGATGATGATGATGAAGATGATGATGATGATCATCATCATCATCATCATCATGATCATCATCCTCATCATCTAAATTGTTTTCATCATCATAAGGAGCTTCTCTAATTTTGGATATAAGGAGGATATAAGATGATGATGATGGTGGTGGTGGTGATGATGATGAACATGTTGTTGATGATGATGATGGTGATGAAGATGATGATGAGGATGATGAAGAAGATGATGATGATGGAGATGTTGATGAGGAAGGGGGAGATGACAATGATGATGGAGAGGAGGAGGAGGAGGATGACGATGATGATGATGATCATCATCATCATCATCATATTCATCCTCATCATCTAAATCGTCTTCATCATCATAAGGAGATTCTCTAATTTTGGATAGAAGGAGGATATAAGATGATGATGATGATGGTGATGATGATGAAGATGTTGATGATGATGATGATGATGGTGATGAAGATGATGATGATGAAGATGATGATGGTGATGTTGTTGATGAGGAAGGGGGAGATGACAATGATGATGAAGAGGAGGAGGACGATGATGATGATCATCATCATCATCATCATATTCATCCTCATCATCTAAATTGTCTTCATCATCATAAGGAGATTCTCTAATTTTGGATATAAGGAGGATATAAGATGATGATGATGATGATGGTGATGATTATGATGGTGGTGATGATGAAGATGTTGATGATGATGATGATGCTGATGATGACGATGATGATGATGATGATGATGATGAAGATGATGATGATGGAGATGTTGATGAGGAAGGGGGAGATGGCAATGATCATGAAGAGGAGCACTATGATGATGATGATGATTATGATGATGACGATGATGATTATGATGATGATGATGATGATGACGAAGATGATGATGATGATGATCATCATCATCATCATCTAAATCATCTTCATCATCATGTAAGGAACTTCTCTAATTTTGGATATAAGGAGGATATAAGATGATGATGATGATGATGGTGATGATGATGAAGATGTTGATGATGATGATGATAATGATGATGATGATGATGATGATGGAGATGTTGATGAGGAAGGGGGAGATGGTAATGATCATGAAGAGGAGGACAATGATGATGATGATGATGATGATGATGATGATGATGATGATGATGAATGATGAAGATGATGATGATGATAATGATGATGATGAAGATGATGAATATGATGATGGTGATGATGATGATGATGATGATGATGATGATGGCAGTACTGACCCCACAGATGCAGGATATTGCATAGAAGATGAAATTAGAGAAAGACCTGGCTGAGAAGGAAATAGTCATTGCAGAACAGACAAGAGTGCTCACTACGAAGGAGGAAATTGCAGACGAACGAACGAGGCTAGCAAGAGCTCTGTCCAAGGCATGTGAAACAGCAGTGCTAGACCTGGATGTCGACCCAGAGGCCCAGGTTGTTATGTTAGGATTTTCTGTGTAGGAGATTAGAAAAGAAAATGCGAAGCTCCAAGCTCGGATCACACCAAGCACACCACCTGCACAAGTTCAGAATCGCCAGACAGCAATCGAGGAAGCAGTAGTAGAAATTCAGGAACTGGAACAAGCAGCGTAGCAAGTGGCGGTAAGTCTCACAGAATTCTGGGATAGGTTGGTCGACGATGACCAATTGGTCACACTAAATAGAACGCTCCGCGAAGTGGAAGAGTAGTTGGAAACATTTAAGGGATCATTCAAAATGATGTCCGCGATGATACGAATGGCAAAGGCTGCGGAACTACAAGATATGAAGCAGCAGGCAAAGAAAGCCCACAAAAGGAAGCAATGACGAGCTGCACAGCTGGATGATCTTCAGACAAACGCTGAAGCCCTCATAGCACCAATAGTACTAGAGATGAAACAGGTCTAGGAGTAGTTGCAGGAGGTACGACAAAGAATATGCGACCACCGAACGGAGCAGCAGGTGATAGAGAGTGTGCAGCTCAGAGCATCAACAAAGGAGATAGTCGACCTGATACGTACTACCTATGACGAATTTCAACAGCAGTAAAAAAAATAGCAATGTCCAGCTAAGGTGGATCAGGATGAGCCACAAGATTGTGTTGGGGGCCTGTTGGCACGGGATAGATCCGTAGGAAGTGCGGAAGCCGACATGTACGAAAGGGTCATTCTGCGGAAAAGGGACCTTTCGCCACTTTTTGCGGAAGCATAAGAGTTGTTGTATTAGTCGAGTGAGTCATGTGGACCATTTTGTAATAAGATGAAAGCATATAAATAAAGCAAGATTGTAATCCTAAGGGCATCGAAGTTTTGGATATTAATCCTATCTTTTGGGTTTGGTTGTATCCGCGATATGATGACTTGACTGTTTCTATGAGGTTTGTTCCGCGGGTGTTGATGAATGAATGAGGATGTTCGGTTATGAATTCTATTTTTGTGCAATGATGTGATGATGAATAATGGGTTATGTGAATGATTTTTGTTGATTAATGCAAATATGTGTTGCTATTGATTAGTGCGAATATGTTGTTGAATATGCTCTGAATGTATGTGTTATGAATAAGATGTGAATGATTGGTTAATGGAATGCTATGAATGTTGTAATCTCTGGTTAATGTGCGCATATCCTCTTCACAACTGCGGAAGCTTGGTTCCAGCATCCCTCTTATCCACCTTGGGTGAGACTACACTTGCTTTGCAAGTGTTGCTGGAAAGGGTTACACCTTTCTAGGCCAGTGTATAAGGGAGTTAGGTTGATAGTTTGTTGGCGATAGTGAGGAGTGAACCCTTGTCGATAGACTCTGTGTCAACATTGATGATGATGGTGATGATGATGAAGATGTTGATGACGATGATGATGGTGATGATGATGACAATGAAGATGTTGATGATGGTGATGATGGTGATGATGATGATGATGATGATGATGATGATGATGATGATTAAGATGATGATGATGATGATGACGATGATGATCATGATGATTAAGATGATGAAGATGATGATGATGATGATATAAGGAGCTTCTCTATTTTTGTTGAATCATTATTAGTGTGAGATGATGATGATGATGATGATGATGACGCCGACAATGAAGATGATGGTGATGACGATGATGATGAGGAGGAAGAAGATGATGATGATGAGGAAGAGGGTGATGAGGAACATGATGATGATGAGGAAGGGGGTGATGGCGATGATGATGATGAAGACGATGGATGATGATAAGATGGTGATGAAAATAATGATGATAATGATGATTATGATGATGATGAAGATGACGAAGATGATGATGATGATGATGGTGATTAAAAATATGATGATGATGGTCATCATCATAATCATCATATTCATCCTCATCATCTAAATCGTCTTCGTCGTCATAAGGAGCTTCTCTAATTTTGGATATAAGGAGGATATAAGATGATGATGATGACAATGGTGATGACTATGATGACTATGACGATGACGATGATGATGATGATGATGATGATCCTCATCATCATCATCATCATCATCATCTTCGCCATCATCATCATCATCATCATCATCATCATCATCGCATCATCACCATTGTCATCACCATCATCATCATCATCATCATCATCATCTTCATCACAATAATCATCATCACCATCATCACCATCTTAATCATGATCTTCATCATCAACATCAGCATCATCATCATCGTCATCACCATATTCATCATCATCATCATCATCATCATCATCATCATCATCTTCATCATCATCGTCATCACCCTCTTCCTCATCATGATCTTCATCATCATCATCACCCTCTTCCTCATCATCATCTTCATCATCATCATCGTCATCACCATCATCTTCATCGTATTCATCATCATCATCATCTTCATCATCATCATCATCATCGTCGTCGTTGTCGTCGTCGTCGTCATCTTCATCATCATCATCATCTTCATCACCATCATCTTCATCTTCATCTTCATCATCATCATATTCATTTTAACGATCATCATCATCTTCATCTTCATCATCTTCATCACCATCATCTTCATCTTCATCATGATGATGATGAAGATGTTGATGAAAAAGAGGGAGATGACAATGATGATGAAGATGAGGATGATGACAATGATGATGAATATGAGGACGATGATGATGATGAGGACGACGACGATAATGATGATTATGATGATGATGATGATGATGATGATGACGATGGTGATGACGATGATGATGATGAAGATGAGGACGCTGATGAGAATGATGATGATGATGATGGTGATGATGATGATGATGATGATGATGACGAATATGATGATGATGATGACGATGATGATGGCCTTGAAGATTATGGTGGATACCATGAAGATGATGGTGATGACCATGAATATGATGGTGAAGACCATGAATATTATCATCTTCATCATCATCGTTGTCATCATCATCACCATCATCTTCATGGTATTCATCATCATCATCATCTTCATTGTCATCATCATCATCATCATCATCAACTTCTATGTTATCGTCATCATCATCATCATCAACTTCTCCGACATCATCATCATCATCATCACCATATTCATCATCATCATCATCATCATCGTCGTCGTCGTCGTCATCGTCATCATATTCATAATCATCATCGTCGCCATCATCATCATCATCATCATCATCATCATCATCATCTTCATCATCATCATCATCATCCTCATCGTTAGCATCATCATCATCTTCATCATCATCATCATCATCATCATTGTCATCACCCTCTTCCTCATCATCATCATCATCGTCGTCATCGCCATCTTCATCATCATCATCAACTCCATCATCATCATCATCATGACCATCTTCATAATCATCATCATCGTTGCCGTCATCATCACCACCATAATGATCATCTTCATCATCATCGTTATCATCATTATAATCATCGTCATCATCTTCATCATCATCATCATCATCATCATCATCATCATCATCTTTGTCATCGTCATCACCATCATCATCATCATCATCATCATCATCATCATCATCTTCATCGTCATCATCACCATCTTCATCATCATCATCATCATCATCATCACCATCTAAATGATGATGACGATGAAGATGATGGTGATGACGATGACAACGATGATGGTGAAGATAATGAACATGATGACAACGATAAGGGTGGATAGATTGGAAGAGAGTGGGGGGGATTGGGTGGATAGGAGGAGAGTGGGGGGGATTGGGTGGATAGGAAGAGAGGGGGGTGGGTTTATAGAGAGGTGGGGGGGGTCCCAAACTTAGAGGCAATCGCATTTTATTCAACAAAAATAGTGAATAAAAATAGTTTGGAACTTTTATGTCTAGGAATGGAAATTAGATTTTATAGAGAAAGAAGCAACGCATGTGCGCTTCTAGTAATGTATGCACGCCTATCCATGTGCGCGTGTCTGGATTGAAAAAAAAAGTGGTCCCCTTACAAACTTGGAATTAGCTTCGGATTGCCAAACCTTGAGGTTCAGTCTGATTTATAGCAGAACACATCAAATGCTGTAACTTCATGTTTTTCACACCTAGTTCCGCATATGCTCCACTAGTGCACTACAGATGAAATTGCACACACTTGTCGAGCTCTATGTGCAGATTCTAACTATATATTTTTGGACTATATCTGTTGTTGTTTTCTATTTTTAATTGATTTTTAACTACACTCATGTCAAATTTGTAAAAAAACATAGGTAGTTTATTGGGCCTGTAACTTTTGATTGGCTTACCTATTTTGAGAACAGAAAAGAACCCGCACGAGAGTACAAGAATACCTACAAGCTAAAAAAAAAAAAATTTGCTTATTTTCAGACCATGATATGGTGGACTAGTACTTGACCATGTCGTTTTAAGGATTCACTGAGTTTCGTAATTTAAAAAAATATATAAAATTAACTTTTAAAATTTTGGAAAAATAGCCCCGCACAAGATTCGTCTGTTGCCTATGTTAAATTTTCATAATTTACTTCAATTTTGATCTAGGATCTTAATTGAGAGAACAACATGTACAACAAATCTACAACATATCAATCATGGAAACAATAATGCAAGCACACAAGAGACACAGAGTTTACTTGGGGAAAACCATAAAGGTGAAAAACCCCAATAACTTCCTCAGAGATAGATAGAGCAATGATACAACCCAAGCATAAGAGATAGACATCTCCTAGTAGCAGCTTCTCCTCCTCCACAAGTGCGCCACTCTCCCTAGAGTGTGAGAGAGAATAGAATGTGTAAAATGAGAGAGACACACTCTCTATTTATACACTAACTTGACTTGACCTTTACTCAACTAGGTCGGCCTCAACTTAACCACTTAACATAATGCTGACTGGGCCGACACCCAATAGGGTGGTCTAATAACCCTTTGACCCACATGGTCGACCCCCAATAGGGTGGTCTAATAACCCTTCGACCCACATGACTTATACAGGGCCGACCCCAACAAAGTGGTCTAATAACCCATCAAGTATAAGTTACGACACTTACAATATAAATGACGACACTTCCATATAGAGGAATAATAACATCTCTATAGGAATACAAACACTTCTGTATAGAGGAATAATAACATCTCTATAGGAATACAATATACATATATGTGAAATACATTCCGAAGTTACATATACATCAACAGCCTACACCTCTACATATCTTTTTCCTCATAAATTGACAATTTACATAACAAACAGGTGGACTAACAAAAACATGTGCATTATGTTTTAGAGAAAAAATAACATACCAATCTTAAAATAATGACATTTTGGGGTGGTTATACCACGTTTCCATAAATAAAAGTTATATATTCCGGAAGGTCATCCGTTTTTCTACGTTTCATATTTTTACACCTAATTCGAAAAAAATTTGTAGGTACCTCTAATAATTCATTTTAATGATAATATTTTGTTTTTCTAGCATGCCATTGCAACTAATATGTCATAATTGTGTATCATTACCTTGCACCAACCCTTTACATATAATGCAACACTAATACATATTGTTACTAGTGCTTCACATATCATGTGGATCATTATAATAAAAATATAGTTTTATAGTTTTTACAATATTAAAAATATAATTAAATTATATATATATATATATATATATATATATATAACAAGGTAAACGACGGTTTCCTGTGCTTCACATATCACATATTATGTAGATTATTATAATGAAAATAGTTTTTATAGTTTTTACAATATTGCAAAAATAATTAAATGTTATATATATATATAAATATATAAAATTTTATAGTAATAAGCAAAGGGGAATCAGTATCATGAAGGATGGTGTCTATATGTTTTAGAAATGGTCAATCTAAAACGGTCAATGAATTACAGTGTATTGTATTATGAAATACAATGGTTCTTTTTTTATACATAATGTAACCCTTTCTATTGTGTTTCTTATTTATGGTAGCATTTTTTCTATTGTACTTCCTATTTCTTTTAGAGAGAGAGAGAGAGATCACAGAGGGAATATCACAGAGGGAATTGAAAAGTTCAAGGATTTTAGTAAAAGTTTATTCTAGTTTTGAATCTAAAATGAAAATTTAAAAATAGAAAGGTAAAATTAATATTAGGTATTTCTATGTTTGCTTTATTTTAAAAGTAAAAGAAATATTATTTTTGAATTCTTAGATAAAAAGTTAGGACTTCAAACGTTTGAACATCTAAGGACATATCCTTTAAATTTCAATAATATTGAGTTATGTTGGAAAAGTAGCTACTAGTTTGAATTTGCAAATACATTGTTATTACTTAAATTTTGTACACCTATAACATTTTTACATTAAATTTTGTACACCTATAACATTTTCACATTGATTCCTGAAAAACATCATAACCATACATTATGAACTTCATAAAAGATTCATTTCATCATTACTCAATATATGGAATGAAGGAATCGATTTTAGGTAGTATGTCAAGCCAAGGACTCGAGAAAAATGATGCCTTCTATTTTAGGTAGTATGTCAAACAACAAGTTTCTTTATAGCTACATTTTTTTTATTGAAAGGAATGGTTAAGTTTTACATAATTTATGAAAATTGATTTTACATTGAGAATAATAGAGTAAACGCGTTTCACACTTTGATCAAGTGCTCAATGGTATATTTGCAAACATTTATGAAATCATCTCTACATTTTATCTTTGAGGAGGTTTGCACTTAGTAGCATACAAGTACTTGTGATGAGTAAAATCAAATAATTATATTGGGTTTTGTTTACAACGCATTCCGGTGCAATAGGACATGGGAAATCTGAAGTGAATACAAAATCTTCTAGGAAATTTTATTAAATCAAATTTCAACTAAGTTGCCAAGACTTTACAAGGTTTTATAGTTTAGTGAAAAATTCGCTAAGATTCTACAAGATTTTGATAACCATGTGAAAGATTCACCAAGAATTTTTAAAGGTTTGATAAATCTGTCAAATATTCGCCATGATTTTACAAGATTTTATAATTTTGTGAAAGATTCGCCGAAATTTTACAAGATTTTATAAAATAAAATAAAAATTGTAAAGCCGCAAAAATTCTTATATATATCAAAATGTACAAGATTACATATATAATAATTCACAGTTTCTTAAGGAAGCCTGAGGTGGTGAAACCACCACCCCAAGCACTCAAAAATACTATCATGACTATCTTTCTCAAAAAATAAGGCATGCCCAACAAAGGCAAAATAGGTAGAATAACATGAAACCATCAAGTTTTGACTAGCTATCAATGATCTATAGGGCATACTATGTAGTAGACTATCTAAAACAAAAAACCAAAGAAACTAAATAGAAGAGGGAGTGGTCAAAGCATCAAAACACCTCTTAGCTTTGATGTGCACCATGAGAAGAGTCCTCGCGTTCCTTAGTGATTGGGCAGCCCTCCATCTCCATGTCCAAGGAACCCACAACAAGCTACTTAGATGGGAGAGGTTCCCTTTTACGTGGAGGAATCAGGTTGTCCAAATCCAAGCACCGTATATTCTTAGCAGAGAGGAGGCTAGGTTCAAGGGGAACTGGAGTCACCATTTCGTCTCTAGGATCGTGGTCTGGTGGTGCTTCCTTGCGTTTCCTGATCATAGGCTAGGCTCTTGGAGACACACTCTGAGAGGCTCCCCCCATCAGGTTCTCCTTAGATAACCCCTGTTTCGTTACTCCAACATCTTCAAAACACTTCCCAAACAGAGAATGCTCCCAATTGAAATTGTCATCAAGACTGTTTAGACCATCAACAGTCTACTCCATGCTTAGAAGCATATCTAAAACTGTTTCCTTGGAGCTTCTCCATTTGGATTGAATGTACTCCATCAAGAGAGGCATCATGTTTTTAACCACCCAATAGTGATTGATCTTCCCAGCTAAGCATGTCGAGGCTAGTTACTGTGAAAAAATGCTAAACTCCCAATCATCGATAATGTAGTGAACCGACATCGAAACATAGTTGACATACCCATCACTCCCAGAGCAACCAAAAACTTTGCATCCTAAAGCCCCACGACCACTGCTTCCACATCTTGGTGTGCCTCATTGATGGTGAGACATGGTTTCTACTTCACACTTCTCCACCTCGCAGCACACCGCTAGCAACTAAGGAGATTGCCAAAGAACAAAGAACTAGAACCTTGGATCCATCTGAACCCCTGCTTTCTCATTAAACGTCAAATTCACATGAGGATGTTGTCACTGTGAAGAAATTGCAATAATTAATTAATGCAAATACACGAGATATCAGAAATAATAGAACTCAGAATCACTTTTATATTAATCACAGGCCACTTCGAGGGGGCAACCTCCTTTGAGCAAGCTCAATACAATTAACTTCACGGTGCCTTCATAGGCCCCAACACACACTTATATACTAAGTCTAGGCGCCAATACCATGGGTCAATACTATGTGTCAATACAAACCATGGGCTAAGTCTAGGCGCCAATACTATGAGTCAAAACCATGGGACATATAATACTATGGGACGACTTACAAAGCATATGCGTCCAATACTATGGGTCAATACTATGGGCTAATATAAACTATGGATCAACAAATACTACAGGACGACTTACAAAGCGTATGCATCCAACAACAATACACTAACAAAGTAAATACATGGGTTCCTAACATCCCCTCTCCCTTAGAAAAAGCTTTGTCCTCAAAGATTTAGATGTGGAAATTGATGCAGAATCTAAAGGAGTGGGTCCCTTGTAGCATCCTCGGGTTGCATTCCGAGCCACTGGTGCCTTTGGAGTTTCAGGGAGGATTGCATGGAAGGTTGTAGACGAAGAAGAACCATATCAGCGATGTGAAAAGTGCACTCAGAACGGTGCTGATCGGCTTGTTGTTTCAGTCGAATTCTTGCCATGTGAAAATTGTCCTGCAGAATGAGAAGAAGCTGATCACGGTTTCGAAGAATTGAGTCAATTGCTTGAACTGGGGAGCTACTGCAGGTGTATGGAAGAAGAACTGGTGGTGCCTGTCCAGAGACTGCTTCATATGGTGTCCTTTGAGATGTGGTACTATACCACTGGAGCGCTTCTAGGAAATCCATAGAAATAGTTGTCCAAATCTGTGGAGGGATGGGCAAGGGTTTGAGCAGTCCCAAAAGGACAGTCGTTTCACCCTTGTTGACCTGGAAAGTATCATAGTCAACCACCATCCGTTGAATTGTCCTTTTGAGTCCCTGCCAAAAGAAGTTACATTGTTCCTGGTCATATGTTTTGAGGAACCCAGAGTGCCCTACTGATGAAGAAGCATGGAGTTCATAGAAGAGATAGCCCCATTGAACAGATTGCAACCAATTTGGAACAAACAGAGAAATAGCTGTAAGAGAAACTGGGTCATCAAATGTGCGAGGAGGAGCATCTTCGACCATATTGTCCTTACCCTTCTGGTAAGTGGTCGCATAGTCATAACCCATGAGTTGGATAACCCATTTCAGGTGTGTTGGGGAGGAGACCCGTTGTTCCAGGAAAGTTTTCAGAATCTGGAGATTAGTCTTGATGCAGAAATAATTCCCCAATAGGGATGGCTTCCACTTTTGTACTATATGCAAAATAGTCATCATTTCCTGCTGAGAGGTAGATGTGGATAAATTCTTACCGGAAAGGTATCTTGAAGGCAACAAGCTCATTGGTTCAACAAAGACACTTGCATATCTATCCAAAGAAGTAGTGGAGACTGTTGATGGGTGCATCTGAATGGAATGGAGCTAAGCGATGACACCATGTGAATTTTTCTTAAGTATTTTTTCCAGGCGATGTGAACTGATGATGCAAAGAGACCCTGGTTGTAAGCCCATAAATTTGTGTTGTGCCCCATTGACTGAAAACTACATCCAAATTTCAGCAAAATCCCATAAGATGGGGCCAAGTGTGCGTAACTATTGAACGCCCAAAACCACATCACATCCGCCTAAGGACAAGGCAAACATGTGAGAGTGTAGGTTATAATATTCCATAGAGATACTCACATTGTGACACTTCCCCTTGCAAGGTAAGGTGTCCCCATTGGCAACCATGACTTCAAAGTTGGAGCAAGGATGGACAAAACAATCATCCTGTTTGGAAATCCGAGGATCAATGAAGTTATGAGTGCTACTAGAATCAATGAGTATGGTAAGAGGGAGCTTCTTGAAGTATCCCCTGACTCGCATTGTTTGTGGGGTGGTGATGTCGGTTACAGCATGGAGAGAGATATCGGGTGGGTCGTCTTGAGATGGGGTGTCAACAGGTAGGTGTTGAATGTCGACCTGATCATCTACTGTATCTAGAGCTTCTTCATCAAGTTTTGAGGCAGGCGGAGAATCCACATCCAAGAGATAGAGCTTTTGTTGAACACATCTATGTCCCCGAGTGAATTTCTCGTCACAATTATAACAAAGCCCTTTTTCTCGGTGTGCCTGCATCTCTGTTTCAGACAATTGCTTGATAGGAGTTGGTTGAGGAGCAGGCATGATGGGAGGTCATTGGGAACCCATATTTCTGAAGGGAACAAAGGTGGGTTTGGAGCATTATTGAGATGCGATCTTGTCCTCGGCCAGCTTAGCCAACCCTAGGACTTCCATCATTGTGTTGGGACAAAAAATTTTGACCTCTGAGCAGATTTCATCCTTGAGACCATTGATAAAACAACTCCTGTAGAATTCATCAGACAATCCTTCTATGTGATTGGGTAGTTTCTCAAATTATGTCTGATACTCTCTCACTGTGCCAGTTTGGTGAAGTTTAGTGAGTGCTCCTGTGAAGTCGTCAAAAGCACTAGGACCAAATTGTGGCAAAAGGAGTTGGCAAAAATCTGTCCAGTTTGGCTCGGGATGAGCTTTGATGTACCAACGGTACCATTGAAGGGCTTCCTGTTCCAAATGAAAGGATGCAAGTGGAACTTTCTGGACATCAAAAGTATTATGCAGACTGAAATATTGTTCTGCTCAGTATATCCATCCAGTCGGATCAGTACCATTGAAGCGAGGAAAATCAAGCTTCGGCCCACGAAAATTGCTGGAAGAAGAGAACCCGATGGCTGCAAAAGATTCTGGCTGTCGGTTATTGTTCATGGCTGAATGCTGAAGATGGAGGCTGAGAAATTTTTCATCCAGATCTTGGAGTTTGGTTTGGATGGCTGCAAGTGCTTCCTCCATGGTGTTTGCTCCTGTGCGAGTGACAACTATAACCAGTAATTTTTTTTTTTTGTGGGGGGGGAATGGATAGAAAAACACAGACACAAGCTTATTTAGTAAGGGGAAATTTGGATTTGGGAAAAACTCGGAGGGGTAATTGGGGTTTGACTAGGTTTTCGACACTTTCTGAGGGACAGGGAAGCAAAAAATGGAGATTTCAGAAGCGGGAACTCTATGGTAAAATTTGAAGGCAATCGGGTGAAAATTGAAGAAGTTATGGAAAACCCTAAAAATAGACAAATGTGGGATTTCTGGTCTTGGGAAGTGAAATTTGGGATAAGGTCTTCAGGAATGAAATATGCAGAATGGGATTGCAGGGATGTCAATGAAGTTTCAGGGAAAACAGAGTTGAAACAAGGGAGATATGGCCGAAAAACAGATTTTTTTTTTTTTTCAGAAATGGATCGGCAACAGCGGCGCGGAAGGGATCCGCAACAAATGGATCTGCAACGGAGCAGAAGGGATAAAAAACGACTAGATCTGAAATGACGACTGGATCTGGAATGACTTTCAGAATAGATCTGAATCGGCTGGATCTGGAGCGGAAGTGATCGTTAACAGTTCAACTGAAAATAGATATGGACCCCAGGTATGTACGGCTTCCTAATAGTTCAGGTGTTTCACTCGGCCACTAATGTTGTCTGACGGCTTGCGTATTGGGGCAGTACCCCTCACTCCACGGCTCAGGTAAAACTGATAACCGCTTTGCCACAAACGACAACTCTTGGTTTACCTCACAGGTGGGAACTAGTCAATCAGGTAGGGGTCGTTACCCTTTTCGCTGGCAGGTCCTCTCAATGGGCCAGCTACTTTGGGGTTCCTGTGGTACTCCTCACAATGATTTTTAGGGCTTATGCCCAAGTACTTCCCACAGTTAAGCGGATAGGGATTATTCCCAAATCCGAAGCTGCAACATATGCGAAAAAAAATTGGCAGAAATTCCACCCAACGAGCCCAAGAAAGTACTCTGATACCAGATGTGAAGAACCTACAATAATTAATTAATGCAAATACACGAGATATCAGAAATAATAGAACTCATAATCACTTTTATATTGATCACGGGCCACTTCGAGGGGGAAACCTCCTTTGAGCAAGCTCAATACAATTAACTTCACGGTGCCTTCATAGGCCAACACACACTTATATATTAAGTCTAGGCGCTAATACCATGGGTCAATACTATGTGTCAATACAAACCATGGGCTAAGTCTAGGCACCAATACTATGAGCCAAAACCATGGGACATATAATACTATGGGACGACTTACAAAGCATATGCATCCAATACTATGG
This sequence comes from Larix kaempferi, assembly GCA_027924585.1. Lineage (NCBI taxonomy): Eukaryota > Viridiplantae > Streptophyta > Pinopsida > Pinales > Pinaceae > Larix > Larix kaempferi. The sequence continues at coordinate 620,513 of BSBM01000646.1, forward strand.
GTCAATACTATGGGCTAATATAAACTATGGATCAACAAATACTACGGGACAACTTACAAAGCACATGCGTCCAACAACAATATACTAACAAAGTAAAGACATGGGTTCCTAACAGTCGCAACATCAGATTGGATCGAATTGACACAGTACTAATATCCATCCCCTTCTCCACGTGAAAGGCCACCAAATTAATTGCCATCACCAAGGGCGGTAATCCCGGTGGCTTCCTCATTAACTCCACCATCATTTCAGATTCCCAGATGTCTATTCACCATGCTAACTCGTTCATGTCCTTCACGTGCCAACCCTTGGCTCTCACCCCGCATCCAGGGTACAAGATTTTATAATTTCATAAAAGATTCTCCATAAAATTATATATACATATTATATTAATTATAAAATATCCCTCACACTTTCCCATGTATCATGGGGATTCACCCATTTATTATACATATAAATTTAGTGGGGGTTCTTAAAATTATCCCTAGTACTTGGTGGTGTGTTCTTTCCAGTTATTATCTAGGACCTTCAAATCATATCATGTTCTTGATACTTGCTCATGTTGGTTGATGGGGAATTCCTTGATTCCCTCCTTCCCACAAATATCTTCCTATTGACACAACTTATTTGCTCTGGGAGTGATGTTTAGAGACCTTTATAGTTCCTTGGGTCTTGCAATAATCAATGGTATATTCCCTTGCGCCTGACAATAGGTATTCCTCAATGACCCCTGATCGATTAATTCTACAAATGGTTGATGTCAACACATTTATTCACACATGTTGGAAGGTACTATGTACCTTGGTTCCCATTATCATCATCAATGGGATGCCCCGGGTCTGTTAATATACATCAAGGACTAGTGATGAGATGGTTTCTCCCATGTTTTCCTTCATATCATTTATTCACATGGTGTAGATTCCTACATTTCGACAGATTTGGCTAGAAGACCTTGGTCTGTGGTGGCATTTTCTTTTGATGCTTCTTCCTAAGCTACTTATGTAGTACAACCAAATGCTTCTTTAGCAATGAATGCTCAAACCCCCAGTTTTAATCCATTGAAGTCAAACCCTCATTTGGGCTCCCTTGGGTTTTCTCATCCAACAAGTTTCAAAATGTCGCACAGGTAGGTAAAATGGCCCTTTAAATCCTCATAAAAAAGGTTAAGTTGTAGCATCTTGATAATATTGTTGAGCTCTTTCATGGTTTCTCTTTCATATTGCATAGTCATATTAATCTATTTATTTCTTTAAAAACCTCTCAAAATTAAAATATTCCTAAAAATTAAAAACAAAATCTTCCCAAAAATAATGTTGTTCAACCAATGAATCCAACCATTAGCTCCCACTGGATATGAAATCAAATTCTAATCCCAAAGGATGGATATTATACAAGATAGTGGGATTTCCAAATGAGATACATAACGAGGTAGTGACACCTAGGCTTAAAAAGGATTATATCCTCTCATACGCAAGAACATTTTGATATAAAAATAGCATGACATTATTAAAACATTTTCATGACCTTACTCTTATGAGATTTGACCACAAATACCATAGTATATATTGAAGCGATAAATTAGCCATATGAAACATTAAATCTTTATTCCCTAAAGCAATGGAGATAGGAAATTCCTTCTTTATCTTCCTCATGAACTACAAACTATACTATGTCTCTTATTCTTTACAATCATGGAGATGAGGTAGATCAACGTAAATCTATCTTAAATCAAGACTCATTAAGCACCAAGAGGGTCCAATTTCTTGAGGTGTAATTTTTTTATCTTAAATTTTTACACGTTAAGAAAAAAAATATGTTAAAAAATGTTTACACCTCAAGAAATTGAATCCCTCTTGTTGTTTAATAGATCCCTCTATGCTGGTTTTCATTTTATTTTATGAACTGACATGAATTTTTTAAATACTTTTTTTTATAAGTTATGAGTTGACATAGAAATGTAACGTGACAAACTTGATAACATCTCCTCCATACTAGGTTGTAAGCACCTAGCCACTCTCGGTGCAAACATAAATTTTGAGAATACTTAACGCAAAACTATTTAGACATAACATAACCTACCTTAATATTCAAATTCATATCCTACTTTATTACACAAACATTAAGATAAGATGATAACAACAATGCGGAGTTTCTTTTTTCTTCAAGATACATTTTTAAAAATTCCAATTTAAGAGAAATGATTAAAACAAACATTAAGATCAGATAATAACAACAATGCGGAGTTTCTTTTTACTTTAAGATACATTTAAAAAAAATCCAATTTAAGAGAAATTATTAAAATAATAGTTATACTGATCTCTTATAAATACCCCACCTCTACATTGTTTAACGTAGAGATAAATACCCCACCTCTACATTGTTTAACATAGAGATAGTACCATGATAATACCCTTTTTAAGTAGTGAAATTCAATTGCACCAATCCCATCACCTATAAGTTACAAAAATCTCCTCTCAATCATACCGTACCTCTACCTTGAATGCATGGATGATGGGAGATAGTGTTAAAGACTAATCATAATTTATTAGTATATTTAACTGTTATACAGTTACATGATAGTTATGGTTTTTTTGATGATGATGATGGTATTTAATGTTTATTGAGACCAATCTTGGTCTATCGGACCTTAGTAAGATAGAGATTAATTGTTCTTTTTTTTTAATATTATTTATATGCTTGAAAAACTCACAAAGGAGTGTTCATAGCTCACTGTAGTTTTGGGGATCTAGAAGGTTAAGATCTAATGTGAGTGAAAGCCGAGCACTCTAAGAGAAAATGATTTTCATCTCCCACCTTCATGGAATCGCATAAATGGCAAATTCTTTTAGCCCAAGACATTTTAGGGGTTGTCCAACACCTCGTTCACTATGAAACTCATGAGAGTCTGTTCTAATCTTAACAATATTAATTATTTTCTTTGAGTTTGTTAAAATAGAAATATAGTTTTGATCCTCAAGATTAAGGTTAATGGTCTCTTTGTAATACCAAAGCTTTCTTCTTAACTTTAATTCTTCTTTTTACCTCTAACTCTTCTTTTTACCTTTTGTGATATATATATATATATATAAGATAGCTTAATTACTCTTTAATGTAATGCTTTTTCTGCCATTGTTCTTCTTCGGGTCTTTCTTTATTTCTTCATATTTTTTATGGTATAAGAGCGAATGAAGATCATACCCTAGTCGTAAGAGGAGTTCTGAGTCTTGTTTTTATTGAGAGAGCATCAACGCAATGAAAACACTAAAAATTTATTCAAGCTTCAAGATTATGGATCTATAGCAAAAGAGACTGTCTGAATGCATCCGCCCACCGTAAGGAGAAAGAGACGTGCTCGCTCGAGGATTTGAAGTCGGAAAATATATGAAATTGTTCACACGAAGGTAGTCTTTTTCTCAAGTAATTTGAATCATTATTGTATGGTGTGAAGACGTCATCCAAAAAAAGAGTTTGACATAAAGGATTTGTATGGGTATTTTTCATTAAAATATGGTTATTTTCATTAAATAAAATTAATATTATATTCAAAATAAAATGAAGGGAGTTGATATTAAAGTATCGAAGGATAAAAAAACCACACCACAGTAAAGGAGCAGGCTGCACTATCTTTGATTCATATCTTGTTTAATATTTACAAGTGAAGAGGTGAAGAGGTGTGTTCATTTTAGAAAATAAAAAGATAATTTTAAACATCCGCAGAGAGCATCCGTTATGATTAGATACTCTGAATAAGTCTTCAGCAGGTTGTGAAAGTATGGGCAATTAAGCATTTTTCACAAGAATCCGTGAAAAAGTCCATCAAGTACACCCTAGCCGTTGTATGAATTTTAATGAGATGTCTTCTCTCTTTGTGACTACAATCTTGCTGGGGTTGAAGAAATAACAGGAAATTGTCAAGACAGAAATCGTTGCATTAGAAAAAAAAAAAATTTCAAAGTGAAAGTTCGTGAAGTTATAATTTGTGTAGACAGAGAAAAATAAGCCCGTCCCATGGTTGTGTGGAGACCATGAAGGATAATTCACCTATTTAGGAATGCATGTAGCCAATTCACATAAAGATTGGAGAGTAAGAATCTTTCATATATTATTTTGCATTGGTATATATTTTCTGGAAGTGAAGTATTCGATATTTTGTTTTTATATAAAACAAATGATGAATAATGGGATGCAATACGCATACATCATTCTACATCAGTCCAAGGAAGGGGAATTTTTATGTTGTGATATTAAAAAGATTCTTTCGAATATATAAAGGGTTTTAAATTTTGTTAAAAAAAAGGTTTTTAGATATTCTTTTTTATATAAAGAGATTTTGAGGTTATTTCTTTAAAAATGAAGAAGAGCATTGAATCTTGCCAAGAAAGGAGTAGACCATTTCCAACATCATAGGCATGTGGCTTTCAGATTTTTTTGACTTGTAATTTCTGATTTTGCAAGATTACGTATTTTGGTACTTACTATTGTTTTTTTTAGTGAGTATTATTGGGTTGGATCATTATAAAAGGGTGGAAAGAAGATGTGCATCAAAAGAAAAGTAAACATTTTGAACCTGTTTATGTTTAGAATTTTCAAAAGATTAAGAATGAATGACTAAGTATTCTGAACCTGTTTATGTTCATAGATTTCAGCAGCCAAATAGAGTTAATGCAGTTGATAACTTGTCCCTGATAGGGGGGAATAACATCTATAGATTGAAGTCATGTTCCAAGTTTTTGTTGTGAGCTTGTGAATAGATGATGAACAAATGGGAAACAAATATGCAAACTTGTTCCTGAATTTTGAAGACAGAGTGAAAGTCAAATGTTTCCATAACCATCAATCGAGTAGAACACATGCGAGTCTACTTGTTTTATTGAAAGTTTTTGGTATTATTTAAACCATCTTTTCATGGTTCTTCATACATTTTTTGTGATCAACAAAAGTCATTTAAGCTTCTAGTTGATATGGTTTATGGTAATCCTAAAAGCACCTTGTTGTTGTTGTCATGGTTTGTGGTTATCCAAAAACCACCAGTCAAGTAGAAGACATAAAGTTCTGCTTGTTTACATTTTCAGAGAACATATACAACTGTTTCTATGTTGGGATAGTTTATGGTCAACTTGAAACCATGCAACTTAGTAGAAGTCTTCATCTTCTACTAGATTTTGTTTCAGAGAGATTTTCAACCATTCGTAGCTAACCTTGTTGAGTTTTCTACTTTATGAATTTGCTTGTCACATTGTTGATTGTGTTACACCAAAATATCGTCACCATGAGTCATGTGTCATCTCTGTGCCTTAATCCCTGAAGTTCTCTAGGCTAAGACATCAGAAGGAAGGTTGTCGTCCTTTCCCTTTACCTGTTGTAGTCACCTCAACGTGCCCTGCCTTCTTGCAAGGAGCGTCGAATTCAAGGTGACGCACTCTGCACCTTAGCAGAGCGCGTTGCTAACACGGGGGCACCATTCTCTAACCTCACACATTAGGGGGCATCTGTTACAACGTAATCTTCCACCTTGTGAGTATCAGTACTATTTGGTCTTTGAGATCCATTTCATTGACTTAGAGACACTTTATGTCCTTCAGAACCCCTTTTTTCCATATTTTTATTCCTATATGCTTGCTGCACCATTATAGTGGGCGTACCCTCAAGCTGCATCACTATAGCCCGCGTGTATCAAGTAAATGGTAAAAATCATTAATTAATTACTTGTACTCCCGAAAAGCGGTCTTAGGGTGACCTTTGGCCCTCCATTTTCCCAAGTAACGCTTCGATGTGTCCTTTCACTTACCTTTGGAAGGCTATATATTGATCATTTATGGCATATGGAAGGGAGGAAAAAAAGAGAAAGCAAGAGAACTCTAGTGGATTTTTGCCTCATCTTGAGTCTACACTCATTGATCCTAGTTGTTGTGAACCTCTTATGTTCACCTTCCAAACTCCTATCATAGTTTGAGTTTGCCTTTCATGGAGGATTGAAGTGGTGGAGGCACAAGTGGATTGACCTAGTTCTTGGTTCAGGTTGGTTGTCGGAAAGAGGTTGTATCACATTGTACTTCTTCTTGTTTATTAATAGAAATACTCATATTCTCGTCCATTAATGTTTTTAAGGTTGTTTATATCACATTGGGTTGCATTTGCTTATGATATTATGGACCATTGTTATTGATGATGTTAATATCTTTCATATATCATATGTACTTGTTGTATATTTGTTGTCAAGCCTAATTTGCAGGTCCAAGTGCATTGATTGAAAGCGTACGTGGATTGAAAGCTTCAACGGGGATCAACATCAAACGTTGGATCGAAGTTGGTTATGTTCTCCATTATCTTAGCATTGTCAATTATATAGCATTGTATTGAGAATTGAGTTTATTTCTGGTAGTCATATGTCTGTTGTGGTCTACCCCAAGCCATAGGAAGTTTCTCCAATAACACGTGTGAGGGGGAATAGAGTACCCAAGCTGTTAGTCTCTTAAATGCTTTCTCAACCCCACTGCCCACGCCCATGGGCTCATCCTCTTCCTGCTGTGAGAGCTTTCCCCGGAATACTAGTGAGGGTCATGGCTAACGTCATCTCTGACTCCTTTTCAGGTGGGCCAGTGGATGAGACTATGCTCCCAGGTACCAAAGAGAGGGCCAATGTAAAAGGGTTAAAAGACAACTGGAACATTCCTCGCACGCCTAAACCTATTTCAAACAAACCTTCCATCTTCTCTTGATTTCAAGCACAGACAGCCGAACTTCTGTATATAAACACCGGAAATGCCTATCTCCCCGAGCAATCTAACCCTAACATTTCCAGAAACTGGTTCTTTATCCACTTCCTCGCTGTAAAAAGACTTAGATTTGCTAATAACGACAGTTATAGGGCCTTACCTGTCACCAAAAGGATCTGAGAACGAACCCTCCTGTCGCCTTCTTCGTCCCCCACACGCTCAGAGGCTTCCGACCCCAACCGTCTCAAGGTGCAAATGTCAACTTCACATGTGCATGTTTATACATATAACCCTTTTTCTTTAACCCTCGGTCTTCTTTTCCAACTATCTATCTTTTCAATCCGTCGATCTCTCGTGCTTTGATCTTGGCCATTAGATTCACTCCCCTTTACTGATTTTGACACCTCTTTCTATCTGTCATCGGATCATCCTTCGTGTTTCAATCTCTGCCATCTATCACCAACATGACACGTCTACAAAGTGGCATCGCGAACACTCGAAGTGGTTTCTAATACCACTTTCCTTCCTTGCGACACAACTTGGCGTCGACACCTATCTAGTGGTTTCATTTATCGCATCCACCATTGGCCTCTATCCATCATGCTACTTCTTGATGCAACGATCATCGAGGACCGTCGATCTACCTCGCTATAATCTGGACCACCCTTATCCCGTTGCACTTTGAGCCTCTTTGAAACTGACCCTTTCTCCCATACTATCTCCCTCGGCTCATCCTAGCGGTCCACGTGGTATGGCAAAATACCTTTATGCTTTGGTGGTATCACATCCCTTCGAGCTGCCTTTGTATACTTCCTTTTCCATTTAAGACACTATTCGTTTGTGACACGTAGCATTCGGTTTTCCCATCGCAACCACCTACGCCCCCTTTCTCCCGCGCATCTTGGCTATGCGACGATCATCGAGGACCGTTGATCTCTTTTGCACACATAATCAATGGTGGGACTGGTACAATTTTTAACCTTTGCAATTTTATTTTTAGACCATGGACTTTTTCTCCTCTTTGGTCACACGTTTGCATTTTCCCTTGCAATTTCTCCAAATTTATTAACTCCTTTCACCTTTAGCACCTAGCCATGGGAAATAAAGGCAATCTAAAGCTTTCTCCAGGGGAATTTTCACGATACCTATGTATTTCACCTTAGTCCTTGTGCTGAAAAACTAGGTGCTAACATAAGGTTTTGAAAGTTTATGGTGAAAACATGAATTAAAACTGTACAATATGGACTGTGGTGTCCAGAATATTTTTATGGATAAAAGCGTTTGAGGTACAACTTGTTACAAGGGTTGCGCAGATGGTTTCCTTCTGAGTCGGTCAGGATGTATGCCCCGTGACCGAGGCATGTATGAATGATGTATGGGCCTTGCCACATCGATTGAAATTTTCCTTTGCCCGTTTTGTCATGGGCTTGATCGTAAATGAGTACAAGGTCTCCTTCACTAAACACTCGTGGGTAAACATGTTTATCATAATTGAGTTTGGATCATTTTTTCGCGGCTTCGATGGTTTGGAGGGCTGTGCGGTGATCTTCGTTGGCTTGATCCAAAAGAAGTAAGTGTTGCTCAATTGGTGAAGTATCCGGGAGGAGTTCGATAGAGATATGTAATGTCGGGATCTGACATTCGATGGGGAGGACAGATTCCACGCCGTGAACTAAATGGAAAGGAGTAAAACTGATGGCAGTTTTAGTGGACGTGCGATAAGCCCACAGCGCAGGAAAAAGCATATGATGCCAATTGGACTTATGTCGGTTGACAATGCGTTGAAGAATCGTCTTCAATATTTTATTGATGGCCTCGACTTGGTCGTTTCCTTGGGGCTAGTAGGCGAAAGAGCACTGATGGTGGAATTTGAGGAGGGTTGACAATTCTCACGAGATAGTGTCCTCAAAGTGAGAACCATGGCCTGAGACAAGTTGCTTAGGTACTCCGAAACGAGCAATAACATGGTTGAAGAAAAATGGGTTGTAGTGTCGGCTTTACAGCTGTAAGTAGGCATGGCTTCTTCCCATTTGGTAAAGTAATCGACGGCCACGACGATGTACTTATGGCCACCAGCTGATGCAGGATTACACTCCATGAAGTCGATGGCCCATTTGAAAAAGGGGCCATTGGTAACGACAGGATGAAGGGGGGTAGGGGGTGTTCTTGCCTTGGGGGAAAAAAGCTCAAAAAGCTGGCAATTTTGGCAATGTTTGACTATTGTGATGCAATCGGTGAAAAATGAGGGCCAAAAATACCCTGTGCAGATTACATTTTGGGCAGTGGCCATTCCCGAGAAATGGCCACAGCAGGAACCGCTATGAAAATCATTAAGAACTTGTTCTGCTTCTTCTCATGGCAACGTCGTAGGATGGTGTCAACACCGCATCGATAGAGGACATCGCCAAATATGAGATAACGGGACACATGGTGATGGATGTGACGTCATCCGTCGCAGTTGACATCAGGTCGAAATTTTTGTGTGCGTAGGTAGATCAAAATGTCGCCATACCAAGGGTCATCTGACGAGATGATGAACAAGTGGTCATCAGTTAGATTAGTATTAATCGAGGGTGATGACGATAGGGATGGTAGGTTTGTAATGAGTTGAGTAAGTGCTAGGACTTTGGTGCTCTTAGGTGTTGTGAAAGATAGGTCATACTCTTGTAAGATGATAACCCATTTAGAAACGCGGCCCTGCAACAGGCAACGGTTCAGGAGATAAACCATTGGGTTGGAGTCCGCGGCAACTTTAGTGTGGCTCATGAGGATGTAATGTCGCAACTTTTGTATTGGAAAGACGACGGTGAGTGAAATTTTCTCTTCGTGTGGATAACGTAGTGGTGGTCCAGATAAGGTTTGGCTCACATAATAAATGACATGCTCTTGACGAGCAAGGTCTTCTTGAACGAGAACTCCAGAAACGGTGTAGAGTGATGCCGAACGGTAAAGGATGAAATCTTTAGTGAAATCCGGAGGGGAGATCAAAGGGGCATTAGTGAGAGATTTTTTTAGGTCATCAAAATCTCCTTGCGCTTGTTCGTCCCACACAAAAGGGATGTGGGTACGGAGCAAACGAAGGAAGCCATGAACCGTTGTGGCATAATCTGGGACAAAACGGCGGAGGAAGTTAGCTTTCCATTGTAGGATCTGTAACTGTCGAAGTGTTTGTGGTGATGGGAGGTCTAAGATGGCTTGGACCTTTAATGGATCGACTATGACACCTTTCTGTGAGATGATGAAACCTAAAAATCGGCCTGTTGGAACGCAAAATGCACACTTGAGTGGGTTCAAGCGGATTTGATATTTTCGAGAACGTAAAAGACTTGTCGGAGGTCGTTTATATGATCAAGCCGTTTTTTCGATCGGGTTGTGAGGTCATCAAGGTACACCAAGATAATGTTGATCAAGTCATGGAAACAATAGGTCATGGCCCACTGAAAGGTGGCTCCATCATTTTTAAGACTGAAGGGCATAACACGGTAAGCAAAAGTTCCCCATGGGGTGGTGAAGGCAGTTTTGTACTGATCTTCTTTGCGAATGTGAATTTGGTTATACTTGGAGAAACCATCCATAAAAGATAGTATCTCATGCCCCGCACATGCATCGATAAGTTGGTAGATAAATGGTGTGGGGAAGTTGTCCTTGGGACAAGCTTGGTTTAGGTCCCGGAAGTTAGTACAGACATGGATAGTGCCTTGTTTCTTGCTAACTAGTATTGGGTTAGAAACCCACGTGGTGTAGGCTATAGGGTAGATGAACCCTGCTGTACAAAGCTTCTCAATTTCAACTTTGATGGTGGGAAGCTTGTATGGGTGGATGGGGCGTTGTTTTTGGTGGACAGGTGGTATGTTGGACCAAGTGTCAATGTGGTGTTCTACAATAACGGGATCAAGACCCGACATCTCGGTGTAGGACCATGCAAATACGTCCCTAAACTCTTGGAAGAGTTTCTTGTAAGCTTGTACTTCATCCTCTGTGCATGATGCGCCCAAGGAAATTAGTTCGTGTATTCTGGGCTTGCTAGAGATGTCAATTTTGATAATGGGTGAAGTATTGGCCATATTTCCTTCCTCAAAGGCATCAGGGGCTGGGATTGTATCTTTAAACCAGTCGACCTTGGTGGGAAGGAAATATTTTGATTCAACGGAGAATTGATTTGCCGTGGAAGAGGTAGATACTTCAGGGATGAAGTATGATCGATGGTGCATATCATCCCAGGGGTAGTCTGGTGCAGTAAGTGCTTCAAGTATTTCCTCATCATTGCGGAAGCATTGTGTTGTCAAATCGGTTGACTGGGGTGCGTTGGTGGACGAGATCATATAAATGGTATTGATCTCTTCCGATGAGGAATATTTTGGGGGATATATTTCCTCAATGAGAGGAGGGGATATCTCTAGGTCGGCATTATTCAATTCGTATAGAGCTGCTCTATAATCTGGGAGATCAGGGCAGTGATGTGAGTAATGGTCGTAAATGTCGCATATCGCATAAGGGTGATTGGTGCACAGCGTTTTATCGTGAGGTTGAGGGGGCATTTCAAGTTTGACAACTAGGATGTTAGTGTCATCATCCAACATTTGCATGTGTTCTTGAAGTGTTGGTAATTGGGGACATTGATGGGTAGCATGGCCTATGTCGTCGCACAAAGAGAACTTAGGGGGAGCACGAATTGTTGGGGGATTTTTCGCTAGTGTTGGAGTCGATGGGGAGGTGCGTGTTCTGGGTCCAGTGGTGTGGGTTTGTGGGCCTCTTCCCCCAGTGTAGTGGAGTTGAGGGGGAGCACTGTTGGATGTTGATGTAGTGGCCACTATTGGAGGTGGTCGGTTTTGGATGTTTGCTACACTGGGGGGTGGACAGTTAGAGGTATTGATGGGTTGTACCGGTTGTAAAATGACATTCGGTGTTGGGGGAGGAGTTGGGGCAAGAAGGTACCACACAGGAAGTCCTAATGTTAACCTTGGAAGGCTGAGCATAGCAATTACTGGGGTGCTAACTACTTCTGAAGGAGGAAATAGGAACGGTATAGTGTGGATGGCTGTAGCTCCTACATGACTGGGCACTGAGGGTGCTTGTGGTAGTAAAGGGGTTTGTTGGTTAGGTTCCTGTGAGAGGGTGCACAAATTAGATATTTCGGTTATCCGTAGAGTGGGTGGAATGGATTGGAACATGGAAATAATGGGAGTATCTAAGTATATCCCGGGATCGACTGTGGAAACGAACGATGTGGGTGCACTATGAACGGGTTGTTCAATCATGGATAGAACATTTTCAGGTGTGGCAGGGGCATTAGGATCGTAGTATGTTATTTGATCAATCTTGACCACACGTCCCTCATGGGGGAACATCATGATGCGGAAGATGGATGACGTGACGACCTTCATGGCATACATGTAACTATGTCCAAGTAAGAGGTTGTAATCAAGCTGGGCGTTGATGACCTCTATGTCGATGAGGATCGTTTTGCCACCTAATTGTACGGGTACATTAGCCAAAAGGAAAGGCGGTTGAGCTAAACGACCATCGTAAGCTCGCAATGTGGTAGTGGACGGCTACAGTGTGGGGGATCTGATTTTTTGCTAGAAAAATGTCAACATGACGCAGGTGGAGGCACCTTCATCGATGATGCATCGATGAATGACAAGGTTTCGAATGGACACAGAAACCTGAAAATCCAATGTCGAAGGAAAACGTGGTTCGGCTTGGTCTAAGTCGAATGCCATCATACGTGATTCGTTAGGGTCTATGGCACTGATGGTAGATAACAATAATTTCCTCTGTGTAGGACAGTTTTTTAGGACTTCCAAGGTAGACATAGCAGCGGGGGACTGAGCTAGGTCTTCCATGATATTGTAATTTGAGGCGGATCGAGCGTTAGGATTATTGTTGATCCATCGGAGGGGAAAGCGAGGGGCTTTGGGGGGGCCATCCAATGGTATAGTAGGTATCAGTAACGGTTGATCAGTTGGAAGGTTATTTGTGGTTGGATTAGCAGGTGTGGTTTCAGGGGTTGAGGTGTATTGGTTTCGGCGTGTTTGGAGATTGATGTCATTTGATGACATCATTAATAGATGGTGAGTACCTAAATCCGTGTGTTGGTAATCCATTGTAGCATAGGTGATTTGCTGCTGTGGTGCCGCTGTTCCTTGTGGGGGATCCATCGGACGGGCATTCACCATGCCTTGTGTAGGTAAAGGGTTTTGCAACACCATGGGTTGCGGTTGAGGCGGTGGCGCTGGTTGTGCCGCATGCCCTTGGCATTGGGTGTCATTAGTCCATTGTTGGCGTGCTCTCTCTAAATGGGTACAATTATGTGTGTAATGGTTGTATACCGAGCAAAAGGAACATGGATGGTTTGTTCGTAGATTTGGGTTTTTACCCTGTTTTGGTGGTCGATCAGGGTTTTGGTTAGCAGGGGTGGCATTGTTATTATTTGGAGGATTCTGTGGTTGACCTCCTTGGTTTTGAGGTTGATTATTTCCGCGGTTGCATCCTCTTCCTTGGTTTTGTTGACCTCCTTGATTACGTTGGTTGTTATGGTTTTGGGGATGGTTCTATTTTGCATACACTTTCCCTTGGGTATTGGGGGGATTTGAGGTCGCACAGGTGTGGGAGCAGGCTGCGGTGGATAATAAGAGCGAGGGTTTGGAGGTGGTCTTGGTGCTTGTTGTGGTTGTTGGTAAGTTTGACCTATTGGAAGTGTTGGGGTAGTAGGTGTTGCCTGTGTCGGGTAATAAGATGATGGGGCTTGTGAATGACCAGGAGCATGAGTGGCTTGTTGTTGATAATATGTATGGGGGCATACGATGCAGGTGCATTGTCGTAACACTGTGGTGGACATGAGGGTCCATGAGTGTGGTTAGAATGTGCCATGGGAGAATACGAAGTTGTAGCTCTAGAGTGAGATGTGGCCCACGAAAGGTCGGGGCTAGTAGTATTAGGCATGATTGAAAAAGGTTGGTTATGTGGCACAACATAACCAATGATGCCATCAACGACATGGGATGCCCCCGACATGTCGTTCTGGGATGGATCGTCGCGGGGGGCATCAAGTAGGATCATGTATAAATAGCCTGATTGGGCATAGATTAAATCAAACTGTTGTGCTTTGAGGATTGCTTCTTCTTCCGACTGAGGTCTTTCAGAAGCCACGTCTTTAGAAATCAGTGGAAGAAGAGATTTGAGGAACCAATCCAGGAAAATACGGTCACCGAGCTTGATCTTGCATAGACTTCAACGTTTACGCCACTCATGAATGTGATCTGTGATGTGGGTAGTCATGTTCTATCTACAAGACAAAAGGATTTCTACACCCACGTCGTAGCAGACGGGTAGTTGAAAGAACTGTAGCAAAGTCGAGGCAAGGGATATAAAGGTGGGGTGTGTCCCATGTGGTTGCTTGATATACCATTTGGTTGTTGAGCCAGTGAAAGTCCTTTTCAACAAGCATAAGCGAATGGAGTCATCAACTATGGAGTTGGAGGAACACCATAGATGAAAAGACATAATGTGATTTTGTGGGTCCTCACCAGCGTTCCCTTCAAACTTAGGGATGTCTGATGGGAGTTTCGTGGGCATGTGAGGCCAAGTAGGATCGTTTGGTAATCTGGCCAGGTCTGGTAGGTTGAGACTAGCAATAAATGGAAAACTGGAAGAAGAATGTGACGTAGTCAGTGGGGCGTAAGTGTTGGTGGTAGCATTATTGATCAGGCCACTGCCCCCAAGGGGGATATTAGATGTGAGGGGGATATGACCCCCATATAAAGGTGTGGTGTTGGTATGGGAGGGTCCTGTGCCTCCAAGTGTAACATGGGTTACAGATGGGTTTGGATTAGGTGCAGTAGCTGTTGGGTTTGGTATAGTAGCAGAGATGGTAGTCGTGGATCGCATACCCAGAGTAGGTGTGGGTCCCGTTGAGGGCATACCCAGGGTAGTGGTGCTAATGTGGTAGCTGGGGTGGTGGTGGATTCTATTATACCTCTATATTCCACAGTGTCTCATCTCCACCACAAACAGAGTTGACGACACTTCCCCTGTTGTTTGAACCACCCAGAAGATGAATGAACCTTGAAGGTAAATCTACCCTGAAAAGTTCTGACCCAGCTGAGACTTTATTTACCTACACTGCCGCGCCTTGCTCATTCATATGCACGCGGTACTCTACACTACCGCGCTATGATGTTTCCCCAGAACGCGGTAGTACCGCGTTGTGCTCAGACCACAGGACGCGGTACTCTTTTATTAGCCTTTTTCCCATGGCTTGTGGGATTTTGGATTTTCGAAGATAGTGGAAGATTGGGGTCCTTGATTCGATCCCAACTCACTTTCTGTGATTAGAAACCTTGATCCACTTATCTCTCCCTAGATCCACCCATCTCTCTTGTTGGTTAACCCTACCATACACTATAAAAGAAAGGCATTCCATGGGGAAGGGGGAGGACTCTTGGAGTATCAAACTTATGATCTTGCAGCATTGTGGAGATAGCTAGAGGAGAAGGCACTTGGAGCTGGAGGATTGTCTTGGACATCAAGCAACCTATGTAAGCATTCTTCAAGTTGCAATAAGATAACTTGTCTTGTCTTTCCCATTTCATGTGTATTGTGCAAGTCTTTAACATGAAATGTATCTAATCTGGATTTGAATCTAACCTTTACAGTCAAGGTATTTGGAAGTTTGTATGTTTGTTCTTTGGTTGATCTTAACAGGTTCTACATTGAATCTTTGGATCAGGAGCTAGAAGCGGGACAAACGTCAGTTTGAAAGGTGTGTTTTATCTCTCATTATTTCTAAATACATTTAATCTTGTTGTAAAAGTTAATTCAGGGATTTCAAGGTAGCATTTGTTTTGACTTGTTTCTTGCTTTAGAGTTAGTTTAAAGTCTGCTTTAAAGTTAAGAGAGTTTTGACTTATCCGTAGGACAAAATTCTACATAACAAGAATGGAGACTCCGCTGGGTTTGATTTCTGTTTGATTGATTCAGTTCACTGTCATCTATCTGCTAATTGTGATTTGTTTTATTGCACTTCAAACCAGTTTGAATCTTGGTCTTTTTGACCTTTATTCACCCCTCCTCGCTGTATTTTTCTACCTGTCTGATCACTGAGTCCCCTGGGTTAGCAACAACCCTGAAAACTTTATTTTCTTTTCTCAAGTCGCGCTTTTTCCTTACCTTGCCACAGTACCGCACCCTCAAAACTACTTCCAGCGCGGTAGTACCGCGTTCTCTACATTAGTACCAGAGTAGTACTATCACAGTGCCGCGCTCCAGTCAGACCCTGACCCGCGGTAGTGTCTGCAAAAT
The DNA here is from genome assembly GCA_027924585.1 of Larix kaempferi. Taxonomy (NCBI): domain Eukaryota; kingdom Viridiplantae; phylum Streptophyta; class Pinopsida; order Pinales; family Pinaceae; genus Larix; species Larix kaempferi. The sequence continues at coordinate 636,532 of BSBM01000646.1, forward strand.
TTTAAATTTTTTATACTTGCTTGGTTTCCTGAGTCTCTCTCTGCCTTAGGTAGTCTTTGTTGTTTCCTGTTAACATCCTGATTATTTTATAGTCTGTGTGATCTGATTATTTCCCTGTTGTGAGCTTGATTTATTTGAATTGGTGGCATTTTTGACACATTGGCTCATTTTTCCAGTTTGCTTGCATTAGCTTGATTTTTTCACAACCAACTCAACACCACTGTTCTCTGTTACTGAATCCTGTAGCTTTTACAGTCACATTATTTTTATCATTTTCAGTAATTAAAATATTATCATTTGAGAGCAATTTTGTTGTTTGAAATTGAAAAATTCTAGTAGCATTATTTTGCATTAGGAAATGAACCATTGATTTTGCCACAAAAAATTCTCATAGTTGAAGCATTGTAGATTGTAGGATCAGTGCATTAAAAATAGTGTTTACTTCAGTTTGGCTTTGTTTACAAAAAGAAAAGAAAAAATCTTTTGCTTTGATTTTTGCTTGTGAAAAATTTCATGCATGTTTGATCGAAGAACTCTCTCCCTTCCTTAGCTAGATTTCATCGAAGACAAAGGCTTATTTTTTATTCATTCTCATTTGCATGGTTTGAGTCGTCATAACACCATCAAGTTTCACGTCCACTACCTGATTGAGTAATACAGCCACTAAAATTAATCTCCCTAATTAAACCAACTTTAACCTCACTTGAGGAAATCAAAAGAATTTGGTAGTTAGGTAGGACACCGAGGATAGCCATCAAAATAATTCCCCCTTGTCATTTTCATCTGAGACATAGTCGTTGTCTTTAGGGAACTAAAATCCTCTAGTATTTATTGACACGGTCACAGCCAGTTTATGGAGGGGCCTCCTGACTGTTTTTAACTTTCAGGGTTTAAACGGCCGCGAGATTGAGAACCGGACGGACTCTGTGGAATACCGCACTCCACTTAGCCCTAAGGCAACATCGATCACTGTCTTCTTCAGAAGGATGAAGTGCCCAAAACCTTTTCCGACGTGTCATGAACGAGGTGGCTTAGTATCTATTCTACTAGGGCTCTTTTACCCAGGATCCCTTTCGGTAGAGGGATATCCTTCTTATATCGGTCTCTCATGTTGTATTGTTCGACTTGGATTTCATCACCTTGCGAAGGATACATCCTGTTGAGGTCTCCAGCTCTTAGTTAGGAGTTTGCTTGTTATCTCATCTTTGTAGCGGGTCATTTTTCTTTGTAGGGACTGCTTGTTGGCATTCTGGCCATTTTTTGTTGATCAGCTCGCTTATTGAGACACCGATCTCAGTATAGATTTTAGAGCTTGCTTTTTTGGCCTATGAGCCTTTCTTCTAGCTCCTCTTCTGCACACTCGGCTGCATTAGATTTTTTGAGTTCTTTGTTTACGACACTGCCCCCGATTTTCATTTTCCTGTCATCATGTTAGAACAACCACGACGATCACGAAGAATACAGGGCCACAACCCTCCACCACCACCACCGCCACGGACTTTCGGTCCACCCGCATCACGCATTCCTGCTCCTCCTGGTTGTGGTGCTGGTCAAGGCAACATCCCACCGCCGATACGTACAACATCTTCAGTTCTGCCCGTAACTGCCACTCACAGCACAGTCTCAGAATCTATTGCATCTTCTGCAACCACTAGCATATCTGAGACCTCCACTGTCACTTCACCCACTGTTATTCCAGATTTATCTGTCACAGTGGACACAGTTACCCCAGCTGAACCTAGTACAACCCAAAGTACTAGACTAGAGGTCATCCTCCTATCGGATGTCAGCACTTCCCGCCCATCAGACACTTTTCACAATGACACAGACGGGTCTGTTGACACCACAGAAGGGTCCGACCAGGACATACCTGGCTTGATTTCAGTCCCAGGCGGGTACGTTGAAATCGTTGAAGATACTCGACTCCCTGACACACCTTTTGAACCTGATTATGGCTTCATCACTTCCCAGGCGGAACTTCCGCCTGTTATTACTACGTCACCCAGTGTTCACCCTCAGGAGACAAGTTCTTCTAGCAACGTACCTCGTACTATAAATCTACCCAACCTCCCACCAGGACATGAAATCATGGCTTCCATCCAGTCTAGTATGGTTAGTCTAGCGAACTCTCCGTTAGCATCGGCACAGTTTAGATGCAGCACAGAGCAAATGCTGTCGACAGCGTCTCGATATCCCCCCGTTTCTCGTCCTTCTGACTATAGGGTTCCCAACGTCCCGTCTAGCACAGAGTTTCATCACTCCTTTGCAGACGGCTCAGGACCTTCGGACTTTACTATACCTAGGTCCCCGCCGGATCCCCAAAATATTTTTCAGGATATGAACTCGGACCCAGTTCTCGATGGTCCTCCTATCATTGAACACGTTATGGACGACGCCCATACCCCTGGGCTAAATTCCCCACATTTGCTGCCATCACCCATTTTTGGTGCACATTCTATGAGGGATAACCCAGTTTTTTCTCCGTCCTCGCCTGTCAGATACGGACGACCTCCTCCGCAAATCGGTACTTTTGGCGCCGTTGGCCAATCCACACTATCATATTTGACCAGCAGCGGAAGAACACCTAGTCATACTGCTGGATCTTCCGGTTGGACTGGAGGATCACCTTCAGCCACCATTTATACTATCTCAGGAGGTGGACAACCGACTGCGATGGCTCCTAACTCCAACGTGCAAACACCCCCTGGTGGGCCATCAACCCAACCAGCAGGGGGGACAACCTTTTGTTGGGAACCCCATTGTTAGTCAACAACCTCCTCCTGCAGGGCCATCAACCCAACTAGTTGGAGGACAACCCTTTGTTGGGAACCCCGTTCCCACTCAACAGCCTCCTCTTATAGGGCCATCCAACCCATCTGCTGGCGGACAACCCATTGGTTCCATCCAACAACTCTCCCAACCAGCAGCATCTGCTCAGTATGGTATGTACCACACACCTGGCAGCGGGCAACCTTACTCCAGTGCTCCAACCGGACCTCATTCTCAACCCCCCCCATTAGGTATGCTTCCTTCTTGGGATCCTCAAATCCCACAGAGTGGGGGGTATTCACTTTTTGGAAACTGGAACCAAGCTGGGGGGGCAATCTCAGATTTCCCCCAACTTGAATTCTGGCTTCCCTTACCCTTCATCTACTACAACTCCTTGGAACCCATCACTTCAATTCCCACTCGCTCCTCAAGCAGGAACGAGCCTTCCATGGACACCACCGTCGCAGCCACCCCCCAACCCTGCTATGGGAAACCCTCCACTTACACAGTATAGTGGTAACATCCATGGAACACAACAATTCCAAGGAACTTTTCCCCAACAAGGAGCAGCAGCCATCCCTAGGTATCAACAACCCCAGGGTACCATACCCACTCAGCAGAACACTTACCAACCGGTTTTCTACAATCAACCGGTTAACCAGATGGCTTACTATCCACAGAACTTCCAGCAGTATCCGGTGGGAAACACATATGGGTATAACACGCAGCAGTATGCTATGCAGGGTCCTCCAGGGTTCTCTGCACCACACGGTTATTACTCATACCCGCAGACCAACCGTCAACTTCCCTTTTTGGCCACACTTGACTTACCTGATTTGTCGAGGCTTATCAACGATCCTATATGGCATGAACCTCACTGGCCACCTATTCCAGCCAAACTCCCATCAGACATTCCCAAGTTCGATGCTAATCCCGGGGAAGACCCCAAGAACCACGTGATGACCTTCCATCTTTGGTGTTCATCCAACTCCTTGATGGACGATTTCATCCGACTTCGGCTCTTCCAACGTACGCTCACCGGAACGGTAGCAAAATGGTACATCGAGCTGCCACAACACTCTTTTCATGATTTCAACACTTTGGCTATGCAGTTTCTGACTCATTTCTAGCTCCCCATCCGCTATGAGACTGGAACAGAACTGTTAACTTCACTGCGTCAAACCACTTCTACACACATTTCGGATCACATCCATGAGTGGCAAAGACGCCGTAGGCTAATAAAGGCACCCATTCTGGATCAGCTACTTGCTAATTGGTTTACAAAATCCTTTTTTCCTCCCATAGCCAGAGATATCGCTATGCACGGACCGATTACAGAAGAACAAGCCATCTCGGCAGCACAGTACATGGATTTGGTATATACTCAATCCGGTACTTTACATGATATTCTTCCACATGCCTCCCACGTTCACACTGATCCAACAAAGCCTACCACTGAACCCCCCATTGATGGTATCGTCGGTTCAGTCAAGGCTCAGCCTGCTACTAACTCCACGGGGCAACAAGCTTCTGTTTCCCCCGCTTTAAACCAGGCTGCCTAAAAACCTTCCATTTCTCCTGCCATTTCCTCCGAAGTGAACGCAGTGCAATCTACGTCACAACCATCCGGGGGAAAGAAGAAGAACAATTGTGGCAAAACCAAAAAGAACCAGCAGGAGAACCCCAAGCCACAACCCACACAAAATGACCAGAAACCACGCCGAAAGGCTAAGTTTCCCTGCCTCATTTGCCAGGATGATCATTACACGCGTGACTGTCCCTACAAGGACGAGGTCAACAAGTTTGTTAAAGGATCCTCTCGCCCGGCAGTGTTAACTGACCCTTTCCCCCAACAGCAACAGCAAATGGTTGCCCAAGAAACCCCACAAGGGGGCAACCCGACCAATCCCACCCGCGGAGAGACGTCCACAAACCGCGAAATCCTGATGACTAGTAACGAAGAAGTTCATATCACCACTCGTTCAAAGATGTATGACAACCCTCCAAGTTCAAACAAACAATCGGAGATAGCCAAAGGCAAATCTCCTGTTGAAGATCCGATTCCTACTCCCCCCCCTAACGGTCATCTCCATATCGAGAGACCGCTGATGGACACAGTGCTACGCCCACCCAAGGGCACCATACGAAAGGCGACATTTAATCCGAATGCGCGAGCTGCCCAAAACTACAACATTGTTGAGGATTTGGCTCAAGCACCTTGCGCCATGTCGACTCTCGAGGTTCTCCAACACTGCCCCACACAGCGTAGAACCCTACTTTCAGCACTGGGGGCAATGGACCCAGATACTTCAAACTCCATCATGTTTAACTTGGAGCATGCCAAACCTAGGCTTTCTCATCAGTTAGCCTTCCAAGTACATACAAAAATCCGTGGAAATATCATCCATCGCACTGTATTAGACGAAGGTGCTTCCACGTTGATCATGTCTTTGAACTGTTGGAGAGCCTTAGGCTCACCCGAGGTCACCACTTCTCCTACTACTCTCAGGGCGTTTGATGGACACGATTTTCAACCTTATGGACTCATTCCCTCAATTGGTGTTGAACTGGGGGGAAAAACAGTATCCGTCCACATCGAAGTCGTAGATGCACCTTTGGATTACAATCTCCTACTTGGTCGGAACTGGTTTTATGCCATGACCGCCATTGCATCTACAGTCTTCCAGATTGTACAATTTCCTCATGAAGGGAAAATTGTCACTATTGATCAACTGTATTACTGTATCCCAAACTCCCACCAGAACTCCACCAACACCATCCCGTTGTTGGATCAACCTCGGTATCAGTTCCTAGAGGTTGGTGTTGGTCTCATGAAGGATTCATCCCTCATTGGAGTTTTTCCAGAGCTGGGAACCCATGTTAAACCAATTAGCATAATTTCATCAAGTATCACCCCGTCCAACGATTCATGGGTGATTCCGAGTCCCTCTCAGATTGAAGACTACGGCAACTCTATGCCTCTGAACAGAAACCTCGCAGCATATAACGCGATCCAGTCAGCCACCGATTGGGTCGACTGTTCTACTGATTACACCGTGGCACAGCTCTCAGCTGAAACTCATCCATACCCACCACTTTTCGATCCTCTCAATTTGGTTTTTCCCACCGATGAATCAATTATGGAGGTTATGTGCGGTGATGAGCCACCATGGGGAGATTTTCATCATCGATCTTCATTCCCCACTATTCAGCCACTTGAGCCTGATCCAAAACCCAGCACTTCACTTGGGATGGTTCAAACCAAGTTCCCCACTTCCCTCGATGAGGTATTTTCAGAAGGAAACTTGGCCAATCTTATGGCAACCACTCCCATCGATATTTCAGTGAATCCTGCTATCGTGGAAAACGTACACATCGGCAAAACATGTACTCCGCTTGAAACGGAGTTCTATAGTGCCTACTTCAAAACTTTCCACGATGTTTTTGCTTGGATTTATGAAGAAATGCCAGGGATAGACCCCTCGATCGTGGTCCACGAGATTCCTACTTTCCCTGGCGCCCGACCTGTTCGGCAAAAGCTTCGACCCGTCCATCCTCGTAAGGCAGCCGCCATTAAAGCAGAAGTTGAAAAACTTTTGCGTGCTGGTTTTATCTATCCTGTCCCATTGACAGAATGGGTATCCAACATCATTCCCGTAGCCAAGAAACAGGGAACGATTAGGCTCTGTGTTGATTACCGTGATTTGAACAAGGCTTGTCCAAAGGACAACTACCCAACTCCGTTTATCGACCAGATCATCGATAACTGTGCCGGGAGTGTCATCTTTTCATTTATGGATGGCTTCTCTGGCTATAATCAGATCGATATCCTCCCAGCCGACCAGCACAAAACGGCCTTTATCTGCCCTTGGGGGATCTTTGCATATCGAAAGTTACCTTTTGGCCTAAAAAATGCCGGGGCAACTTTCCAACGGGCGATGTCCTACGCATTTCATGACATCAAACATATTGTAGAGCCATATCTTGATGACCTTCCCGCTCACTCTCGGACCCAGGAAGACCATCCAGACCACTTAAGCGCCATTTTCGAAAGGTGCCGTCGCTACAATATACGTTTGAACCCGCATAAGTGCATCTTCTGTGTAGAAGCCGAAAAACTGTTGGGCTTCATAGCCTCCAAAGACGGGATACGTTTAGATCCCGCAAAGGTAGCAGCTATCGTAGCCCTGCCTTCACCCACCAATATTCCAGAACTTCAATGTTTGCAAGGGCATGCAAACTTTCTACGCCGTTTCATCTGTAATATGTCCGAGATAACAAAAGGCTACATGCGGCTTCTCAAGAAGAATATTCCCTTCATTTGGGATGACGAAGCCCAACGCTCCTTTGACAATCTAAAGGCAGCCTTAACCAAAGATCCTGTGATTCAACCCCCCAATTACACACGGGACTACATCCTTTATCTCGCAGCCTCGATTTCCACCATCGGTATGGTGCTAGTCCAGGAAGACCAAAACGGCATAGAACATGTGGTATACTACCTCAGTAAGAGTCTTCTTGACTCTGAAACCCGCTATTCACATGTTGAAAAACTAGCTCTGGCAACAGTATTTGCTGTCCAGAGATTCCGCCACTACATCTTACTCCGCCGGACCACTGTTATAGCCGACTTCAACCCAATGTATTACATCCTCACACGTCAGGTGCTTGGGGGAAAATACTCTCGTTGGATTTTCATCCTTCAAGAGTTCGACTTGGAGTTTGTCAAGGCTAAGTCCAAGAAGTCTTTGGTCTTCGCGGAATTAATTTGTAACTTGCCCCGTGCTACTGAACAACCCGAGCCCATTGATTCTCTTCCTGACGAATCATTGTTCCTCATTAGCACGTCTGATCCGTGGTACAGGGATATTCTTTTATATCTCCAAACCCAACGCTTCCGTCCCGACCTCACTCGTGACGAACGACGACGCATCCGACATCACGCAAAATACTACCTCATAGTCAACGATACTCTTTATCGGCGTGGTGTCGACACCGTCCTTCGACGCTGTTTGACCTTAGATGAGGCGGAACACGTTCTCAATGATTGCCAGGAAGGAGCATGTGGTGGTCATCTCTCTGGGATGGCTACGGCCCAGAAAATACTGCGAGCAGGATACTTCTGGCCTTCAATTTTCAAAGACTGCATTGAAACAGTCAAGAAGTGTCTGCCATGTCAATTCTTTCATAGAAAAACACGCTCGCATCCTACTCCACTCCATCCTGTTATTTCCGTCGGCCCCTTTTCCAAATGGGGCATCGATTTCATGCACTGTAAGCCCACTTCAGCCGGGGGGCATAGCTATGTCATAGTAGCTGTCGACTATTTTACAAAATGGGCTGAAGCGATGCCTACGTATGCTGAGGACGACAAAACAGCAGCACAGTTCATATTCAATCATATCATAGCTAGATTCGGTGTCCCACAGTCTATTGTGACCGATCATGGTTCCCATTTCAGGAACCATATGATCGAAGAACTAAGTGCCAAACTGGGTTTTCGCCATGAAAACTCAACCCCGTATTACCCACAAGCTAATGGCCAAGTTGAAGCCATTAACAAAGTCCTGAAACGAATGATTCAACGTATTGTGGGTACCCAGAAATCCAACTGGCACTCAGCTCTGTTCTCAGCACTGTGGGCATACCGAACCTCAATGAAAAGTGCTACTGGGTTTACACCATTCCAACTGGTGTATGGCCTAGAAGCCATTCTGCCGATTGAATGTGAAATTCCATCACTCAAGATAGCCATAGAGATACTTCCACACACTACTTCCGAAGAGGAACGGTTTCTATACCTAGCTAAGCTAGATGAAACCCGCCGCGACGCTGCTTTGGCTAATGAAGCTCACAAAAAACGCGTCAAAGCTCAATATGACAAATCCGTTCAACCTCGGATCTTCAATGAGGGTGACCTCGTACTTACATACGATCAAATGCATGATAAGCTTGGAAAAGGTAAACTTGAATCTATGTGGTACGACCCCTTTATTGTAAAACGAGTCTTAGAAAAAGGAGCCTATGAACTAATCGATTGTGATGGTACGCCATTGGCACGGCCCCGCAACGGGCTATACCTCAAACGTTTCTACGCATGAGGTTACCCTACGCGGGTTACTTATTGTACATAATGTACTTAGTTTGCTTTGGCTTTCTTTTTGGTGTGCGCATGGACCTCATCTATCCACTCTTACTTTGACTCGTGACTTTATGCGCAGATGTCTGCCTACTTTGGATTCGCCGACGGTGCAAGCCGACATACCCGGAATCTCGCTTCCGCAGCATGGGTAATCTATTCCCCCACTGGCGAGTTGATTTCTTCAGGAGCCAATTGTTTAGGTCCTGCAACCAACAATATCGCAGAGTACCATGCAGTCATTGGTCTCTTGACGGAGGTTGCTTCACTCGGAATTGACTCCCTATCAGTCTTTTTAGACTCCCAACTCGTGGTTTCTCATCTAAACCGTGTTTACACAGTTTGTGATCCTATACTAGTTCGCTTATTTCGGAGAGTACGGCTCTTGGAACGATCATTTAATTTCATTACATATCAACACATACCGATAGAATTCAATTGTATAGCTGATTCATTGGCTAATTACATTTTGGATTGGCATCTTGCCCACACATAAACACATCATTAAAAATAAAATACACAAGTCATTGTAAATATTTAGATCATAAATAGGTCCATATCACTGTATATAAGAGTGTTTTTCCAAAATACATAAAGTTTGTGTCAAAGACAAAATTGGGGACCAAATCCCATATACAAAATTTGGCTCTCAAAGCCTACATATCGTGTACATGCCGCAAAAAGGTCAAAATCCCATCTATGGAGATCTAGGAGACCTATCATGTCCCTCATCGGACTCCTCCCGCTGCTGGTGGTAACATACTACAGCTCGAACCACCTTACGAAGAAGTCGACTGATACGACCAGGCACACCTACAGTATGTCGCTGGAGGTGATAAGGGACGTCATCCATCCTCATAGAAGGGATACCATGAGTCAATCCCTGCAAGTTCCTCTCAATGTCCCGAACGCCTCCTGCCTCGTCTTCATCTCCCTCCTCGTCAAGAACAACTTGACGATCGACACCATAACGACGTAGTGGAGAGTACCCAGCTGGTCTCTGTGGTCCACGGTCTGCAACATGCATGCGAACATACATTAGATGTCTTTTACACATTCTAAAAAAGTAATAAAAATTAAATATTCAAAAAAGGGAAAAATACATATCCATGAAGGTCATACCAGATTTGTCCCAATCATCGTCCTCTGGCAGTGCCAAGTCGATGTCCTCACGAAAATCCACCCCTGAGTAGGGATAGTCATCAATCATAACTATCTGCTCCTCAAGCCAGGAAAAGAAATCCTCACCAAAGGCTAAGCGCTGAGGTCCCCCGAGACGTCCAGCATAATCACTCCATCGAGCCATCCATGGCTCGGTAGGTGGACGGGGGGGAATAGATATCTGCGGGCGCAGTAGTGGCACCCTCGCCAAAACGAAAGTGACCAGGATGCTCCCGTAGCCAAATTGGGAATTCTTTCCAACCCTACACTTGTGCACTTGTTCTTTGAGATTGGACAACACCGCCTCACACAAGTTAAATACTGTCCCCCCCATACACTCCGCTGCGAGATTCACCTGTGTGCGGGACGCCTGGTGCGGACTCACACTTCCTGCTGCACATGTAATGGTGAACAGTATGGTCTTTACAGGGAGTTCTATAACCTCCTTTATGGCCACCTTCCCGCTTTTCTTAACTGAACCCTGATGGAAAGATCGAGCAATCAAGTCATCTGTACTCGATTCCGAGGCTGAGTATCCAGTAAAGTTCACCCGGGCCCCTCTTTTCGAGAGGCCCGTGAGGAAGTAAATGTCCTCGAGTTGGATTTCGAGAACATGCTCTCCCACTCGGAAAGCTTGAATGTCAGGGTCCCACAATTGGATGAGATGAGTGAGAAGCTTGGGTTGCTGACGAATCCCCTTGGTCTTAAAGAACTTCAACAAACCACATTCTCTCAATGCGGTCACGGTCGGTAAGTGATTTTCAGCTGCAAAGTCATCCACTTCCTGCTCTCTTTCTTTCTAGCTTACCATTTTGCTCCAAACAAGTTGCAAACTCCTGCAAAAGGACAGGGAAAACATTTAGTAACTATTTAGCAACTTAATTTCAGCAAAACAATTTGAGAAAATTTGATTTCTTAAACTTAAAAATCACCTTCACCGCGCCTAGGAGAAACTCTGCCACGCGGTACTATACAGTACCGCGCCTCTGTTTGGAAATACAGCGCGGTACTGTTAGACAGTACTGCGTTCCTCGATAGAGCCCCCACGCGGCACTGTGAGAGGCAATTTTTGCCCAATAGGGCTTGCCCAAAAATCAAATTTTTCCTAATGAAAGCAAATGATTCCTACATGAAATGAAAGAGGAGTTCAAGAGCTCTTACCTGGCGCAGGCAGTTGTCGAAATGGTGTCCTGGAACTCCCGATATGGATCCTTGAAGTTTTGCTCCTCAAATGGGTAAAAATCTCCTCTTTGGGTAAAAACACAAATGAAATGGTAATTTCTATTTTTAACCATTCTTTATATAGCATTTTCACATATTTTTTAATTATTATTTTAAATGGTTAAAAATAAAACCTTTTTCACATTGCTAATGCCCAGTTTTTTGAGCATTTATTGACAGGGTCCCCGGTAAAAAAGCGATATATTCACACTCGTGTTTATTCATGATTTGACCTTCATTTCGAGCCCACTTTATCTTTTTCGTGCTCTGGATTTAAAACTTGAAAAAGATTCCAAGCGCTTTTACACCTGTGTCGTGCTTGTCAAACTCAAGTAAATGGTGTCGAGTACGGTCATCTTTACTCATGCTCGTTAAACGATGAGGAAAGCATTATCCTGGTTGTATTTTATTCTTTTTCGGACCAGAATAATTAAAAATTACGAAAAAGACTATAGGAGTCCATAGTTAAGCTCTTTTCAGACTCCCTAAAATTGAAAAGATTGCCAAGTGATCTTGACTCTTTCACACTTGTAAAAGTATTTGAAAGGTCGTCTATTCGGTGATAGGTTACCCCTTTTTCGGCCCGTCTAGACTATTTACGAGAAAGGTATACCTCAGTCAATCTCGGCTGGGAGAGTTCTCTCGGGAATTGTTTTACACTTTTTCGGGATCGAGGGACTAAATTTACGAAAAAGTACATTATGGAGCTTCCTTTAAGTTTTTTCAGGCTCTCTAAATGCGAAAAACTACCAAGTTTTCCTTCCTTGGACTCGTTAAAATTTTAACATCGAAGGACCCACTTTGGGACGAACCCCTCCTTTCTCAGGTTCGTAAAACATGTGAGATTGGACTCATCCATGAGATGAGCTACACCGAGCATCTGTTATCCTCTTCAAGCTCGCAAAACAGCAAAGAGGTACTCGTCTATCATGTCGGGGGAATATGGGCGGATGAGTCAAGTTTATTTATGGCAGCTTGTCAGTCGTTACCTTTGAACATGGCATGTGTTCGTCTCTTGTCTATATTGGGTATCCATTTTTCACTGAGTTATGGTCATCATCACGAGTCGTCTCTCTGGCCACAAGCCTACTCATCCAATGTCTATTCTCTGTTATCAATAGTCCCTGTTGCCAAGTCCTGTTACATGCCGTTATATGTTCAAAGGGTTGCATTGTTCAGAGTCGTTCATTGTGTCAGGCCTCTGCTGTGTCAGTACATACTCCATTGTTTCATCATCTTATCGTTCGTGCCGATTTCGTGTCGATGATGTGGGAATCATTATTGCCCTCCTTCGACAAGTCTATTCCCGTCGACACCAAATCACTATCCGGGAATTGGACTTAGAGATCAACCATTAGTACCTGCATGCCTCAATGGCAGGTTTCCTCGTGTTCGACAGTAGTTTCACATCATTGACCTCTGATCGAACGATCTCTCGAATGCTCGACATCAACTCATCTATTCGCATTTCGTTGAGATGTACTTCAGATACCTTGGGGATCATCCTCATCATTGGTGATTTCCCTCGCATTTGTTAACGGTTCACATCATTGACCGGTAATCAAATGGTTTCTACCATGTTCGACTTCAACACCTTGTAATCACATGGCTAGATTCGTATCTTTTGCGATCGGGTAGAAGACCCTGGGCGCACCGCTGTATCTTGATTGCATCCAGGTTGCGATGGAGATGTCCTTTGTATTGTCACACAGATCCACTTATTGTATTGGGCGTGGCTGTGTCATTATTATCTCATGGATCTACGCTTGTTCATAGTAGCCATGGTTTGTCCACAGTCTATGTCATCTCAGTACTCATGGATCTGCAATGTATTGGTCGGCAGCCACGCTTTGAGTCATTTGTTTCCGAGCATGGGGATGCCCGACTCGGTGGTATATCTAACACTTTGTTTCTGTTTCAGCTCAGTGTCGCTCTCCTCGATGCTATCTCTACATATTATATTCGTAAAGTCTTTCGGCCATCAGTCCCTTCTAACCTCACACTTTAGGGGGCATCTGTTATACCTCTATATTCCATAGTGTCGCATCTCCACCACAAACAGAGTTGACGACACTTCCCCTGCTGTTTGAACCACCCAGAAGATGAATGAACCTTGAAGGTAAATCTACCCTGACAAGTTCTGACCCAGCTGAGACTTTATTTACCTACACTGCCGCGCCTTGCTCATTCATATGTGCGCGGTACTCTACACTACCGCGCTATGATGTTTCCCCAGAACGCGGTAGTACCGCATTGTGCTCAGACCACAGGACGCGGTACTCTTTTATTAGCCTTTTTCCCATGGCTTGTGGGATTTTGGATTTTCGAATATAGTGGAAGATTGGGGTCCCTGATTCGATCCCAACTCACTTTCTGTGATTAGAAACCTTGATCCACTTATCTCTCCCTAGATCCACCCATCTCTCTTGTTGGTTAACCCTACCATACACTATAAAAGAAAGGCATTCCATGGGGAAGGGGGAGGACTCTTGGAGTATCAAACTTATGATCTTGCAACATTGTGGAGATAGCTAGAGGAGAAGGCACTTGGAGCTGGAGGATTGGCTTGGACATCAAGCAACCTATGTAAGCATTCTTCAAGTTGCAATAAGATAACTTGTCTTGTCTTTCCCATTTCATGTGTATTGTGCAAGTCTTTAACATGAAATGTATCTAATCTGGATTTGAATCTAACCTTTACAGTCAAGGTATTTGGGAGTTTGTATGTTTGTTCTTTGGTTGATCTTAACAGGTTCTACATTGAAGCTTTGGATTAGGAGCTAGAAGCGGGACGAACGTCAGTTTGAAAGGTGTGTTTTATCTCTCATTATTTCTGAATACATTTAATCTTGCTGTAAAAGTTAATTCAGGGATTTCAAGGTAGCATTTGTTTTGACTTGTTTCTTGCTTTAGAGTTAGTTTAAAGTCTGCTTTAAAGTTAAGAGATTTTTGACTTATTCGTAGGACAAAATTCTACATAACAGATTCTCCAACAACAGTCCCTGTAAATAAAGAGTTTGAAGTCATGCTAGCCATGGGGCTAGTCAGTGTTGTGTATGTGGGGTTTTCAGAATCTGCCTCAGAATCAGATATGAAATGAGGGGCGTCAGAATCAGGTGACAAGGCTCTATGTCAATGATGTGTGGAGTCAAGTGACAAGGATCTATGTCTATGATGAGTGGTGTCAAGTGAACCGTACTGTGGGGGTTCGTCCCGGAAGCGCCGAGAATGTCTTGAGGACTCAATGGTGACACTCGGTGAGTGAAGATTGTAGGTAGTGGGGGGTGTTAAATCTCAAAAACCCTAGTGCAACCGTGTGTGCATGAGGGGAGCGCAAAAAATGTAGCACTCAGGCCAACAACCAAACTCAAAACACCTACTGTAACAACTGTGCTACAATAAGCGGAGCGATAAAAAAAGGTGGTCAAAATACCAACAAGCAAACAACTCCTAAAAAATAAAAATGGTGTACTCACTAAGCAAGGGGAGGTAATAGAGAATGCAAACACCTAACTAAAAAGGTATTATGATTCAACAAGACGTATCCTCTGCAAGGTGATGAAATCCAAGTCAGACGATATGAATTGTAGAACCAAATGCCAATGATATCCCCCTACCAGGAGGGACATCGGGTAGACAATCCTAGAAGAAAGGTCACTAAGATACCTGATCATGACATGTCCAAAAAGGTGAATCTGCAGCTTCTTCTCTATCATTGTTGTACTCCCATATGGGTAGTACACCGAGAACAACGAGTAGGTGTCAGTTAGTGACTGAATGGATTGCGGTATTCCACTCAGGCCTCCGAAACCAGTCTTGCTACTTCGACCCTCCCAAGGGAGAGGCCTTTCCGACAAGTTGGTGTAAAACCGTGTCAATAATTACTAAGGTATTTTGGTACCCTATTTGTCAACCACTATCTCTCAAATGAAAGTGAGTGAGGGGTTTTATTTGAATACCTATCCCCTCAATCCTACCTAGCTACAATATTCTTTTGATGTTCCCCAAGTGGGGTTATAGAAATTGGTTGAGTTAGATAGATTTTAGGCTCACTTAAATTAATGGTGACCAAGTGTGTGTAGGTGTGGTTATGTACCAAAAATAAGATTCCTCGCTTGGGCAAAATATTAAGCAAATTAAAATTCTGATTTCAACTTGCAAAATAAGAAATTTCTAACTCAAAAATGCTTAACAATTTTTTCTTTCACTAAACTTAAATTTTTTCAAAATAATGTAGTAAAGCAAATAACAGAAAAGAAAAATGAATCTTTAAGGCTGCAAATAAAATAGTAGGTTGTCAAAATGTAGGGGAAAGGGCTGGAAAATATGGGCCGGAACTGAGAAAAACTCAAAAATACCAATCGCAAGGTACAGGGATAAATCGCGACTGTATGTGGCAAAACTCGCGATCTGGATCGCGGCGATCTGGGAAAAACACGCGATCTGTTTCGCGACTGAGGGGCTGTAAGTCGCGATATGGAATCGCGGCTACAGGTGCACCAGAGGATGCAACACCCTCGTCCACAGCTGGAAGTGGATCATGAGGAGCCACAAGTGAGTGTTAGGGGCCTGTTGGGCAGGGCCCAAGTTGGAATATTTGCACAAGTGCTGAAAAGTGTGCATTAAGCGCGGTGACAGGCTATGAGGGCAGCTTTGAGAAATTGCGCATGTTGCGCAAGGGCAATAGGTAAGGCAGGATTGTGCAGTACGATTGTGGGAAAGAACCACACAGAAGCTAATTTTGGTAGGAAATACTGGTAAAGGTCAGACGAGGAGATCACCTATTTTGGGTAAGAGATAGGTGGAAGGAAGAAGAAAGCGACCTGCAAAGGAGAGTGGCAGCAAGCAGTTGAGAAGCTAGGCCACTACGTCAATGGCGATAGGCAGGCGGAAGGAGTGGAAAGGGACAGGCCACGATGCAGTTGTAACCATTTTGACGACTGCGGCTGTCAGACGAGCGTGTGAGCCATGAGTGGCCCAGCAGGACGGCCTGGAGCAGACGAAGCAAGCTAGCGACGGCGACAGCTAGGGTGGCAGTTAGCCACGCTAGTCTTGGAAACCTTAGGGTTTTGGCCTACTTATTGTAAAGACACGACCTATGGGCATGATCTATAAATAAGGCATTTTTGTATGGGAAAGGGTTACTCTTCATTTTGTTAAACATTGCTAAGATCTTAAGCTTGAAAGCCATTGTACAGGCTCTGCAGCTGAGTGCGCATAGACCTATCTGAGAGAGAAGAGAGTCTGCAGTTGAGTGCAAAGACTAAGAGATGTTGTGCCCTTCCCAAAAGATCAATTTAACAACAGTTCTTGTGGATGTAGCCTCCATCCGGGGGGTGAACCACGTTAAATTCTGTGTAGTGTGATTGTGTTGTTTGTGCACTTATTCATTTGCTTGGAATAGATGTTTGATGCTGCAATTATCAGTTGTATGTTTTCTTTTATATGTATTCACCGAAGGAAAGGGTTGAATAATATGTTAAGTAATGCATGCGTGGATGAATGTTAAGTATTCAGCACTTCTGAGTCTTTGAATGTATGAATCTGTCGAACAGTCATTTGGTTAGATACTGGATTTAAGCGTAGTTTTGGAGCATGTAGTAACGTGTATTTCCTTGAATTACACACACTGTAGAGACAATAATCTAAATGGTTGAATGAATATTGATAATTAAGTAAGGATTGAATAGAAGCGATCAAGTCCTGTAGTGGACGCACGGTCTAGGAGACGCGCTGACACATGATGAGCTGCTACGAAATAAACTGTTGATAGTTATCATCGTAACGTTGCATATAAGAATTCATCGAGTAAGCCTTACAATCATTGTAAGTCTAAGGAGGAAGCGCAATTAACATTGCGATGTCTTGTTGTCCAAGCTCCCCATACCGCGTAGTTCGTGGATGCGCTGGTCACGTAGGTGAAGTAGGGACTTCGCGCAGCCCGAACTCCGCAGTAAGAGTATGTTACTGCACTGCTCATCAGTCTTTCTAACACTTGCATCACCAGGTTGTGGAAACCCATTTCTGCAACCACCCCCTCAGCTTCGCCTCGGGTGAGACCTCAGGCTGCGCACAGCCTGTTGCCGAAAGGCCCGGTGAATAGGGGTTTTGTTTGTTCCTTGAACCGCGAAGTACCTCGGTCTATACTAAAAACCTCTAGATCAGTTTATACGACCAACAAATGGTTCTGTTTACGCGCTAAGACTCAGTGATGAGATAGTGTGTTTGGCAAGCGATGTGCGACGAAGAGTATCAGTTCCCATTGGGTTCAGACAATTGGCATCCCGAAAAGAAAGAGATATGGGACTGGTGCGATAAGACCGTAAAAGATTTGCAAAGAAGGAAAATAAACATCCGCATCTATCCGATGTAGAGTGGTTAAACACATATTTGTGGAGAGATATTCATGAGATCTTCTGGGCTTCGTTTGGAAACGAGCTGCACGAGTGGATCTCGTGACTCGCAGAGAAGAAAACCTGCTTTCAAGGATGATTTCCTACAGAGTGGACTCCAGAGCTCACGGTGCAGCTCAAAGCAATAGACAGCCCACTATCGTGAGAAGTTGACTTCTGGGTTGATCACATACTTGAAGGATTTGAAACAGAATTTGTTGTCGACACACTGAAATCCTACAACCAAGTTGAAGCATACTTTTTCGAAGGATTCAGAGGTAAGTACCTGAGAAATCTCAATCTATACATTAAAATTCTCTTAGCTGAGAAAGGCATGTTAAGAATGCAGTGATATTTTTAAATCTGTCATGGTAAACAGTATATATAGTGACTCTGACGAAGAAGCCCATAATCTGAGAAGTGGAAAGAGATATAAGTTTAATAAAGAAACGAATCCTGGAGGATGTGGACTCCGTGTGAATACTGAAATCCCATGTGATCTTAACAATCAGACCGCGTCGTCATCAACCACAATCCGACCTATTATGCCTCAAAACCCACCGGTTGCAAATACCGCGCAAAACATCAGTACTGGTAACACCGCAGGAGCGAGTTCCTAGAACAGTTCAGCTCAGACCATTCCAATTCAAAATACCCAGTCGCAGAATATCCCTAACACTATTCTGAGTTCTACATTTACTTTTTCCGAACAGAATCCCCCGCAACAACCTAGCACTACTCAAGGTGCTACACCACCTGGAAGGAGGATGACAAATAACGGCATAAACTACTGATATTCAAAGGAACGGGTCTAGAAGACCCTGACCAACATTGGTTTCTCTGTGAAGCCATATGGAGTGTAAAGCAAGTTCAGGATGATGCTGTGAAAAGAGCGCAACTCATTACTACTTTCAGAGACAAAGCCTTGCATTGGTTTATGAAGTATTCTCAGGCACAACTAAGGACCCTAGTAGAAATTAAAGTTGTGCGTGCAGCAGAGTTTAAGAAACCAAAATATGAATCCCAATGCATAACAAAGTTAAAATAAATTAAGTAGAAACCCACTGAAATGGTCTGGGAATTTGAACAAAAATTTAAGACATTGTCGGACCAAGTGAGCTTCTTTATAGCTCCGCAACAGCACCAGGAATGGTTCATCACTGCGCTATTGCCCCACATCATACAACCATTGATGCAGCAGAACGTTGCGTCGCAGGCAGAGGCCTTAGAGATCGCAATGAAGCTAGAGGCTTCACCGATGGGTGAGACTAGCTCTGGGATGTCTCAAATCCAGAGCCAGTTGACCACCTTGACATTAGAACTGCAAAGCATGAAGAATGGAAAGGAACGAAGATACAAACCAAGGAATGAGGTCTGGTGTACAAGTTGTAAAGGAAAAGGCCACACCAGAGAACATTGCCCCTTATTTCAATATTATCTTAATAGTGGTGTGCCTAACCCAATAAATATGAACCAGAATCAAGCGCCATGGTGTGAAATTTGTAGAACCAGAGGACACCGACCTGAGGAATGTTATCTAATACAGAAATACGTAAAAACACCTAAAAACCTATATTGCAATTTCTATAAGTCAGTTGGACATGATGAATCCAAATATCGTGCATATGAGCTCATGAATGAAAGGAAGCGCGATATGGAAGCGATGCGAGGTGCTAGAATGTACCGCGTTCAAGAAGAAAATCAGCTGAAACAAGAGAATGGGCAGTATGATCAGGGTGGATATAGAGGCCGTGGTGGTGGATACTGCGGGAGAGGAAGAAATGTCGACACAGCACAGGGGAGAGGTCGCGACCAGGTAATCTGTTATAATTGTGGCCAGCCAGGGCATGTGTCTATAGATTGTATCAACCCATGCACCACATGCAACTATTGTAAATCATTTGAACATGTTATCGAAGACTGCCCAGTGCTAGAGGTAGAAATGAAGAAACGAAGAAGGACAAAGGCGCCGACCCCAAACATTCAGTTGATCGTAGTAGAGAGAAGACCTGCGAATCCAAGTATCAATGTCGTCACGCGTAGTGGCGCTGCGACAGGGCAAGATAGAGGCACAGAAGCCTTGACGTTAGGAGATTCTAAAACTAAACATATGCCTCTTGAAACGATATGGATAAGAAAAGTTGCTGGGAAAGCACCTGCTTTCGACCTAAAGAAGAATAAGGATGCATTTACAGAAGCACAGGAGATCCTTAGAGAGTCAGCACCTCGGTCGTCGAGAATCCTGCTGTGCAGCCATATACCATATGTAGAAGGCATGCTGGCTGCGTATGACAGAACGAGCACCGTAGCAGATGTTGGTACCTCTGTTGCGCAGTTCCTTAGGAGCTGCATGAAGTTTCTAAAAAGTGAAGACGCTATAACAGAGTTCCAAAAACTAATAAATCAATATGAGCCACAGACCGAGACAAAAAATTCTGATAGCACAGTACATCACATCAAGAAACACAAGAGAACAAGCCAAGAAATGAGGCTTACTGCGTAGATAGGAGACTTTGAAATGGATGAGATCATTCTAGATCTGGGATCCGAAGTGAATTTCTTAACTAAGCAGACATGGCAGCAGATGAGGAGACCAAAGTTGTTATGGTCACCTATCAAGTTGAGAATGGCAAATCAGGGGAAAGTCATACCCTTTGGGCAGTTAGCAAATGTGGTTGTTGACATTGATGGAGTACAGAGTTATGCAGATTTCAAAGTTATTGAGATCATGGATGATAGTCAGCCTTTTCCTACGCTGTTGGGAATCGACTGGGCTATCAATAATCTTGCTATCATAAATCTGAAGACAAAGAAGATGATCTTTGAAGGAAAACATCTAAGGGTCATCACACCACTGGTTCCTGCAGATGGAGAAAGATACAGCGAGCCGATCCAGGAGGAATCCAGAGCTCAGGATTTGGACAGGCTGTACCAGATGACTGCGAACCAGGAAGATTACATTAATCCTACTGCGGATGGTACACTCAGCTAGAGATGCGACATCTCTTGCATTTTTATTCGGATGCAGGACTGGAGAATTGGCAAAGTCAGATGCATGAAGTATCAGCAAGGACGTGCGCACAGATTACAAAGTCACTGCGATGGATTGGAAAGGAGGTAAGCCCTATTCCCACATATGATGGCTTTTCTAATGTTTACTCCTTTATCCAAGAATATACTGCAGCAATTGCAAATGAGCATAGATTACGAGCACTAGACATGGCACTGCGCGACACACCAGCCAGATGGTGGGATACGCATAAGCAGACATTGACCACTTGGGATCAATATAGAATCAAGATGCAAATCAGGTTTACTGAAAAGGTCACCCTACCATTTGAGAAATATAATGGACAGACAGATCCAAAGAAGCATATTGAGGTCTATTCACGAGCGTGGGCAGAAAGACCACACACAGAATGGGTGGATCTGTTTGTGCACACGTTGGAGGACAATATTCCAAAGAAATGGTATCTAGACCTGGAGTTGCGCAGAGAAACCACAGACTGGGCCATGTTGACTGCGATCTTCCAGAAGTACTTCATTTTTTAGGATGAGAACCCACTCATACACGAGGCATTGCAGATAATTAAAGAACGCATATTCAGAGAAGATTGTTGTCATAAAAATATGACCTCGGAAGAATTATTCGGTACAGACAACATTCCTGCAAGCCTACAGTCAAATTGCAAGGAACAAGCAGAACACGCCATGGAATGCTATAACCTAGCTGAGGAGGCTGAGGATAAAGAACAAAGTGATGAGGAGGACCCACGCAACATAAACATACTGGAGTCATAAGGTGCATGCGACGTAGAGGGACCTCCGTTGGAAATCCCAGACATGAGTGGACTAGTGAAAACAAAGAAAGTGAACATTGGAACCATCGAAGAGCCAAAGTTCGCATCCATTGGAGACTATTGGGACGATCAAACTGTTGTGGAGATCACAGACACACTACATGAATATCAAGAGTTGTTCCCGACTAAGTTTACAGAAATGAAGGGCATTTTGGGAGACTTAGGAGTAATGAAAATACCTCTTAAGCCAGGTGTGAAGCCTATCAAGTAAAGGACATATAGATTGAATCTGCGATACAAAGAAAGAGTCAGAGCATAACTGGATAAGATGCTTGAAGCAGGAATTATTGATCCTGTTGAAGAATCTGAGTGGATCGGTCCCATGGTAGTCCAAGACAAGAAAACAAAAGGTGAGATCATGATTTGTGTGGATCTCAGGAAGTTGAACGATGCTTCCATGCACGACCCATTTCCTACTCCATTTACGGATGAGGTGCTTGATAATGTTGGAGGAAATGAAGCCTATTCCTTTACCAATGGTTTTTTGGGATATCATTCAATAAGAATTGTTCCCGTGGATAGGCACAAGACTACTTTTGCTACAGAATGGGGGTAATTCCAATACACAGTGATGCCTTTTGGTTTGAAGAACACACCTTCCATATTTTCAAGAGTGGTAGTCACAGCATTCAAAGATTTCATGCATAAGTTTTTAGAAGCTTATTTTGATGACTAGACTGTGTTCGGATTTCTAAAGAACCATTGCGTGAACTTGAGAATGATGCTAGAAAAATGTAGACAGCAACAGATCTCCTTAAATTTGAAGAAGTTTGTTTTATGTGCTCCCTATGGGATTCTACTTGGACACATTGTCTGTAAGTAGGGCTTGATGGTTGATCTTGTGAAGATCACAATCATTGTAAACTTGCCCACACCAAATTCTATCAAGATTTTGCGCACTACGTTGGGGCATACTGGTTATTACAGGAAGTTTATAAAGGGTTATGTGCAGATAACCGCAGCCATGGAGAAGCTACTGAAGAAACATGTGCCATTCCTCTGGAACGCAGAGTGTGAACAGGGCTTTGATACATTAAAAGAGAATATGGTCACTGCGCCGATCCTAGTTTTTCCAGACTGGGAGAAACCATTTCACATTCATGTGGATGCCTCATGTGTCGCATTGGGAATTGTCTTAGCACAGCCAGGAGAGGGGGGTATTGACCACCCCATCGCATTTTCGAGCAGGAAGCTTTCATCAGCAGAAAAGAATTATACCACTACTGAGAGAGAAATCCTAGCTATGGTCTATGCATTGCAAAAGTTCAGGCACTACTTGCTTGGTGCGCACTTCCTTATGTTGACTAACCATTCTGCTTTGAAATACCTGGTCAATAAGCCAGTGTTAGGGGGGCGAATATGCATATGGCTATTACTATTTCAGGATTATGATTTTGAGATCATTATCAAGCTAGTAGGTTGAACTTGGGACTTGATCATCTATCTAGGATTGAGTCAAGGGAAGAACCGACGAACCTTGAGAACAATCTTCCCGATGCACAGTTGTTTGCTATACATGTTGTTGATGATTATTACAAGGACATCATTGGATTTTTAACCACAGGGTGCGCACCTCAAGAGATCACTACCCAACAGAAGAAGCAGCAGGTAGTGCGTGTCGCAGGCTTGACCATTATTGTGGGCCAGCTATACAAGTTGGGAACCAATGAAGTACTGCGTAGATGTGTATTAGAGCATGAGAAACCATTCATATTGGCTGATGCACATTCACGAGTCGCAGGAGGTCACTACGCAGAAGATCTTGCGTGCAGGTCTCTGGTAGCCTACTATCCATAAAGATTCGAAGGAATATTGCCAGAATTGCAATTTTTTTCAAAGGATGGGAAGTTTGTCGCACAGGGATGAAATGCCATTGAATCCATAGCTGACCTTGCAGGCATTTGAGAAATGGGCCATTGATTTTGTGGGACCTATAAACCCACCGGGGAAGAGAACTGATGCAAGGTACATTATTACCGCAATTGATTACCTCACTAGATGGGCAGAAGCTATGCCAGTAAAGGACTGCAGCGTAGGTATTGCCGCGTAGTTCATATTCAATGAGATCCTTACACGGTTTGGATGTCCGTAGTTTTTGATGAGTGACCAGGGAACTTGTTTTCTAAACAGGACCATAGAAGCTTTGAATGAAGAGTTCCAGATCCACCATCAGCGCAGCACACCTTATCACCCACAGGAAAATGGAACTGTGGAATCATTCAATAAGATACTGGAGAATGCGCTCACTAAGCTATGCAATCTAAATCAAGATGACTGGGACCTGTGCATTCTAGCTATATTATGGGCATACATAACTATTTGCAAAAAGTTAACTGGCCACACACCTTTTAGGTTGGCTTATGGATAGGAAGCAATAATGCCAATGGAGTACATTGTTCCCAGCTTGAGAATAGATGCATTCACAGGTATGGAAAACCCCGCAGCGCTAGAAGAAAGGATGTTACACTTGGATGGTCTAGACGAGGATCGCTTCATTGCAGGCTTTCACCAACAAGTGCAGAAAGACCGAGAAAAAGCATGGCATGATCGTCACATCAAGAAAAAGTCTTTTTAGGTAGGTGATCTAGTCCTCCTGTATGATAGTAAATTCATGAAATTCCATGGAAATTTTAAGATGCATTAGCTTGGTCCATATACTGTAATGCATGTTAGTAACGGTGGCGCAGTTCAGTTAGCTACCCTAGTCGGAGATACCTTACCAAGTTTGATAAATGGAAGCAGACTAAAGCTTTACTGCGATAGTTCTACTTCGCAGAATCTTGTATGATTAAAGGGAGATAAACGTACTGCGCAGCAATGCTGAAGTTGCGTGCAAAAAAAAATACGAATCACACACATAAAGCGAAACCGTGTTAACAATCAAATTAACACCCTTAGTCATGTGACAGAAGAAGCACATTTCTACTATGTGCCCGCAACATGAAGACAAAGTACAAGTACATTCAGAGACAAGTCCTCTATGATATAATCACTTCTCCCATAAATGGAAGGATTAGGTGAAGACAGTGAGAACCTAAGGAGACCAAGTTCAGTGATTGAACCACTCATAAAAGGTCCAAAACTAAGCTACACCAATCAAAAAGTGAAGATAAATCCATTAAAGTGCATTGATTGTACTTGAAGTATATTAAAGTTGTGCAAAAAGCCAAAAAACTATGAAAAGTGGGTTTGTGAGCAAAAATAATAAAAAAAGATGAAACATGCTAATCCCACATTGAAAAGAGAAACATGAAGGCTCATTTCCCAATTCTATATAAGAAAGGCATGGGAGGCATTGTAGAGGACATCAAAGGAGAGCAAAGGCATGCTGGAGAGATTCTGAAGGAAGGAGAAGAGCTCAAATTCTTCAAAAGCAAGGGTGAAGGAAAGGAAGCTCATGGCAATGGAGGAGGGATTCTCACCTATATCCATGGTAAGAATGTATTTCTTCTTTGTTCTAATATGAATGGATTCAAGTTTCTACCATCTAAGAGTTTGAATTTTGCTTATCATGTATGGATTTAATTCTTAAATGGGTTTAGATCTTAATGAATTTTGATGAATGAATAGAGATCTTTGTAAAATTGTGATGATCTTTTCATGTGGCTGACATAGAAACTCACAATTTCTTAGTATGATAGATTGATATGTTTCAGATCTAACTCCCTACTTGCAAACTACTTCATCTATTATTAGATTGGCGACCATATGGCTTGAAATCTCTTGAACTTTCTGCATATTTCATGATTTTTCTTCATTTTTTGGTGATCTCCATCCTTTAGATCTACTCACTTGGAGTTTAAAGATCAGTTCAAGATCCATAGATCCAGCAATATGACCTCCAAACCGGCCTCCTCCCACCTTTCTTGCAGCAAATGCTTCAAAATCCCACTCTACATCTAGTTTCTTGAATTTTATGTTTCCAATTTGCAGCTCATCCACCTAGTTTGTGAGAAACTTGTTTTAGATCTGCTTTGGAGGCTTAATAAGTGAATTTGCAGACCTGTTTTGGAAGCTTAATTTGCTGCTCATGATCAGCCTATCACTCATTTAACAAGTGTTCATATGCTTTGTATGATTTGAACTTAGATCTTTACCTTTGGACTCATCTTTCAATAACTTGTAAATCTGCCCCAAATTTGAATTTCTATGTCAAACTATGATGGATCCTTTACATCTTTGCTTGTGTTCTTTAGCTCAATATCAGTTTGCTGATCATACTTAGTTTATTACTCCTTTTTTAGAGCCTTTGAAAATATTTTGCATCATTTGGATCAAAGATATCTCCCATTGGAATGCCCTTCCAAAAACTTTAAAAATTGCTCCAAATTTGCTTTCTCTTTTCAATATTTTCTTCAAGTTGTAATAGATCTTGTAGCTTGAGAGCATATTAGCTCCTAGATCCCTGATATGGCATACTTATGACTGATCTTTAACTTCATTTGAACCTCCTTTACCTCTTTGCAAAGTTTACACACCTTCCAAGCACATTAATTCAAACTTGTAATCTTACACTAGTTGGACGAGATCTCTTTCATCTTTGGATCTGTTTTGTGACCTGTTTTGTATGACATTTACACACTTGTTTAGAGCCTTATGTGCAGCTTGAAATCATCCTTATACTCCTCTTGAAAAGTTAAGAAAGTTTTATGACATTTGGACCAAGACATTTACAATTAGAATTCACTTCCAAACACCTTTAAAATATGCTCCAAATTGTAATTCATTTTCAATCTTTTTCAATTGGTAGTAGATCTATTTTGCTTACAACATTATGAGATGATAGATCCCTGTTTTAACATGTTTAAGGACTAATCTTAACCTACATTTATGTCTCTTTACATGGCTGCAAGTCTCCTAAAGCATACTTAAGAAATTGTTTACCAAAACACCTTAAACGCACTCAATATTTCAGACCTTTACCATATGTTGATTGGAAACATTGATTAAACATAAACCATACACATTTGGAAGCATCATACACACTTGGAAGACCCTTTTACACACATTTGCATTTGAAGAACACCTTGAACATCACATGATTGAGATAATTTGAGAGTAATTTCTTTCCAAAAAACAGAATTAAACTTTAATTAGTGGCATTTTGTTTTGGAGTTAGAATATTTTCATGATTTTTATGCACAATTAGAGAGAGTTGCACCTTTAGAGTTCAGTTTTCTTGAGATATATTGTGTATGAGGCACCGTATCCTCTTCACTCTCATCTTATGATGATCTTGTGAATGAGAAAGTGTATCTTGCTTGTAATAGTTTAGGAGTTCATTTTTTTTCAAAGCATCTTATATCGAGC
The DNA here is from genome assembly GCA_027924585.1 of Larix kaempferi. NCBI lineage: Eukaryota > Viridiplantae > Streptophyta > Pinopsida > Pinales > Pinaceae > Larix > Larix kaempferi. The sequence goes on from BSBM01000646.1 coordinate 663,384, forward strand.
CATTGTATCCGCTTCACTTGGGCCTTATAGCGATCTTGTGAATGAGAAAGTGGATCTAACTTGTAATAGAGTAGATTTAATTTTTGCATACAGTTTTTCGAGCCACCATATCCTCTTCACTTGGGCCTTATGGCGATCTTGTGAATGAGAAAGTGGATCTCACGTGTAACAATTTAGGATTTAATTCAAAAGCATTCCAAAGGGCTCTGCGTATCCTCTTCACTTGGGCCTTATGGCGATCTTGTGAATGAGAAATAGGGATCCCCCATGTAATAGAATTAGATCCATGTTTACTTGAGATATTGGTTTGGGTTACGTTATCTTTACACATTGATTATTATCCATATTTCAGAAAGAAAAAAAAATGTGCATGAACATACAAAAATCTACTAGAAATTTTGCATACCTGAAAGAAACTCATGAACCTCTAACTCTTCCTTAGTTTAGAAGATTCATCGAATTGAAAGGTAGAATAGTGAGCATTTTGCATTGTTTGGTTCATTTTTCAGTTTTCGAGTCAAAACACCACCAATTTCATTCCCACTCCTGAAACTAAGCAAACTACATTTAAAATTGGTCCTTAATCTAAAATTGACAAACTTTTGATTTTCATATCACCAACAAGATTAGGTTAGTGCCCTGGATTAGGTTTGGAGAGTTAACACTCCTAGGCTGCAAAACTTTGAAACTAGCATTGATTAAAGAGAGAAATCCTGTTAGGAACCCATGTCTTTACTTTGTTAGTATGTTGTTATTGGACGCATATGCTTTGTAAGTCGTCCCGTAGTATTTGTTGATCAATAGTTTGTGTTATTGTTATTGGCGCATATGCTTTGTAAGTCGCCCGTAGTATTGTTAATCCATAGTTTGTAACGGCCCATGGTTTCGACCCATAGTATTGGCGCCTAGAATTAGTATATAAGTGTGTGTTGAGACTTATGAAGGCACCGTGAAGTTATTTGTATTGAGCTTGCTCAAAGGAGGTTGCCCCCTCGAAGTGGCCCATGATCAATACAAAGTGATTCTGAGTTCTGTCATTTCTGCTATTTCGCATATTTTCATTAAGTAATTGTTGCAGGTGCCTCACATCTGGTATCAGAGCACTTTCTTGGGCTCGCTGGGTGAAATTTCTGCCAAAATTTTTTTTCGCATCTGTTGCAGGTTCGGATTTGGGAATAATCCCTATCCTCTTAACTGTGGGAAGTACTTGGGCATAAGCCCTAAAACTCATTGTGAGGAGTACCACAGGAACCCCGAAGTAGCTGGCCCATTGAGAGGACCTGCCAGCGAAAAGGGCAACGACCCCTACCTGATTGACTAGTTCCCACCCGTGAGGTAAACCAAGAGCTGTCGTTTGTGGCAAAGCGGTTATCAGTTTTACCTGAGCCGTGGAGTGAGGGGTATTGCCTTAATACGCAAGCCGTCAGACAGCATTGGTGGCCGAGTGAAAACCCTGAACTGTTAGGAAGCCGCACATACCTGGGGTCCATATCTACTTTCAGTTGAACTATTGTCGATCACTGCTGCGCCGTTTCAGACCCATTTTGCAAGCCGTTCCAGATCCAGCAGGTCGGCGTTGTTCCAGAGTCCTTCTGAGCCGTAGCCGCTCCAGTTTGTTAAAAAAAAAAAAAAAAAAAAAAACCACCGAGCCGTAGCCGCTCCGGTCTGAAAAAAAAAAAAAAAAAAAAAAAAAAAAAAAAAAAAAAAAAAAAAAAAAACAGTATTTTCTCCATATCTCCCTTGTTTTACCTCGGTTTCCCTTGAAATTTTCAGGGAACCCCTGTCATTCCATTCTGCATATTTCATCCCTGAGGACCCTATCCTCAGTTCCCCTTCCTACAGCCCGAAATCCCACATTTGTCTATTTTTAAGGTTTGCCATAACTTCCTCAGATTTTACCCAATCACCCTCAAATTTTACCACAGAGTTCCTTTCTGAATTCTGCTTCTTTGTTTCCCTCTGCCCAATTTTCCCATTTTTTCACCCCGCTTCTGAAATCCTCATTTTTGCCTCCCTGTCTATCCAACAGTGTCCAAAACCTAGTCAAACCCCAATTACCATTCTGATTTTTTCCCGAATCCAAATTTTCCCTTACTGAAGTAGTTCCTGTTTTTGTTTTCCTACCCAATCAGAAAAAAAATAAAAAAAAATAAAAAAAAAAATCCCGGTTATGGTTGTCACCCGTGCAGGAGCAAAAACCATGGAGGAAGCACTTGCAGCCATCCAAGCCAAACTCCAGGATCTGGATGAAAAATTTCTAGGTCTCCATCTTGAACATTCAGCCATGAACAACAAACGGCAGTCCGAGTCTTCAGTAGACAATGGGTTCTCTTCTTCCAGCAATTTCCGTGGTCCGAAGCTTGATTTTCCTCGCTTCAATGGTACCGATCCAACTGGATGGATCTATCGTGCAGAACAGTATTTCAGCCTGCATAATACTTTTGATGTCAACAAAGTTCCGTTGGCATCCTTTCATTTGGAACAGGAAGCTCTTCAATGGTACCGTTGGTACATCAAGGCTCATCCAGAGCCCAACTGGCCAGACTTTTGTCAGCTCCTTTTGCAACGATTTGGTCCTAGTGCTTTTGATGACTTCACAGGAGCCCTCACTAAACTTCGCCAAACTGGCACTGTGAGAGAGTATCAAACCGAATTTGAGAATCTAGCCAACCACACCGAAGGATTGACTGATGAATTTTACCGGAGTTGTTTTATTAGTGGTCTAAAGGATTCCATTCGCTCTGAGGTCAAAATGTTCTGTCCCAACACAATGATGGAAGCACTCGGGTTGGCTAAGTTGGCAGAAGACAAGATTGCAGCCCAGCAACGATCCAAGCCCACTTTTGTTCCCTTCAGAAATATGGGTTCTCAGCGACCACCTATACCGTAGGCTCCTCGACCGACTCCTATCAAGCGTTTATCTGAAGCAGAGATGCAAGCACGCAGAGAAAAGGGGCTTTGCTATAATTGTGATGAGAAATTCACTCGGGGACATCGATGTGTTCAGCAAAAGCTCTATCTCCTGGATGTGGAGTCTCCGTCGGCCTCTGAAATGGGTGACGAAGATCCAGAAACACTGGATGCTCCGGTCGACATTCAGGAACCGCCTATTGACCCTCCGTCTCAGGATGACCAGCCCGAGATATCTCTCCATGCTTTAGCTGGAATCACCACCCCCCAAACAATGCGGGTCAGGGGTTACTTCAAGAAGCTTCCTCTTACAATCCTCATTGATTCTGGGAGCACTCATAATTTCATCGACCCTCGGATCGCCAAACAAGCTGATTGTTTTATCCATCCTTGCTCCAACTTTGAAGTCATGATTGCCAATGGAGGCACCTTACCTTGCAAAGGGAAGTGTCGAAATGTGCGTATCTCTATGGGAGATTATATCCTACGCTCTGACATGTTTGCCTTGCCCTTAGGCGGATGTGATGTGGTTTTGGGCGCTCAATGGCTACGCACACTCGGCCCTATCTTATGGGATTTTGCCGAACTTTGGATGCAGTTTTCCCTCAATGGACACAAACACACATTGACAGGATTACAACCAGGTTCTCTCAGCATCATCAGTTCACATCGCATGGAGAAACTCCTCAAGAAGAGTTCACATGGTGTCATCGCTCAGATCAGTTCCATCCAGATGCAACCATCCGCGGTCTCCACTACTCCTTTGGATCTACAACAAATTCTGAATCGATATACACGTGTCTTTGCTGAACCAGTGGGATTACCACCTTCCAGGACAGAAGACCATCGTATTCAGCTCCTTCCTGGCAGCGTTCCTCCCAACATCAGGCCCTATCGCTACCCATTTCACCAAAAAACAGAGATTGAAATGCTCGTGCGGGACTTATTGAAGCAAGGTATTATTCGCCCAAGCACTAGTTCCTTTTCTTCTCCAGTTATTCTTGTCCGCAAAAAAGATGGGTCATGGCGCCTCTGCATTGACTTCCGAGCACTTAATCACCTCACCATCAAGGATAAGTTTCCAATTCCTGTTGTTGATGAGCTTCTTGATGAGCTTCATGGGGCTCACTTTTTCTCCAAGTTGGATCTTCGTTCTGGGTATCATCAAATTCGGGTTCATGAGGAGGATATTCCTAAAACAGCTTTCCGCACACATGATGGCCATTATGAGTTTTTGGTCATGCCCTTTGGCCTCACTAATGCTCCTTCCACATTCCAGGCCTTAATGAATAAAATATTTCGACCCTACTTGCGGAAATTCATTCTGGTATTCTTTGATGATATCCTCATCTACAGTAAAACATGGGATGAACATCTCCAGCATCTGGATCTTGTCATGCAACTTTTCTCTGACCATCATCTCCATGCCAAGCAGTCTAAATGTGTTTTTGGACAAAAGGAAGTTGAGTATCTCGGGCACATTATCTCAGCACAAGGGGTTCGCGTGGATCCTGCCAAAATCGATGCCATGAACAATTGGCCACGTCCTCAGACACTCAAGAGCCTTCGTGGTTTTTTGGGGTTGACTGGCTACTACCGCAAGTTTGTCAAGGATTATGGGAAGATTGCAGCTCCATTAACTGCCCTATTGAAAAAAGATGATTTTACATGGACACCTGCTGCTCATGTGCATTTGACAAACTAAAACAAGCTATGTGTACTACACCTGTGCTAGCTATGCCCGATTTTTCCAAGCCCTTCACGATTGAGAGTGATGCTTGCGGCAATGGACTTGGTGCTGTTCTCCTTCAAGATGAACACCCCATTGCATTCACCAGCAAAGCCCTTTCCGGTAAGAATTTAGCTGCCTCTACCTATGAGAAGGAAATGATGGCTATTTTGCATGCAGTACAGAAGTGGCGTCCATACCTATTAGGGAATCATTTCTGCATCAAGACTGATCACCAGAGTTTGAAATATTTCTTGGACCAGCGTGTCTCCTCCCCGGCACAACAAAAATGGGTTAGCAAACTCATGGGTTATGACTATGAGATCACTTACAAGAAGGGTAAAGACAATATTGTGGCAGATGCTCTTTCTCGTACATTTGATGCCCAAGGTTCTCTTTCAGCTATTTCTATGCCTGTTCCAAATTGGTTGCAATCTGTTCAACAGGGTTATGTCAATGACTCTTCCTTATCTGAGATCATCCAGCGCTTGACCAACAATCCTTCTGCGGTCCCACATTACTCTTGGGATGGTGCTTCTCTGCGATACAAGGGTCGTCTGGTACTTCCCCAGAGCACAGATCTCCAACAGGCTGTCTTCTATGAACTCCATGCTTCTCCATCAGCTGGGCACTCTGGGTTCCTCAAAAAATATGTACGAGCACGGCGTAACTTCTTTTGGCATGGCATGAAAAGGACAATTCAACAGATGGTGGCCGAATGTGATACCTGCCAGCGCAATAAGGGTGAAACAACACTCCTTCCAGGATTGCTTGAACCCTTGCCCATACCTACACGGATTTGGACAGATATTTCTATGGATTTCATCGAAGGGCTCCCTAAATCTGGCGGAAAGACAGTGATTCTCGTTGTGGTTGATCGTCTCTCCAAATATAGTCATTTTTGTGCTCTCAGCCATCCCTATACAGCCTCCTCCGTCGCTCAAATTTTTATGGACCAGATCTTTCGTCTTCATGGCATCCCTTCTTCCATTGTCTCGGATCGTGATGCGACTTTCACTAGTCATTTTTGGACAGAACTATTTCGTCACACTGGCACCAAACTGAAGATGAGTTCAGGGTATCACCCACAAACAGATGGTCAGACTGAAATTGTTAATAAATGCTTGGAAACGTATCTTCGTTGCTTCACCTCGGAACAACAACATCAGTGGGCAAAGTGGCTTCCTCTCGCTGAATGGTGGTACAATACCTCTTACCACACTGCCTCCAAAATGACCCCATATGAAGCAGTCTATGGTCAGGCACCTCCAGCTCTTCTTCCCTACACCCCCACCAGTTCACCAGTTCAGGAAGTTGACAGGGTCCTTCGCAACCGAGATCAGATTCTTCGCATTTTGCGGGACAATCTTCACATGGCAAGGAATCGCATGAAGCAACAAGCTGATCAGCACCGTTCAGAGCGCACCTTTCAAGTCGGCGATATGGTTTTTCTTCGTCTCCAGCCGTACAAACAATCCTCCTTGAAACTCAAAGGACGTCATAAGCTCGCTCCAAAGTTCTATGGGCCATATCGGATTCTTCAGAAGATTGGGTCCGTCGCTTATAAATTGGAACTTCCTCCTTCTTCCCGCATTCATCCAGTCTTTCATGTCTCTTGTCTGAAGAAAGTTCTTGGCACCAACATCAGCGGCCAAACGATTTTACCCGAATTGGATAATGAAGGATCCATCCTTTTGGAGCCAGAGGCCATCCTCAATCGGCGCACGCGTCAGCTTCGCTCCCGCTCTATCACAGAGGTCTTAATTCAGTGGCACGGCATGCAACCAGAGGATGCTACATGGGAACCACTCCTTCAGATTCAACAACAATTTCCACATCTAAAGCTTTGAGGACAAAGCTTTTTTTCAAGGGGGAGGGTATGTTAGGAACCCATGTCTTTACTTTGTTAGTATGTTGTTATTGGACGCATATGCTTTGTAAGTCGTCCCGTAGTATTTGTTGATCAATAGTTTGTGTTATTGTTATTGGCGCATATGCTTTGTAAGTCGCCCGTAGTATTGTTAATCCATAGTTTGTAACGGCCCATGGTTTCGACCCATAGTATTGGCGCCTAGAATTAGTATATAAGTGTGTGTTGAGACTTATGAAGGCACCGTGAAGTTATTTGTATTGAGCTTGCTCAAAGGAGGTTTCCCCCTTGAAGTGGCCCATGATCAATACAAAGTGATTCTGAGTTCTGTCATTTCTGCTATTTCGCATATTTTCATTAAGTAATTGTTGCAGGTGCCTCACAAATCCATTACTAGCACGAAACACCTATCGGTAAAGCGCTTCTTAAACATGCGTTAAGCACAAGGTCAATCTGGATAAGTAAAGGGTGGTTCCCCCCTTTTGCTTGTTTGGTGGGATATGAGCTCATCAAGGAATTCTATGTGAAGTGACAAGTCCTCGGGGTGACATCACTTTTCTAGAGTGCCTGTTTATGAGAGTTGTTCCTGACTTGCGACTGTTCTGCCCGACCGTGAATTGTGAAGTGGTAACTTTAGTGGCTTTTTCTTAGGATATCACATAGGATGTTGTGAGTGGGACACACTTGCAATACCTGAGACAGACTTTGGAACTTTTACTCCTTGGGAGGGTGATTGGTCAGGAACCAACACTTGCACCCCTGGCGATTAAAGTTTATTGTAATTGTTTCTCACACCTTCGCTTCTAGCAATTGTATGAGGACTTAACATCCCTCAGCAGCTACTAGTTTCAGAAGGCCCTACAATTCAACTTTTCACTGAGCTTCGGTTCTTTGGAAGAGTAAGTTTGCTTGCTTGAAATCTCTAGGGAATTTTTACTGTGTGGACACTTTTTATTTTTGTTGAGTCTAGAACACCATAGGATTGTTTGATTCTGTTTTTAAAAACTTTTTAAGCACATCCTTTTATCAATATTCTTCAAAGTGGCTACTCTCCCGACCTTCTAGTCACGGCGGCAGTGAGGTGAGTCACCAGAAATTGAAGGCCCAGCTACATTGCGGAGACGACTACAAAATACAAGGCACTTTGACTTTGAAACCAACACACTTCTAACTTCAATTATCAACAGTAGAGCATAAACACATCAAACATATACTGCAACACCACCTATCACAAAAAACACAGAAACTGTTGATCCTCTTGCTCCATTTGAAATTGAAACATTAGAAGATAACACTACAAATCCTGTAAATCCACCTTTGACAAATCTTTCAGACCCAGTGGTACTTCATATTAGTGAACCATTGAACACCATTAACCCACTTGTGGCACATTTGGTACACATGCAAAATTCAATATCTAATCCCATGGCTTCATCAGGAACACAAGGGACTGCATCACCACAACCTCAAATGGTTGTTGGAGGTAGAAATACTTCTAACATCCCTTTGGCTTCATCAGGAGCACAAGGGACCACATCATCACAGCCTCAAACTGTGGTTGGAGGTAGCAATACTCCTAACATCCCTTTGGCTTCATCAGGAGCACAAGGAACTACATCATCACAACCTCAACCGGTTGCTGGAAGTAGAAACACTTCCAACTTGACCTCTACTACAACTCCACTGGTTAGTTTACCTGCTACTACCATAAGTTCAACTAGCACTTCAGTGTCAGTTGGTACAGTTTCGGGTCCTAATCCCGGAAGTACATCCACTTTGCCTGTAGGAATCCCTATTGGAGGATCTACCTTACCAAACTTGTGTTTCCCATATGGTTTGGCTACTCAAGTTCAAAACAACCTAGGAGTAAATCAAAATCCTATTGGTATACCAAACAGTCTTCCAAGTTCTACACCTGGGGGGAATCCTACACTTTGGAATCTCAATGTCCCTATTGGAATTAATGGACCATGGAACAGTAATGTCAATTGGGGTAATGCCTCACAAGTTAGTGGAAGTGCCTCGGGAAACCAATATCCAAACTTTCCTAGCATAAATCCTGGGGGAAATCCCATACCCCCAACAGGTAGCACACTAGGAGGTAACCCATCCACCAACCCCATTCCACCATGGAGTGGACAAGTTCCAGGAAGTACCCAATCTTCTTGTGCACCACCTCCGCAAGGAGCCAATCAACCTTGGAATGCTTATCCAAACCAAGGAAACATTCAATGGAGTGGTAATGTTCCACAAAGTAACCAATCTCAATGGAACATACCCCCGAAAGGTGGAAATCCACCCATGAATCCTAACCAACAATGTAGTGGTAATGTTCCACCAAGCAACTAATCTCAATGGAGCATACCCCCGCAAGGGGGCAATCCACCCGTTAATTCTATACCACAATGGAGTGGCAATGTTCCACCAAATAACCAATATCAATGGAACATACCTCCTCAGGGGGGAAATCCATACATGCATCCTATCCCACAATGGAATGGACAATATTCAGGAAATAACCCATCTTTTTGGATGCAATCTCCACAAGGAGGTAATCCTGCTTGGAATGCTTTTCAACCCCAAGGACCACAACAGTGGAGCCATCAAGCTTCACCTAGATATCAAGCATTTGCTCCAGCATCATCCAAGTCACCATTTCTATCTACATTGAATCTACCGGATTTATCCCGGCTGACCAATGACCCTGTTCTACATTTGAATGGGTGGCCAACAATACCAACCAAACTACCATCAGACATACCCAAGTTTGATGGAAAACCAGGGGAATACCCATCCAATCATGTGATGACATTTCATCTATGGTGTTCATCCAATTCCCTAGTCGACGATAGTATTCGGTTGTGGTTGTTTCAGCGGACCCTAATCGGAAACACTGTGAAATGGTACATTGAGTTGCCCCACAATACATTCCTAAAGTTCTCAGCTTTAGCCATGGAATTTTTGACACGTTTTCAATTACCCATCCACTATGAGACGGGAACTGAACTTTTAACCTCGCTTAGGCAATCCACCGCTACTCACATTTCGGATCACATCCATGAGTGGAGGAGGCGTCAGCGGCTTATAAAAGCTGAAATCGCTGATCAATTCTTAGCAGATTGGTTCATCAAATCGCTATTGTCTACTCTTGCCAAATATGTATCCATGTCAAGATCCATGACCGAAGAACAACTCATTTAGAGTGCTCACCATATGGATTTAGTATATTCTCAATCGGGCACACTTTATGACTTAATACCCCATGCTGTAAGACCTGGGTCTGATCCAGCTAGGCTGCCAAAAGGACCTCATACCGATGGTGTGATTGGATCCATAAACCAACTTGAACAGATTACCCAACAACTGGGATAAATGTCAGTTCAAAATCCGCAACCCACAACTGGCCAGGAAACTCAGCAATCTGCAACTCCTACCCAAACTTCTGAAGTCCTTACGGTTCAAACTGTGGACCCAAAAGGAAAAAAGAAGAAGCAAAATAAGAAACCTAATGCAAACCCTGGGACAAGAGAGGCACCTAAGGTGAATAACCCTATAGGAGGCAATCGGGAAAATAGGAAAAACAAGTATCCTTGCAAAAATTGCAAAGAGGATCATCGTGCTCATCTTTGTCCTCATATGGATGATATTCATCGCATGTTAGCACAACGAGGAGGGAAACAACCACAACCTGATGTCCTAACTCAACCCTTCCCCCAGCAACAACAGATGGTTGCTGCTACGCCAGTACCTCCACCAGGAGGGAACCAGGCAAACCCCCCACAAGGGGGCAATCCACCCAATGCTAATATATTCACTATTGGTGAACATGACATTCATATCCAAACAAGAGCTCATTCTTACGATATACCTTCAAAAGATGCCGAAACAATTGTATCTCAACCTAGTGGTTTTATGAATATTGAAAAACCAACCATAGACATGGTGCCTCGACCCCCAAAAGGAACCCTCCACAAAACAACACACAACCCCAATGCGCAAGTTGCTCAAAACTACAATGTGGTTGAAGATTTTGCTCAAGCACCTTGTGTAATGTCTGCCTTGGAGGTGTTACAAAGTTGTCCTGCTCAGCGGAAAGCACTATTGTCTGCCATCGGTGCTATTGATCCATCAGACACTAATTTTATCACATTTGACTTAGAACAGCCCACATGTAGGCTTCCCTCACAAATTGCTTTCCAAATTAAAGTAACTTCACATGGTAAGAATATTTTTCGAACCATTGTAGATGAAGGAGCCTCCACTTGTGTCATGTCACTAGCTTGTTGGAAAGCTTTGGGGTCACCCACCTTAGTACCATCCCACACAATTCTCAAGGCATTTGATGGACATTAGTTCCCACCTCATGGACTTATCTTGGCTTGCCCAGTTGAACTGGGGGGGGGAATAGTTCAAGTAGATGTTGAGGTAGTGGATGCACCCATAGACTACAATTTTCTATTGGGTCGTAGTTGGATTCATAATATGACAGCAGTAGTATCTTCTGTATTCCAATTCATTCCATTCCCCCACCAAGGGAAGATTGTAACAATCGATCAACTAGATTACTGCTCACCCGAAACTGGTCTCCACTCAAATGTACCCTTTGTAGGGAATTCAATGACAGTGATTCAGGATGTTGGGATAGGAATGTTTAAAGACTCATCCCTCTTGGGAAATTTTCCACTTCCACCACCAATATTGACCCCTAACACTGCTCCGATTTTCACCATTACATAGGAAGTGTACTTTCCGTTAAGAGTTTTTTCTAACTCCATCTCGGAGGTTGGTTCTACCACATCAGCAGGAACCTCCGAAGAGAATATCTTAGATGAAAAGAATGATGGAAATACACATACTTTTGCACACCATGAGGTAATAGAGAGTAGTGTTCCCTTTTCTGCCGCGGAGCTCGCTTATCAAGCTATTCAAATGGCTTCGGTAGAACCGGATCAAAATCCTTCCAAGATAGAGGAATATGATCCCTATACTTCACCTGTTTGGGCTTTGAACTCTCAAAGTAACCATGATCTCCTAGATCAGAATTTCTCTTCGGATGAATCCATCTTAGAGGCTATGAACATCTCGGAACGACCCTGGGAGGATATGCACCACAAATCCTCATTTCTTCCTAAAATTGATTCATTAGAAGTCAAACCTGAAAATCTTTACGTTGATGATGATATGACCAAGTACCCATGCCATGATCAAATACACAATGTGAGTTCAGAAGGCAATTGGCCCAAAATATTTTTCATCGATGATGACATCAGCAAGTACCAATGCCCTGTTCAAATACACAATGTGAGTTCAGAAGGCAATTTGGCGAACATTTGGAAAACCATCCGAATTGATATATATATATCAAACCTGGCATCGTTGAGCACATCAACATAGGTGTGCATTGTTCTCCTAAAGAAATAAAATTTTACACTGCTTTATTCAAAAAGTATCGTGATGTATTTGCATGATCTTATGAAGAAATGCCAGGCATCGATCCCAGCATCGTAGAACATGAGATCAAAACCTATCTTAATGCCAAACCTGTGCGGAAAAAATTACGTCCAATGAACCCTAAGAAGTCTGCTGCCATTAAAGTCGACGTCGAAAAGCTTTTAAAAGCTGGATTCATCTATCCTGTTCCTTTGACTGATTGGGTATCCAATCCTTTTCCAGTTAACAAAAAACAAGGAACAATCCGAGTTTGTACCAATTTTAGAGATCGAAACTTAGCTTGTCCTAAAGATAACTATCCCACACCCTTCATTGATCAGATAATTGATGAATGTGCTGGGAATGAAATCTTCTCGTTTATGGACGGCTTCTCCGGTTACAACCAAATCTAGATAAAAAAGGAAGACCAACATAAAACAGCTTTTATATGCCCTTGGGGGACCTTTGCATATCAGAAAATGCCATTCGGCCTTAAAAACGCCGGAGCTACTTTTCACAGAGCTATGTTCTAATGCATTTCATGATATTAAGGATATTATCGAGGTTTACCTTGATGATTTGGCAACTAAATCTAAAAAGAGAGCTGAGCATGGTGCACATTTACAAGCCATCTTTGAGCGTTGCCGCAAGTACAACATTAGGTTAAATCCACATAAATGCATGTTTTGTGTGGACTCTGGGAGGTTACTTGGGTTCGTAGTATCCCAAAAGGGGATCATGGTTGATCCCATCAAGGTTGAGGCAATACTTTAGTTGCCTTCCCCGAAAACAATCACTCAACTTCAAAGCCTTCAAGGGAAAGCTAACTACTTGAGGAGATTTGTCAAGAATTTTGCTGAAAAAGCTAAAGGTTTCATGCGTCTCTTAAAACAAGATGCAATATTCATATGGGATGACCATGCCCAACGTTCATTTGATGAAATAAAGAAATCTTTGGTCTTTGCCCCAGTGCTCAGTCCACCGAACTACAATAAAGACTTTCTGCTATATTTGGCAGCATCTCCTTCCACTATTGGAATGGTCTTAGCACAAGAAGACGTATCATCTCAAGAACATGTTATTTACTATCTTAGTAAGGGCCTTGCAGGTCCCGAATTGAGATATTCCCAAGTCGAGAAGTTGGCCTTGGCAGCAGTCCATGCTGTCCAACGACTTAGACATTACATTCTTCCAAGGAAAACAACCATAGTGGCTGAAATGAAACCCATGAGACACATTTTGTCCCGCCATATCGTTGGTGGCAAATACTCAAAATGGATAGTAATTTTACAAGAATTTGACCTTGAATTCAAAAACGCTAAAGCCAAGAAGTTGTTAGCATTTGCTGAATTAATGTTTGAGTTACCCATAGAGAAGGAGGGTACTATATCTGTTGAAACTTGGGAAAATGAACATGTATTCCTCATTGCGACTTCTGATCCTTGATATGGAGCATTCATTATATATCTTCAAACCCAAAGGATCGATCCTCATCTTTCTAGTATTGAACAACGTCATATTTGATACCGAGCTCGAAGATACCTCATTATCGGGGATACTTTGTACCGTCGAGGAATTGATATGATATTAAGACGTTGTTTAGTACACTAGGAAGCTAAACAAGTATTGAATGATTGCCATGTTGGAGCATGTGGCGGCCATCTTTCTGGGTTAGCTACTGCTCAAAAAATCTTGCGTGCGGGATACTTTTGGCCTACAATTTTTAAAGATTGCATAAATGCTATCAAAAAGTGTCACCCTTGTCAAATTTACACAAGAAAAATGCGCGGACATCCTGCTCCTTAACACCTTGTAGTAACCGTGGGTCCATTTTCAAAATGGGCCATTGATTATATGACAGTCAACCCACCTTCAGCCGATGGCCACCACTACATCATCGTAGCAGTGGACTACTTCACTAAGTGGGCTGAAGTGATGCCTACATTCAATTGCACGGGTAAAACTGCAGCATACTTTGTATTCAATCATGTGATAACAAAGTTTGGTGTACCCAAAGAGATCATTACTGACAATGGAAGTCATTTTAGGAATTCCTGTATGGATGAACTTACAAACAGGTTAGGATTGCGGCAGGACTTTTCCTCGCCATATTATCCTCAAGATAACGGACAAGTACAAGCCATCAACAAGGTTTTGAAAACCATGTTAGAGAGGATGATTAATAAAAACAAGAATAACTGGCACTTGATGTTGTTTACTGCTCTTTGGGCTTATCGAACAACCGCTAAAACTGCAACTGGATTCTGTTAGGAACCCATGTCAACCCATCTATTTACTTTGTTAGTATATTGTTGTTGGACGCATATGCTTTGTAAGTCGTCCTGTAGTATTTGTTGATCCATAGTTTTTCTTATTGTTGTTGGACGCATATGCTTTGTAAGTCGTCCCGTAGTAATTGTTGATCCATAGTTTATATTGGCCCATGGTTTGTATTGACACATGGTATTGACACATGGTATTGGCGCCTAGACTTAGTATATAAGTTGGTGTTGAGACCAATGAAGGTACCATGAAGTTATTTGTATTGAGCTTGCTGAAAGGAGGTTTCCCCCTCGAAGTGGCCTACGATCAATATAAAATTGATTATGAGTTCTATTATTTCTGTTATCTCGTGTGTTTTCATTAATTAATTATTGCAGGTTCTTCACATCTGGTATCAGAGCACTTTCTTGGGCTTGTTGGGCAAAATGGTTGCCAAATTTTTTTTCGCATCTATTGCAGCTTCAGATCTGGGAATAATCCCTATCCACTTAACTGTGGGAAGTACTTGGGCATAAGCCCTAAAACTCATTGTGAGGAGTACCACAGGAACCCCAAAGCAGCTAGCCCATTGAGAGGACCTGCCAGCGAAAAGGGCAATGACCCCTACCTGATTGACTAGTTCCCACCCATGAGGTAAACCAAGAGTTGTCGTTTGTGGCAAAGCGGTTATCATTTTTACCTGAGCCATGGAGTGAGGGGTACTGCCCCAATACGCAAGCCGTCAGACAACATTGGTGGCCGAGTGAAACCCCTGAACTGTTAGGAAGCCACACATACCTGGGGTCCATATCTATTTTAAGCTGAACTGTTGTCGATCACTGCCGCGCCGTTTCAGATCCATTATGAAAGCCGTTCCAGTTCCAGTCATTTCAGATCTATTTCAAATCCAGATGTTTTCGATCCAGTTGGTGCCACTTTAGATCCCTCTGTTTCCGATCACTTCCGCACCATTGTAGATCTATCTGTTTCAGATCCCTTCCACGTCGTTGCAGATCCATTCCTGGAAAAAAATAATAATAATAAAATAAAAAAAATTGGCCATATCTCCCTTGTTTTCACTCTGTTTCCCTTGAAACTTCCTTGACACCCCAGTAATCCCATTCTGCATATTTCATTTCTGAGGACCCTATCCCAAATTCCACTTCCCAAAGCCCGAAATCTCACATTTGTCTATTTTTAGGCTTTGCCATAACTTCTTTGGATTTCACCCAATCGCCTTCAAATTTTACCACCGAGTTCCTTTCCTAATTCTGCTTATTTGTCCCTCTCTGCCAAATTTTCTCATTCTTTCACCCCGCTTCTGAAATCCCCATTTTTTTCTTCCCTGTCCATCAGAAAGTGTCCAAAACCTACTCAAACCCCAATTACCCCTCCGAGTTTTTCCCAAATCCAATTTTCCCTTTTCGAAATAAGCTTTTGTTTGTGTTTTTCTATCCATTCCCCCCCCCCAAAAAAAAAAAAACTCCTGGTTATGGTTTTCACCCGCGCAGGAGCAACAACCATGGAGGAAGCACTTGCAGCCATCCAAACCAAACTCCAAGATCTGGATGAAAAATTTCTTAGCCTCCATCTTCAACATTCAGCCATGAACAATAACCGACAGCAAGAATCTTCTGCAGCCAATGGTTTCTCTTCTTCCATTCATTTCCGTGGTCCGAAGCTTGAATTTCCTCGCTTCAACGGTACTGATCCGACTGGATTGATCTATCGTGCAGATCAGTATTTCAGTCTGCATAATACTTTTGATGTCCAAAAAGTTCCACTTGCATCCTTTCATTTGGAACAGGAATCCCTTCAATGGTACCGTTGGTACATCAAGGCTCATGACGAGCCAAAATGGATAGATTTTTGCCAACTCATTTTGCAATGATTTGGTCCTAGTGCTTTTGATGACTTCATCGTAGCACTCACTAAACTTCGTCAAAGTGGCACTATGAAAGAGTATCAGACAGAATTTGATAAACTAGCCAATCACACTGAAGGATTGTCTGATGAATTCTACAGGAGTTGTTTATCAGTGGTCTTAAGGATGAAATCCGGTCAGAGGTTAAAATGTTCTGTCCCAACACAATGATGGAAGTCCTTGGGTTGGCTAAGTTGGCAGAAGACAAGATTGCAGCCCAACAACGCTCCAAACCCACTTTTGTTCCCTTCCGAAATATGGGTTCTCAATGACCTCCCATCCCACCAGCTCCTTGACCAACTCCTATCAAGCATTTGTCCGAAACAGAGACGCAGACACACAGAGAAAAAGGGCTTTGTTATAATTGTGATGAGAAATTCACTTGAGGACATAGATGTGTTCAACAAAAGCTCTATCTCTTGGATATGGATTCTCCGCCTGCCTCTAAAATTGGTGAAGAAGCTCTAGATACAATGGATGATCAGGTCGACATTCAGGAGCCTCCTATTGACCCCCCATATTAGGATGAACAACCAGAGATATCTCTCCATGCTTTATCCGGCATCACCACCCCCCAAACAGTGCAGGTTAGGGGTTACTTCAAGAAGCTTCCTCTTACAATACTCGTTGATTCTGGCAGCACTCATAACTTCATTGACCCTCGGATCACCAAACATGCTGATTGTTTTGTCCATCCTTGCTCCAACTTTGAAGTCATGGTTGCTAATGGGGGCACCTTACCTTGCAAGGGGAAGTGTCACAATGTGCGTATCTCTCTGGAAGATTATAACCTGCGCTCTAACATGTTTTCCTTGTCCCTAGGAAGATGTGATGTGGTTTTGGGCGTTCAATGGTTACGCACACTTGGCCCCATCTTATGGGATTTTGTTGCACTTTGGATGCAGTTTTAGTCAATGGGAAACAACACAAATTTATGGAATTACAACAAGGGTCTCTCCGCATCATCAGTTCACATCGCCTGGAAAAGATCCTTAAGAAGAATTTACATGGTATCATCGCTCAACTCCATTCCATTCAGATGCACCCATCAACAATCTCCCTTACTTCCTTGGATAGATATGTAGGTGTCCTTGCTGCACTAGTGGGATTGTCACCTTCAAGAGACCTTTCTTGTGAGAATTTAGCTGCATCTACATATCAACAGGAAATGATGGCTATTTTGCATGCAGTACCGACGTGGCAGCCATACTCATTAGGGAATTATTTCTGCATCAAGGCTGATCTCCAAAATCTGGAAAATTTTCAGGCACAATGGGTCTCCTTCCCAGCACACCTGAAATGGGTTATCCAACTCATGGGTTATCCCTATGCGATCACTTACAAGAAGGGTAAGGACAATATGGTGGCAGATGCTCCTTCTCGCACATTTGATGACCCAGTTTCTCTTATTGTTATTTCTCTGCTTGTTCCAAATTGGTTGCAATCTATTCAACAGGGCTATCTCTTCTATGAACTCCATGCTTCTTCATCAGCAAGGCATTCTAGGTTCCTCAAAATGTATGACCGGGAACAATGAAACTTCTTTTAGCAAGGACTAAAAATGACAATTCAATAGATGGTGGCTGACTGTGATACTTTCCAAGTCAACAAGGGTGAAACGACACTCCTTTCGGGACTGCTCGAACCCTTGCCTATCCCTACACAGATTTGGACAACTATTTCTATGGATTTCCTAGAAGCGCTCCAATGGTACAATACCACATCTAAAATGACACCATATGAAGAGGTCTATGGACAGGCACCGCCAGTTCTTCTTCCATACACCCTCAGCAGCTCCCCAGTTCAGGAAATTGACTCGGTTCTTTGAAACTGTGATCAGATTTGATACAAACCGTTACACCAAAACCTCGAGATGTTAGTGAAGGCCTCCCACTAGGATCTTAACATCCCACCACGCTCTGTAGTCTAGACTCTGGGATAGATGTGCGCCCGTACGGTGGTGTCCCCTTTGCGCCATACGATCCCCGAGCGAACACTGCAATGCCGACGTTTCCACCCGCTCTGTGACTTGAACCTTGGTGGAGGCTCTGATACCAAATGAAACGAACCGTTACACCAAAACCTCAAGATGTTAGTGAAGGTCGCCCACTAGGATCTTAACAATATTCTTCTCATTCTGCAGGACAATCTTCACATGGAAAGAATTCGACTGAAACAACAAGCCGATTAGCACCATTCTGAGCGCACTTTTCACGTAGCTGATATGGTTCTTCTTTGGCTACAGCCTTCCAAGCAACCCTCCCTGAAACTCAAAACACATCAGTGGCCCAGAATTCAACCCGAGGATTCTACAGGGGAACCACTCCTTCAGATTCTGCATCAATTTCCACATCTAAAGCTTTGAGGACAAAGCTTTTTCTAAGGGAGAGGGGATGTTAGGAACCCATGTCAACCCATTTATTTATTTTGTTAGTGTATTGTTGTTGGATGCATATGCTTTGTAAGTCGTCTGTAGTATTTGTTGATCCATAGTTTGTCTTATTGTTGTTGGACGCATATGCTTTGTAAGTCGTCCCGTAGTAATTGTTGATCCATAGTTTGTATTGGCCCATGGTTTTTATTGACACATGGTATTGACCCATGGTATTGGCGCCTAGACTTAATATATAAGTTGGTGTTGAGACCAATGAAGGTACCGTGAAGTTATTTGTATTGAGCTTGCTCAAAGGAGGTTTCCCCCTCGAAGTGGCCTGTGATCAATATAAAAGTGATTCTGAGTTCTGTTATTTCTGTTATCTCATGTGTTTTCATTAATTAATTATTGCAGGTTCTTCATAGATTCACTCCTTTCCAACTGTTTTATGGAGAGGAAGCTCTATTTCCGATTGAATGTGAAATCCCATCATTAAAGATAGTTGTCAAACTCCTACCTAACACTTCTGCAGAGGAGGAAAGGCTTCTCCATCTACATTCTCTTGATGAAACTAGAAGGGAAGCCTCTCTAAATATAGAAGCACACAAGAAGAGGGTTAAAACATAATATGACAAATCCATTCGTCCCTGAGTATTTTCTGAAGGAGATCTGGTTTTAGTTTATGACCAAGACCAAGATAAAATAGGAGAAGGGAAATTTGTACCTAAATGGTTTGGCCCACTTGTTGTCAAAACTGTGTTAAAAAAGGGAGCTTTTGAATTGGTCAATTTTGATGGCGAACCCATGTCGGAGATCAGAAATGGTCTCTATCTGAAGAAATACTTTGCGTAGGCACTGATGCCTCGCACCATTTGTTGTATTATGTTGTATTCTTTGTATAAACTTTTGTACACTAGTTATTTCGGGCACACACTTATCTTGTTTGGCATTGTCACTTTAGCAGATGGCACAAGAATCTTTCACATATTTGGGATATGCGGACGGCACTAGCCGTAGTTCTCGGAACATTGCTTCCGCCGCATGGGTCGTGTTCACACCTAACAACGAACTTCTTAGTTCAGGAGGCATTTTTCTCGGATCTGCAACCAACAATGTTGCAAAATATAGCGCAGTCATTGAGCTTCTTGTTGAGGCTATCACCCTTGGCATCCGACGAATAATCCTCAAACTGGACTCATAATTAGTTGTATCCCAGTTAAATGGTCAGTATCAAGTTCGACATTCTACAATGTTTAGAAAGTTTCTACGAGTACGTATTTTAGAGCACCAGTTCGAGTTCATTGAATACATACACGTTCCTAAAAGTCTGAATAGTTTGGCTGATTCTTTGGCCAACTATGTACTTGATTGGCATCTAAGTCATTAACATTATACCAAAAAGCAAGCATGTACATTATTTCATGGCCAATTTATTTGAACTCATCATTTAAGGACATAAGTGAAACCGAAATAATATAGCTTACATCATAACCCAAAAAGTGTGTAAATTTTGCACACACCAAAAAGAATAGTGTAATTACTATTTCTCTTTTTTATTCTTTTTCTTACAGATAACACCCAAAAAATGTGCATACACAAAAAAATGAAAAAATTTGGAAAAATTCGAAAACATGGGAAACTGTTCCAAAATTTTCTAGTTGGACATCGAAACTATCCCACTACTGGCAGATCAAAGACTAAAGGTTCATAGCTTCTAGGAATCCAAGCTAAAAGGGGATGCTTCCTCTCATACATGGGTTGCACAATGAACACATATGGTAAATCATGAGTATTTGTACTTATCTTTTATTCATACATGTACAAACCGTATCCTTTTGAATGATATAAAGATGCATAACTCCTCAATTTTAGCTATCTTTTTAGATATTAAATGCACATCTGAACCAGTGTCTAACTCAAATGTTGGCTAGTGAAATATTTTTGATTTCAGGACTTGAAGACTTTGACAGTTCAAACTATTTGATTCAGGTAGTTGAGACAGACCATGATTCATGATGATCTATGATTTTGGCATATTTTACAAGACTCAAGCTGAAGTAAAACTCATTGAACGATTCCTACTTGGCCATTTCACCAAATTGGATAACCTCAGTCACATGGTATTACTTCACCGTCCGTCGACACATAATCATGCTTCAGATAACCTACCAGGGGAAGGAACAGTTGTAAGAGTGTGCACAACTAGCTTAGCCCTTGTTTGCAATATGGATCTTTTCCTTGGCCTAACCCGTACCCTTGAAAAATAGGCGTACACCCATGCAACACTCGTTCCTTCCTATGTATCATAGCATTCTTTATTCTTTTTTACAACAAATGAAAAAGCATAAAAATTAAAAAACACAAAAATCCAAAAAAGGAGAGACTTGAATCACTTCATATTACAACCTTGAAGAAAATGGCAACAGTCGGTCCTTGTCGCCCTTGAACACAGCACATCATTTTGTATCCGTTGTCAGTACACCATCTGCATTTGCCTTAGGAAACTGTCCCAATATTTTGAACAAATCTCCACCGATGGGTTATCCTTCCTATCACCAATGGAGCTTTCGTTAATGCATCTGGCATTAGCAGATTTCATTAAGGTCGATTACTCAAAGTCTTATGTTGCCAAGTGTCCATTCTGCGTCGTGTTATGTGTTCAAGGGAAGTCCAAACCGAGTTGGCCATTCCTCAACTCTTCCTGACCAATCATGTCGGCCTTCCTTGTGTCAGTATACAGTGTTGGATCTTGCAGTTCTACCAAATTATATCATACTATTGATCTTTGTTTCATATTGGTTGATGTGGGATGCATCAATTCATTCCTTCCAATGGATCTATTCCTATCAACATCAAATCACCATCTAGGACATGGATCTAGAAACCTGAGAGTACCTTGGATCTTGCAGTCATTAGTGGCAGGTTTCCTCGCAAATGACAGTGGGTATACATCAATGACCCCTGATTGTTTGATTCTACAAGTGTTCAACTTCAGAACATCTATTCACACTTGCTAGTTTGTATTCAGTACCTTAGAGTCCATCATCATTATCGGTGGGTCTCTTCGCATCTGTTAACGGTATACATCAATGACCGGTAATCAAATGGTGTTTTATTATG
Source organism: Larix kaempferi (assembly GCA_027924585.1). Classification (NCBI taxonomy): domain Eukaryota; kingdom Viridiplantae; phylum Streptophyta; class Pinopsida; order Pinales; family Pinaceae; genus Larix; species Larix kaempferi. Next base: position 685,003 of record BSBM01000646.1, read on the forward strand.
CTCGACGTTAGATCACTTATTCGCATGATATAAACTCATACTATCGTCGATTTGTATTGAAGACCTTGGGAAAAACAGTTGTATCACTCATAGATGCACTACCCGAGCTTCGCAAGATTAGACTGCCATGTCAGAAGTTCAATAAATACTTTGTTCTCGCACTCATCAAAGTGCATGTTTACATTTCAAAATTTTTCTTTTGACATGGATCCACTGTGTATTGTTCGTGGCCATGCTTGTTCACTGCTGAGCATGGGTATGCCCACCTCAGGAAGATATTATATATTTGAGATATTGGTATGTTTTGCAGGTGTGATCCTCAATCCTGCGCCTATGAGCTTTCCTTCCTTTATCCTTTCTTTGAATGATAAAGAGTATCAGTACAAAGAGTATTAGTATAAAGAGTATCAGCATACAGAGTATAAAATTCAGTAATGTATTTCGGCCCTTAGCTCTTCTTCGGACCTCACACATTAGGGGGCATCTGTTAACAATCAAATTAACACCCTTAGTCATGTGACAGAAGAAGCACATTTCTACTATGCTCCCACAACATGAAAACAAAGTACAAGTACATTCAGAGACAAGTCCTCTCTAATCTAATCGCTTCTCCCATAAATGGAAGGATTAGGTGAAGACAATGAGAACCTAAGGAGACCAAGTTCAATGATTGAACCATTCATAAAAGGTTCAAAACTAAGCTACACCAATCAAAAAGTGAAGATGAATGCATTAAAGTGCATTAATTGTACTTAAAGTATGTTAAAGTTGTGCAAAAATCCAAAAAACTATGAAAAGTGGGTTTGTGAGCAAAAATAATCAAAAAAGATGAAAAAGGCCAATCCCACATTGAAAAGAGAAACATGAAGGCTCATTTCCCAATGCTATATAAGAAAGGCATGGGAGGCATTGTAGAGGTCATCAAAGGAGAGCAAAGGCATGCTGGAGAGATTCTGAAGGAAGGAGAAGAGCTCAAATTCTTCAAAAGCAAGGGTGAAGGAAAGGAAGCTCATGGCAATGGAGGAGGGATTCGCACCTATATCCATGGTAAGAATGTATTTCTTCTTTGTTCTAATATGAATGGATTCAAGTTTCTACCATCTAAGAGTTTGAATTTTGCTTATCATGTATGGATTAATTCTTAAATGGGTTTAGATCTTAATGAATTTTGATGAATGAATAGAGATCTTTGTAAACTTGTGATGATCTTTTCATGTGGCTGACATAGAAACTCAACATTTCTTAGTAAGATAGATCAATATGTTGCAGATATAACTCCCTACTTGCAAACTACTTCATCTATTATCAAACCGGAGCTGCGCAAAAGAGGCAGTACAATGCGCGTCTCGAACGAACCCGCCAGCACACCATAATAGAAACCGTCCCCATTGCAATCTTCGGCCCGTGAGTGATCCGTTAACCAAATTGGCGGCATTAGAAACCTTGAGTAGTTAGGGCAGATGTGACACCTTGGAGCACCATAAAGACCGAAATGACTAACAAAGTACCGAAATCCATCTAGCAGGTCGAGCAGTTAACACTGACTCGATGGAGTTGACACTCTGGCCTTCTTGGTACACTTTTGGCATTTAAGGCAACCGATTTGGCATGATGATGAGGATCGAACGACAAGGACAAGATCATAGGCACGAGCCATACATTGAATGTTTCATTTAGTGCCTCAGCAGTCGCCGAAGGCCACGAAAAGATCGCTCAGTCTATAAATATCCCTCACTCGACCACCTATTTCCTTGACAAAGTATTTACCATTGCTTGAGCTATCAGAGAGCCGAGCAAAGAAAAGCAGTGTATGAGTGAACAGGTCGAGTTGTAGGAAGTGCTAAGGAGGTTTAAGCAGTCAGGAGATCCAGCAGTTATGATGACGACGAAGGCAGCCTCCTCCAGAAGTTCAACGAGGCAGGCTGACAAGGGGAAGCAACAAGCTACAGGGTTAGACACACCTACGAAGCCGAAGTCGGCTATAGCTCAGAACCAGCCCATCTATCTAGTCCCAAACTATATCCCTCCACGGAATGACGATGCACCACCAGTGCATTTGGATAAAAATGCTGTCTATGAAGTCCCGGTTCCATTTATTTCCACTCGGGTGAAAATTGTGGAGAACCTACTCGACGAAGTGCCGAACTGCAAGCTGGAAGACTATGACATACTGGAGAACATGTTGGTCAATCCAAAGAACTATGCGTAGTTTCGACCTGACAGTTAAATCAACCGGGTAGTGGATGAATAGACTGGTGCTGAGAGCCTGTAGGTCCAAGATTGGCTAAAGCCCCTCCAACCATCAGGGTTGTTAAACCTATTGCAAATGCCACATTTCATGAAAAGTACCGAGTATTTGGTAGTAGTGCGCGCATTACTGTCTTGCGTGCATGAAGGATACTTATGGTTGGACACGCGCGTCGACATCAATATAGATCTGATACATCAGATCACGAACCTGAACAAGCGCAGCGAGGACCCTGCTGAACTAATGGTGAAAAGGGTGCAGGATAGAACTCTATCCGTCGAGGTTTCAAAGGAATTCGGTGTCGTCCAGAAGGAGCGCATATTCCTGATGGCCGATATCAACGAGACCACTACAAAATTTACTGTTCAGTTGCTCACAGGGAAGCTTCTGCGCAAGTGTCGATGTTAGTTTTCAGAATTTCAATTTGATCTAGGATATTTACTGAGAGAATAACATGTACAGCATATTAATTACAACAAGCAAGCATAAGCAAACACATGAGACAATAGACACACAGAGTTTCCTTGGGGAAAACCATAAAGGTGAAAAACCCCAATAACTTCCTTAGAGATAGATAGAGCAATGATACAACCCAAGCATAATAGATAATCGTCCTAGCAGTAGATTCTCCTCCTCCACTAGTGCGCCACTCTCGCATGAGTGCATAAGTGAGAAGTGAATGATCAAATAGAGTGCCTCCTGCACTCTATTTATACTTGACTTGACTTGCCTAATAAACTTTACTAGGTTGGCCTTAAATTAACCACATAACATAATGCTGACAGGGCCGACACCCAATAGGGTGGTCTAATAACCCCTTGACCCACATGGCCGACCCCCAATAGGGTGGTCTAATAACCCTTTGACCCACATGACTTATACAGGGCCGACCCCAACAAGGTGGTCTAATAACCCATCAAGTATAAGTTATGACACTTACAATATAAATGAAGACACTTCCGTATAGAGGAATAATACATCTCTATAGGAGTACAATAAAATACATAGATGAAATACATTCCGAATTACATGTACATCAACACTCCCTCTTAACTAGGAAGGTATTTCTCGACACAGATCTGCTAGCACAAGTCTTCTTTTCTAGATCATCATCACTGCATCATCGTCATCGAATCATCGTCACTGCTGCTATCTCAATCAATCTCCAATCTACTCGTCGTAGGAAGTTCTACAGAGTCAATCCTTTTTCATACTGGATGTAGTCCCACCACCTGCAGGTCTTCATCATCACTAGAGCCAGCCCTTTTTCATGCTAGATCAACATCTCTGTGAGCAAGCCATCAAGTACTACAGGACTGATTACACTACCTCTGCAAAACCTACAAGTTCTCCCAACACTGATTACACTGCCTCTGCAAAACCTACAAGAACATCTCAGGACTGATCATATGCCTCTGCAAAACCTGTGTACCATACTGTCACATCATCGTCTTCATATCATCGTCATCATCCACGGAGCACAACCCAGATGCACACACACATCACTTACACTCATTGGCATGGAAGGACTTTCCTCTAACCATTCAAGAAAGGCTCACAGCACTTACATCAACGACCATGGGAGGACCAACCTACCACCATGTCGGAATGGCACTAGCACTTACATCAACGACCATGGGAGGACCAACCTATCACCATGTCAAAACGACCCTAGCACTTACATCAATGACCATGGGAGGAACAACCTACCACCATGTCGGAACGGCCCCATCACTTACATCAACAACCATGGGAGGAGAAACCTACCACCATGTCGGAACGGCCCCAACACTTACATCAACGACCATGGGAGGAGCAACCTACCACCATGTCGGAACGGCCCCAGCACTTACATCAACAACCATGGGAGGACCAACCTACCACCGTGTCAAAATGGATCGTGTGCATCTGTGTCTCCGGACTCATCACTTCCCCTTGAAAGGCATATCGATCTGAAGTACACCAAGTCTCCCTCTGAAGTATTCAAACTTCACTCTGGCAAGCGGCTTGGTCAACACATCGGCTATCTACTCATCCATCGCAACATACAGGAGCCTCACTGCTCCTCTCTACACCATATCCCTGATATAGTGACACTTGATCTCAATGTGTTTCGACTTGTCATGGAACACTGGGTTCTTAGACAACTTCACACAACTCTGGTTGTCGCAATATATACAAGTAGCACTCAGCTGGAGATCAAACAAATCAGATTGTATCTTCCTAAGCCATACTACCTCACAACTAGCCGAACAAGCTGCGACATACTCTGCTTCGGCTGTACTCAGTGCCACACAGGACTGCTTCCTGCTAAACCAAGAGATCATACCGGATCCCATACTGAAGCAGCACCCCGAAGTGCTCTTCCGATCAATGGCACTGCCTGCCCAATCCGAATCAACATAACCCTCCAGGTTAAACTTTTGATTCACCTCATATTTGAGCCCATAGTCAACTATACTCTTCAGGTACCTCAGAATATGCTTTGCAGCTATCTGGTGAACACTCCTCGGATCCGTCAGGAACTGGCTCAATGTGTTCACAGCAAAGCAGATATCTGGTCTCGTATTCGTCAGGTACATCAAGGACCCAATCATCTGACGATACATCGTAGCATCAACCGGCTCAGATGAAGCATCATACAAAAGCTTCAGGTTCGATGCCATAGGTGTGGCCATGGCCTTGCAGTCCATCATCCCGAACCTCTTCAGGATCTCTACTGCATACTTCCCTTGTCCAAGTAAGATTCCATTTGCACTTTGCCACACCTCCATACCAAGAAAGTAGTGTATCATACCCAAGTCCTTCATCTCGAACTCGCCAGCAAGCTTCCTCTTCGTATCAGAAATCAATCTATATTCACCTGTTACAAACAGGTCATCCACATACAAGAGTAGGAACACAAGATTTCCTTCCTCAACCTTATAGTAAAGGTTGGAATTAGCTTTACTCTTAGTAAAGCCCAAACTAGATAGGAAGCCATCTATCCTGCCATACTAGGTCCTGGGTGCCTGTTTCAAACCATACAGGGCTTTCTTCAATTTGCACACATGTGACCCTCAGTCATGTGTCTCAAAACCAAGTGGCTGCTCCACATACACTTCCTTTTCGACTACACCATTCAACAAGGCTGTCTTGAAATCCATCTGGTGTATCTTCCACTTCATCACTCGCTTTGTATTTTTCTATGCTGCCATCTGCAGCATGCTTGATCTTGTAGATCCACTTGGAATTCATTACAAACTTCCCTTCAGGTCTTGGGACTACATCCCAAACATCTTCATGATCGAATGGTACTCCTCAATCATGGCATTCTTCCCAGATCCTGGGAACTTCAATATTTTCAATAGATAACTTTGTTGCTGAACAAATGTTGTAGTCCTTCTTTTGTAGGTGATTGTATACGATCTCTCCTACAAAACAAGTTAAATTGCATGATTAGAAACATCTCATAGTTTTCAGAACAAATTCTTATACATAAAGAAATATGTCATATAGTCATGCAATTATCTTAGCTAATGCTTCAATACAACATTTATCCATATCCCGTAACTTTCTAGATGCCTTCCAATCTCTACCAGAACATTGTTAAGAGTGTGCACAACTCCCAACATGTCAGCAAATAGGTTTCATTCTAGATAAGTAGCAATGGAATGTTGTACAGTGCCATAGGCCACTTACCCATCACATGCACATTAGTAGTATACTGTTCATTAATGCAATTATTCTAATATGCATAATACACACCCTAAGTCTAGGAACATAAGCATATACATCATTGAACAATATTATTTAAACAAACAAATATGCAAGACATGACAATTAAAATACTTATCTTTGTTTGGTTGTAGGGTTGACTCCCTCTCAGTCTTTGCTTCCTTTTTGCAACTCCATTCTGATGTGGATTGTGAGAAGTGATCAACTCCCTCTGAATATCTGTATCCTTGAAGAAACTACTGAAGTTTGCTTCCTCTTGATCTTTGCTTCCTGAATTACCTGTCCTTGAACTTACATCCATCCTCGATCACTATGCATACTTACTAGTATCATCATTGCGTTATCCTCGAAATCTCATACATAATCATACATTCATTAGTATAATCTCAACACAATAATCTTAAACATGTATAGTCATGATCATTTCACACACAAATAATATATCACAATTCTTTTACTCATGCATATTCCTATTTGACCATAGGACTTTTTTGGTTAGTCATATCATCAATCAAAGTAAGAAACATAATATACCTAATCCCATGATTACTAACTTCAATGAATAATTATGATCAATCATGCCAAGTATACATATATAAGATATCCTAACACAAGGTAGGATTCTATCTTGATATAGGAAAAACATACCTAGATTAGCATGTTAGCTAACTATGTCTAACATACCCACATGATGTCTTCTTGTTCTCTTCAATGACTTGTGCTAGTAACCTGCATGTCTCATAAGTTAACCATTATAGAACCAAGTTATACATACCTCGTAAGTAGATCTTCTATGTGATCCATGACAATGGATGAATCTTTGTCTTCATGTCACCATGGTCATATGTTCTTGAACTAGAACATGATTTGTCTTTCTTGATGTACCTTTCATGTTAGCGGACAACATCGTCCTCATACAACATCGCAATGCATTAGTACAATCATAAGTGTCAAAACCCTAATCAATGAATATCTTCTATCATGCATTCATAATTTTATTAAGGTGATATGACAAGTCTAAAATTAATCAAGATTGTACTAACTGTAATAACACGAAGACAAACATATCATAAACTTAATCATGAACAGAATTTGAAACATACATGTAAGTCATACCTGTCGAGATTGCTTGTAATCTTCTTATGTAAGGCCTTAGCCTCATCTCCCTCTGAAATAAGAACTTCTTCACTTATGCAGGTGACCAATCCATTTTCTTCTAGGATTAACCCAATCCACTTGTATTTGTAGAAACTGGATCTGGAGCTGGATTAGGGTTTGCTAGAGAAACCCTAAAAATTCAAACTTTGAGTTTCAAACTTCTGAAGGGACAGAAAGATGCACCTTGATAAGCTGATCAACCTAGTATACTCAGAATTTGAAAACTACAAACTTTTACCCCTCAAATTTGTTTTTCAATCTTTCGGATTCACTAGGGAGGACCCTGAATTAGGGTTTGAGTTTCCTGGAGCTTCACCCAACCAAATAGTTTGATTCAAATCTCTAAACTTCGATTTTTCCAAGGAGCTTCCAGCTATGGTCACAGATTTCAAAAATTCCCATTTTTGCAGAAGCCCTAATTTTCCATCTTTCCGATCAAAGTCCCGATCTAGGGTTTGATCAAGCCCGGCCTTCTGCCCACCAAAAAATTTGATATTGGTCTCTAAATTTCGATTTTGATGAGGAGCATCTAGCCGTGGTCTCTGATTACAAAAATTCCAACTTTCTCTGAAACCCTAAATTCCCGAGGCCATGAATGAAGGTGCTCAAAATCCAATTATGTTTTGACAGAAATATGCACCTGATTGTTCCTAGTGTAACTCCAAAATTTCAGATCTACGGGGTCTGAAAATTTTTCCTGTTGTATCCTGACCTGTTATATTTCCAACCCCATAGGTCTGACCTCAAATGGATTCTCTGAGAGAGAGTTATGCCAAGTGTCGCAACATGACTTGTTTATGGGATAAAACAGGAGAGCGAACTTCTATGGAGTTCCAAGTGTCCCTGGTTCAATTTTGGCCACTGAAAAACTTACCTGTGAAAGTACATTCCGTGCTCTACCTGCCACGTTTTACAAAATTTCATTTGGAGCTTCCTAGCCCAAGTTGTGACCTTTTTTCCTAGGTCACCTGTTTATGACTGAGATCTAGAAGAGGCAGAAACCCTAGATTGTACTGAACATAAAGCACAAAGTACAACGAATCAGATGCTTTTCTTTTGTCACATGGTACATAGGGATGTTATCTACGACCTGTAGACTTTTTAGATCCTGAAACGTCTCCAAACTGGATTTATAGCGAAAGTGCTACGATGACTGGTTTTTGCTATATCAAGCCCTAGCTTCACAAGTGCAACAAGTGTCATACATGCCATACCATGCCTTCTTTCAGGCTAGATCTAATACCATGTTAGTTTTTCAGAATTTCAATCTGATCTAGGATCTTTACTGAGAGAATAACATGTACAACATATTAATTACAACAAGCAAGCACAAGCAAACACATGAGAAAATAGACACACAGAGTTTCCTTGGAGAAAACCATAAAGGTGAAAAACCCCAATAACTTCCTCAAAGATAGATAGAGCAATGATACAACCCAACCATAAGAGATAATCCTCCTAGCAGCAACTTCTCCTCCTCCACTTGTGCGCCACTCTCTCATGAGTTCATAAGTGAGAAGTGAATGATCAAATAGAGTGCCTCTCGCACTCTATTTATACTTGACTTGACTTGCCTAATAACCTTTACTAGGTCGGCCTTAACTTAACCACATAACATAATGTTGATATGGCCGACACCCAATAGGGTGGTCTAATAACCCTTTGACCCACATGACTTATACAGGGCCGACCCCAACAAGGTGGTCTAATAACCCATCAAGTATAAGTTACGACACTTACAATATAAATGACGACACTCCCATATAGAGGAATAATACATCTCTATAGGAGTACAATAAAATACATAGATGAAATACATTCCAAAGTTACATATACATCAACAGTCAACCACCTAAGGCACCCGCGGTCGCGATTAAGCTAGCATCCAAAACATTGAGCGTAACACCGTATAACTGGTGTCAATACCTACTCAACGAATTTCTAGTAGACGTTGAGGACACCCAGGATGATGGAACAGCTTTCCATTTAGGCTGGCTACTCATCTTGATAGCCTTTGTAGGCTGGAAAGAACTGAATGGATATCAAGGCGTCCCAACCTTGAAAGGACAGGGCCGTGGGACGCACTTCAGTAACTTATGGGCGAGCCCGAAGCCGTCCAAGCAGCGTCAGAAAGCTAAATTTTTTCATGTTTTCTACCACCAGTTGCGCGATGCGATTATGTCAACACCGTGCATTCCAAGACCATTGACCGATACATACACCTGCATCATGAGGTTTATGGCGAAGAGACATCGGTCATACATTCATCCTAGGGCTAACGTTGAGGAAGAATTGTGTTATCCAGGGTTTTATCGGCTGGATCAGGAGACGATCGAACAGATGATAGAGAGCTGGGATACTGATTGGAAGGTGTAACATCCCGAATTTTCATAAAAATTTAAAACTTTTGAAAACGACATTAAAATACGATAATTATAGTTGTGGAAAATAATAATTGTCTGAGTACAACAAAAATGATTAAAAGGTCGTTAGTACTAAACATAATTTAATTTCTGTATTAGCAGCATTGTTATAATGACAACTTTAACACACATTTTACAAACATGATTAATGTAATAAATGTACTGACAGGTCAGAATTATGATGTGATACTTATAAATATTGACAAGACACTGACAGTTTGCTTGTTGATGTCCAAGGGTGTCCTACGAGGTACCCTGGAGTTTACGTAGCTGCAACGCTAAAGCATTTGAAATGTTCTATGTGCAGACGACAGGTAAGAAGTTCCATGACTACGTAAATTCAAAGTACGTCTATAGTTCAAATTCAACATCGTAGATAAATAGAATGTTAGAAATCTGTTGCGACTCACAATAAGTATACAGGTATGAATTACATGGTTATAATTACTGTTTTCAAATGCTGTCTTACAACTCAACAATGTTTAAAACAAAGTTATCTATGAACATCATCAAGCTGATAGGTTTGTCGCTGTAATCCTTGTCGTTGCTGTAGCTGGCTTTGTCGTCGTCTTAAGATAATTAATTATTTTCATAGTACTGATGTAGTAAATGTACCGCAAAATCATTAAATGTTTGTAATGAGAAAATATGGTAAGAAATACATAGCATTCAATTAGTTTTCATGCTAAATATTTATCATTGGATTCATTTGAAATATCTACAATACAAACTATTTATTCTTATAATTGCAATAATAGAAATTATATGGACAAAACCAACATTACAAAGGTAATATTTAAATCTCTTATGTATTGACTATACTAAACCATAATTTTACAATGTTTAACTATATGTGATACTTATAAGCTTTTAAGGGCTTATATATATAGTATTATCATTCATTATATAAATTTGCATATAAATGAAACTATGTTAATTTCGTGACTATGATCATACTAACAACTATTATATAAACAATATACTTAACATTATAATCTACGAATCTTAACCTGGGAACTATATAAACTTTAAAATGTTAATATACGTAACATAATGATTCTATAATGCAACATAGGCTTGGAACTATATATATAAACGTTGATCATTAAATAAAACATAACACAAATAATATGTGTCATAAACATAACTTGGAAACCATATAAACTTTGGATTATAGTTAACATATCACGTAATGTTTTTAACGTTGTGAATCATGCGCTTGAGAACAATATCGTTGAAATAAATAGAGTACTGACATGCATTAACTATTGATTGATAGGTTGATGGTTGGCATGCGTTACGAGCCAACGTTGGTGATCGTGTTACAGGCCTGCATTAATGGCCGTCCATATACCGTGATGACGAGGACTTAACAAAGATTCCACGTATTGCAACTTAGTGCATACGGTGACTGCAAAGGTTTCTATGTAATACTTCCCGTTAATATTCCTCTGAGCTGGCTGTCGATCTATCCACCGTAGGAAAAATGTGGCAATGCCATGCTTTGGCAATGAATGAACCATAAATGCAATTTCCATACGATACCCAATGTAAAAGCATTGGCATAATTGTGATCGTTGATCGACTTTGATCCTGGTCGTTGGATGCAACCCTAGTGTTGCGTCATTGTGTTGGGTTAATGAGGAGTGAATGTAGTTCATTGTTACTATTGTTTCGGCAGTAAGGCCGACAGGCTGCTGCTTTGTAGGGTTAGAAGACAATGTAAGAGGGTTTCGATCTTGCGACCTGTAGGTTAGGTTTGAATATTGCAGGTTTTGTCTTACTGTAATGGTGTGAACACTCATTGTGTCTTGGGTTTGAAATATTGTCGAGTTGATAGGTTAGCTGTTTCTTTTTCTGATTTTTTAGTGGAAAGATACCTTGCTACAACAAAAGTAATGGTATCCTTCTCTCGTCCGAGGCAAGGAATTCGTTGTGTACAGGTGTATGTACAAAGCTCGGTCGTCGACTGTCAAGGGTAAGTGACTTCCGAACTCGGAATTGCTAGTAACGTTTGGTTTACAGCTTTAAAATGTATAATGCTTAACGTTTGATTGTTCCTTTGGCAGGCACCAGTTTCGAAAGGGAAACGCGAACCAGGGTTTGGAAATGGATGGCAATTCTCCAATCCTGGTAAGCTCCGGGTCTTCAAACCCTCGTAGGGGCTCTTCGGTCTTGGTTGATATGGTTTTTCAACAAATGAGTAACTAGTCTTGTCATGCTTCGGCGTTGTCTGTCAGTTGAGCTTTTATGAAGATTTTTATGTTGAAGTGAAAGCTCGTTTCAGGGAAGGACCCTCATAGTTAAATGTTACTCTGCCTTTTACTTTTGATGCCTAGTTTCGTCAAGTTGGAGTTGTAAAACTCGTTTTAAGAGTTTAGAGGTGGGGATAAACCCTGTGGGGTTTTTGTTTTGGAAATGTGAATTCGACCTGTGAAATGTTGCTTCCTTTGTGAAGCTTGAACCGGTGCTCGTTTGAACCTCAAACTTGGAAAATGTTTTGGTTTTTAAGTTTGTATGAAATAAAGTTTGGAGCCGAAGCTCGTTAACTCTGTGTGCTATAATTTTAACTCTCGGCAATGTAGAAGTTTGTGTTATTTTATTCGTTCTGTGTTATATGTTTGAGCTCTGTAGGTAAATGTGACTGTCGAGCTAAGCAAAATCTATATGCATTTTCGTAGATGACTAAACTCTATATGTTGCAAAAGATGAAATGGTTTTTCGTTTACAAAAGAAAAGAACAAGGCCATGCCCAAATTCTAGTATTTCCATGAAAGTAAAGGATGTTTTTATATTCATAACTCCAGAAAGGACTTTCGAGCAAAAACTAGGATTCGATATGTAGCTTGTGTAGATTGTGTTTGTTTATGTTTGCACAACGATGATAATGGAAATAGAAATTCTATCTAGGGTTTGATACGAAACCAAATTTTGGAATCAATACATGCAGTTTATAATATATATAGAAATAAGATGAATGAAGACAAAATAAATTTTATCATGTTTTCATTATCTGATAGAACTAAAATAATCAATGCAAATGTTATAATAGGGAATGAAAACAATGTGTGTGTAAAACGTGAAGACTGTGAAATGACTGTGATTTGCAGCTTTGTCTATAATTTACACATTTATTTATTTGCAGCAATACTATTTATATTGCAGACATGATATGATGTATGGAAATTTGAATTTCATTTATTTCCTATGTACATAGTAAAGATAAGAAAAATACAATGTATCTGTATAGGAAAAAAACAATGTTTGTTTTTCATGAAACAAAGGGATATTCTATAATATATTAGATACTATACAGTAATTATTACTGTTATTAGCTATAGGGCAGAAAATGAAACATAACTCAATCACTATACTTATCTATCGAATCAATGGTAGTTTGCCTATCTTTTCATCTATACTTAATTTGCTTCTCTACACTAGAGTACGATGCATAAAACAACATGTGGAAAAATGTAGAGATTGGTTTATCAATTCAGATTATCATTAAACTTAGCATTCAGACTTTAAACAAAATCAGAGATCAATTCTTCTTCAAAAACAGAGATTACTAATTTTACTAAACATAACTATTAACTGAGATAAAGTAGAGAACTGTAAAACCTGGATTAATCGGTAGGGAAACAAACAGCCCAAGAAGACTGTTCCACCCAACCAATTCCTGAAGACAGTCAAGTACTTGCATTAGGACCTTCGAGCTTGTTCACTGAACCACCAAGAGGAAGAAGCTTAGGAATTTAGGATCTCCACTTGCAGTAGCACTAACTGTCGAATCTTCAAGAACTAGCAGTCCAAAAGACCTGCACCAGCACCTCTGGTTATTCTTAGCCAAATAGTATGCAAACTTATGATTCACTCCCAACTAGCCTCCCTATTCAAATCTCTCAGTGATCACCTGATGCACATGAGGAATATTTCTGCAGAAAATATTATGTAAGAGCTACCTGCTCAATTCGAATTTACCTTATGTAGGCTTCCTAGGCCTTTTCAGTTGTTACTTGGTCATTAAATGAGATTCCTTCCCACTCCCACCACCTGGGGGATGTCACCTCCCCATTTTGACCCCCTTCGCATTAAATCAAAAATGATGTAAATATTGATATTTAATCATGGTGAGGAGCTCAAGGCCAAGGCCCCACCATTGATTTAGCGTTTTATGTATCGGTAATTAAAAATAGATGCATGTGGTTCTTGTGCTAGATAGGCACAATGTAAATTAAGACATCATGTAAATACAAATTTTAATGAAAAACCCACAACTAGCTATGCAATGCAACAAAGAGATGGGGGCATGATTCTACAAGGAATAGGGAGGGAAATTATTCAAACCCTTGAGCCAATGGTGTTAATCCATGTGTCAATGAGAAAACCCATAAACCACCAACTACCCATTTTGGGATGGGGACCAAATCATTTAATTCTTCTAGAAATTGGTTGAGGTAGTTAATGCCTTGGGAATGAAGAGGTATGGCAGCCAATTTCGTGCATGGGCAAGCCATCAACCTGGGAATTCGTATTTTTGCTTCTTGGGCAAGAAAATACCCACGAAATGGTGCCCAAAGCCATTCTGAACCCACAGTCTTTCCTCTCTCACGCAGTCTGAACTACTAGGTCTTTCCCCATCACGTTTTTCATCATTTTCCTGCATTTTTCCATGGCTGGGAGCTCATTATTGTGTTACACAGCAGCTGGGAGAGGAGGGCCACGATTTGGGACTGTGATGGAGGTCGTTTTTGCCCCAAAATGCCCATGGACATTTTTCTGAAAATGATTTATGCTCTCCAGGGTTGTTCCCCAATTGCCATTTCATTTTTGGGCTTTCCCACATTTTTTTTGAATTGGTAGAAACCCCCTCTTTGGGCATCCCACTGAAGAAACGGTTTTCCTCATGCCCAGCAATCGTGGTTGCTGTTATGTGCATCCCTGTTTTGGTTTGAACCTGTGAGTAAAATTTTTGGAGTGGTAGTGGACAGAATTGGCTTGATAAACCTAGTGGGGAGAATAACCTCTCAAGAAGATTAAGAGGGCTGGCTACTCTTCTATGCACACCTGGGACACTCTAGAATTGGAAGGTATGGCCTGAGGGACTGTGAATTGGTGAAGGGAATACTTCCTTGAGTAGGGTGTGTAGGCATTGTGGGTGCCAAGCTAAATAGATCTTGTAGAGGTATCCATAGCTCTGTGGTTGAGCTCACTAGCTTAGCAATTCTTCCTTTCCATTTCCTAGTAGCCTGACAAACCCAATTATAGATTGGCTTGGCTCATCTTGGTGTATGCTTGGCTATGTGTGAGTCTGTTGTTCCCTGATTCCTTGTAGAGATCATGCCCAGCTCGGGGGTGGCAGTTGTATCAAGAGGTTGATAAGCACAACTGGCCTATGGTTGGGTGGAACGTTGCAGATGCATAGCTGGTTGCTTGGGACTACTTTGTTATAAGATAAGTATTCTCTTGTGTTAACTTTGTATATATTTATTTGATGAATATTATGAATGTATGATGGATGTGTTATTGATATTACTTCCGCTGTGTTTTTCTTATAATTATACATGTCCATATGTTCTTTCGTATTATGTGAATGCTTATTTAAAAGCTCATGGGGCTAGATGCCCAGTTTTAGCATCACGATCCTCTCCATTGCACTGGTATGATGGGAGGGGACGTGACAGAATGGTATCAGAGCTGTTGGTTGCAGCATTGGACCTCTATGGGCCAAATCCAATTACAGTCACATGGGAAGGTCCCTTCCTGATCACCACAGGTACCAGCATCGGGCCTAAACTGGCTAAGTTGGATAGTTTGCAGAGGTAAGGTTACCTCCTGCTGAGCAACAGTCATCACAGGAAGAAGGAAAGAAGAATCCCAAATTGTTTTAAGAGCTTTTGGAAAAAATTTGTTTAAGTCTGTTTTGGGAAGAACTCGGAAATCTTCGCCGAAATAGCGGGAGAATTCGGCGAATTGCTCCGAAACCGCGGGATAATTCGGCGAATTGCTCCAAAACTGCGGAAGGAATTATCTTCCGAAACTGCGGAAGGATTCCGCAACGCGGAAGAGTTCGGCAAGTGGATCCGAAACTGCGGAAAGAATTCTGGAATGTCTTCCGCAATTGCAAAAGACTTCGGTGAATCGTCCCGCAACTGCGGAAGACTTCGGTGAATCGTCCCGCAACTGCGGAAGACTTCAACGAATCGTTCTGAAACTGTGGAAGGATTCCGCGAATCGTCTTGCAATTGCGGAAGAGTTCGGAAAATCATTTCAAAATTGCGGAAGAGTTCGGAAAAACATCCCACAATTACAGAAGAGTTCGGCGAATCGTTCCAAAATTACAGAAGAGTTTCGCGAATCGCCCTGCAACTGCGGAAGGATTCGGCAAACCGCCCCAAAACTGCGAAAGGAATTCTCTTCCGAAACTGCGAAAGGAATTCTCTTCCGAAACTGCGGAGGGAATTCTCTCCCGAAACTGCTGAAGAACTCCACAAGTTGGCCCAAAACAGGTCGGAAGAACTCGCTGAGTTGCTCTGAAACAAGCAATTTCAACCATTCTCCAGGGAGATTTTTTTCAGGTGTTGAGAGTTGAAATTGCCATGGAACTTATGCGCCAGATTGCGCAAAATGGAAAGATTTACAAAACAAAAACGAGGGCGCTACCCTCGACCCGCCCTGCAGTGGCGGGGAAGCCACAAGGGGGAAATCCCCCTTGACCCCCGTCATTCCCCCCTCATATGTCGTTGATTGTGAGAAAATTATATGATTTGACAAATTGTCAATATAATATTTTCCCATGCACATGAAGTAATTTATGAATTTCTGAGAATATAATGCAGCTAACAATTGTGTGGATGAACACATTTTGCAGAATCATAATTACATCAGGGAATCACTCTAGATAGTACAGTTGGAAAGTTTTGGATCTTGGTTGGGCCAAGAAAATCAACATCATGGATTATGCACAGGATCCCTATGAGCTTGAGACAGATGCCATGGGGGAGAATATACATGTTGAAAATGTTGAAACAGAATCTAATGGGAGAATAAATCAAGAGACCCCTCCAGGTATTGCAGCCACCATGAGAAGCCTAAGGATGGAGTTGCAAAGCTGTAGGGAAGATAATGAAAGGATGATTAAAGCTCAGGAAGAACAAAATCAGTTGAATGCAGCCATGCTACAGAGTTTGACAGACATCCAAAGGCAAATAAACTCTGGGCATCAGACATCAAATCCAGAAAGGGGTGGGAGTAGTTCTAAAAGGAATTCCCGTAAGAGGGCTAGTAGCTCAAGAAGAGTTTCTACAGACCGAACTTATACTCCAGAAAACTATTCTAATGAATCATCAGACTCTGAAGAATCCATTGAGGGTTCAAGCTCTTCATCTCGCAGGAGTAAGAGAAAGAAGCACTACAAGAACAATTCCTATGGGGAATTTAAGAAGGCGAAACCTCCTACATTTGATGGAGAGGTAAAATCTAGTCAAGAAGCTGAAGCTTGGCTTCTTGGGATGAGAAAATATTTCCAAGTCCAAGACTACTTTGGGAATATGAAGGAAAGGGTTTCCATCTTCAACTTGAATGGAAGAGCATCTATATGGTGGGAACACATCCGGCAAGTGAAGAAGATCAACGAAAGGAAGATTGTGTGGAAGCAATTCAAGAAATACTTCAAGCAGAAGTACCTCTCTGACAGGTACTATGATGATAAGATCAAAGAGTTCCATGAGCTGAGATTGGGACAATTGAGCATGGAAGAATATGCAAACAAATTCTTGGAGCTCCTAAGATATGTCAGGTACATTCGAGATGATAAGGTGAAAATTCAGCATTTCCTAAGTGGACTGCCCCAGTCATATAAAGATAGAATCGAGTTTGATGAACCTTGAACTCTAGAGGAGGCCATAAGAAAGGCCAAGTATTTCTTTGATCAAAACATAAGCAAACTAGAATTCCATAAGGCATGGAAGGATAGGAAAAACGAAAAGTTTGATCAAAGGAAGAAGGGGTTCAAGCCTCCTCAATTCCGGAATCAACAAAGGCAACCATCACAGGTTGTGACTAAGCCAACTAGGATGATGGGAGACAAGCCAAGAGATCCAAAGGAGCCAAGAGACCACTTCAATGTTGGGGTTGTGGAGGAGACCACATGCTTAGGAACTGTCCACATCGGAATGGGAATCCAAATCAAGTTCACAACATCCAAGGAGCTGAAACTGTGGGTCAAGTGGTGAGGACAATCCCTAGAATATATGCAGCACTAAATTACCACCAGGCAGATCATCAGTCAACTGTGGTTGAAGTTGAAGGTAAGATTGCTAAGCAATCTGTTTCTATTTTGATTGATCCTGGATCTACTCACAGTTATGTCACTCCTAAACTTATTGAGATTTGTGCTTTCAAGAAATTAAAGCATAGTAAATCATGGTTAGTTCAACTAGCCACTGGAACCAAGAGAAAAGTTAGTGAAATAGTAGAGAAATGTCCATTAGAGATGGATGGGCTATTCACTTATGCAGATCTGAATATTTTTCCACTTTGTTCCTATGATATTCTCATTGGAATGGATTGGTTAGAGGCACATAGGGTTAAACTTGACTGCTACAATAAGACATTTGAATGCATGGACGAAGAAGGAAACCGAGGGTTGTAAAAGGCATTCCAAAGGTGACCTCTGTTAGACAGGTTTCAGCCATGCAGCTGAAGAAGTTCTGTAGGAATGGATGTCAATTGTATGCAACCCACATTTTAGAGGCAGCAGAGAATGAAACTCTTAAATTGGAGGACTATCATGTATTGCAAGAATTCAGGGATGTTTTTCCTGATGAGATTCTAGGACTCCCTCCAAAGAGAGACATTGAATTTACAATTGAACTTGTGCCAAGAGCGGCACCAGTGTCTAAGACACCCTATAGGATGAGTACACTGGAATTGCTAAAATTGAAAATGCAATTACAAGAGTTGCTAGAAAAGAAATATATTAGGCCAAGTGTGTCCCCGTGGGGAGCACTTGTTCTATTTGTGAAAAAGAAAGATGGAACACTCAGATTATGTATTGACTACAGGCAGTTGAACAAAGTCACTGTGAAGAACAAATACCCATTGCCCCGAATTGATGACCTTTTTGACCAAATGAGAGGAGCAAAGGTATTTTCAAAGATTGACTTGAGGTCTGGTTACCATCAGGTAAGAATCAAAGAAGAAGATATTCATAAGACAGCCTTTAGAACAAGGTATGGACACTATGAGTTTGTAGTGGTACCATTCGGTCTCACAAATGCACCAGCTACATTCATGTGTCTCATGAATAATGTTTTTAGCAAGTATTTGGACAAGTTTGTTCTTGTATTCCTAGACGACATTCTCATATATTCTAAGAATGAAGAAGAGCATGAAGAACATTTGAGAATGACAATGCAATTACTAAGGGAGCATAAGCTGTATGCAAAGTTGAGCAAATGTGACTTTTATAAAGATAGAATTCATTATTTGGGTCACATCATCTCCGACGAAGGAATATCTGTAGACCCTGAGAAGATTGAAACCATTATGAATTGGCCAACTCCAAGTAATGTGACTGATGTGAGATCTTTTATGGGCCTTGCTGGTTACTACAAGAGGTTTATCGAAGGATTCTCCAAGGTTGCAAACCCGATCACTTCTTTGCAAAAGAAGGGGATAAAGTTTGAATGGTCACCAAGATGTGAGGAAAGTTTTCAACGGTTGAAGAATATTCTTACGAGTGCACCAATTTTGAAAATTGCAGACCCAGAAAAAGACTTTGTGGTGTGTACCGATGAATGCAATCAAGGACTTGGAGGAGTTCTTATGCAAGACAACCACGTAATATGCTATGAGTCAAGAAAGTTGAAGCAGCATGAGAAGAACTATGCTACTCATGATATAGAACTTGCAGCCATAGTACATGCTTTAAAGATGTGGAGGCATTACTTAATGGGAAGAAAATTTGAATTAAGGACAGACCATTGTGGTCTGAAATACTTGTTTGATCAGCCAACTTTAAATGCTAGGCAAGCTAGATGGTTGGAGTTTTTGTGTGAATTTGATTTTGAAATCAAACACATAAAAGGGAAAGAAAACAAGGTGGCTGATGCACTCAGCAGGAAGGTACATGAAATGCATGTGGCAGCACTTAGTACTTGCCAACCAGATTTGAAGCAGCAGATTGTTAACCATATTGTTGAAGATGAAGTGTACGTGCAGATAAAGGACAAATTGTAGCAGCAAGACCTTGGCAAGAGGTATGAGGGTTATCATTTGGAGGAAGACAGACTTCTTACTTATAAAAATAGAGTCTATATTCCAAATGCAGCAGATTTGAGGAGGATTGTTGTGGATGAAATCCATAAAGCTCCATACTCTGGTCACCCAGGATATCAGAAAACAATTGCTACAGCAAGAAAATATAATTTCTAGCCAGGAATGAAGAAGGATGTCGCTGAATACATTTCTAAGTGCATGAAATGTCAGCAGGTGAAGGTTGAACACCAACACCCCGCAGGCTTATTGCACCCAGTGCCAATTCCAGAATGGAAATGGGAAATAATTTCCATGGATTTTATTACAGGATTGCCAATGACCCTGAGACAACGTGATTCCATCATGGTTGTGGTGGACAAGTTAACAAAGGTAGCACATTTCATACCGGTTAAGTCCACACATAAAGCCGATGCCATTGCAAATATTTTCATGAAGGAAATTTTCAGATTACATGGGTTGCCTAAGGCAATAATTTCTAACAGGGATACCAAGTTCACTTCCAATTTTTGGAAAGGTCTCTTTGCAGATTTGGGTACACAGTTGAACTTTAGCACCGCGTACCATCCTCAAACAGATGGGCAAACAGAAAGAGTAAATCAAGTGCTTGAAAACATGCTTCGCATGTATGTAATGAACAAGCCATCCAAGTGGGAGGATTATCTACACCTAGTATAGTTTGCATATAATAATGGGCAGCAAGAATCATTGGGAATGAGTCCATATGAGGCTTTGTATGGCAGAAGGTGTGGGACACTAGTGACTTGGGACAATCCAGTGAACAGAATTGTACTTGGGCCAGAATTGCTTAAGGAAATGGAACAAGAGGTTGCAAAGATCCGGCAAAATTTAAAAGCAGCCCAGGATAGACACAAAAGCTATGCAGATAAACATAGAATGCATAGGGAATTCAATGTTGGAGATCATGTGTATCTTAGAGTGAGATCAAGGAAGAGTTCCTTGAAGCTTGGGAGTTGTGCCAAGCTATCACCTAGATATTGTGGGCCATTTGAAGTGCTTGAAAGAATAGGGCCAGTTGCATATAGACTTGCATTTCCTGCTAGCACTAAATCTCATAATGTTTTTCATGTCTCTTTACTTAAGAAATATGTACATGATCCTAACCATGTGATTAATTGGGATGTGATCCAGGCGGAACCCGAGGGAGAATTCCAAACCGATCCGTTGTGCATCCTAGACAAGAAGGTAACATTGCTCTGGAACCGAGCCATTGGACAGGTAAAGGTGCAATGGAAGCACTATGGTCCCGATGAGGCTACATGGGAGCTGGAGGATGCCATGAGAGTGGCATATCCATTTTTGTTCAGTTTTGATGAGCACTGAGGACAGTGTTGATGTAAGGGGAGGGGAATGTCACATCCCCATTTTGACCCCCTTCACATTAAATTGTAAATGATGTAAATATTGATATTTAATCATGGTGAGGAGCTCAAGGCTAAGGCCCCACCATTGATTTAGCGTTTTATGTATCGGCAATTAAAAATAGATGCATGTGGTTCTTGTGCTAGATAGGCACAATGTAAATTAAGACATCATGTAAATACGAATTTTAATGAAAAACCCACAACTAGCTATGCAATGCAACAAAGAGATGGGGGCATGATTCTACAAGGAATAGGGAGGGAAATTATTCAAATCCTTGAGCCAATGGTGTTAATCCATGTGTTAATGAGAAAACCCATAAACCACCAACTACCCATTTTGGGATGGGGACCCAATCATTTAATTCTTCTAGAAATTGGTTGAGGCAGTTAATGCCTTGGGAATGAAGAGGTATGGTAGCCAATTTTGTGCATGGGAAAGCCATCAACCTGGGAATTCGTATTTTTGCTTCTTGGGCAAGAAAACACCCACGAAATGGTTTCCAAAGTCATTCTGAACCCATAGTATTTCCTCTCTCACGCAGTCTAAACTACTGGGTCTTTCCCCATCACGTTTTTCATCATTTTCCTGCATTTTTCCATGGCTGGGAGCTCGTTTTTGTGTTACACAGCAGCTGGGAGAGGAGGGCCACGATTTGGGATTGTGATGGAGGTCGTTTTTGCCCCAAAATGCCCATGGACATTTTTCTGAAAACGATTTCTGCTCTCCAGGGTTGTTCCCCAATTTCCATTTCGTTTTTGGGCTTTCCCACATTTTTTTTGAATTGGTAGAAACCCCCTCTTTGGGCATCCCACTGAAGAAACGTTTTTCCTCATGCCCAGCAATCGTGGTTGCTGTTATGTGCATCCCTGTTTTGGTTTGAACCTGTGAGTAAAAGTTTTGGAGTGGTAGTGGATAGAATTGGATTGATAAACCTAGTAAGGAGAATAACCTCTCAAGAAGATCAAGAGGGCTGGCTACTCTTCTATGCACACCTGGGACACTCTAGAATTGGAAGGTATGGCCTGAGGGACTGTGAATTGGTGAAGGGAATACTTCCTTGAGTAGGGTGTGTAGGCATTGTGGGTGCCAAGCTAAATAGATCTTGTAGAGGTATCCATAACTCTATGGTTGAGCTCACTAGCTTAGCAATTCTTCCTTTCCATTTCCTAGCAGCCTGATAAACCCAATTGTAGATTGGTTTGGATCATCTTGGTGTATGCTTGGCTATGTGTGAGTCTGTTTTTCCTTGATTCCTTGTAGAGATCATGCCCAGCTCGGGGGTGGCAGTTGTATCAAGAGGTTGATAAGCACAACTGGCCTATGGTTGGGTGGAACGTTGCATATGCATAGCTGGTTGCTTGGGACTACTTTGTTATAAGATAAGTATTCTCTTGTGTTAACTTTGCATATATTTATTTGATGAATGTTGTGAATGTATGATGGATGTGTTATTGATATTACTTCCGCTGTGTTTTTCTTATAATTATACATGTCCATATGTTCTTTTGTATTATGTGAATGCTTATTTAAAAGCTCATGGGGCTAGATGCCCGGTTTTAGCATCACGGTCCTCTCTATTGCACTGGTATGATGGGAGGGGACGTGACAGGGGATAATGCCACATTATTAGGGGTATTTGTCCCATAACCAACAACTAGTGGTGAAGTGCAATTGCCACCATCTGTCCCATGCCTTCCAACAGCTTCCATTCCTCCTAGTGGGTCAGTAAACACTCATTTAACGGTTCCCTTGGGTGTTTGTCTCCTACTTTAATTTATTAAATAATAATAATTCAGTAATTACATTCATCTTTGACCAAACTTGGTCATAATTTCAAAACTTTGAAATTAAAATTTAACATAAAGTATTTTTGCAAATAAAATATTATTTTCAGAATTTGGGTAGGTGACAAAAGGTTCCCGCATCACGGGATGATGAATATAATTACGAACAACACATCCCACCCATCTCAGAAAAAATTAATGTAAAAGACTCAAATGAGGAAGAAAAAGAGGAAGATAATGAAGACGAAGAAGCAGACAAGGGAAAGAAGAAGAAGGGGGGGGATACCAGCCGGTACTCCCATTGTTGAGGAAAAAGACCCTGCTCAAAAGGAGCTTGCAGAATTGGGAGAAGGAAAAAGGAAGGCCACGGAAAGCCAATCAGAATCAAAAGGCCACCACAAGAAAAGGAAGTCTGAGAAGCCAGAGTTTGGCCCACAGCTCCATCTAGATGATTGTGAGATAATCGCCACCAAGGTACAAGAAGCATGGGAGGAGACCTGCGCGGAGAAGGAAGCAAAGCAGGAACAAATGCATAGGGACATGATCTAAACTATGGAAACGATCAAGACGATGGTCACCCAGTTAAGTTTGGGCCATCAGTCATCAGACTCCGAAGGAAGGGTAGGAGGAAGGAGTGCCCGGAGGCGGCCACCTCAGGTCGTAAACCCCTAGCCCAGGGTTGCACAAATAGAACCTATACACTTTATCTTTCCAAAGGATCAAGTGTGCGATGCAGTAAAAAACACGACCTGACTTGACCTCAACATTGGGTCTCTCTCACTGGAGGATTTGACCGAGTTGCACATAAAGATTGTTGAAGAGATTCACGAGAGAGGCATTGCCTCCTATGATCATAATGAAAAGTTAGCTCAAGACATCAATCAACTGAAACAAGAATCAGCCTGCAATATACATGAGTTGAGCAAGGCTAGAGAAAAAGACCATAAGCTGAAAGAAATAGTTTCGGTAGTCTGCACAAGAATTGAGGAATACGCAGAAGAAGATGATGTAGAGAATACAATAAAGAAAATCAGGGCCAAGGTAGAAGCCCTCGCATCAGAAATGGAACAAATGGAGACTTCCTACCAAGGGAAGATCATAGAGTTGGAAGCTAGACACCCAGTTATACCATCAAATTAGTGCGTGGCTCTAGTTGAGGAAGTACAAGTAACTATGGATAGCATTTCGTCCGAAAGTGATGAAGTGCCAAGAGTTACTTGAAGGAGTAAATACTGCATTGACAGTTTTGAATGAGGATCCTGCACTGCAAAAGAGAAAGGGATATCTGCAGTGAACACAGCAATAGGTAGACGCTACAACTGTCGAGTTGAAAAGTGCGTCGGCCAGGGAGAAAATACAAAAGTACAATGAAATCAGGGACCTGCAAAAAGAATTGGTCGCGCTTAGAGAGAAAGAGGTTGTTGCATCTGATAGGTTATAGCCCATTGAACAAGAAGGCCTCGAATTGATGCAACAATTCGATGAGAAGTTTGTAGAAATCCAGGCAGCGGAAGGCACCATGAAAGAGCAGGTGGCAAAAGAAAAGGTCTCACAAGCCACTCTGGAGACACTTCGAGGATTCGAGAAAAAAGCCAAGGACAGAGTTGCAGAGTTATCAATTACTCTGCAGAACTTTACTTCAAAGATTGGTGCACCAGAGGATGCAGCACCCTCGTCCGCAGCTGGAAGTGGCTCGGGATGAGCCATAGGTGATTTTTAGGGTCCTGTTGGGCAGGGCCCAAGTTGGAATATTTGAACAAGTGCTAAAAAGTATGCATTGCGCTCGACGACAGGCTATGAGGGAAGTTTTGAGAAATTGTGCATGTCGTGCGAGGGCAATAGGTAAGGCAGGATTGCGTAGTACGATTGTGCACAAGAACCGCAAAGAATCTAATTTTGGTAGGAAATACTGGTAAAGGTCAAACGAGGATATGACCTATTTTGGGTAAGAGACAGGTGGAAGGAAGAAGAAAGCGACTTGCAAAGGAGAGTGGCGGCAAGCAGTTGAGAAGCTAGGCCACTACGCCGATGGTGACAGGCAGGCGGAAGGAGTGGAAAGGGACAGGCCACGATGCAGTTGTAACCATTTTGACGATTGTGGCTATCAGACGAGCGTGTGAGCCACGAGTGGCCCAACAGGACGGCCTAGATCAAGCGGAGCAAGCTGTCGACGGCGACAGCTAGGGTGGAATTTAGCCACGCCAGTCTTGGAAACCTTAGGGTTTTGGCCTACTGATTGTAAAGACATGACCTATGGGCGTGATCTATAAATAAGGCATTTTTGTATGGGAAAGGGTTACTCTTCATTTTTTTAAACATTGCTAAGATATTAAGCTTGAAATCCATTGTAAAGGCTTTGTAGCTGAGTGCGTAGAGACGTATCTGAGAGAGAAGAGAGTCTGCAGCTGAGTGCGCAGACTAAGAACTGTTGTGCCCTTCCCAAAAGATCAATATAACAATAGTTCTTGTGGATGTAGCCTCCATTCGAGGGGTGAACCACGTTAAATTCTGTGTAGTGTGATTGTGTTGTTTGTGCACTTATTCATTTACTTGGAATAGATGTTTGATGCTGCAATTATCATTTGTATGTTTGCTTTTATATGTATTCACGGAAGGAAAGGGTTGAATAATATGTTAAGTAATGCATGTGTGGATGAATGTTAAGTATTCAGCACTTCTGAGTCTTTGAATGTATGAATCTGTCGAACAGTCATTTGGTTAGATACTGGATTTAAGCGTAGCATTGGAGCGCGCAGTAACGTGTATTTCCTTCAATTACATACACCGTAGAGACAATAATCTAAATGGTTGAATGAATATTGATAATTAAGTAAGGATTGAATAGAAGCGATCAAGTCCTGTAGTGGACACACGGTCTAGGAGACGAGCTGACCCATGACGAGCTGTTGCGAGATAAACTGTTGATAGTTATCGCCGTAATCCTTACAATCATTGTAAGTCTAAGGAGGAAGCGCGATTAACATTGCGTTGTCCTACTGTCAAAGCTCCCCATACCGTGCAGTCTGTGGATTCGCTGGTCACACAGGTGAAGTAGGGACTTCACGCAGCCTCAAGTCCGCAGTAAGAGTCTGTTACTGCACTACTCATCAGTCTTTCTGACACTCGCATCACCAGGTTATGGAAACCTAATTCTGCAACCACCCCTTCAGCTTCGCCTCGGGTGAGACCTCAGGTTGCGCACAGCCTGTTGCCGAAAGGGCCGGTGAATAGGGGTTTTGTTGGTTCCTTGAACCGCGAAGTACCTGGGTCTATATTGAAAACCTCTAGATCAGTTTATACGACCAACACATGGCTTGAAAGTCTCAACATGGATTACTTGGAAATGGCCAGGAAATTGTTAATGCAAGGAAAGCAGCTAAGGCTGAAGGAGAGTGATGAATATGAGGTTCAAGAGTTAAGACCTCCTTTCAAAATCATTACCCTCATGCTAAGCAGAATCTTTGGCAGAGCTGATGGAACCATTTCTAAGCTGCATTGGATTCCTTTAATCCACTATGTAGCGTTCAAAGGCACGGTTTTCAATTGGGAAGACATCCTCTCAGACAATATATCGTCAGCCATAGCTGCTTCTAAGGAAGGGCCGGTCTGGAAGAAATCAAAGTTCTACATGTCATCATACCTTATAGATTGTATTTTGTCAAGGCATCCGTTCCTAAGGTTAGGATGCATTTGGAACAAGGCTGACACCCCAGTTTATATCGCTTACAAGATCCTGTGGGCCCCAAATTTGTTACAGGTCAAACTTGCACCTCTCCGTCCGTGATCACCCTGAGCTGCTGATCACACAAAAGGACAACTTGGATGGAGGATCATGTTGACCTTGGATGAGATGACAACTCACTCCATTTCCTGAAATTACTGGAAAACCCCAAAAATATCATTTTGATATATGAGCGCTACTCTACTCAAAGAGACTAGCGCCCATACGCTACTCCACTTTATAATAGTAGCGCCCATATCCAAATATACGCTACTCCAGTGTATCAAAGTAGCGCTCGACATTTAAAATCAATTGAGCGCTAGTTGTTAAACACTAGGGTAGTGCCCTATACGCTACTCCACTGAAGAAGAGTCGCATACATCTTAAAAAATGATTAAAAAATATATTAATTCATCGAGGAGGATTAGTTGATGGCAGTTTCCTAACTCCCCCAACTTCCTCCATAACTACATCTCGACCTTGAACTGCTTCTTTAATCCTATAAATACCAAGAAGGTTAAAGAAGCAAGGTTAGCTTTTGTGAGAAATTGGAGATTGTGAGATAGATGAATGGAAAAACTTTGAAGGAGCTTGCATTGGAGAGTTGGTGCAGAAGACATCCAATCCAGAGCAGAGCCAGAGCCCAGAATCTAGTTGTAGGAACCTGTCTTCATGATCAGGTATACTTGTACATCATTCTAATTTTGACAAATAAAGGTTGAAGTGTTTTCTCGTTCCAATTTGAATGTGTTATGAAATGGAATCTTAAGTTGGATTTATTTTGGTCAATGCTGAATATTAAACATTGTTTTTGTTTATTTCAAGCTTTATATATTGCCCAAAATGTTTTTGAGAAAGGTATTGTTGTTGCAGGTTTGCTGAAGGAAAGATAGATTTGGAAGCTGGACACGAGATCGAGTCAAGGCTAGGATCAAACTCCGGTTAAAAGGTGTGTTCCCTAAATCTACAATCTATTTCTTTTTGTAAATGCCTCTGTAATAGCATCAATACACTTACTTGTCACCCCAACCAAGTTGATAGCTTTAGTTTCCTGGCTATAGGGTAGAAATGCCCGCCAACAGACTGGCGACTCCGCTGGGGAAATAAAGTTTTTGGCTTTAGGAAACCTTTTTCTGGTGTGTCTTCTCAGTTTATTTTGATTTCTTTGATGTATCAAGAACCTTTTTAGGTATCCCTTGCCTTTTTCTTGCCTTCTTTCATCAGTTTTTTATACCTTCCAAAGTCAGTTTTCAAGCCTTTGAAATATGAGCGCTACTCTAATATATGTACAGTAGCGCCCATACGCTACTGTGCTGTATATACAGTAGCGCCCATTTCAGTAGGGGCGCGAGTTTCTCTACTACACAGTAGAGTACACTTTCTGAAGCAGTCAATTTTTGGTTTGCTTGTTTTTAGCCCTTGTTTATGATTTGCTGACTGTGCTGTAGGATCCCTTTGATGATTGCATGAGGTTTTTAATTGTTGTTCAAGTCATAGAACCTCTCAAAGTTTTTTCCATCTTTTAAACCGCTTGTTGACCTTTGGGATTTTTGGAACTTTTTATTGACTTTTTGGAAGACTTGGTGGTGTTTGGTGATGAACACTTTCACTTTTTTAGACCCTAACTACCTGTTGCCAGTTTACGAACCTGTACACTCCTGTGTCCACTGTTTGTGGTGACGTTGTCTGCTCTCTACTACCCCCATCCTTTGTTTTAGGTTTTGGTTTTTGGTAGAGCCTCTAGGGTGTCTTCTTTTTGGTCAAGTTTCATTCTTCCTAGACTCCTTGTCTTCTGCTGGTTACAAGTGCTTTTTAAACAGCTATAGGCTAGTTCATTTTCTCAGTTTCTTTGTGTTAGTAAGGCAGCCTGCTTGTCTACTTGTACTTGGCATAGTGGTCTTTCTAGGGCTAGATACTTTAGGCCAGCCCTTTGGTGTCCTTCTCTATTGTTTTCTTCCACGTTGTTCTCAAGTTTATAGGATTTTTCCTTGTAAAAAACCTGTAGATCAAGTCTTTGTCGAGCTAGGGTTTCGATAGCTTTAGGCCTAAGAACTTTTAGCCATACTTACACACTTTGCATATAAAGTTTTATTTGGCTTTCCATTTTTTGCATAGTTCTTTTTTCGTTTATTGGAAAAAGCAAAAAAAAATTGGTATTTTAAGCTTAAATAGAACTTGTTTTTGTTATTGCAAGATAGCTTAATATAATTTCAAGAAAGAAAACAAAAAAAAATTTAAGTAGGTGTGCTTAGATTTTCAGTTTTGGAAAGAGAAAAATATAAAAAGAACTTTGTTGTAGGAAGATTTGAGTATATTTGCACTTTTGTTTTCTTGTTATAACCACGCTCACACACCCACTATCCTTTTTGCGTAATAAAAGCCCTAAAATTTGTTAATAAAATGAACTAGAAACTTTTTCTTTTTAGGGTACACTACACCAACTAGTTTTGGTTAGGGTCTTGGGTTTAAATCACCTTAAACCACCCAAGATCACACATTGCGCAACAATCGTAGTGAGACTATCATAGGTAAACCCACCTCACTCAAAATTTGCCTGGGATCTATGCAGTAGGTCATTGCGAGATCAGTTTGTGGGAATACTCCTCCTACTTACTGTTCAAGCATACGCCAGGATCGGATTGCGTATTGGGGACTCTTTCGAGTTTCGGGCTTAGCTACCCTGCCCACGCTTTCTGATTCGACCAGTGATTGTTCCCCCAGGAATTTTCGGTGTTGTGGTATCCATAGTATCAGACTTCTAGGTTCATACACAGGTGACAGCAGAGGGTATATCTGTTGTACCTAAGACAGACGTGGGAGGAAACCCCGTGCAGGTCTTTGAGAGGGCGGTTGGGTGATTCCAGTGCTTGCACCCTTAGTCATTGTATTGTGGACCCCGGGTAACTGTCTTTCTTCCTTCGTTGATCTGTTCTGGGCCCTCATCATCCCAGACTCTTCTCCGGAAGGCATCTTTGTTTGCTTGGTTTGTATACTTAGGATATTTTTTAGTTAGCGTGATGTTTTCCCCCTAGTTGTAGTGGCCACCAGGTTCTAGTATGTTATTTATATTTTTTAATCACGGAGAATCAACAACTTCGTAGATCAAGAAGGATTCAAAACCTTCCACCAGTTAGGACAGAACCTATACAACCAACTAGACGACAGCGGGTAAACCCCGGTATTTCTTCAGAAATTACCTCTGAAATAGAATTGCTTGAAGAAATACTTGTAACAGAAAACCTTGAAATTGAGGTTCCTGAGGAACCACTACCAGGTGTCACAGATCAACAACACTTCAGTACTGTTGAGGTAGAAGATCTTACTTCCGCGGAGTATAGCACTCCTTTCAATCCTCCCTTAACTAATACTAGAATTCCGCTTCTGTCACCTGTTGGTTTCCAGCAGCCCCTTTTCAGTGCAAACTTTTCCTTTCCTGGACATCTGATGTCTAACTTAGGAGGTGAACAGGGGGTTCCCCAAACTCCCACTTTAGGTATGAACGCCAGCACAGTTAACCCTTCTTTTACTGCTACACCTAGTCAGGCACAAACCACATCCGTGCCTACTCCATCCTTCAGTTTCAACACTAGTACATTAGGTATGCCTAGTTCTACAACGATGGCATCTATTCCTACACCTACTATTGGACTTAGCAGTATGGCTAACTGTGCAACACCTTCTGCTACTAAACCGCTATATCAGATTCCTAGTACTTGGGTTTCCACACTTGTGGTAGGACCAAGTGCTTCTGCAAACATGCCAATCATGGGTACCATGACTGCACCGTCCACATCAGCTTCTACTGGGTTCAACACCTTTGTAGGCCCTAACATGAACCAGGGTAGCATTCCTGCAAGTAACGTCCCTTTTTCCCTATTTTCAGGGGGAGGGGGCAACATCTTTAACCATCAATATGGCGGGGCTAACACCCAGCCACAGTGGACGAACCAGCAAGGCACTAATCCACTCTCCTATGGGTGGGGAAATTTTAATAACTCTTTCGTACAACAACAACAGTTGGCAGGGGGCAACCCCTACCAACAAATACCTGGGGGTAACCCCTACCAACAGTTAACTGGGGGCAACCCCTATCAACAGTTGGTAGGTGGCAACTCCTATCAGCACATGGTCGGGGGCAACCCTTATCACCAGATGGCTGGGGGCAACCCCTACCAACAATTCATGGGACAAACGATGGGTGGTTCCCCTTATCAAGCATCATCTTACCGGCCTCGTCTACCTTTTCTGGCAACTTTGAATTTGCCAGACCTTTCTAAACTGACAAATGATCCTGTGTGTCATAATGCCACGTGGCCATCAATTCCCACCAAATTACCTTCGGATATTCCAAAATTCGAAGGCAAAATAGGTGAAGATCCTGGTGACCATGTCACTACCTTCCACCTTTGGTGTTCTTCCAATTCCTTAAATGAGGATTCCATCAGATTGAGATTGTTTCAAAGGACCTTAACTGGTCCTGCAGCCAAATGGTACATTGAACTACCTACGGCTACTTTCTCTAGTTTTGGGGACCTAGCAACCATCTTTTTGAACCATTTCCAACTTCCTGTTCGGTATGATGCCGGAACAGAACTTTTGTCTACTTTTAGACAAAACAAAGCCACTCACTTATCTAACCACATTCAGGAGTGGCGAAGACGGAAGAGGCTCATAAAGGACAACATTCCTCCCGAGTTTCTGCTTGAGTGGTACTTGAAATCACTCCTCCCTTATATTTCTAAGGAAGTAGCGACATCTGGAGTATCCAATGAAGAAGAAGCCATCTTAAGGACTCAACAGTTAGACCTTGTATATGCACAATCTGGTTTACTGTACGAGATTATACCTGATGCACTGAGATCAAACACTGATCTGAGTAGACCCAAACCTGGACCACATGCTGACGGCATAGTGGGTTCAGTTAACTCTGCAGCATTCGAAGCACTGACCAAACAGGTCCAAGCTTTAACTGTCAAACATTCGACTGCAGACATTGCTTCCGTCACAACCTCTCCTTCTATGTTTGAGCCTGTCAATCAGGTTCAGAACAATCAAAAGGGCCCTCAGCAGCCCAACAACAAAAAGAAGGGCAAGAAAGGAGAGGGTAACCAACAAAAGCCCAAAAAAGACAATGCCGAAGAGGGTAACAAGGAAGAAAAGAAGGTTAAGCTCCCTTGTAAACTTTGCAAGCAGAACCACCTTACCCACCAATGCCCTCTACGAGAAGAAGCCCAGAAGCTCTTAAGATAGAAGAAGCATGTCGTCTTGAAAGACCCATTTCCTAAAGGGCAAGGCTCAACTTCTGGCACCTCCAAAACTGGGGGCACTTTGCACGCTTCGATTGATCAAACATTTATAAACATGGTTAATTCAGATGCACTTTTGCAAACTAGAGCCAGGAACTATACCACGGAAGCGCAGAAAAAGGATAAGGAGATTGCTGAATCCTCCACTCCACTCCACATACCTGTGGACCCAATGCCCAAGATTCCGAAAGGTGTCTTGAAGAGGGCATCGCACAACCCCAACACACGGGCTGCTTCCAACTACAATGTGGTTGAAGATCTAGCCCAAACCCCTTGTGCCATGTCTACTCTAGAAGTCTTGCAGAGTTGTCCATTGCAACGAAATGCACTTCTGGCAGCTATTGGGAGTATGGAGTCCTCCAACATGTCTGCGCGATTTGACATGACTGATGTCAAATATCGGTTTCCATATCACGTTGCCCTCCAGATTGAGGTCGTTCATGGTCCAATGACCATTAGACGAGCTGTAGTAGATGAGGGAGCATCGACTTGCATAATGTCGATTTCCTGTTGGAAAGCTCTAGGTTCTCCTGAGTTAGTCCCTTCCAACACAATGCTTACTGCATTTGATGGCAGAACTTTCCGTCCACATGGAGTTTTGCCATCATTTAATGTCACTTTGGCTGGTAAGACAGTTGCTGTTGAGATAGAAGTTCTGGACGCTCCGCTCGATTACAATATGTTATTGGGCAGGAGTTGGACTTATGCCATGCAAGCTATAGCATCGGCAGTTTTTCGAGTGGTCATGTTCCCAT
The DNA here is from genome assembly GCA_027924585.1 of Larix kaempferi. NCBI lineage: Eukaryota > Viridiplantae > Streptophyta > Pinopsida > Pinales > Pinaceae > Larix > Larix kaempferi. The sequence goes on from BSBM01000646.1 coordinate 717,779, forward strand.
TTGAAGGTAAGATCGTTACAGTCGATCAACTTTCTTTCACTCAAGGAAAACACCAGACTTCTTCAGAAACCACAGTTCCTTTGATTGATCAAACCACCCCAGTGGGCGAGAGTTTAGGAGCAGGACTTTTCGGATCACTAATTGGCACTTTTGACCTACCCACTCCTACTTTATTTGTTGGTACTGAGGGATGTTCATCGTCTGAAACTCCTATGGTTAGTTCAACAACTGATTCTGAGTTTCTCCCAGCTAATACAAACCCATCCATGCCCACCCCTGTTCTAGAAGTTACCCATTTGGAGTCTCATCAAACTACAACAGAACATATGTCGACTCAATTAGTGTCTGTCGAGTCAAACATAGATTGTGCCACTACTCAGACACCTGACCCGATCCATTCTCTCGACAGTTCAGTAATTACTTTACCTTCTGATGAGGAAATGTTAGAAGCTTTGAACGACCCGGACCACCCTCGTGAACATATAAATCGTGTGTCCTTCTTGTTTCCTTTTCTTAACTTGTTAGAGAGAGGTGAATTTTGTTCACCACCAGATGAGAATATTGGTCTAACTCCTTCACAAGTTGCTATTGTTGAAGCAAATAGATTACATACCTAGTTGGTGAACATTTTCACTGGAGTCAACGGAAATATTTTCTTTGAGACGGGATGTTATCTCGACGAGATCATCCCATATACCAATCTTTTCCGTGAGTTCCATAACACCTTTGCCCGGCCTCCTGAGGAGGATCCAGGCATTGAATCTACCTGAAGAAGTACTACGCCTAGGCTGAAATAATTTTTCTTGTAACATAGCTGTATATTTTTTGTAAAGCTAGTTTTGTTACGCTCGTTAGGTGATCTTATGTGTGTTTCATTTCGTGTACTAGATGTCAACCGAACACTTCCTAGGATTCGCTGATGGCGCCAGTCGCCACACCTGTCAGTTGGCTGCAGCAGCTTGGGTCATTTATTCACCCGCTGACCAACTTGTCTCTTCGGGGGGGGTTTGTTTGGGACCTACCACGAATAATGTAGTTGAATACAGTGCAGTTATAGAACTCCTCCGAGATGCTCTCAGTCATGGCATTTCGTACCTGGAGGTAAGGCTTGACTCACAATTAATTGTTTTTCAGTTAACAGGTGTCTATCAGATCAGGGATCCAGGATTGCTACGTTAGTTTCTACAAGTTAGACTATTGGAAAGACAGTTTCATTCTATTAGATATGAACACATTCCGAGAAGTTTAAACACTTTAGCTGATTCATTAGCAAACTATGTGTTAGACTGGCATTTGTATCATACATTATAAACAACATTACACACATAAAATTTAAAATGCATACACATGTAAATAACCGATACTGTATATAACCGATACTGTATCAAAAAATATGAGTTTTGAGTCATGAGTCTCTCAAGTCAAGTCATAAAAGTACAAAAGCTGGGCATAGTAGCCTCAAAAATATATACATATAATGTTTTCTTCTCCTACGGAGAAGGAGGAACCTCCTCATCATCTACCGCATTGCAATAGCATATCACTAGTCTAGAAACCCTCCGCAGTAATCTAAGCCATGCTGGGGGCACCCCAACAACATCTTCCTGCATGTCAACAAGTATCTGGTCCATGCGGCATGCAGGAATCTCATGAGTCAACCGACTCATTTTCCTCTCCAGGGTTCCCAACATTGCATCCGCTGCGGAAATATCAGTTGGCCTCACATAGATGGTAGGATGGCCCTCAGGACGAATAGGCCCAACATCTGCATATGACACTTGATTAGAACTTCGAAACTCATTCATAAAAATCAAATACTTGAAAAGTTTGAAAAAATTAAATAAATTCTCAAAATTAAACATACCAATATCTCCCCAGGCTCCACCTGGAAGAAGCACCAGCTCTGGATCGTGACTGAAATCCAATCCAACATAGGGAAACTGCTCAAACGCGGGTACTTGCCTCTCCCACCACCCCCAGAAGTCATCAGTGTGGTAACAATAGTGACTTTCCCCACCACCCTGGCGGAGAAAAATGTCACCCCAATGGCCTAATCTGGGCTCACGGCGGTTAACCTGTGGTAGAGGCATCCCCAAACTAATAGCAGGCATCCTCTCGAAGAAGAAAGTACACAAAATACTTCCGTACCCAAAATTCTTCATTGTGTCAGATTTGCAACCTGTCAATTGATATTTCATGTTTGCCAGCAAGCTAGTACTCCAATCATAAACATGACAGTGCAAGCACTGTACACCAATATGCATCGAATGCCTGGAAGCTAAGTGTTGTGATGCACTACCGCTTACCCGGTTGATCATGCTCACTATCACTTTCAGCGGGAGACCATCAATAGTTGAAATCAGGACTTGGCTTCCCGATTTTTCTGCTCCGGCAACACAGTATGTATTTACATATTCTTGCACTGATCGTGCACCCAAACGATAAGTCCCTTTCAGATTGATTACGTCTCCTCTCCTTGAGAGACCAGTAATAAAGTATATGTCCTCAACGGTAAGCTCAAGAGTTTTCCCCCGGATGATGAAGGTATTAGTATCGACATCCCAATACTGAATCAATCTCCGAAACAGCTTGTTTAGTGCCCGCATGTTTACGGTTCGATAAAATTTCAACAAACCGCATCTACGGAGTGCATGGAGGGTAGCTGGGTCTTGCATGGCTAACCTATCCATGTCTTCATGTTCCCTTTCCCTCCATTGTAAGACCATCCTGCACAAAAACCCCAAAAATTTTGAGTCTCGGCGCTTGAAAGTGGCTTTGCAAGTATGTACGCTACTGTGTATATTACACAGTAGCGTGTAGGCGCTACTCTGTGTGAACATAGTGGCGCCCATCGAGTTTGTATGCTACTCTTGTGTTTACACAGTAGCGCCCGCGCATAAAACCTTATGAGCATCGCGTTGCGGGCCATTTTTGCTCAAAAATTTAAAAATAAACCATTGAAATGCAAGATAGGTTGATTTCTACTTACTTGGTGGAAGAAGTTTGGTGGTTGGATGCCCGGTTTGATCGCAGTGGAGATTTGAAATTTGCAAAAGTTGCCCCAATTTTTGCCCTACAACACAAATTGAAAATTGATTTTTTAACAATGAAATTATATATAAAATTGGATTTTGATTTTTACCCATAATTTTTAATTTTCCATAGTTTCAAAAACTTTCAAAAAACCCTAATTAATCAATTGAAACACAAAATAAGGTATAACACTGATCCAAGTTCAATTTTCACTCAATTGTTGTCAGATTCGTCTCCTAAGCTCAAATTTCTTGATGATAAACCTTGTCAGTTAACTAAACATTCCAAATTTATATATCATTCGAGATTTTTGCCGCATCAACTAATATTTTGTTGAAGACCTAGTTTTGGCAGGACATGAAGCTACGATCCTAGAAGCTGACCTTTAAGTCATTTTAAGCTCTTGTTTGGACTATTTAAACCTAAACAAGATAGCCGAGCCAACTTGTCCTCTTCGAGCTCGTTAAAGTATCCGAAGGCTCATCCACTCAGGTAAAGAATTATCCCTTTTCCGGGCCTCAGTGGATTAACTACGGAAAAGGTATACTCTAGGTATACTCCTGTATGCGCTAGAAGAGTTCTCCTTTCATTGTTTTATACTTTTTCGGGGGAGGAGACTAACTGTACGAAAAAGGACCTTTTGGAGTCTCTCTTTAGGGTTTTCAGACTCTCTAAACATGAAAATACCAAGCGAGCATTCACCTACTCGGGCTCGATGTGAAATCCACGAGAGGGTAAGTAGAGGACTGTTTAAGTTTTTCAACTCTATAAACAAGAAAACACCATCGAGCACAGACCAATCCGGGCTCGATATAAAATCCACGGATAGGTGAAAAGAGGATTGTTTAATTTTTTCAGACTCTATAAACAAGAAAACACTGGCGAGCATTAATCTGCTTGGGCTCGATATTAAAATCCACGAGCAGATATATGGAGTTATTGTTTAAGTTTTTCAGACTCCTTAAAATTGAAAACACCGGTGAGCAAGAACAGATCTCGGCTCGATATTAAAATCCAGAGATCAGTACATATAGAGTAATCTTCTATCTTTTCTTCAAACTCTATAAATTATGAAGAAGGTCCCGAGTCTTCCTTCCATGGGCTCGTTAAACTTTTTACATGGTTGGATCTATTGAGTTTTCATTCTTTCTTGGACTCATTAAAACAACAAGAAAGGTATTCTTTTATCTAAAAAGAATAAGGAACGGAAAAACATATCATATCTTCATTGTCAAAGGCAGTTTTAGTCAAGTCCTATCCTTGAACACAGCACCTACTTGAGTCTATCTTGTCGATTGGGTTTAGTTTTTGGCCTCAGGGTGAACCTTTCCTCCAAGTTTTTTACTCCCCCGGTTGGTTATTCTTCCAATCATATGGAGGGTCTGCTAATGTCTCTTACATTTCAGACTTATTTACCCCATTATGTCAGAAACTGCCTGAGTCACTTTGTGTCGTGCTTAATGTTCAAGGATATACCCTGTGTCGGCCATTCCGCAGTTTACCTTGACCTCATGTGTCGGCCTTCCTAGTGTCAGTCTTGTTACATATTATTCCATATCAGCTCTTACTAGTTGAGTGTTCCTCGAGTTGGATGATGGAGGATGCTTTAAGGCCTCCCTTCCAACGGACTTCTTCCCATCGACACCAAATCATTATTCTGGGATTGAAGTTTAGAGTTTCAGTTAGTACCTTGGAGATTGCAGTCACCAGTGGCAATTTTCCTCGCTGTTAAATGATGATAATACATCAATGTCTCTTCTTCGACAGGATTCCCAAGTGTTCGACTCCAAGTCCATCTATTCACATTTGGCGAATCGTACTTGGTACCTTGGACCCCATCATCATTATCGGTGGAAGTCCTCGCATTTGTTAATGGTATACATCAATGACCGGTAATCAAACGATGCCCTCCATGTTCGACTATCAGCTCATCTATTCACATGGTTAGGGTTTGTACCTAGGGTTGTTGTGGGATGAAGACCTTGGGATTTTGATGACATTACCTTATTTGGTTATCACCCAAGTTGCGCAAGACTGAGCCTCACTTATATTTGGCTCTCCATGAGACATAGATCCAGTTTGTTGTTATGGCTATGATCTCTCAGTTTGACATGGATCCACGCTTGTATTTCAAGTGGCCATGCTTTATATACATCTCCTTGTTATGTATCGGAGATCATGTTATATCACACTACACATCTATAAGATGTCAAAAATTTAATTGCGCGCTGAACTTGATCTTTGTTGCAGGTTTCTTGTGACTTGTTTTCTGCGGTTCTGTACTCCTCCTTTGGCTTTGGATTATAATGTATTTCGGCCATCGCTTCCCTCTGACCTCACACATTAGGGGGCATCTGTTATAGGTCAAACTTGCACCTCTCCGTCCGTGATCACCCTGAGTTGCTGATCACACAAAAGGACAACTTGGATGGAGGAGCATGTTGACCTTGGATGAGATGACAACTCACTCCATTTCCTGAAATTACTGGAAAACCCCAAAAATATCATTTTGAGATATGAGCGCTACTCTACTCAAAGAGACTAGCGCCCATACGCTACTCCACTTTATAATAGTAGCGCCCATATCCAAATATACGCTACTCCAGTGTATCAAAGTAGCGCTCGACATTTAAAATCAATTGAGCGCTAGTTGTTAAACACTAGGGTAGCGCCCTATACGCTACTCCACTGAAGAAGAGTCGCGTACATCTTAAAAAATGATTAAAAAATATATTAATTCATCGAGGAGGATTAGTTGATGGCAGTTTCCTAACTCCCCCAACTTCCTCCATAACTACATCTCGACCTTGAACTGCTTCTTTAATCCTATAAATACCAAGAAGGTTAAAGAAGCAAGGTTAGCTTTTGTGAGAAATTGGAGATTGTGAGATAGATGAATGGAAAAACTTTGAAGGAGCTTGCATTGGAGAGTTGATGCAGAAGACATCCAAGCCAGAGCAGAGCCAGAGCCCAGAATCTAGTTGCAGGAACCTGTCTTCATGATCAGGTATACTTGTACATCATTCTAATTTTGACAAATAAAGGTTGAAGTGTTTTCTCGTTCCAATTTGAATGTGTTATGAAATGGCATCTTAAGTTGGATTTATTTTGGTCAATGCTGAATATTAAACATTGTTTTTGTTTATTTCAAGCTTTATATATTGCCCAAAATGTTTTTGAGAAAGGTATTGTTGTTGCAGGTTTGCTGAAGGAAAGATAGATTTGGAAGCTGGACACGAGATCGAGTCAAGGCTAGGATCAGACTCCGGTTAAAAGGTGTGTTCCCTAAATCTACAATCTATTTCTTTTTGTAAATGCCTCTGTAATAGCATCAATACACTTACCTGTCACCCCAACCAAGTTGATAGCTTTAGTTTCCTGGCTATAGGGTAGAAATTCCCGCCAACAGAATTACAAGAGGCATTACAAGACCATCTGTGAAGAATTCATCATGCTGCTGTATGAACTGATGTTCAATAAAGAACCCAGTTGCCTATCTGAGAATGCCATGGCAATCATGGAAAAGTATGGTGATGTTTATCTGTCAGAAGAAGGTACCTACATAAGAATGTATGGAGGTTCCAAGCCACCACTTCTCCTACCCAGGTATGCTACCGATTTTGTGGTCCACAAATAGGCAGTGAGGCAGGTGTTTTTAGATGGAATTGGTGGTTTCCTGAAAAAGTTGAAGAAGGCCTCTTTCCCGACACTACCCTTCTATGTCGGAGTATACAAGTTCTCTAAAGTCAAGTTGGCTGAAGAGTTTGTTCAGGAATTCAGAGAGTTCCACTTCGAAGAAAAGATTTTCACGAAGAATGACAGGCTTAATAAGGTTGCAAATCGTTGCAGGGAGGTTAATGCACACTTTGAATATGTGCACTATTTTGATGAGGACGAAGAAGTTTTCAGAGGGGTCAGCAATATGACCGAACTCAAAAGGCGCCTTCGCCTCAAAAGTGGAGCTGGCTCTAGTTCCACTGTAGCCCAAGCTGTTAAAGAAGCCGAATTGCGAAGGGAAAGATAGGAAACCGAAGCTCTAACGAAAGAAGAGAAAAGTCTCAAAGAAGAGGTTGAAAGGTTCCAAAGTGAAGCAACAGAAAAGCAACGAGAAGAGAAAGAAGATAGGCTTCGAGATGAAGAAGCTCAAAGACTTCGAGATGAGGAGTTAGAAAAGATCATAAAGGAAGAAGCCGCCAAGCTGCAAGAGGAAAGAGAAGCAGTTGAAAAGCAGCTAAAGGCCGAAGAAGAAGAGAAACAGCAAAAGGCCAAAGAGGAAGATAAATCCAAAAAGGATGCACAAGTAGAGAGCCAAAACATGCAGGACATGGATGTGGACTCATCCCAAGTAACCCAGACCCCAACCACGGAAGATGACTTCCCCATAGGCAAATTTCCTCTCCTCCCTTTTACCCCATCAAGGAGTCACACTGTGACCCAATGGGACAAGTTTGTTTTTGACAAGAAAAGGAAGTCCATTGTGAGACAGACAGAGACAAGGATGAAGAGACCTTTTTAGCCAGATATCATCTCCAAGTGAGAAACCACTGTCATGCAGGGCACGCAGAGTGTTCCCGATTTTGTGCCATCCACCACTGTAGCTACTGCCAAGGCAAGCGAGGAAAATGTCCACAAGCTAGTAAATGATGTAGAATCAGGAAAGAAGAGGGTGCGCAGATTGCAACTTACTTTGGTAAAGGAGCAAGCATATAGGGATTTGATGGTGAAGAAGTATGATGGACTTCTGTTAGAGCAAAGAGAATTGTTTGGTAAGTATCAGCGCCTAGAGGAAGAAAAGGATGCTTTCATGGTACAAATGATGATAGTAGAAGGAGAAAAGAATGATCCTGAATCCAGAACCATTCAGTTGGAGGAAGAGAAAGAGCTGATGACAGAACAGTTAGATCTAGCGAACAACAAGGCACATGATTTAAGCCCCTTTCATGAGCAATCTTGTGACATACTAAAGAAGATACATGAGTCACAGGAACTTATCACTATAGAAGTTAGCAGAATAAAGGCAATGGTTTCCAGGATGAAAGAAATCAATTCTGAAGCAAGTAGGCTCAGGAGGAAATATGCACGCGTAAAGGATGACATTGGTAAGCATATTGAGTGGAGAGAGGGGGGGAAGTCAGGTTTCCCCAAGCACCTTTCTCTCAAATATGTGGTAGATTTTAAAGTAGATATAGGCTTTATGGAATTCTGCAAGAATTGTGGTGTGAAGTTAAACTTTGTGATCCAAACCACCCTTGAGCAGTGTAGCAGTCTTTATCTCAGAATCCAGGCAACTCATGAAAATTGTCAAATAGTGTTTCCCCAAACTCTAGAATACTTTCCAAACAAGGTCCAACGCTTGTCTAAGCTGAAGGATGGGATAAGTACAGAGATGAATTATGTGAAGAAAATATATGTGCTTACAAAAGAAGACCTTCACCATTGTATCGGCCAAGCCTCCATTCACGCTCATTCTCTAGAAGAAATTCTCCAGGTTGCAGCAGCAAAAGTAAAAAATGTTGAAGCAGAATTAGCCAAGCACGAGATCTCTCTGAAATTCATGCTCCCTTCTCCTGCAAATACCATTGTAAGAGAAACAAGCATATGGGTCAGTTACATAGTAGAAGAAGACAACCCTGTTGAGGTGGAGGCACCAGCTGAAGCAGGAGCGCCAACTGGGAGCTGATTTGGCATTTCATAACTGTATAGCTAGGAGATGGAAGCATCTTTTTGCCTCTTTATCTCAGTCGTGTGTTTAAAGGACAACTGGGTTCCTATTTTTGTTTCTATTGTAAAAAGATTTTTGAGAATTATTCTATTTTTTGTAAAAGGGCACTAGAAGACAAAGAAAATATTTTGGGAGATTAGGGTACACGTAGAAGCTCTTGGAGCATTTTTGTAAAGCTATATATATATATGAATAAAGAATAGAGAGGGACTTTTCACAGGTGAAAGGACAATTTCTGTCTTGTACGTGAATTATTTTTCTACATATATAAGAAAGCTTTATTTTTCCCAAGGAAGTCTGCACTGTGTTTTTGCCTGAAGATGTGTTAAATGTTTGCTGGATTATTTCTGCATCATCTATACATATACTGTGAGATCATTCCTTGTTGTTCTGAATTATTTCTTTGTAATGAATGTTCTTGTATTCTTCTGTACAAAGATGTATATATTAAATGAGCAATGAAATGTCTTAAATCAATCAAGTTTATCTTTGATATCTTTAATCTTCCGTTGGAAATGCATATTTATGATTAAATAGCTATCTGTGAGATATTTGGATGTTTCTTTCAGCATATTACTCATACGCTCAGTTTGCTCCTTGCAAGGATAGATTAGATTTGCTTAAAACAGTTTTAGATCAGATTTGTTTAATTGCATACATTTAGTTAGAAACATTTGTATAGCATCTTTAAAATAAAACACATAAACGGTGGATCGGGCCACAACCGGTGAAAAGAAAACAAATCTTTAAATTCTTACACGGTATCTGGTTTGTTAAACAGATGGATTCCCCATACCAAACGGTGAGCGATCTAATTGGGCTTGCTTACCGAGGAGAATCCCTTGCTGATTGGTGCTGCGATTTTCGAGGCATCAACATAAGGTTAATATGACATGACGGAGTTTGAGCAGAATCATTGTGTCTTTTCCTATTTTCTGTTATGAATATATATGCGATATGAATCTGTGAATGATGCGATGTTTTCTTACTAGAATTGATGTTATACTGTTAGATCTATTTGCGCATTGATAGTTTTGTTGACAATGAGATCTATTGAATGATGATGCGATTTTGTTTGATGCCTAAGATGAATAGTTAGATCTGTTAAATAATGTTTTGCTAGATTGATAAGTTGATGCACATGGTCCTCCTTCATTCAACGGAAATGTGGTTCCGTCAGCTCTCCCTTGAACCCCTCAGGTGAGACTTCATCTACTCTGCAGGTGTTTCCGGATGGGATAAAACCTGTCTGGGCTAGTGCTCAGGGAAATCGCGGTGGTTTGGATGTCGACAGAGTGAGGAACCTCTGTCGACTGGGTTTGTGTCAACAGAGAGCACTCTTAATTGTTGGAGTGCAATACAAGCAATGGGACCCTGGGATAATTTTTAATCCCATTGATTTCAAATGTTTTGGGAAACAAGTAGTATGGGAGATGGATTCCCCAGTTAATAAAGTGATTTTAATTAGAGTAGTGCAGCAGCAAGCATGGTGGTTCCTCTCTAAAATCTTCATGGAATATCGAAGACTCAAAGTTGGGCAACTCAGTGGCAACTTCAAAGAATTATGCAGTGGTATCAGAAAGGGTTTCCAAAATATGAAAGAGGTAAAGAGTAATTGTGCCAAATTGGTTTTGATGTATTTAATTAACATTTTGGTGTTTAGTGGTGATGTTACAAGGGATATCAAAATTAAAAAGAAAATCCACATCTCCTTGCTTTTGGAAACACACAATTGTAGTGCATGGGTCGCTCTACTCAAGGTTTCAAAAGAGAAGTTTTGGGAAGCAAAATTTTGGAAAGAACGTAGGTTCTTCCACATACATGTGTTGAAATTGCTTGAGGACAAGCAATATTGGGAAGGGAGGATTTTTCATGTCCCAAAATTTTGCATTAGGTCACAATGGCCTAATACCCTTGGCCATACTCATGATAGTTTGTCAAATTGATGCTAAGGGTCAAATAATTGCTAAGAATGATGTCCATGTTAGTAATAATGTGAAATTAGATCCAAATGGACAAGGTGGGCCACATTAAGAGAAATTCCCAATTCAAGTTTATAATATACCCATCCAAATGAACTGTCATGGAGGAAAATTACTAGTTCCCTAGGTTGGGGGAGGAAGCTATGGGATTTGAAATAAGGGGGCTAATAAATGATGTTTGGACATTAAAATGGAATAAATATTTAATAAAGGAGATAAATAAATAAATACAAGGGAAAATCAAAGTGGCAATTTATCATGAAGACACATGGAAGATGTGCGACCCACACAAGCTAGATTTTCTATGCCACATGGCATCCTCATCTTGTCATTTCGAATCCTTAGGAAGCCCAATGTTCTTTGGATGAGTTGGAAACTAAATATACTTGGCATGACTCAATTAAGGTCGAATTGGAGTGGAAGAGTAACTCCCATGGAAGAGGAAGAGGCATTTTGGAACTAGTGGGACACTTGGACTAGATTCCCTAGCTCTATGACAACAATGATGAAGATGATATGACACCTATGACACAAATCAGACCTAAATGCTGACATCTGACATATATGCCATTTCAGGGTTAAAAATAGCCTCCAAGAGGGCGCTCAAGGGAGTTAGGGCAGCCAAAGAGACATCAATTCGAATTTGGAGAAGGAGGGGGCTAGAATTGGAAGGACAAGTGGCATACTTGGGAATCTCTTCCCAATTTGAGTTGGCATGGAGCTCTTGGAAGGAATTTGACCCATGGAGGACATTAGAAGTTTATAAAATACAATAAAAAATAAGTATGGTAGCTTTTGATCATTTTAGAATTTGCATTTTGCATTTGGAGAGGAGAGCTAGTGGAGTGCTACTCTACTTGCCTTAGCACCAATTTCGAGGGTGAAAGATTCCCATCCTAGTTGGTAATTGGAAAGGCCATTTGGAGATTTAATGGATTATTTTGTTACAGGTTGAAGCTATAGGGAAGATCATTGTCACATCTCTTTCAGCTTGCTTCTACAACCATTCTTCTATTTCTTGGCATATTCTTTCTCTTTGAGGAGAGGCACACTTGTTGAGGTGATGAACTCTTTAGGATAGCTCTTGAGGCCCCATATATTTGTAATCCAATATATATACTTTTTGTTACTGCTCAGAAGACTTTCAGGTCAAAAATCAAAGAGATTTCATGTAAAAATGCTAAACTATGAACAAATGGTGTCATTTCCCCAATACCTTGTTATTTGCACTTGAAGTGGTATCAAATTCGAATGGTTCAGTCAATGTCTGATTTATTAATGTTGTATGGAGAACCATTAATATTCTGAAGAAGTTTCATGTTCATTATACAAGCATTTGGAGTAATATTATTAAGTTTCATAACCATTTGTGAAGATTTACTATCATTTCCCCTAAGGTCGAAACTAGTCTTTTTGTATATGATGTGAGAGGGTTGTAGTAGACTTAATAAAATAAATGGTGATGCACATGAGACCATATTTATGTCCTCTAGATATCCCCTACTTATGTTCAGATATTATAGAGGGTCCCATAGCATTTGGAGAGCCATTTCCAACACCTACCCATTGGGGAATTGAACCCCTAACTGCTAGTCAAATTCCTTACATTGGCCAGAATTAAAAGGAAAGTTGCAGAAGAATTTTGAAGACTCTAAATCATCCATGAAAATCATAATCATGTCCTAATACCATCCATATACATTCTGTAACAATTTGGGAGCATTTGGAGCCATTTGGAGATTAAGAAGCCAATACTAGTTAAGAGAAATTGCTAGTCAAATCCCCTACCTTAGCCAAAATTCTAAAGAGAGTTGCAGAAGCCTTTTGAAGACTATAAAGCATCCATGAACCTCATATCATGTCCTAATACTATCCATATACCTTCTGTGACAAGTTGGGAGCATTTGAAGCCATTTGGAGATCAAGAAACCAATACTAGTCAAAGGTCGAACTAATGGAAAAGTTGAAAATTTCACCATTTTAATAAATTTCAAAAGAAGGGACATTACAATGATGCAAGGCGCCTTAATCAAAAGGTTCTTGCTTAACTATTACACATGACACAACCACACGTTCACACAACTAGAAGTAAACAAGATGCCAGAAGTAAAATGGTGTGTTCTCTCTGTGTGTCGACCTTCACCCTCTCACGGCCACTGCTGAATGCACGCGCTCGCTGAGCTATGGATTTGATCTTCTCTGCGTTTCGTTGATATGTGAGTGTTCTCTCCAATCTATCATCAACTACCCGAACTCGGCTCTGCAGCTCCAACAAAATGGAATTGTCTTTTTTTTCCCCTCTGCTCTGCTCCTGCACTCAAGTATTCTACTTTGCTGCTGCTGAGCATCCCGATGTCCACTCCAACACCGGAGACACTCTTACTCTATCCATCGAATCCCTCAGATCCTGCAGACCTGCAATTGTTAGTACCTCTATCGTGATGCACAATCTCTACCTGTGTTGACATCTGTCACGATCCCAACTACCTGTAATCACTGCCTTTAACTTCCTCAGCAACCTCAAACGACTACCAAGTACTCACCCTGTCTTCTAACTGCTCTAACACTGCTACAGTAGCCGGTAATGTCTCGACCTCACTGTCTTCTGTAAGCATCGACCTCACTCTGTGTTTAGGCTTCGCCATCTCGCACCTTCCTCCTCGCTTGGATCATGACCAAACTTGTCTGTGTCTTGGTTCGACAACCTGTCGACCATCAACGCCTTCCGCTCAAATTCCTATCGCCTGTCGACCTCCAACATGTCGTCTCTTGACCTTCGCATCTCCTGTCGGTCGCATACCGAATGCTCCTACTCGACTCATTGAATTTGACAGGCAATCTGCTCTGCACCAGTGGTCGTCGGCACTCCCCCTGGTCGACTGCTCATGTCGATCAACCTTGACTGATTTTACTAGGCTCTGATGCTCCTGCATCAGACTCCCCAGGTGAAAAAGAACTCGATTGTTCCATCAGTCTCCTGAACTCTTCTTCGGAAATCCATGTCTCTTCCTACAACTCATCATCTTTCCATTGCACTAAGTATTCTTTCCTTCGCGAACAGCACGTACGCCCGATTTCTCATTCCTCTATTACCTCTGCGATTTCCTCTTTGTGTCGTTCTGGAATCTGCACTGTCCAGTCGATATTCGACACTTCCGCGCTTCCGTTGCTTGAACCCTCTTCGAACTTGTATAGATCTGAGACATTGGACATTGGTGAAATGCTCAAGTCGTTCGAAAGCTCCAACACATAAGCATTGTCCAAAATCTTTTTCAGAATCTTACATGGCCCAATCTTCTTCAGCTTCAGCTTGTTATAAGTTCCTGTTGGAAATCTCTCCTTCCGCAAATGTGCATAGACTAAGTCTCCTTCGTTGAACGACTGTATCCTCTTCTTTCTATCGGCCCTCAACTTCTATGTCGCGTTGCTCTTTTCTATGCGCTTTCGCACATCTTCATGCACTTCCTTCCTATGTTCGGAGAATGATTTTGCATCCGCGCTTTTCCTGATTTCTGTCGGCAATTCGACCAAATCTACCACTCCATGTGGGCTTCGTCCTTGAACAATCTGGAATGGGCTCAAACCTGTCGACCGATTCAGAGAATTGTTGTACGTGAACTCTGCTTGCGCGACCACGTTCTCCCACTGCTTGGGTTTATCAGTTGTCAAACATCTCATAAGGTTTCCCAAACTTTTGTTTACCACCTCGGTCTCTCTGTCTATCTGTGGATGATATGCCGAGATAAACTGCAAATTCATATCTAGTTTCTTCCATAGAGTTCTCCAGAAATGTCCCATAAATTTGGTATCTCTGTCCGACGTGATACTCTTCGGCAACCCATGCAATCTGACTATCTCCTTGAAGAGTAGAACAATAATGCTTATGGCGTCACTTGTCTTCCGACACGGAATAAAGTGTGCCATCTTCAAAAATCTGTCGATTACAACAAATATTGAGTCGCTTCCTTGCTACATCTTCGACAATCCTAGCACAAAATCCATGCTTAGGTTCTCCCATGGGGTATTCGGTACTGACAACGGTGTATACAACCCCGTATTCTGACTTCTTCCTTTTTCCAACTGTCAAACTCGACACTGTCGTACCCACTTACCGACATCTGTCATCATTCCTGGCCAATAATACTTCTCTTCGACCAATGCCCTGGTCTTGTCGATGTCAAAATGACCTGCTAATCCTCCGCTATGCAGTTCTCGGATTAGGTTCTCTCTTACGGATCCTCTGGGAATACACAATTGTTGTCCCTTGAATAAGTATCCCTCTTGGATGAAATAATCCAAGTATGGAGTTTTGTCGAAACTCCATGGTTCACGACAAGCCTCCCATGCTTTCGCGAAATCCTCGTCAGTCTCATACTTTGTCTTCATCGACTCTATTCCCGTTGCCTGAACTGTTGTCGTGTTCAGCAATGCAACTCTTCGACTAAGCACGTCGACAACCTTGTTTGACTTGCACGACTTATGTCGCAACATGAAAGTGTACCCTTACAGGAACTCGACCCCTTTCATGTGCCGCTGATTCAACTTCGACTGAGTATTCAGATACCTCAGCGCTTGATGACCTGTGTATAACACAAATTCCTTTGGCAACAAATAATGCCTCCACTTTTTCAATGCTTGGACAATAAAATAGAACTCATGTTCATAGACTGAATATTTCCGCTTCGCATCATCCAACTTCTCACTGAAGAATGCAATTGGTCGGCCTTCCTGACTCAACACTGCTCCAATTGCCATCCCACTTGTGTCGCAATCGACTTGGAAAACTTTGTCAAAGTCTGGGAGCGTTAACACTGGGCTCTCAGTGACCTTTTCCTTCAACTTGTTGAAAGCTCTATGGGCATTTTCCGTCCACTTAAACTCCCCTTTCTTCATGCACTCTATCAATGGTGCACAAATTCGACTGAATCCCCAGATGAACTTTCTGTAGAAACTGGCAAGTCCATGGAAAATTCACACTCTAGTCACACTTGTCAGTTCCGGCCAATCCAATATTGCCTTCACTTTTTCTGGATCCATCACCAACCCTTTACCTGAGATTACAAATCCCAAGTACACCAGTTCGTTCTTCATAAAGAAGCATTTCTGTAGGTCCACCATTGGCTCCTCTTCCTGCAGCTTTCGCAATACCTGTTGAATGTGCTCCAAGTGTTCTACCTTGGTTCGACTGAAAATCAAATTGTCGTCTAAGTAGACTACGACAAACTTTCCCAAGAATGGTTTCAGTACCTCGTTCATCAGCCGCATGAACATATTGGGTGCATTAGTCAATCCGAATGGCATGACTAACCACTCATACAGCCCTTCCTTCGTCTTGAATGTTGTCTTCCATTCATCTCCTTCTCTAACCCGAATATGGTGATAACCGCTCTTCAGGTCGATCTTTGTGAAGTATCTCACTCCACTCAAGCAATCCATAAAGTCATCCATTCTCGCTAATGGAAACCGATACTTGATTGTGATCTTGTTGATAGCTCTGGAGTCTGTACACATCCTCCATTCTCCTCCCTTTTTCGGCGCTAATACTGTTGGTACATTGCAAGGGCTCAAACTTTCTCCGATCAATCCTCTGTCCAACAACTCCTGGACCTGTCGATTGAGTTCTTGACCCTCTGCCTAATTCATTCTATGTGGTGCCTTGTTTGGAAAACTCAATCCTGGAATCAAGTCTATTTGATGGGATATGCTTATTGTCGGCGGCAATCCCATCGGTGCTTCGTCGACCACTATGCTCTTAAACTCGTCGAACATCTTCTTGAATTCGACCATAATTCTCTCCATTGTCGACCTCTCGACACATGGTCCTTTCAGAATGATAGCACAACATCACACTACTTTTCCTCCTCTGCGAGGAATTCTTTCGTTGTGCACATCAGTACTCGCTTATCCTAATATTTACTCTCGCCCTGCTTACAGTCAGCTTGCTCCTCCTGTTTCGGCTTCAGAGTACTTCGTGTGCCATTCTTCCACACTGTGACTGTGTTGACTCGACCATCATAGATCATCTTCCGATCATGTTGCCATGGTCTCCCTAACAACAGATGACATGCGTCCGTTGGGATTACGTCGCACAACACACTGTCTTCAAACTTCCTGACCTTGAAGTTAATAAGGCACTGTCTGGTTACCTTGACATGATGTACATTCTACAACCAAGATATCTTGTATGGGTGTGGGTGTTCTCGACACTTTAACCCTGCCTTGTCGATAACCTCTGTCGACGCAAAGTTCTCCGTACTGCCACTATTAACTATGGTCTTGCAATACCAATCGCCAATCCGCACTCTGGTTCGAAAGATAGCCTTTCGTTGTGGTGGCTCTTTCTCGTCGCGTCGGTCATCCAAAACCAACGTCTTCCTGGCTGTCATGGCCCGACTCTTTCTTTTCCCATCACCACTGCTGTCGGATGTCGACTCCTTCCTCTCGTCGACTTTCTCATCTCTTCGACATCTAGGTTTCGACTCCTCTGCAGCATGTAGGTTTGCTGAGCACTCATATGCTTTGTGTTTGACTCTTCAACACTTGTAACAGACTATAGTTGGTCTGTCAGCTCTTTTTCTGTCGGACGAATCACTTCGACCATATGCACCTCGACCACGACTATCACGACTATCACATCAGTTCTCTTGCATTTTATCCCTTGTTGATGTCCCTTCCGCACGATGGTTTTCTTCGACAGACTCCCTTCTGGCTCCGCTACTTTGGCCTTTCGCGGAAACACTCTTCGCACCCCGACCAATCATCCTGCCTCTGGTCGCTGTGGATTTCCTCGGCAATTTCTCTTCTGCCTTCAGAGCTAGTTGATAGGCTTTATCGACCGCTCTGAATCTTGGCAGGTTCAACTCGTCCTGTATCGCATACTTCAAGCTGTTCACGTACCTAGCGACGGCTTCTTCTCCTTCGTCGGTTTGTCTCGACCTGATCGATAGTTTGTAGAACTCTTCTGTGTATTCCTTCACGGTCATATCTTTCTGTCGAAAGTTTTGCAACTTCCGGAATAAGGAAATCACATAGTCTCTCGGCAAGAACTTCCCTTTCAACTTGGCGACCATCCTACTTGATTTTCTCCTTGACCTTCTTGACTCTGTCATCCTGTACATTGTCCCACCACAATGAGGCATGACCCTTCAACCTCAAACATGTAGTCTTAACCCGTCTGGGATCCTCGATCTGCTCTATGTCGAAGTATTTCTCCATTTCTATGAACCAATCGATCAAGTCTTCTGGGTCCAGACTTCCTTAGTAGGTACGTACATCTATCATTGTTTGTCCTCTCATCTCCGTCAGAATCTTGATGAGTTTTTCTTCTGGTTCCTCAGTTGCCTCTTCTCGTGCTTCCACCTCTTCGACCTCCTCGTCGTTGTGGTATAACGCATCAGGAATGCAGCCACGTCTTTGAATTTCTTTCATCCCTGCGAATTCATTAAACAAACTTCGCATTGTTCGCACGCACTCGTCGAACATTTCACGATCAACTGTGACTGCTGCGCCACACGCTCTTCGTCATGTATCTCGGACATTAACACCTCTGTGAGCCATTCTCAACCTCAGTTGAAACTCTCACTTGTCCAATCGCAACCGGACTTAACAAGTCGTGCACAACTCTACCCAACCTCAGCTGGACCTATTCAACACACTTGTAGGCTCTTCCGACTCAACGGACTTAATCACAGACTTACAACCGCTCCACCAGATTCTACTTCCGGCTTTTCTGATACCACTGATGCTCTCCTACTCACAGGATTCTTCGGCTCTGATACCACTTGACGCAAGGCACCTTAATCAAAAGGTTCTTGCTTAACGATTACACATGACACAACCCACGTTCACACAACTAGATGTAAACAGGATGCCAGAAGTGGCTTCTATTACTTTAAATCAATCGATTACAATGCAGAAATATGGAAGGTCAACAACTAATCTATGTCGACCTCAGTGTTTACAATACAAAAGTAATATGGTGTGTTATCTCTGTGTGTCGACCTTCACCCTCTCACGGCCACTGCTGAATGCACGTGCTCGTTGAGCTATGGATCTGATCTTCTTTGCGTTCCGTTGATGTGTGACTGCTCTCTCCAATCTATCATCAACTACTCGAACTCGGCTCTGCAACTCCAACAAAATGGAACTGTCTTTTTCTTTTCCCCTATGCTCTGTGCATGCACTCAAGTCTTCTACTATGTTGCTACTGCACATCCCGATGTCCACTCCAACACCCGAGACACTCTTCCTCTGTCCGTCGAATCCCTCAGATCCTGCAGACCTGCAATTGTTAGCGCCTCTGTCGTGATGCACAATCTCTACCTGTGTTGACATCTGTCACGATCCCAACTACTTGCAATAACTGCCTTTAACTTTCTCAGCAACCTCGAACGGCTACCAAGTACTCACCCTGTCTTCTGACTGCTCTGACACTGCTAGAGTAGTCGGTCGCATCTCGACCTCACTGTCTTCTGTAAGCATCGACCTCACTCTGCATTTAGGCTTCGCTAGTCCGCCTCTTCCTCCTCGCTTGGCTCATGCCCAAACCTATCGGTGTCGTGGTTTGACAACCTGTCGACCATCAACTCCTTCTGCTCCAATTCCTATCGCCTGTCGACCTCCAACATGTCGTCTCTCGACCTTCGCATCTCCTGTGGGTCGCATACCGACTGCTCCTACTCGACTCATTGACTTTGACAACCAATCTGCTCCGCACTAATGGTCGTCGGCACTCCCCCTTGTTGACTGCTCATGTCGATCAACCTTGACTAATTTGCCTAGGCTCCGATGCTCCTGCATTGGAATATCGAGCAGGTTTGGACGGAAAGGTGAAAGATTTTGAAAATGAAGTTTTTTCCAAACATCACGAAACTGCAAAACCTCAAATCGTGGAAATTGTTGGACTCGGCGGAGTCGGAAAAACAACCCTGGAAAAAGAATTCTTCGATAGGAAGAGGTCACCTAACAGGAAATCTTGTTTTTTATATAATGCCATAGAAAGTGCAGCTAAAGGCAATATAACTTCTTTGCAAGGCCAACTTCTTAAAATCTTGACTAGATCAGATGTGCTTATAGACAATATTGATAAAGGTAAATAGGCACTTAAAAAACATCTCTTACCTTATAGTGTCTTGGTAGTTTTAGATGATGTAGATCAGATTGATGCACTTGTGCTGGTTCGAACTGATTTCCTCCTCTCAAATAGCTTAGTAGTGATTACATCTCGAGATAAAAGGTTGATCACAGGAGTTGAGAACGCATCAATTTATCACCTAACTTGGCTAAATAAAGAACACTCCCTAGAGCTCTTCTGCAACTACGCCTTCACCCAACACTCCACACCTGAAGGATTCGAATATCTCGTAGATAAATTCTTAAAATTCTGTGTTGGATTGCCTTTATTTTTAAAAGTGTTTGGAGCACTTCTCTTTAAGAAATATGACCAATCAGAATGGGAAGAGATATTGGATAGACTTCAACAAAAATTTCCCACTGAGATAGAAAAAAGCCTTCAAATTAGTTACGGCAGCCTAAATACGGAGCAACGAGAGATGTTCTTGGACTGTGCATGCTTTTTCAGAGGCCTAAAGAGGGATCCTGCCATTAGAACATGGGATGGATCAGGCTCGGAAGGTCATTTGGGATTTCAAACTCTACATAACATGTCTTTTGGAAGTGGACATTGAAACCGACCTGAATGCTGTGTTGGAGCGATTCCCCGTAAGTGCTCAATCATTAATATAATAGATTAGCCAATAAAAATCAGCCTTCAATTTTGTATTTTTTTTTTAAATTAAAATTGATAACAAATATTTTTCAATTTTGTAATTTTTCTATCATTACAAAATTGAACGACATAGTGCTTCCTAGTAATCTATTTTTTTCCCTTAAGAAGTGCCGGCTCCACCTTCTATTTTCCAATCGGTAGTGCATCTCGTCCTTTACATGTGCGAGTACTACTCCAGCTGTCCAGTGCCTACACGGTGTACATCTTGTCATTTACTTTGGTGGTGTCAAGTTGTACACCATTATTCACTTTACACTCTACACCAGAGATAAGTTTGTCTTGATGCCAGTGAAAAGGCGTAGAATTGTTCGTATTTGCCGGTGGAAATTTAGGTCGCTCATGGGATTAATGTCCTGAATTTTTCATTGTAATTTGACCAAAACTTCTGCTCTTCTAGACTCCTAGCTTCGAACATGCTTCCATCACATTCTATTTTCCAATGGGCAATCTCCTCCCACCTCCACCCTCTATTTTCCAATGGGCAATCTCCTCCCACCTCCACCCTCTATTTTCCAATTGGTAGTGCTGCGAGTACCACTCCAGCTGTCGAGGCCTACAAATATCTCCGCACACCATCGGAAATTTTCATTGCAAATTTCCCAAAATTTCTGTTCTTCTGAGGCCCCTGACTAAATTCTCTGCTTTGGTTGTTTGAACATCCTTCCCATCAAAACCCAATTTCTATTTTCCAATCGGCAATGACCTCCACCTCTGCCACTCCCTCCACCTCCACCGCTGCTAGTTCGGACTACGATGTGTTTATTAACCATCGTGGTACGGATGTAAAGAAAACATTCGTTAGCCATCTATACTATCGACTTCTTTACCATGGTATCAGAGTCTTTCTGGATCAGCCTGAAATGAAACGGGGAGAGTATATAACTGCTCAGATTGAAGGTGCTATCCGATCGGTCACCGTCCACGTGGCTATTTTCTCTAGAGGATATGCCGATTCACGGTGGTGTCTAGATGAACTCGTCCTAATGTTGGAATCTAAAACTCCAATAATTCCAGTATTTTACGACGTGGAGCCTGCTGACCTTAGGTGGAAGCATGCTGAAGCTTTCGATGAACATAAGCTCCGATACGAGCCCCTCACTATCGAAAAGTGGAGAAATGCTCTTTCACAAGTTGCAGGCATAAGCGGTTTTGTGCACGACGCTAATAGGTGAGAAATCAAATCCCCTTGTCGGATTTAATACTTTATAATGTTGTATTGATATGCATAGTCGTTTGTTTCTCACCAGTTGTATTTATTTTCTTCTAAATAACCAGCGACGAAGGGGAGTTGATAGGTAAGGTTGTTGAAGCAGTGTTGAAGAATGTGTCATTGCGGGAAAGCAACAGATTTGTAGCTCAATATCGAGCAGGTTTGGATGAAAAGGTGCAAGATTTTGAAAATGAAGTGTTTTTTAAACATCACCAAAGTGCAAAATCTCAAATCGTGGGGATTGTTGGGCTCGGCGGAGTCGGAAAAACAACCCTGGCAAAAGAATTCTTCGATAGGAAGAGATCATATGACAGGAAATCTTGTTTTTTATCTAATGTCAGAGAAAATGCGGCTAAAGGCATTTTAACTTCTTTGCAAAGCCAACTTTTAAAAGTCTTGACTGGAGCGGATGTGCTGATAGACAATACTGATGGAGGTAAAGAGGCGCTTAAAAAACATCTCTCATCTTATAGTGTCTTTGTAGTTTTAGATGATGTAGATGACCTGGATCAGATTGATGCACTTTTGCCACATCGAACTGATCTTCTCCCAAATAGCTTAATAGTGATTACATCTCGAGATAAAGGGGTGATCGCAAGCTCAGGAGTTGAGAACTCATCGATTTATCAGCTAACTGGGCTAAATAAACAACGCTCCCTAGAGCTCTTCTGCGCCTACGCCTTCTCCCAGCGCTATGCACGTGAAGGATTCGAATCTATGGTAGATAAATTCTTAGAATTCTGTATTGGATTGCCTTTATTTTTAAAGGTGTTTGGGGCACTTCTCTCTGATAAATATAAACAATCAGAATGGCAAGAGGTACTGAACAGACTTCAAAAAGAATTTCCCAGTGAGATAGAAAAAAGCCTTCAAATTAGTTACGACAGCCTAAATACGGAGCAACGGGAGATGTTCTTGGACTGTGCATGTTTTTTGAGAGGCCTAAAGAGGGATACTGCCATTAGAATATGGGATGGATCACGCTGGCAAGGTCGTTTGGGATTTGAAACTCTACAGAACAGATGTCTTTTGGAAGTGGACATTGAAAATAATATACAGATGCATGACCACCTTAGGGATTTTGGAACAGCTCTTGCTGTGACCATGTCGCCTCTTCGTCTTTGGCACTGTACCGACATGAATGCTATGTTGGAGCGTTTCCCTGTAAGTGCTCTATCATTAACATAATAGATTAGCCAATAAAAATCAGCGTTCAATTTTGTAATTTTTTAAAAATTACAAGTAATAACAAATATTTTTCAATTTTGTAATTTTTCTATCATTTAAAAAAATGAAAAGCAATGAATATTTATCAGGTACCAACTGTCCGAGGAATTAAGATGGTTCTTGATGATGATGTCGATACATGTGGCGGTATTGATATGAGCACCTTGCAACTTCTTGATACCGAAAATGCATTTTTGGAACGTATTTCGAGAAGGCCGATGCAGTTTCCAAGTCTCATATGGCTCCGCTGGAACAAGTGTCCCGATTCTTCCTTGGCTTCATGTATACTAGCGGAGAATTTAAGGGTTCTACAAGTATCCGGGAGCGAATTAAGAACATTGTGGGCAGACGAATCACAGGTAAATATAAATCCGTTCTGTTAACGTTTTTGAGTTTATCGCAATTAATATTTTAGTATAGCACCACATATTGTAAGAAGGATACGAAAGGGTTTTGTAAAGAGAATTGGGATTTTGTAGGCACCTCTGCAGTTGCGGGAGATAGAGATTAATGCTCCTCTCTCCAACATTCCAAAGTCGATCGGGCGGCTGAAGCACCTGGAACGCATTGTCGTCGGCAGTTTTTTATCAGGACGGGTTAATCTCACAGAATTGCCACAAGAATTTTGTTATCTGCAATCGTTGAAGGCCCTGGTGTTAGCAAAGTGCTCAAAACTGAAGCTACTGCCAGATTCTTTTGGTAAGTTAAGAGCTCTTCAACACATTGATCTCTCATTCTGCTGCAATTTGGAGAGGCTGCCAGATTCTTTTGGTGGTTTATGGAATCTCCAACACATCAATCTCTCAGAATGCCACGATTTGAAGAGGCTGCCGGATACCATTGGTAATTTAATGCGTCTCCAACACATCGATCTGCGGGGCTGTCATAATTTGAAGAGGCTACCAAATTCTTTTCGTAATTTATGGGATCTCCGATATATCAATCTCTCCGGTTGCTACGATCTGTTGAAGCTGCCAGATTCCTTCGGTAATTTAAGATACCTCCAACACATTGATCTGCAGGGGTGCCACAATCTGGAGAAGCTGCCAGATTCCTTTGGTGATTTAATCAATCTCCAACACATCAATCTCTCAAATTGCTATGATTTGCAAAGTCTGACAGATTCCTTTGGTGATTTAACAAACCTAGAACACATCGATCTCTCGGGGTGCCATAATTTGGAAAGCCTGCCAGATTCCTTCAGGAATTTAATCAAGCTTAAATATCTTGCTGCGGAGGGTTGCTCTAATTTAACCATTGAAAAAACACTGGAATTATCAGCAGGATTAGAAGTGGCACAACAAGAGTGCCTGCAGCAATTATATTTGAGTGATGAAGAGCATCAAAAAAGGAAGAGAGAGAGAGCAACATATGAAAAAAGGTTCATGGAGCAATTCTATTTGAGTTGATGAGCATCAAAAGACGAAGAGAGAAGATATCTGAAGAAAGCATGGAGGTGTATTTGGTAATCAAAATCAAGATGTGACGTTGATAATCAGGAATAGAAGAAACTCATAGATTATAATATTGAACAGATCAAAGAGCAAAAAATAAAGTGTAAGCTTTATGGCTGTAGTGTGGCTGCCAAACAGACACAAAGGATTATGTTTGAGCAGGGAGTAAAAGGTTTTGTAACGGCCAGTCACATGTTTGGATGTGTGGAGTGTGATGCCTAACAATTAAATGTTTAATGAATGAAAATGTTGGTATCGCTGGCCCGACGGAGGGTTTTAGACAGAAAGATTTTGCCATCATAATGTGCTCATTAATCTGAAGTTTTGTGCCCATTAATTTGATGGTGTGATCATTATAATGGCTATTTTAAGGGTTCATACTTTGTTTTATTGAAAAGGACTTCCAATAGATTTGATTAATGATATTTCTATAAAATTGTATTAGAGTCCTATTTTATGGAGTTACAATTGATTGGTGATATCTCTATGAAATTAGATATGGACCTTAATTTATAGAATTGGACAAATATTATACTTTTGGATTGGTTTATCAAATACATTTGATTTTTTTTATCGTAATTTAATAGATACTTTCCAAGTGAAGAACATTATTGACAATTGCATTACTTACTCCAACATGCTTCAACTTTCGAGATTTCACTCACATAAGATTGTAATTCTAGTTACAGAAGATTTTTTTGCTGACGAGTTTGGGTAAATGTGAGTTTGGGGAAATTGTGAGTTTGCTGACAAGATTTTGAGGACAGACAAGAGTTTGGGGAAATTGTTGGATGGTCATAGAGTCATCATTTGCATTATGGTTTACATTAGAGTTGGATGGTCATATAACTATAATTACATTATATGTAGATATTGTTGAAATAGAGATTAGTCATTATTTGCTTTTAGTTTTCTATTTAGATTTTTAGAGTAAATACTATGTCTTTGTGCATAGATTTATCTATGCATAGAATAGAGAAATTTGAAAGTCAATCTATATGCGAACATCACTCCGAAATTTGTTTTGCCAACCTATTTGCGAACTTCAATCCAATTTTTTTTAATCATAGACAACCCATATTCTGAAAAAATTGTGAATACAAATAGACATCCTAGTGCCTAACAGAGTGATCTTGTTATAAGTAGTTTGCACAAGCTGTACACATACAGGTCGTACCTGTTGGTTGGAGGGTGGTGTTTGCATGGAGTCCGGTTTTTTTTTCTTTAATGGAGGTGAGACTCATCCTTGTAAGGGTATATTGGCTGGTTGGCACTGAAAATAATTCAAATTACGTCATTCTTATCAAGTGGGGTTCTATGTGAATTTAATTATATTTTCAATAATGTAATATTTTTTTTTAATGATGGGTGTTAATTAATTAATATAATTATTAATAATTATGTTAATCAAATAAAAAAAATTGAAGGTGGATTTTGTATGTAAAATTTATGTTCGATTAACTTTCATGTAGATACAATTTCATTAATTGCATTATTTTTATACAATTTAACAACTAATTCTTGTTATTTGTAATCACTATTTATACATAAATTTTTAATTTAATTTAACAATATAAATTATGAAAAGATAAGGAATTTACATTTAGATTTAGGTGTTTTAGCAATTCAGTAGCACTTCCAATAGTGTAGTCTAGTTGAAATAGTGCTATCCAAACTTATGCTACCTAAATAGAGACTAAAGGAAACCTATGGAGTTTCCCAGCTCTTAAGTGTCCAAACTCTAACAACAACAACAATAGTGACAAAACCTTGGAGTTCCAACCTTAAGGTTCTAGTTCTAGGTTACTAAAAGACAATCATCCTCCAAGTTTCAATGTAAATAACCCCTTCTATCATCTCCAAAATCATGAAGCTCAAAATAACATAAAATAATAATATACACACCCACATAAATAATTGGACAACCCACTTACGAAGATAAGTTTTCACAATTAATTCGATTGATATCTCATACATCTAATATAACAAAAATTCCAATTGCATTAGTTTATATTTGGTAAGAATTAAATTAATCAAATTCTAAAATTACATGCAAATGAAAGGTAATTTATACCAAATTAAAGTTGATTGACCCTAAATGAAATGCAAATTCAAAGGTAACTAATGCAAATGAAAGACTAATTATAATTATATATATTTTTAATCCTTACTTCACCCATCATGCATTAATAGGTAATGACAACAATAATTTAATAGCCGCAACATGTACTAACTGATACTAGTGTATGCATGGTATGAGTGGCCAATGTACACATAGATTGTGTGTACTCATAACCATCACCACCTTTAATGCATAGTTCCTAAATGATCATAACCACATATGCAAGATGGTAATGCAATAAACACAACATTATACAATCTTACTAAGTCAAAATACATCAGTACCAATTGAACATGTTATACTCAAATTTATCCTTACTAAATTAAATAAATAATTTAGAGATGAAAGGAACCAAGTACACAACCAAAGTGCCATCTCTAATTCCCAAACAACATCTTTACTAGACCAAATTATCTTTCCTTCCTAACATACTTCCATCTTTTACTTCCTTGTGATGCACCTGCAACAATTAATTAATAAGAATATGCGAAATAGCAGAAATAATTGAACATAATCAACTTTTATATTGATCACGGGCCACTTCGAGGGGGCAACCTCCTTTGAGCAAGCTCAATACAATTAACTTCACCGTGCCTTCAATGACCTCAACACACACTTATATACTAAGTCTATGCCCAATACTATGAGTCAAAACCATGGGACATATAATACTACGGGACGACTTACAAAGCATATGCGTCCAATACTATGGGTCAATACTATGGGCTAATATAAACTACGGATCAACAAATACTACGGGACCACTTACAAAGCATATGCGTCCAACAACAATATACTAACATAGTAAAGAGAAGGGTTGACATAGGTTCCTAACATCCCCTCTCCCTTAGAAAAAGCTTTGTCCTCAAAGCTTTGGTTGGAGAAATTACTGCAGAATCTGAAGGAGTGGTTCCCCGGTAGCATCCTCGGGTTGCATTTCGGGCCACTGACGCCTTTGGAGTGTCAAGGAGGATTGCTTGGAAGGCTGTAGATGAAGAAGAACCCTGTCAGCTGCGTGGAAAATGCGCTCAGAACAGTGCTGATCGACTTGTTGTTTCAGGCGAGTTCTGGCCATGTGAAGATTGTCCTGCAGAATGAGAAGAATATGATCGCGGGTGCGAAGAACCGAGTCAATTTCCTGAACCGGGGAGCTGCTAAGGGTGTATGGAAGAAGAACTGGCGGTGTTTTTCCATAGACTGCTTCATATGGTGTCCTTTGAGATGTGGTATTGTACCATCAGAGCGCTGCTAGGAAAACCATAGAAATAGTTGGCCAAAGCTGTGTAGGGATGGGAAAGGGTTTGAGCAATCCCGAAAGGAGTGTCGTTTCACCCTTGTTGACTTGGAAATTATCATCGTCAGCCACCATCTGTTGAATTGTCATTTTTAGTCCCTGCCAAAAGAAGTTACGTTGTTCCCGGTCAGACATTTTGTAGAACCCAGAGTGCCCTGTTGATGAAGAAGCATGGAGTTCATAGAAGAGAGAGCCCTGTTGAACATATTGCAACCAATTTGGAACAAGCAGAGAAAGAACTGTAAGAGAAACTGGGTCATCAATTGTGCGAGAAGGAGCATCTTCCACCATATTGTCCTTACCCTTCTTGTAAGTGATCACATAGGGATAACCCATGAGTTGGATAACCCATTTCAGGTGTGTTGGGGAGGAGACCCATTGTTCCCGAAAATTTTCCAGACTCTGGAGATCAGTCTTGATGCAGAAATAATGCCCTAATAGGTATGGCTGCCACTTCTGTATGACATGCAAAATAGCCATCATTTCCTGTTGAGAGGTAGATGTGGCTAAATTCTTACCGGAAAGGTCTCTTGAAGGCAGCAAGCGCATTGGTTCAGCAAAGATACTTGCATATCTATCCAAGGAAGTAGTGGAGACTGTTGATGGGTGCATCTGAATGGAATTGAGCTGAGCGATGACACCATGTGAATTCTTCTTAAGGATTTTTTCCAGGCGATGTGAACTGATGATGCAGAGAGACCCTGGTTGTAAGCCCATAAATTTGTGTTGTGCCCCATTGACTTTAAACTGCATCCAAAGTTCAGCAAAATCCCATAAGATGGGGCCAAGTGTGCGTAACCATTGAATGCCCAAAACCACATCACATCTGCCTAAGGACAAGGCAAACATGTCAGAGCGTAGGTTATAATCTTCCATAGAGATACGCACATTGTGACACTTCCCTTTGCAAGGTAAGGTGCCCCCATTGGTAGCCATGACTTCAAAGTTGGAGCAAGGATGGACAAAACAATCAGCTTGTTTGGCAATCCGAGGGTCAATGAAGTTATGAGTGCTACCAGAATCAATGAGTATGGTAAGAGGGAGCTTCTTGAAGTATCCCCTGACCCGCATTGTTTGTGGGGTGGTGACGCTGGTTACAGCATGGAGAGAGATCTCGGGTGGGTCGTCCTGAGATGGGGTGTCAACAGGCGGGTGTTGAATGTCGACCTGATCATCTACTGTATCTGTAGCTTCTTCACCAAGTTCTAAGGCAGGCGGAGAATCCACATCCAAGAGATAGAGCTTTTGTTGAACACATCGATGTCCCCGAGTGAATTTCTCATCACAATTATAGCAAAGCCCTTTTTCTCGGCGTGCCTGTATTTCTATTTCAGACAAATGCTTGATAGGAGTTGGTTGAGGAGAAGGCGTGATGGGAGGTCGTTGGGAACCCATATTTCTGAAGGGAACAAAGGTGGGTTTGGAGCGTTGTTGAGCTGCGATCTTGTCCTCAGCCAGCTTAGCCAACCCTAGGACTTCCATCATTGTGTTGGGACAAAACATTTTGACCTCTGAGCGGATTTCATCCTTGAGACCACTGATAAAACAACTCCTGTAGAATTCATCGGACAATCCTTCTGTGTGATTGGCTAGTTTCTCAAATTCCGTCTGATACTCTTTCACTGTGCCAGTTTGGTGAAGTTTAGTGAGTGCTCCTGTGAAGTCGTCAAAAGAACTAGGACCAAATCGTGACAAAAGGAGTTGGCAAAAATCTGTCCAGTTTGGCTCGGGATGAGCTTTGATGTACCAACGGTACCATTGAAGGGATTCCTGTTCCAAATGAAAGGATGCAAGTGGAACTTTCGGAACATCAAAAGTATTATGCAGACTGAAATATTGTTCTGCTTGGTATATCCATCCAGTCGGATCAGTACCATTGAAGCGAGGAAAATCAAGGTTCGGCCCACAAAAATTGCTGGAAGAAGAGAACCCGGTGGCTGCAAAAGATTCTGGCTGTCTGGTAGTGTTCATCGCTGAATGCTGAAGATGGAGGCTGAGAAATTTTTCATCAAGATCCTGGAGTTTGGCTTGGATGGCTGCAAGTGCGTCCTCCATGGTTTTTGCTCCTGCACGGGTGACAACCATAACCAGGATTTTTTTTTTTCTTTCTCGGTTGACTGGGTAGGAAAACAAAAACAGAAACTACTTCAGTAAAGGAAAATCTGGACTTGGGAAAAAATCAGAAGGGTAATTGGGGTTTGAGTAGGTTTTGGACACTGTTGGATAGACAGGGAAGCAAAAATGAGGATTTCAGAAGCGGGGTGAAAGAATGGAAAAATTTGGCAGAGGGGAACAAAGAAGCAGAATTCAGAAAGGAACTATATGGTAAAATTTGAAGGTGATTGGGTGAAATCTGAGGAAGTTATGGCAAACCCTAAAAATAGACAAATGTGGGATTTCGGGCTTTGGGAAGGGGAATTGGGGATAAGGTCCTCAGGACTGAAATATGCAGAATGGGATGACAGGGGTTCACCGAAAATTTCAAGGGAAACAGAGTGAAAATAAGGGAGATATGGAGAAAAAACTGAATTTTATACATTTTTTTTTTTTTTTCCAGACTGGAGCAGCTACAGCTCGAAAGGGATCTGGAACAACGCCGAATGGATTGAAAACGGTTGAATCTGGAACGGCTTGCAAAATGGATCTGAAACGGCGCAGCAGTGATCGACAATAGTTCAGCTGAAAGTAGATATGGACCCCAGGTATGTGCGGCCTCCTAACAGTTCAGGGGTTTCACTCAGCCACCAATGCTATCTGACGGCTTGCGTATTGGGGCAGTACCTCTCACTCCACGGCTCAGGTAAAACTGATAACCGCTTTGCCACAAACGACAGCTCTTGGTTTACCTCATGGGTGGGAACTAGTCAATCAGGTAGGGGTCGTTGCCCTTTTCACTGGCAGGTCCTCTCAATGGGCCAGCTACTTCGGGGTTCCTGTGGTACTCTTCACAATGAGTGTTAGGGCTTATGCCCAAGTACTTCCCACAGTTAAGCGGATAGGGATTATTCCCAAATCCGAACTTGCAACAGATGCGAAAAAAAAAATTTGGCAGAAATTTCACCCAACGAGCCCAAGAAAGTGCTTTGATACCAGATGTGATGCACCTGCAACAATTAATTAATAAGAATATGCGAAATAGCAGAAATAATAGAACAGAATCACTTTTATATTGATCACGGGCCACTTCGAGGGGGCAACCTCTTTTGAGCAAGCTCAATAAAATTAACTTCACCGTGCCTTCAATGACCTCAACACACACTTATATACTAAGTCTATGCCCAATACTATGAGTCAAAACCATGGGACATATAATACTATGGGACGGCTTACAAAGCATATGCGTTCAATACTATGGGTCAATACTATGGGCTAATATAAACTACGGATCAACAAATATTACGGGACGACTTACAAAACATATGCATCCAACAACAATATACTAACATAGTAAAGAGAAGGGTTGACATAGGTTCCTAACATTCCTATCCATTCCTCTGCTGGAAAATTCTAAAGTGTCAACTATATTGACCTAACCCCGAATATAACTTGTAAGTGGAAGCATCAACTAAATCAACTTAACCTACCCAACATACAACTAGTAGTCATTATCACAGGACTTGGGGAGCATGGCTTAACACGACCCTCCTATCAACTTTAGGTTTCAGAGGATAAATAAGGGGTAATACCCCCACCCCTCCTAATGGACCCTAGACTAGGGTCAACACCCTATCAATAATCATAGTATGATGCTATTGTCATTTTTAGAGTTGCATTATCAAATTACTAGTTTGAGCAACCTAATTTCCTGTAAAAACATGTAATAGCTCACATATCATAGGGATGTACTGAATTAACAATCAATTCATGAGCTAATGCTTCATAGGTTACCCTTTTCTCTTTTGATGTTAACAACATCAAGGTCATTTTGGTATCGCAAATATCTGGTTATTCCCGAAACCATCTTTGTTGTTCTCTAAGCACTCTCTCGAATTGGGTTAAGCAACACTCTACCAAACCATTGATGCCAGGCATTATAGCCACTTATTGTATTGAAGATCATGTGAGTTGTGTTGTTGAGCTGTGTGGCATGTTCATTTTGTTTCTAGTACACGTGTATTTGTTGAGAAGCAGGTGGCCTTGACACCATAACAAGGCATTCAAGTCTAGATAATAGTTGAAGAGGCATGATTTCAGCATGTTTGTAATTGAATGTTTGTGATTGCAAAGAGGTAAGACATTCTAATTTTTAACTTGAGGATCATCACTAGCAAACATTGATTTTTTTGTAAGTTCGCTTGCAAATTATGAGTCAAGTTGTTTGTAAATGGGTGCATTCTCACTTGAGATCAACATCCATCATTCTTCTGAATTTGAGATTGTTGAGTCTTAATTGTAAAAGGGTAGAGCTGCAAGATGTTGAGTTACGGATTTGTCCATATTTTCATCACCCATCGACATATATTTCATCCCTCTTCTTCCTATTATTATCCATTTATCATTCCATTTTCCATCCATTTGCTGCAACTGCCCGTAAAATACCATATTACTCCCATTGATGCTTTAGTGGTTAATAATGATTATTTTCCTTTATTTTTGATGAATTGAAGACTATTATTCATAATTTTACTGATGATGGTTTGTGGAGTGATTTTTCATATTAGCAACAACATCACTCATGGTTCAAGCCTCAAAAGTTGGCATGCTAGCACACGTCCACATGGATATTCTCAACATGGTTTCATTCCTAGGATTGATTATGTGGATTTGTGATTTCAATTCGTGCTCAATTCCAACATGGCAGCTTCCAGCTCATGATCAAATGGTTCCAACCAAAAAAGTGTGCCAAATAAGAACACATTGATTTGCGTCGTGATTTGCAGGCATATGGAGAATAATCTCAAAAATCTGGGACATGGGTTTTGTGCGTAATGGACTCAATTACCTGACTTGTGAGGAAATCGCCAAACAAAGCCATGGTTTGAGATATACAACTAGTTCTCTAAATGTGTAATTCACAGATTTGCAGTTACGGTCAGTTTTCAAATTAGCAAATTTGTTGAAACAGATTCCAAGTTGGGAATTCGGTTCCTCATCCTCATGAATGACTTTTATGTATAAATATTTAATCAATCTCATGGAGAAGAGGGGGGAGGAAAGAAACCAATGTTATGTTGTAGAATTTGATCCAGACTCTGTTATAATAATTTCATTATGATAATACATGTTGGCAGTTTCTTAATTCTGGAGTTGTAGACTTTCATTGTGGAGATCCAACTTTGCTCAGTGGAGGAAAGGCCCTCTTCCCTGAGCAGATGCTGATAATGTTGATTGTAAGTGTGTGAATTTCTTTATTATTTAATTCTTGCTTTCATTCATTGTTATGATTTATCATTGTTGTTTTCATGTTAATTTCTTTTTGATAGATCGTTGGCTAACATAGCACTTCTTTTAGACTTATGTAATTAGATCTTGCTTCATAATAATTAATTTCATTTGAAGTGTGATTATATTTACAGTTTGGTTTCATGAATAGGTTTTAGGCTTGATTTCTTTTCAAGAAGGTGTGATCTAGTTTACAAAGAGTTTCAATTCCATACCAATAGATCAATAGTGTCAGGTAGGAATTATGCTTGCATAGATCTTGCACGATAGCTTTGAAATAAAATACTTCCTCGGGTTGATAATTTATGTTCTGGTAGCATCAGCTGTTTAATTAATTAGACAATTAATCTTCCCAACACAAGAGAGCCGTTCTCCATTTGAGTGAGTCCTTAATCACATGGAGAGAGTAAATGACTTGGTAGAGTTATTGAACACTCTACTTCTCTCCTCTGTCGACAACATTGTCATGGTCAATGAGACCACCCACACTTAGATTTGAAATTAATCACAAGACACTCTTTAGTTTATACAACTTGAGTTTGTAGCTTCATCAAGAAGAAACACATTCTGAACTTGTTTATGTTTAGAAGAATCCTCTTTATGGTTCCGTTCAACAACCCGCATAGAGTGATGCAACTTCAGAATCACATAAGCAAATTAGTGGCACCCCATTTGAAGCAAAATAAAGTGAAGATGAAGTTATGCGTACAAAGATTCAGATTGCACTTCTGAAGTCGATTATCATACCTTAGGAAGATATTAGCTACAACAAGCACATAACCAGTCTTGGATATGACAAGGAAGTGACAGTTCACATTCTGGATTTGTCGAAGCCAATCCAATTTCATAGTGATGGATTCCTCCATGAGAATCCATCTTCATCCATTCCAATTCATATTTTGACATGCCAACAGTGTGATCGAGTTGGCCACATGACAGATCAGTGTTTTAATCTTCATCCTTGTAACCATTATGGTAAGCACACGCATTCTTCAGGCATATGCTTCATTTTGAACATACTTGCAAGAGAGAAGATTCAGTATGGGAAGATCGCTTCTTGGCAATAGTCGTCAACACCCAAGAAGATATATATGTCATACCGGATAGTTCATTCACGAGTAGTGACACATCTTACAATTAATAGATCTTTTTCTCCTCACATTGTTCCTGATAAGGGGGGTGTTAGGAACCCATGTCAACCCTTCTATTTACCTTGTTAGTATATTGTTGTTGGACGCATATGCTTTGTAAGTCATCCCGTAGTATTTGTTGATCCATAGTTTGTATTATTGTTGTTGGACGCATATGCTTTGTAAGTCGTCCCGTAGTAATTGTTGATCCATAGTTTGTATTGGCCCATGGTTTCTATTGACACATGGTATTGACCCATGGTATTGGCACCTAGACTTAGTATATAAGTTTGTGTTGAGACCAATGAAGGTACCGTGAAGTTATTTGTATTGAGCTTGCTCAAAGGAGGTTTCCCCCTCAAAGTGGCATGCGATCAATAAAAATGATTCTGAGTTATGTTATTTCTGCTATCTCATGTATTCTCATTAATTAATTGTTGCAGGTTCTTCACATCTGGTATCAGAGCACTTTCTTGGGCTCGCTGGGTGAAATTTCTGCCAATTTGTTTTTCCGCATCTGTTCTAGGTTCGGATCTGGGAATAATCCCTATCCGCTTAACTATGGGAAGTACTTGGGAATAATCCCTAAAACTCATTGTGAGGAGTACCATAGGAACCCCGAAGTAGTTGGCCCATTGAAAGGACCTGCCAGCGAAAAGGGAAACGACCGCTATGTGATTGAGTAGTTCCCACCCGTGAGGTAAAACAAGAGTTGTCATTTGTGGCAAAGCGGTTATCAGTTTTACCTGAGCCGTGGAGTGAGGGGTACTGTCCCAATACGCAAGTCGTCAGACAACATTTGTGGCCGAGTGAATCCACTAAACCAATAGGAAGCTGAACATACATGGGGTCCATCTCTATTTTCAGCTAAATTGTTGCCGATCACTTCCATGCCGTTGCAGATCCATCTATTTCAGATCCATTCTGAAAGTCGGTTCCGATCCCGCCATTTTCGATCCATTTTGGGTCGTTCCAGATCCCGCCGTTTCCGATCCATTCCGAAAGTTGTTTCAGAACCATTCTAAAAAATAAAAAAATAAAAGACCCATATCTCCATTTTTTACCATATCTCCCTTGTGTTGACTGTGTTTTCCCTTAAACTTCATTGACACCCCTACAATCCCATTCTGCATATTTCATTACTGAAGACCCTATCCCAAATTCCACCTCCCAAGACCAGAAATCTCACATTTGTCTATTTTTAGGATTTACCATAACTCCTTCGATTTTCACCCAATCGTCTTCAAATTTTGCCACCGTGTTCATTCCCTATTTCTGCTTCTTTGTCATTTTCTGACAAATTTTCTGCTTCCCTATCCATTCCAAAGTGTCCAAAACCTAGTCAAACCCCAATTACCCATCTGATTTTTTTCCCAAATCCAAATTTCCCTTTACTAAATAATCTTAGGTTTGTGTTTTTCTACCCATTCACCAAAAAAAAAAAAAACTCCTGGTTATGGTTGTCACCCGCATAGGAGCAAAAACTATGGAGGAAGCACTTGCAACCATCCAAACCAAACTCCAGGATCTGGATGAAAAATTTCTCGGCCTCCAGCTTGAGCATTCAACCATAAAAAACAAACAACCGTCTGAGTCTTCATCAGACAATGGGCTATCTTCTTCCAGCAATTTCCGTGGTTCGAAGCTTGATTTTCCTCACTTCAATGGTACTAATCCGACTGGATGGATCTATCGTGCAGAACAATATTTCAGTCTGCATAATACTTTTGATGTCCAAAAAGTTCCACTTGCATCATTTAATTTGGAACATGAAGCCCTTCAATTGTACTGTTGGTACATCTAGGCTCATGACAAGCCAAAATGGACATATTTTTGCTAACTCCTTTTGCAACGATTTGGTCCTAGTGCTTTTGATGACTTCACCGGAGCACTCACTAAACTTGTCAAATTGGCATTGTGAGAGAGTATCAGACAGAATTTTAGAAACTTGCCAATCACACAGAAGGATTTTTTGATGAATTCTACAGGAGTTGTTTTATCAGTGGTCTTAAGGATGAAATCCGCTCAGAGGTCAAAATGTTCTGTTGTATTGGAGAAAACTCAGTATGGCTTGGGGTAGACCACAACAGACAACTGACTACCAAAAATCAAGTCAATTCTCAGAACTATGCTATATAAATGACAATGCTAAGATAATGGATAATGTAACCAACCTCGATCCAAACGTTTGATGTAGATCCCCGTTGGAGCTTTTCAATCCGTGCACTTGAATCTGCAAATTAGTCTTGACAGCTAATATACAACAAGTTCATATAATATATAAACGGCATTAACATCATCAATAGCAATGGCCCATGATATAACAAGTAAATGCAACCCAATGTAAGATAAACAACATTTACAACATTAATGGACGAGAATATGAGTATTTCTATTAATAAACAAGAAGAAGTACAATGTGATACGACCTCTTGCTCACAACCAATCTGAACCAAGATCTGGATCAATCCACTTGTGCCTCCACCACTTCAATCCTCCATGAATGGAAAACTCAAACTATGGTAGGAGTTTGGAAGGTGAACATAAGGGGTTCACAACTACAAGGATCAATGAGTGTAGACTCAAGATAGGGCAAAAATCCACTAGAGTTCTCTTTCTCTTCTTTCCCCTCCCGTCCATAAGCCATATGTGCTCAATATATAGTCCTCTCAAAGGTAAGTGAAAGGAAACATCGAGGCGTTTCTTTGGCAGATGGAGAGTCAAAGCTCACCCAATGACCGCTTTTTGGGAGTAAAAAGTAATTAACTAGTGATTTTTACCATTTTACATGCTACCTGCGGGCTATAGTGATGCAACTCGTGGGTACACTGGCTATAGTGATGCAGCTAGCGTACAAGGGAAAAAATAGGGAAAAATAGTGTCTGAAGGATATAAAATGGTAATGAGTCAGTGGAATGGATCCTCTAGGCCAAAGAGTGTTGATTCTCGCAAGGTGGAAGATTACGTTGTAACAGATGCCCCCTAATGTGTGAGGTTAGAGACTAATGCTATGATGGCCGAAATACATTATAAATCTCAGAAGTGGAGTAATGGATATACAAATGGAAAGAGCAGCTCACTCGTCATAATACAATAGTATCCCTGAATACATGTTGGTAGTACAACAATATGATACAATGGCCATGAATAGGAAGTACATAGTGAATATATGTCATAAGTGATCATAGCCATGATCCCTCTACAGTAAGATATGGTCTCCTGTTGAAAATGAAACAAGTGGTGCAAACTGGAGGTACAAACTGCTGATATCTGAGAGGTGATATCTTAGATGTAAAGTCATAGTCATAAGTAGCTTATTGAATGCCACTATCGCCTGGGATCTTCTACACAAGTCTTCGACGGTGCAAGTCCCATCAAGTGAATAAAGGAGTTGAGGTCGAACCTGATGTGACATCGTTTGATTACTGGTCAATGATGTATACCGTTAACAGACGTGAGATAACCCACCAATAATGAAAATGGGAATCAAGGAACAAAGCACAATCATTGGAGTGTGAATAGATGAGTTGAATTCGAACACTAGGATGAATCCATCGATCAAGGGACATTGATGTATTCCCAAAACTGTTGATGGCGAGAGAACCTGCCACTAATGACTGCAAGCCTCAAGGTACTCAACCGAACTCTAAGCCTCAAGTCCCGGAATAAATGGGTTGAAGTCAACGGAACGAGACTCGCTGGAAGGAGGGCATTAAGGAATCCACCATCCACCAGCACGAGGTACCAGCTACACTGGAAGATTTGGAAGAACTCAGGTGAAATAGACTGACTCAATAAGGATGGCCGACATGCAATAGTCAAGAGATATAAGGAGTGGCTGACTTTGGGTTTAGGACTTCCTTTAAACAAGAGCATGAGAAGATGGATAGACTCAGGAAGCATAGACTTGACATAAACTGTGCAATGCAAGAGGCATTACAAAGGGCTCCATGATGACTAGAAGCTTAACCAATCGGTGGAGTAAACTGAGAAACAAGTACAGCTCCTAAGGTCCAACTATAGTCCCGACTCATAATGTACGAGGTGGAATGAATGCTTTGTTCAAAGGTGACACAACAACTGCCAACAAGAAGTAGTAACCATAATCCCGTCCGACTTTTTGGAATATTTGATTTTTTTGGTCTTTTTCATATTTGGGAAAGCTTGAAAAAGAATAAAATTGCTTATAGTACAACAAGTGAGGGAACGAGTGTCAAATAGCGAGCAAACTAGTTCCAAGCAGTGGAACATACCTATGATCAATGGAAGGAAGCATGTGCAGGATGTGGACACTTGGGGGAGTGTTTCCTCAAGGTAAAGGGTCATCAAGATGCGAAAGATAAATTAAGGCTCTGCTTGGCTTGGAAGGTAAAGTGCTCAGGCACATGGATAATAAGTGAGTAAGCGAGAGCCAGCACAAGGCTCAAGCGGAAAGCAGGATAATGCAATGCAATCACAACTTGACATAAAAGGAAAGTCCTTTTTCGTAAAGTTAGTCTCCTCACCCGAAAAAGTGTAAAACAATGAGAGAACTCTTCTAGTCACATATGACTAGAGTATACATTTTTCATAATTAATCCACAAAGGTCCGGAAAAGGGGTAAACTTATACCTAAGTGGATGTCGCTTCAAATCCTTTAACGAGTCTGAAATAACAAGTATACTCGGCAATCTTGTTTGATTTTGAAAAAGTCTAACAAGGGCTTAAAAAATACTTTATAAAAATCTTTTCCGTAAAGGTTTAACGAGCCCGAAAAAGTAAACTCGTGACCTCCTTACTATTTTTAACGAGCTCAAAGGAGATATGGAAGAATGCTCGTAATGAGAGCATACGAGTGTCAGGGACATGCGAGACTAGTTCCCAGCTCATGGGACAAAGCTATGCATAATGCAAGGAACATGAGCAAGATAAAGACACTCAAGGGGTGTCTACAAATTCGGATAGTAATAGGTTCAAATGCATCATAACAATGGGGAGGCCTAAACCTATATGCAAGATTCTGAATATGCCTGGCATGACTGAAGCAAATGTCGAAAAGGACCAGTAACCAAGTATAAGTCCAGCTAAGAATCCTGTCTCCAAGAAACATAAGTACCAAGATCATCTCTAAAACGTATGTAAAGAAAAATCTGATACAAGTCACTGCGGTAGAAACATTTTCAACTTCACTATTGTTAACCTCAGACATAACGTAGGTAGAGCTAACCACTGAAGGTGCCATAGTACCAATACCTGAGGGATCAAAATGATCATCTTCAAAATGAAGAGAAAAGCTGAAGGATGTGAAGGAATCTGCAGTGGAAAATTCATCATCACAGGAGTTGGAAATTCTAGAAGTAGAATCGAACTCATCAGGATCATCGATTTGCGGATCTATAGGAGAGTCTAAAGACTTGTCACTAGGGAATAAGACTTCAATGTCAAACCGGGGCTAGACAAAACTATGCCTGGATCAAAATGTATGGCAGGCTGTATTCTAGATTCATCTTGTTCAATAAGATCAAGGGTAGGAGGGGAATGAGATCTATGATAAAGATCCCCCACGGCTTGTCATCACCACCCATGGCCTCAATAAAAACTTCATCTGAAGGTAAAATACCATCGAGGAAACCATGTGAACAAGATAGGTCGACTGCATGCGCGGGCAGCATAATGGGATCTTCCTTTACTGTCCATGAAGAAGAGAGATCTGAATCTGCAATGGCTTGTTGAACATCTTGAGAAGCAAGCTTGATTGCAGACAAGGGCATATCCATTCCGATGTGCGAAACGTCTCCAGTCGGGGAACTCGTGGAAGGTGGATCCCACGGATCACTAAAATATGAGGTCCGGAAAGGTCCATTATTCAATGGAGGAGGTGCATTATTGGAAATGGTTTCAATCAAAGCAATGGGTGAAGGGAAATCATAAGATCCCATCAATGAAGGGTGCATACCGACACCCATGTTCCCAGTTTCCGGCTGAGAATCCTACGGGACTATGGATCCCGTGGATGCTGTGGAAGAGGAACTAACGAAATCCAACTGATTAATGGTCACAATCTTGCCTTCGTGAGGAAAGCAGATAACTCTGAATACAGTAGACGCGACAGCCTTCATGGCGTACATCCAATTTCGACCCAGTAAAAGGTTGTAGTCGATGGGCGCATCAACCACCTCGACTTCAATAGGCACAGACTTACCTCCCAAGGAGACAACAAGGGAAGGGATAATTCCATGCGGCTTAAATGACCAACCGTCGAATGCAGTGAGCGTGGTTCTAGACGCGAGTAGGGGAGGAGAGCCAAGAGCTTTCCAACAAGATAACGACATTACTGATGCGGAATCACCTTCGTCAACCATCGTACGTTTGACAAAATTCTGAAGGCACGCCACCTGGATTTGAAAAGCCACGTGGTAGGGTAAGCGAGGTTGAACATCAATAGTATCGAACTTGATAACACTGGGATTTCCCCCATCCTGAACTCCTAACGCACTCAAAAGGGCATGCTTCTGAGAAGGACAGGCCTGCAAGACTTCAAGAGCCGACATGGCACACGGAGTTTGGCCCAAATCTTCCACAATAGAGTAGTTATGGGAGGCTCGAGCATTAGGATTATGCGTAGAGCGCTTAAGAACACCTTTCGCTATTTGCGGCATATTAGAGGGCTTCTCGATATGCAAGGAATTGTCAGGAGGAGGGGGAGGCTCACTCCCCAAATTGGGTTGTGGTGCATCATAATCGCGTTGATGGGTAGCAACACTAACCTCTGACTAAACCATGTTCACACATCCATAACCACCAGTATTGGAAGAAGACGTTGCCGTCTCAGTAGGTCCATAACCAGTGGTGGGAGCATGCGAAGCCATGTTTTGATGATGAGGTAGGGGATCCTTTAATAGCAACTGGGCTCTGTGCCAAATGCTTCGATGCTTCTTCAATTTGAGGACATAAGTGAGTAAGATGGTCTTCCCCACAGAGCTTGCAAGGAAACTTCACCTTACGCCTAGGTTTATGGTCCTCACCATCATTTCTTCCTTCCCGGGGAGGGTTGCCATTCTCTTTACGGGGGGTATTGCGATCGCTATTGTTATTCCCATTATTTCCACCCTTACGATTGTTTCTCCCCTTTTTCTTACCACCAGGTTGTTGGTTACCTGATTGGTTCGTCGTTTGCACACTGTGTACATCAGACGACGGGGTGGAAGTGGACAAGGTGTGAACCTGTCCAGGAGTAGACTGGTTTAGTGACAAATTTTGCATTTGAGTAGCTACCAAATCTACAGGGCGAGTGCTTGCGGATCCTACGATGCCATCGGCATGCAGTCCAGGAACTGACAGAGGCTCATGACGTGTGCGCGGTGCATTAGGAATAATGTCATACAAAATGCCAGACTGAGAGTATAGTAAGTCTAACTGTTGGACTTTCAAGATGGCTTGTTCCTCAGTCACAATGCTGGACATCGAAACATCCTTAGCAATGTATGGGAGTAGAGACTTGAGGAACCATTCCAACAGGAACTCTGGAGGAATGTTAGCTTTCAATAACCTCTTTCGCCGATGCCACTCTTGAATGTGGTCAGAAATATGTGTGGCCTTGTTCTGACGGAAGGTGGATAAAAGTTCAGTATCGGTATCATAGTGAACCGACAACTGGAAATGATCTAAGAAAACCAAAGCGATCTCGTTTAAACCCCTATAAGTGTTTCCAGGAAACTCGACGTACCACTTCACGGCTGCCCCTGTGAGGGTGCGTTGAAATAGTCGCAATCTAACGGAATCGTGATTCAATGAGTTGGAGGAGCACCAAAGGTGAAATGTCGTGACATGATCTCCCGGATCCTCACCACCTTTCCCTTCAAACTCAAGAATGTCCGAAGGGAGCTTGGTAGGGACCGGGGACCAAGTAGGGTCATGACACATTGGATCATTCGTGAGCTTCGAAAGATCCGAAAGATTCAAGCGTGCAAGGAACGAGAGTTGAGGCTGGAAAGCTTGATTATAAGCTTCCATAAAAAGTTGGTTGAACAGAACCGAATTATAAGATGGACCAAAAGCTTGACCATGAGGATTAAACTGCTGATAATGAGGACCTGACAGACCATAAGCTTGACCATGGCCATAGGATTGATAACCTCCTCCACCCTAACCCATTTGAGAGTAAGCAGGTATATGCGTGTTTTGGGCACCATATTGGGGTGGTGGGTTGTACTGGTGGCCAGCACCGACTGTGTTGTAGTAAGGGTTGCCACCATAAGTATGGGGAATGTATGTACTATTCGTAGTGGGAATCAAGTTGTAATGACCATAATGGTATGATATGTTCCCACCCCCAGCATTAGGATTAGCTTGAGCAGTCGTGTGGTGACCAGAAGCATGAGATGTATTCCCAGCCCCAACATTGGTGTAACTAGTATTAGGTATGGTGGCATTATGTCCATGTGGATAAGATATATTCCCACCCCCTACATTGGAATTACTAGTGGCGGCAGTGGACGCAAAAGCATGCGGTATATGTCCACCCCCGTGGTTAGGAGGAGCATTAACATTTGCGAAAGTAGTCCTGGGTTGACGAGTAGCGGCATGTGTATTAGGTGGTGGATGGCGAGTCATGTTTTGAACAACGTTCCTATTAGGTTGGGAAATCCTAGGAGGTGGTCTTCGTCCAACATTAGCAATGTTAGGAGGATTATGACCAGTCCCCATACTATGTGTGTGAGTGGACAACGTGGTGCCCCCGGCGAGGGTAGTTCCCCCAGTGGGTATAGTATGGCTAACACCATGACTAGTGCCATCGTGACTACCAAATGTAGTGGAAGGATCAACTATACTATAATTAGGCATACCAAAAGAGAGTGCGGTTGGGTTGACTGTAGGATTAGTGTCGTCATGTAACTCTGGCATCCCGTGTCTATAAT
This sequence comes from Larix kaempferi, assembly GCA_027924585.1. Lineage (NCBI taxonomy): Eukaryota > Viridiplantae > Streptophyta > Pinopsida > Pinales > Pinaceae > Larix > Larix kaempferi. The sequence goes on from BSBM01000646.1 coordinate 761,019, forward strand.
TGTGTGGAAACGAAGGAACGAACGTGTCGTCCTGATCTTCATCCTCGCGTAAGGTTGGCATCCCATAAAGATAATTATCCAGATTCGAAAGATCGAACGGATCGTGTTCAAGTGGATTCGACCAAACTGAACCAGGTTGAGTCTTAGGTGGATCACCCCCCCACGCCTCACGAGGAATAGGGGAGTCTGCAGTGTTCTTGACTCTACCTGATGGATTCGTAGGTATATATTCATTATCAGAATGTGCAGTAGTCATGACGTCTCATACGTATGTCTCGTACGAATCCAAAGACTCAGAGGGAGCCCGTCGACATCCCCTAGCAACACGGTGTGAAAGCTCGGTAGGCTCTAAACCAGCCAACCGAAGGGATCGACGGAGAGTAGGGCTCTGCACCACGATATCTCCAGAGAGAATATATAATCAAAACATCCCCTAAAGGCCAACTATCGATAAAAAACAGTAAATCAAAAGCACACACCTAGAGAAACTACAGCCAAGAGAAGACAAATAGAGTGGCTAAATGAGCTCTCGACACTAGAGCCGGTATGTCTCACCTAGAAGAGGCTTGAGACTCCCAAACTATAGCCGGACGTAACAGAATCAGTTATAGAGACACCCAGGATTCACTGCGTGCACAGGGTCAAGTCCACTATACAAACACAATTGTGTTGTCCAATCCCTATCTGACTCAGGACACAAACAGCATAACCACTGCAAGTACCCTATGTGATACCTAGGTAAGGAAACTATGGCCACCGCAATATAACCAACGCTCAGGGGGACAGTCGCAGGTGGGATCCGTCGTATGGGCAGGGAAGCTGAGCCCAAAGCACAAGAGGACGAACCTCCGGTACCCCTAGATACGAACAAACCCTGGAAATATCTCCCACGTTCAGCCGGTATCAGAGGGATATCTCTTCAACCAACCTCCCGTGACCTCGTACTTAACTCTGGCTTGAGTAGAGATTCTTGAGAACACCAATATATACCATGGATTCCTCCACTCCTTGGTCAGACACCTAATGTTTCGTCTAGTAGTCTTGGATTGTTAACTCACAATGATCTATTCCAAGACTCTAAACCTATGCTAGTTGTTGTACCCTATAAATAAAATCGGTCTAATCAATTTTAAGATTAAGCGTTAATTTTAATGGCTATGATTACTCAAGGGATATGATCGTGAAACTAGTGATGTGTAAGACTCAATAGTATGCAAAATCGTCAAATCCTAGACTCATCTATCCAATGAAAACAATGCCACTAACATGCAAAATCGAACCAACGGTTTCGAAATAAATATGCAATCTTTTTATATTTTTCGATGCACAATCAGAATCTAAATGAAGGCAGAAAGCGCTCAATGCAAGATGCAATACATATAAGCAATTTTTTTTGTTGTTGTATTTTCTCTTATAACAAAAGGAAAATGCAAAACTATGTGTATTTTTGTATTTTTCAATATATGGAAATGAAAAATGCAAGCAAAATCCTACTATCTAGTCACTGATATGCCAAGGAGATCACTAAGACAACCTAGCAGATACCAAACAGTAAGACTCATCCAATGGAATGAGCTCAAAAGGAAAAAACCAACAAGGCTAAATCCAAAGATGGGTAAAACACCAACAAGGCTCAACCAAGAGAAAAGAAGAGTTCTGGTCACAACCAAGGCATGAAACAGTCAAGAAACAGGCCAACAAAGACTCATGATCAACCAAAACCAACCCAGCAACAACCAAAGGTCATAAAACAACCAAATCCGGAGTTGTACGCTACTGTCGAAGGAATACCTGCGGGTACCCGCGAGCAGCAGAGTAAACAGAGGCGGGTATACACGGGCAGAGCTAAGCTAGCCCGCGGGTGAGGAAAGGAAAATGGAAAATCTGAGAGTCCAATGGCTCAGAAAAAACAAGTTTTCTATAGTGTATCTCAGCGGCAAATAAGTGACACAGATCTTCGACAAACAACAACTCTAATTATGGACTAATGCTCAAATCCCCAAAAACGGATGTTTTCCCCCAGTGGAGTCTCCATTTCTATGTTGGAGAAAACTCGCTATGGCTTGGGGTAGACCACAATAGACAGCTGACTACCAGAAATCAACTCAATTCTCTGAACTATGCTATATAAATGACAATGCTAAGATAATGGAGAATGTAACCAACCTCGATCCAAACGTTTGATGTAGATCCCCATTGGATCTTTTCAATCCGTGCACTTGAATCTGCAAATTAGTCTTGACAGCTAATATACAACAAGTACATATAATAAATAAATGGCATTAACATCATCAACAGAAATGGCCCATGATATAACAAGTAAATGCAACCCAATGTAAGATAAACAACATTTACAACATTAATGGACGAGAATATGAGTATTTCTATTAATAAACAAGAAGAAGTACAATGTGATACGACCTCTTTCCGACAACCAATCTGATCCAAGATCTGGATCAATCCACTTGTGCCTCCACCACTTCAATCCTCCATGAATGGAAAACTCAAACTATGGTAGGAGTTTGTAAGGTGAACATAAGGGGTTCACAACTACAAGGATCAATGAGTGTAGACTTAAGATAGGGAAAAAATCCACTAGAGTTCTCTTGCTCTTCTTTCCCCTCCCGTCCATAAGCCATATGTGCTCAATATATAGTCCTCTCCAAGGTAAGTCAAAGGACACATCGAGTCGTTTCTTGGGAAGATGGAGAGTCAAAGGTCACCCAATGACCGCTTTTTGGGAGTAAAAAGTAATTAACTAGTGATTTTTACCATTTTACATGCTACCCACGGGCTATAGTAATGCAACTCACGGGTACGCTGGCTATAGTGATGCAGCTAGCGTACAAGGGAAAAAATAGGGAAAAATAGTGTATGAAGGATATAAAATGGTTTTGAGTCAGTGGAATGGATCCTCTAGGCCAAAGAGTGTTGATTATCACAAGGTGGAAGATTACGTTGTAACATCTGTCCCAACACAATGATGGAAGCCCTGGGTTTGGCTAAGTTGGCAGAAGACAAGATTGCAGCCCAACAGTGCTCCAAACCCACTTTTGTTCCCTTCTGAAATATGGGTTCTCAACGACCTCCCATCCCGCTAGCTCCTCGACCAAATCTTATCAAGCATTTGTCTAAAACAGAGATGCATGAACACAAAGAAAAAGGGATTTGTTATAATTGTGATGAGAAATTCACTCGAGGACATACATGTGTTCATCAAAAACTTTATCTCTTGGATATGGATTCTCTGTCTGCCTCTAAAATTGGTGAAGAAGCTCCAGATACAATGGATGATTAGGTCGACATTCAAGAGCCACCTATTGACCCCCCATCTCAGGATGACCAACCAGAGATATCTCTCCATGCTTTATTCGGCGTCACCACCCCCCAAACAATGAGGGTCAGGGGTTACTTCAAGAAGCTTCCTCTTATAATACTCATTGATTCTGGTAGCACTCATAACTTCATTGACCCCCGGATCTCCTAACAGGCTGATTGTTTTGTCCATCCTTGCTCCAACTTTGAAGTCATGGTTGCCAACGGGGCACCTTACCTTGCAAGGGAAAGTGTCACAATGTGCGTATCTCTCTGGAAGATTATAACCTGCGCTCTGACATGTTTGCCTTGTCCTTAGGAGGATGTGATGTGGTTTTGGGTGTTCAATGGTTAAGCAAACTTGGCCCCATCTTATGGGATTTTGCTGAACTTTGGATGCAGTTTTTAGTCAATGGGACACAACACAAATTTACGGGCTTACAACCAGGGTCTCTCTGCATCATCAGTTCACATCGCTTGAAAAATATCCTTAAGAATAATACACATGGTGTCATCGCTCAGCTCCATTCCATTCAGATGCACCCACCAACGGTCTCCACTACTTCCTTGGATAGATATGCAGGTTTCTTTGCTGCATCGGTGGGTTTGCCGCCTTCAAGAGACCTTTCCGGTAAGCATTTATGTATTGGAGAAAACTCACTATGGCTTGGGAATACCACAACAGACAGATGACTACCATAAATCTACTCAATTCTCAAAACAATGCTATTATAAACGACAATGTTAAAACAATGGAGAAATGTAACCAACCTCGATCCAACGTTTGATGTAGATCCCCGTTGGAGCTTTCAATCCGTGCACATCCAAGCACTTGTAATCTGCAAATTAGTCTTGACAAACAATATATAACAAGTACATGTGATATATGAATAACATTAACATCATCAATAACAATGGTCCATAATATCATAAGCAAACGAAACCCAATGTATAATAAATGTCATTCACACCATGAATGGACGAGAATATGAGTATTTCTATTAATGAACAAGAAGAAGTACAAAGTGATACGACCTCTTGCCGACAACCAATCTGAACCAAGATCTAGATCAATCCACTTGTGACTCCACCACTTCAATCCTCCATGAATGGCAAACTCAAACTAGAAAGGAGTTTGGAAGGTGAACATAACTGGTTCACAACTACAAGGATCAATGAGTGCAGACTCAAGATAGGGCAAAAATCCACTAGAGTGCCTTTACTATTCTCTTCCTCCTCCTGTCCATAAGCCATATGTGCTCAATATATAGTCCTCTCAAAGGTAGGTGAAAGGACTCATCGAGATGCTACTTGGGCAGATGGAGAGCCAAAGGTCACCCAATGACCGCTTTTTGGGAGTAAAAAGTAATAAAATAGTGGTTTTTACCATTTTACTTGATACCCGCGGGCTATATGGATGCAACTCGCGGGTACGCATGCTATAGTGATGCAACATGCAGGTAGGATAAAAAATAGGATAAACTAGTATCACTGAAGGATGAAAATGGATCTGAGTCACTGAAATGGATCCTACCGGCCAAAGAATGTTGATGCTCACAGGGTGGAAGATTTATGTGTAACAATTTAGCCACATCTACATCTCAGCAGGAAATGATGGCTATTTTGCATGCAGTATAGAAGTGGCAGCCATCCCTATTAGGGAATTATTTCTGCATCAAGACTGATCTCCAGAGTCTGGAAAATTTCCTGGAACAACGGGTCTCCTCCCCAGCAAACCTGAAATGGGTTATCCAACTCATGGGTTATGACTATGCGATCACTTACAAGAAGGGTAAGGACAATATGGGGGCAGATGCTCCTTCTCGCACATTTGATGACCCAATTTTTCTTACAGCTATTTCTCTTCTTGTTCCAAATTGGTTGCAATCTGTTCAACATGGATATCTCTTCTATGAACTCCATGCTTCGTCATTGACAGGGCACTTTGGGTTCCTCAAAACGTATGACCGGGAACAATGTAACTTCTTTGGCAGGGACTGAAAATGACAATTCAACAAATGGTGGTTGAATGTGATACTTTCCAGGTCACCAAGGGTGAAATGACACTCCTTTCGAGACTGCTCGAACCCTTGCCCATTCCTCCACAGATTTGGACAACTATTTCTATGGATTTCCTAGAAGTGCTCAAGTGGTACAATACCACATCTAAAAGGACACCATATGAAGCAGTTTATGAACAGGCACCACCAATTCCTCTTCCATACACCCTCAACAACTCCCTGTTGAGGCCTTGGATGTGCAGGGTATGCAAAGTGCTGGAATGGGTTTCTAAGCTCTCAATAGAGGGGGAAAACCCAAACTGAAAGGCTTCAAAAGGCCCTACACAAGGACAGTTCTATTCCCAGCCTGTTTGGTATAGTGATCTCCCACGGATATTCGGCCTCCACTGGCACTCTAAGATTTGATAGGTTTTGATCCAAAGGATCAGTTTTCAAATGAAGAAAACCTAAGTGTAAAAGTCTGTAAAGACTAATCTACTTGAAGGAATCTAAGCTAAGTTAGACCTATTCTAAGAAAGTGTTTTGGAATAAGTGCAGATCAGCTTGATATGTAAATAAATAAGATCATTTATCAATTAAACAAAAATGTATAAAGATCAATGACTTATCATGCTCAAGCTGTAATTAATTAATGAAAATCAACTAAGGGCAAATTTAGGTTGTTAAACATTCAAGACTTAATCTGTAACTGACATGTTAATTGAAAAATTAACACCTTTTGTAACTTACTGAAAGAATCATTTGCAGAAATTGATAAAATATTTTAATAGAATAAACTCTTTAAAACCTTCATAAACACATGAATCATGAGTAATGATAAACCAGAACTGTAGACTAATATGTTTAATAAATTGCAAATATTAAGACAGTGTTAGATAAACAACTTGGAGAAATCTCATTCATCAAATAAACTTGACAAAAGACAAAAGTGGATCTGAAAAATAACTTTACTGTATTCAATAACCAGTTTGCAAGAAACTACAAGCTTGTATCAAAACATAGCATCTCCAGCCTCTCCTGCAGATCTTATATCCAAGTTCCATCCTCCCTTGTCTATGAGGAATCATCTTTTTAAATAAGATTTTACAAAATAATAATACAAACAATAAATTCCCACAAACCAGGATTACAAAATAAAAGATAACCTAATGGCATAGAAACTCTTTCCGTTTGTCCCAAATCTCTAACAACTCATCTATAATCAGATAATTGAATGATTCAAGCCCCAGTTGGGTATTGCATTCGAATGTTTCCATCTCATTCTTTGCCAGCTTATGCCAAATTCGGATAAAGACTTGGATTTTACGTTCCAAGGAAACTGGTTTCCTGATCAACCGCTCCACATCATCAACTTTGACCTCTTCGAGAAGCTGGATTTGTTGTTGTGCTTCTTCACATTTGCACTCAATTTACTCGATCTTCAGCTTCGGTGGACAAGCATCTTCAATGAGTTCCATGGTAGGCAACTGGAGAACCATCTTGAAATTATCTGCTGCATACCATCGCCTGCTACAGATGGCTTGGGATTTCTTGAGAATATCTTCGACAGATTCATTGAGCTCAAGCCAAGTATTCAATGCACCTATGATTTTCTTAAATTGAAAGCTATTAAGCACAGGAAACCTTCAGGAGTGTCTTTGATATACCTCTGCCATTCACTAACGCTTTCATTTTCCTTCGAAGCTTCCAGCCTTCTGGCTTTCTGCTGTTCAAGAGCACTATACATCTTACCAAAAGTGATATGAGTCTCCCTGATCTCATCCAGAGGGAAAAATAGCTTCTCCAGATACTCATGATACTCTTTATTAACTTGCAGGGACAAGTCTTTGAATTCATGAGATGTCATCTTAAAGAAAGTGGAGGTAATTGCACTCACATTGTTTTTGCAATAAAGCAATTTTATGGATATTGGCAGAGTTTTATTTTGTACACCACGAAGTTTAACCTGCAAAGAGGCATTGCCTCGCTCCAAAACTTCTATCCTGTCTTCCGAGATCTTCCTAAGATCAACAACATAGGTTTCATGCTCCTCCTTGGTCTTTAACAATTCTTCTTGCAACCTTTCCACTTCTTCCTTTTTCTGATCCATTTCCCTATTCAGTACCTGGACTGAATCAATATTTGCACCTACAAATGCCTCTAAAGCTGTGGTGGCTTCAATTGCTCCTATCTAGGGGTCATTGGAATGCTAATCCCATACTATCTTATTAGGAACAGACACTTCTAAGCCATCCTGATCAGTGTTTCTCTTCTTACCCCTTTTAACCACTGCCTTATTATCCTTACTGTAAAAGTAATGTCCAAGAGGGACTACTTCATCATCTTCCCATTTAGTTATTATTTCCAAAGTAATTGAAATAACATTTTCTGTTGAAACCAATGAAGGAGTCTGAGTGACCATGGAATTGGGCATGGGCATAGTAACTTGAGGAATAGCCATAGGGGTAGAAAAAATTTGACGAATTGATGAGAGAATAGTTGGGGAAGGGATTGAAGTGAAAGCTTTAGAAATAGGAACTTGATCATCATTAGCCAATGGTGGTAATGGATAATGAATTGAGGGTGATTCTTTTTCAATACGTAATGATGAAGTGGATATGGGTAATTGCAGGGGGACAGTCGAAGACTAGGCTTCTGCAAAATAGATGAAGGGGTGGAAAAAGAAACTGAGTTACCAAGAAAAGGGGTGGCTCTATGAGTCAAAGTATGGAACAATTGGGAAATAGAGAATGGTGGCATCACCCCTGTAGGTAGAAAATAAAGATCCTGAATAGATGGTAACAACAATGATGGAATTGTGATGTCGGGGGAAGTAGTAGTGAGTTCTAAAACTTGTTGATCGGGATCACAATGATCCATTTCAATAGTGTCCAACAGGTCTGTGACTTTCTGTGAGTTGTGTATCACTTCTCCAGTAATTTATTCAATAACCTTGTCAGTTACCTTCTCAGTAACTTCTTCAGTCACTTGAACTGCAACATGTGGCTCATCTTCAACATCACTGTCAATAAGATCAACAATAGGTACTTTTGATGTAGAAACCTGAACTTTCTGTCTCTTGGGAGGGTTACCCTCAGCCACTATCAAATCATCAACTACCTGCAAAATTGCAGCAATCACTTGAACATCCATAGTGACCTTGGGTGGTTCCACTGTCTGAGTGCCCAATACTGAAGTCAATTTTGCTAACTGCTGCTAGAAATTCTGAGAAGTCTGCAACAAGGATTTAACCTGCTCGGTTGTTTTCATATGAGAAGGTTCCTCCATGGGAGTTTTACCTTTGTCTCCATCTGTATAGGTAATCATCAGAGGGGCATTAGCCTACTGAATTTGCTTTTGTTCTCTATCCCTTCTAACTTGCTCAATAAGGTTCAACTCCATTGTTCTTTGCCTATAGACTTGATTCTTTATTTCTTTCTGATATGCCATAATCTGTTGCTGCTCATCCAAGCTTTTGGCCCTTTCCAATACTTCAGGGAAAGTGTTCATCCCTTGATAGATGGAATCACTTGGGGAGTCTTCATGGACATAGTCCATTTTCTTGTGATATTGCTTGAAGTGTGCATCCACGAATTTATTAGGATCATGATTTCTTTTGGGTGCTTTACCTAACTTCAAAGGAGCCAGCTAATCACCAAGCACTGTAGCCCAATTTGAGGTAGGAATGACTAGTGGGCCAAGGTTTAAGGAGAACTTAGTCCAGCCTCTCATTTTAGGACTAGTGAGCTTCTTGTATATTCCATCAGTGACAGTCTGATAGGACACTTCTTGAATAACCAACCTATCAAGTACAATTCTTGGGAGAAGGTTAACAATGTCACTTCCCCAAACTCTGATGTATGAGAAGGACTCATAAACATACCAATCTCCAATGGTATTGATGAATGTTCTGGCATCAACTGAAAAGGTAGGAGATTTCTGTTTGAGAATTTTGAAATAAATAGTGCCCATGAAATGGTCACAAATTTCATAAAGCAGGGGCACATAATTACTTTCTCACAATGCAGAATGGTATATATGGACAGGTGGAGCCTCATGGGTCCAGTTCCACCCTAAATTAGGATATTGAAACTCAAAACAGAAGACATCAAGGATGTAGGCTGATACGTAAAAAATGTGGCTTCTTTTAGGCAGGTGCCTTCTAATAGTTTTGAATTATTGTTTTAAGTTCAGAAGACATAATAGATGCCCATGGAAAATATTCACCTGTAGTCAATACATGATGGGCTATGGGAGCCCATTCGGCTTTAAAAAATGAACAATTGGGGAGACCAAAAAGCCTGCAGAGCATGGCTGCGAGTAAGGAGTAAGGTTCCTTGAACCAAGTAATCGGATAAAGGTTATCGGCCTTCGGCACAAAACTTCTAGGTTTAACCATCCAGGATTTCATCATTTCATCAAAATTGAACCTGGTCTTAGATGATGTTATGAATTCAGGGCTAATTGTTTGAGCAGCCAGCTTAAGAGCAAAGGCTCTAATAAAAACTTCAGCACGAAAGGTAGCCAATTGCGACCCTGAAGTGTCATTAAACGATCGGTTTTTAGGGTTAGCGTTTTCTAGAATCCACTTGACAGGATCAGTATAAGGTAGGACAGCAGGGCGAGCTACAATAGTGATGAATTTGGGAAGCCCTAATTTTTTCATAGGCAGGTCGGTCTTCCTTGATGTCCGATAGGTCATCATTGTCAAAGATTTCATATATTTTGGCCCAATCCACTTGATAGGTTTCAGAGACTCTTCAACTGGTGTCTAAGAAAATGCCAAAGTTGGGGTCTTTGGTCAGTGAATCCTTGTGCAGGGTCTTAGACCGAGTATTTTGAGACATTTCGGCGAGGCTTGGGAAATTCTGGTAAATAAATAAAACAAAATCAAAACCAAACCATAAACAAGAAAAACCGTAAACAACGAATGCGAAAATGACAGCAAACCAACCTGATAACAACTGAAAAAATGTGAAGGTGACCCTGGTAAGAAAATGGCAGTAAAATCCACGTAGGAGCGTAATTTTCCGACAGTAAAAATGATAATGAAAATAGAAAAATCATGTATTTATGGTTTTTTTCGGTCTGATCAAATCTGGGCCGCACATTCAAAAGAAATGAGTGGCTAAGATTAACCCCTGGGGGATGCGGGATCGATTTGGAAATCAAACTTTGTTCAAAATTCTCGAAATCCGAAATCCAAAAATCCGGGTTGCGAGTTTCGGGTTTTACAAATTTCACAAAATAAACATACGAGTTTTCCGAAATCCGCAACCCGAAATTTCGGGTTTCGGGTTTCGGAAACGAAAACAAACATAAAAAATGGATAATTTTTTCCGCAACCCGCAATCCGCAATTTGCGGGTTTCGAAAACACACAACGCGGTTTATTGGCACAACGAGTTCCCGCAATTTGAAATCCGAAATTTCGGGTTTCGGGTTGCGAGATCAGAATTTATTAAAATATTTACACGGCCTTCCTGCAACCCGAAATTGCGGGTTGTGGGTTTCGGGTTGAGGAAATCGTAAAAGAAAAACAAACGATTCCCGCAATCCGCAATTGTGGGATTGCGGGATTTCAGGTTTCGGGATTTCGGGATTTGCAATGAGAAAATGATTTTTTGGCAAAATTCTAAGGTTTTATGCAAATCAGGAAACAACCAGAAACTTAGAAATCTTCAAAGGAGAAAATAAAGATAACTAAACAAACCAAGCAAAGGCGCATGATTGCCATAGCAAAGCAAAATTTTAAAAATTACCTAAATACCTTTATATTTACAAAATGGGGCTCCCATGCTCAGAATGAAGCATGGGATCTGTTGTACCTACAACACTCCCTAGTTCATGCAATTGACTCAGTTCTTTGAAACCGCGATCAGATTCTTCTCATTCTGTAGGACAATCTTCACATGGCAAGAATTCGACTGAAACAACAAGCCGATTAACACCATTCTGAGCGCACTTTTAACGCAGTTGATATGATTCTTCTTCGTCTACATCATTCCAAGCAATCCTCCCTGAAACTTAAAAGGCGTCAATGGCCTGGAATGCAACCCGAGGATGCTACATGGGAACCACTCCTTCAGATTCTGCATCAATTTCCACATCTAAAGCTTTGAGGACAAATATTTTTCTAAGGGAGAGGGGATGTTAGGAATCCATGTCAACCCTTCTATTTACTTTGTTAGTATATTGTTGTTGGATGCATATGCTTTGTAAGTTGTCCCATAGTATTTGTTGATCCATAGTTTGTATTATTGTTGTTGAACGCATATGCTTTGTAAGTCGTCCCGTACTAATTGTTGATCCATAGTTTTGTATTGGACCATGGTTTGTATTGACACATGGTATTGGCACCTAGACCTAGTATATAAGTTTGTGTTGAGACCAATGAAGGTACCGGTGAAGTTATTTGTATTGAGCTTGCTCAAAGGAGGTTTCCCCCTTGAAGTGGCCTGCGATCAATAAAAGCGATTCCGAGTTCTGTTATTTATGTTATCTCGTGTATTCTGATTAATTAATTGTTGTAGGTTCTTCATAGGAGGATGATGAATATTCATAAACAAGAGAGCGAGAACAAGTGAACAAGAACAAGCGAGCTTGCATCAGATCTAGACACTAGAACAATTTACCTGATCTAGGAGGATCTATTTGACTAATCCAAAATAAAGTCTTCAAATCCCAAACAAAACCATGCCATGGCGTAGGGATTGTCAATACCTTTTCAGTGACATTCATTTCGCCTCAAATGGACTCCAGACGGCCAAGATATCGCATTCTGAAATATTGACATGACATGTAGAATTTGGAAAAAGGGGTGCCACGTGGCTTATACGGCACTGATGTGGCACACTCACAGAGCGCCACATGGCAGGTTGCAGGTGACTTGGAAATGGTGAGTTGGAACATATGTGGACCTACTAGTATTCGACATGTGGCAATTGGAATGCATGTTTGGAGGACAAGTGGACCAACCAGAAACTGCCATGTGGCAGTCCGGTTAGCCACCTAATTGTTCAATTTACCAAAAATAATTGTTGCGAGGCCACGAGATTCGAGATCGCGACCTAATGAACACATTCCCAATGCCATACCATTCTTCCACGGGTGATCCTTATTATGGCATATGGGAAATAATATGTTTGAATTTGAATTGTTGTATATTTGGAAAAAAAGGCAGGTTGAGGGCTTATCCCCCAGCCACATTATCTACATATAACCACATGGAACTATAGACCCAAGTTTTGGTGGAACCACCATATCATTGTATAGATGTTCCATGTTAAAATTTCATGCCATGAATTATATCCAAAGTTCATGGGTATGATCTATTTGTTATGGGTATGATATATTCAATAAAAAAAATTTGTTATATATAACATAAATCTCAACGGAGGAGAGGTCTGTGGATTTGAATCCGCAACCTCCTCCAAGCTGTACCAATGCCTCCACCATTTGTGCCGCATGCACCTATTGTTATGGGCCACACACTATATTATATTTAATTTTGACCTAAGTTTATGCCCAAAAGGGAGCATGCACCAAAACCAAATTATGCATTATTTAAACTCTGTTTTATGCACAGTTCGGGTATAAAATTCAACATGGAGTTTGAGATTGGAGTTTTTGTAGAGATAGGTGACTGTACAGACTACTTGCAGATGTGTTTTCTTGTTTTTCCTGCCAGGAAGGAGACCTGAGCACCTGAGTGGAATATATGAGTGTTTATACTCATTTTTCATGATTTTTCGAGGGGAATGCAGTGGCAAAGACAGATTCTTTGTTTCAACTATAGATTTTGCATATTTACTCATAACTCTTGTATGTTCAAACTTTTTGAAGACTAATAAGATCGGCCCTCAATTGGTGCTGGAGTTGGAGACATAATCCACACTGGACAAACTTTGTTATCATATGGTGTCTACATTTTTGTGGTTTGCATCCTTGTTTATTTGCATTCTTTTCAATTATGTTCTCTTCAAGTGTGCAATTAGAATCCTTTTAAAGAAGTAACATGCAACTCAAGCGTTAGTTTAAGATCCTGTCATTTTTGGATCATGTTTGATATTAGAGAAGGCTAACCAAAGAATTGCATAAGTGTGAATGTTAAATAGATCAAGGATTAAATGTGGTGAAGGACAACTTGAGGAATTCAATCCAAAAATTGGATTGAGATCAAGGAAAAAAATGGCTTCATCGAAAGGTCCAGGAGGTGACCCTTCATCAACTAATGAAGAATTTCTTAAAGCTCTTATGGCAATGAAAGCTATGGTAGAAGAATTGTATGCAGATTGGAAGAAAACTAAAGAAGAAGGCACATCAGAAGCAAATGGTAAAGGTAAAGGAGCAGAACGTGGTGTTGACCCTCCTAAAAGTCCTCCATACTCTTCATCTTCTAGAATTTAATGCTCAATTTCTACTTCAAAGAAGAAGAATCTATGAAAGATAAATCTACATTGCCTTTATTAAAAATCGATGTAAAATTTGATTTGTAGATGTATAATGGTGAATTAGATGCAGAGAAGCTGAATAACTGGATTAAGGATATTGGAGTTTAGTGCAGGATCCAAAATATTGTGGATGAGTCCACAAAGGTGCAACTTGCTACTCTCCGTATGGGTGGAACAACCTTGATATGATGGGAGAGAAAGACCCAAGATGATCTCCGTACTAAAGGTGAAGTAATTTTTTCCTGGTTTGAATTTACATTTGCATTGAAGAAATAATTTTATCCATTGGGTTACATGCAACAGGAAGTCATGGATTGGAAAAGTTCCAGGCAAGGTAAGGGCCAAAATGTACAAGAATATACGTAGGAGTTTAGGAAAAGAGCAATGAATTTGGGTGTTTCTTTATATACACAAGATACCTTGTTGAAATACATAGGTAGATTACATGATTATCTGAAACATACCATTCTTATTTTTAATCCAACTAACATTGACAAGGTTAGTGTGCAAGCAATTCATCTGGAAGCAAGTAGAAGGAATATCTATGGAATTTTCTCAGTTGAACAAAAGCAAGGACAAAGGAAAAGAGAGGATTAATCATTTTGCTACGGTAAATAAGGGGGGTATAAATATTTCATGTTCTCATTGCCAGAGAGATGGGCATGATGAAGAACATTGTTGGAAGCTACATCCATAGTTAAAACCAAAATGGAAAAGAGGTAAGAAGAATACCACTGCTACCATTTAGTATGATCTCGGATATGAATCTGAAGATGAACCATGCCATGGCGTAGGGATCATCAGGACCTTTTTGGCGATGTTCATTTTGCCTCAAACAGACTCCAGACGGCTAAGATATTACGTTCTAAAATCTCGACAAGACAGGTAAAATTTGGCAAAAGGAGTACCACGTGGCACCACTGGAAAGGTGCCATGTGGCCTATACAACACTGACATGACACACCCACATAGTGCCACATGGTAATTTGCAGGTGACTTGTCAATGGTGAGTTGGCACATATGTGTACCTACTAGTATTCGACATGTGGCAGATGGCATGCATGTTTGGCGGACATGTGGACTAATCGGAAGCTGCCACACGACAGTCTGGTTGTCCACCTCATTGTTCAATTTATGAAAAATATTGGTTGCGAGTCTAGAGGATTCGAACTCTTGACCTAACAAACACATGCCCAACACCCTACCATTCCGCCATTGGTGATCCTTATTATAACATATGGGAAATAATATATTTGAATTTGAATTGTTGTATATATGGGAAAAAAAAGCGGGTTGAGGGCTTAGTCCTCGACTAGATTATCTACATATAACCACATGGATCTATAGACCCAAGATTCGGTGGAATCACCATATCATTGTATAGATGTGCCATGTTAAAATTTTATGCCATGAATTATATCCAAAGTTCATGGGTATGATCTATTTAATATAACAAAATTTTTATATATAACATAAAATCTCAACGACGGAAAGGTCCAGGATTTGAACCCGCAACCTCCTCCAAGTTGTACCAATGCCGCCACCATTTGTGCCGCATGCACCTATTGTTATGGGCCACGCACTATATTATATTTAAATTTGATCCGATTGTATGCCCAAAAGGGAACATGCGCCAAAACCAAGTTATGCCTTATTTAAACTTTGTTTTATGCATAGTTCAGGTACAAAATTCAGCACGGAGTTCGAGATTGGAATTTTTGCAGAGATTGTACAACACATTTCCCAAGGTGACTGTACAGACTACTTGCATATGTGTTTTCTTGTTTTTCCTACCAGGAAGGAGACCTAGGAACCTAAGTGGACAATATGAGTGCTTATAAACATGTTTCATGATTTTTCGAGGGGAATGCAGTGGCAGAGACATATTTTGCGTTTCAGTTGCATATTTTGCAGATGTACTCATAACTCTTTTATGTGCAAAATGTTTGAAGACTAGTAAGATTGGTCATCATTGGAACTGGACTTGGAGGTGTAATCCACACTAGACGAACTCCGTTACCATATGGTGGCTACATTTTTGTGGTTTGCATCTTTGTTTATTTGCATTCATTTCAATTATGTTCTCTTCAAGCATGCAACTAAAATCCTTTTAAAGAAGTTAAATACATAAAGAAGTAACATGCAATTCAAGTGTCAGTTTAAGATCCTGTCATTTTCGGATCATTACCCCTTTAGAGGCAGTTTAAGTTTTCAAGGGTCCTTGCCAAAAATCCCTCTAAAACCGTTTTTAGAGCTTTCAAAGCAGTTTTGAACCCCCTCCCAAGAGTCATGAAAATTGAACTTTTGGTAGTGGTTTTTCAACAACTACCTCTAAAAGTTAGATTCTCATGATTTTTAGGGGGGATTTTAAAATGACCACCCCTAAGTGTGTTTTTTAAGGTGGCTTGTTTACAACCTCCCCTAAAAGTCATGAGAATTGAAATTTTAGAGGCGGTTGTTCAACAACCACTAAAGTTTGATTTTTATGAATTTTTGGGGGGATTTAAAATAACCACCCCTAAATGTGGTTTTTAAGACATCCTTTTGACAACCCCCCCACAAAATCCATGAGAACTTAACTTTTGGAAGCATTTTTTTAACAACCACGTTGAAAAGTTCAATTCTCATGCCTTTTGGGGGGAGTTTAACAAGACCACCACTAAATATATTTTTAAAGGCAGTTTTTTGACAACCCCCTCCCTCAATGTCATAAGAATTTAACTTTTGTAGGAAATTTTTTCAAACCCTCACCCTAAAATCATGAGAATTGAACTTGTGTAGGTGATTGTTTTACAACTACCTCAAAAAGTTTAATTATCATAACTTTTTTTTTTTTCGGGGGGGGGTTAAAAGAAACTCCCATAAATATATCTTTCAAGGCGGTGTTTTGACAACCCCCCTACAAGTCATGAGATTTTAACTTTTGGAGGTAGTTTGTTAAAAAATGCCACCATAAGTCAAATTCTGATGACTTTTAGGGGGGTTTAGAAAGACTACCCCTAGCTATTTTCAAGGCGGTGTTTTGAAAACCCCCTTAAAAGTAATGAGAATTGAATTTTTGGAGCTGATAGTGTTATAAAACACCATCTCCAAAAGCCCCCATTTTAGAGGTCCTTGAGCTCCTCTTTCTTGCTCATAATAAAGTTGCTTGAGTTGATGACAAAATGAGGTAAAATAAAGGTGTATTTATACCCTTGCAAGGAGATGTTTAACTTTTCATGAGACCGACCTATAAATTTGAGTAATATATATTGTAGGGGAATTTCACATAACTTTATGTGCTCCATCATGTCCCTTAACCATAGGACCACTTACATACAAAATATTTTACATAAACAAGGAGTTTTGTACACATGAAGAGGGGCTTTGATACCCATAGGAGGGGATTTATGTCCATAAACTTGCACATACATTCTTTGTCATATGGATGACGATTTGTTGCATATTGTTGATGGTAATTTGCTTCCCTTATTGAAGATTTGATTGACCTTTGAAATTGTCCCTTTCTTATCCTTTGAAATTTTCTTTGTAGTAGACCCTTGACAACAATGACAACTTGTTGTTTGAGGAGTTTTCGATCGATGCAGAAAAAGATCGAAGTCCCTAGTCTGAATGGTTTAGATCTAGAACAAAAAGGGACAAGTTGTATAAAACTTCACCTAGGTTAATGCAATAGTAACAAAGGATGAGTATGGAAGGAACTTACTTCTGATACAACAGTTGTCCTTCTGGTCCAAGAGCAGACACGATCCATCTTTACGTACAAGAGGACATGCTACAGATCAACAAAAGGAAACAACAAATGAAATAGAAATAGTATAATTGACCTATGGAAGTGACCAAGGAATATTACAATACATGATCATGAACATCATATGTATGGGAAGGTAAATACAGTTGTATTAAAAGTGGTAGAAAGAAAGCACAATTGTTTAGGCCTTAGTGTTGTAGCTTCTTCCCAATGGGTTCTTCTTACTCCAACAAGTCACCTTCACCTTGAATACAAAACACCTCAAGAGTCTCAAAGTCTAGGGAGATTTTTCCAGCATTTACCTACTTCCAATCTTCCTCCCCTCACCCATGGCCCAAGACATCAATTTATAAGACAATGTGGATAAAGGAAGGTTGAGAAAAGTGCGGGGAGTGGATGAGATATGATCCCCCACAATGGTGGAAGTCAAGCTAGATCCATAACAATAGGAGGGAAAGGATATCATTCAATATTTCACTCTAGAAGCTTCTCGAAAACCTAAATTTTGCTTGTATGAAGATTGACGCAGTTTGTAGTGGAGAAATGCGTTCCAGAATGGGTCAACGCGGGTTTCTCTAAAGACAATATACGTCATCGACGTGGGATGCCAGTGAGACATACTATGTCGATGGGGTTTCGACATTGGCTGTTAGTGAAGCAAGGTGCGTCGAAGTTACAAAATAACCAATGTTATAGAGCAAGGAATTCAAAGATAATTCACCATGAAAGTGACTTCAGGGATCAAAGCAACACAAGGTCACACGGTTTTGTACTACTAAAGAAAATTATATGTAACAGATTGGCCCCCAATGCACGAAGCTAGAGGAAGAGGATAGGTGATGTACTTTGATGTGACTATTAGAGAGAGGAACTATTGGTCAGAAAACTAACAACAACGATCAAGGACTTTGCAATACAAGTTTTGACATCTCTGAACTAAACATCTCAATGATTTAAGACATGGCGGCCGACCAAAATACAACGTGGATCCATACCTAAATGACTGAACACAATCATGGCTACTAAGATACAAGCGTAGATCCATGATGAGATAATGGCACATCCATAACCAATACAAGAATGGATGTATGTGATAGTACATCAATGAGATCTCCACCATAACATCTATGTGGGAACCTACTAAAAAATATCCATCACAACCTGGGTGTAATAATAAGACATCAGAACAACCCAGGGTTTTCTACCTGTTCCCAAAATTATACGAATCTAACCATGTGATTTACAATGTGTTGAGGTTGAACATGGTAGAACCCACTTGATTACCGATTAATGAAGTGAACCGTTAACAAGTGCGAGGGAAATCACCATTGATGACAATGATTCCCTAGGTATCTTAGTACATTCCGACGAATGCAAATGAATGAGTTGGAGTCGAACATCTGTGGAATCATTTGATCATAGGTCAATGATGTGAACCTACTATTGAAAGTGATAAAACCTACCATTGAGGCATGCAGGATTCAAGGTACTATGCGGTCTCTAAATCTAATTCCTGGATGATGTGCTGGTGTCGATAAGGATAGATCCATCGAAAGAGGGCCTTGATGTATCCTCCATCATCGACACAAAACTGATATAGGAATATAATTTTGGATGGTAGATCAAATGAGTACGCAATGACACAAGGTGTATGGATAGGTGCAATTGAGAAACTGTTTCAGGGACAATCGACATGACAGATAGCTTGATGACTGCAAATTTTGACTCAGATGGAATACTTCCCTTGAACACTTTACAATGCGACAAATGACCTGGAAACATTGACTTGGTGAGAAAGAAATCAAGACATAATGCAACATGAATGGAGCATTCTTCGGTTGATCCAAAGGAGTAAAAGACTCACAGACTTGACACGACTCAGAGACAAGCTGATTACCCAACTGTTCAGATGAAATACAAACAGGTTCCATGTTCAAGAGCGACAATAAGATGCTATAGATACAGATATAGATGCATTTCCCTTCCCTTATCCTCCATCATGATTGACGAGTACCTCTTTGTTTATTAACGAGATCGAGGAGGATAACAGATGCTTGGTATAGCTCATCCTTCGAAGAAGTCCAATCTCACATATTTTACGAACCTAAGACAGGAGGGGTTCGGTCCCAAAAAAGGGTCCATCCGTGTATAGTTTTACGAGTCCAAAGTCCAAAAAATCGGTGAAATTTCACATTTAGAGAGTCTGAAATGATCAATAGAAAACTCCAAATCAAGGATAATATAAAGGACCCATACTTATTTAAAAGTGTATAAACCTTGGCGAATCTTACCAATACTTAAAATGTCAACTATAAAATATTTGACAATATTTTTCTAAAATTATTTCAATTTCTAAGGATTTTATATAGTTTATATAATAATTTGGCAATTTTTAGAGTGAAAAACGTTTACCCCATCAAAATTGGGCAAAATGGGGCGTAAAAAAATGCAAATTGGCGAATCATTTTTTGGAAAAAAAACATGGAAAAATAGCCCATGGGCTAAATTTTGCCCCTAAAATTATCCTTGCTCCAAATGGTTCTTTTTCGTAAAAGTTAGTCTCCTCACCCGAAAAAGGATAAAACAATGTGGGAGAGAACTCTTCTAATCATGATTGACTAGAGTATTCCTTTTTCAAAACTAGTCTAAACGGTCTGAAAAAAGGGGTAAACTATCACCAAATAGACGACCTTCCAAACACTTTTACAAGCATGAAAGAGACAAGCTTGCCTTGGCAATATTTTCTTATTTCGAGAGTCTAAAAAGAGCTTAAAGACAACTTTAGGGGGGCTCCTTTTTCATAATGGTTTTGCAAGCCCGAAAAAGCGATAAAAGTGTACTCGACACCTTTTTACTTAATTTTTAAGGAGCATGACCATGGTATCAAAAGAACTCGAAACATTTTTCATGTTTGACTCCAGAGCACGAAAAAGGAAAATGTAAGCTCAAACTACTTTTCATGTTTTTAACTAGAGCATGAAAAAGTGAAAAGTAAGCTCGACACCTCTTACCATTTTTAACAAGCTTGAAGAAAGGTTGGAAGAATGCTCATATATCTGCTTCATTTTTTAACGAACTTGCAACAAAAAATGAATTAAGCTCAGAACGATGGTTTCATTTTTTAGTGGGCTTGAAGTTGAAAATAAACTATGCTGCAAATGAGGCCCATTGACGGGTTCCTTTCCAACATGATGTGTAGAGGTTGGTACTTAGGGTGATCCACATTAACATGTTTTTCCCCAACATGATGTCCAGAGGTTGGAAATCCACCCCCAGTATTATCAACAAAATCTAGCGGCTTAACTCTAGTATGATGTCCAGAGGCTGGAGACATGCCCCCCAAGCTTTGTTTCATCTTCCTACTCTTATTAGTCACCCAATTAAATTCCTAGATACTAATAGGAAATATGTTCACCAAAGACGGAGGAGGGAGAAGGATCAAATGGAATAGGCGTATGAAAAGAAGGTTCGGATACTAAGTCTAGTGGAAGACTCGACTCAATGGGAGAGGAATCCATTTCATTTTTTAACGAGCTTGACACAGAACGAGAACTACGCTCATGGTGACCTGTTTCATTTTTTAGCGAGCTTGACACGGAAAGGGAACTATGCTCATAGTCATCCATTTCATTTTTTAATGAGCCTGACATGGGAATAGAACTCTGCTCGTAACAATTGTTCCATTTTTTAACGAGCTTGACACAAGAATAGAACTATGCTCGTAACAACCTGTTTCATTTTCACACAAGCTTGAAACATAAAATAACTATGCTTGAAGGGACCCATTTTATTTTTTAACGATCTTGAAACATAACGAAACTATGCTCATAATGGCCTATTTCATTTTTTAAGGAACTTGACATAGAAAGGGAACTATTCTCATGACTGGTTTCCATTTTACGCAATCTCGAAACTGAAGGTAAACTATGCTTGGGATTGGTTTCATTTTTACACAAGCTTGAAACCAAAGGTAAACTATGCTTGGAACTTGTTCCTCCAAAACATGATATCCAGAGGTTGGTAGTATTCCCCCCAGCATAATAAGCCAGGGGAATAAATCCAGCATGATTTATAGAGGCTGGATACATTCCCCCCATCCTTAAGGGGAATAAATCATTAAAACATGAGGAACATTCAGGGAATTTTGGTGACTGGGAGTCATACGGTGATTAGGTTTAACAAAGGAAAGTTGATCAATGGTCACGATCCTCCCGTTATGGGGAAAATACATCACTCGAAAGAGTGAGGACACTACATCTTTCATTACATAAACATAAGCTCGTCCAAGGAGTAGATTAAAATCTAAGGGACCTTAGAATACCATAACATCAACGCAAACAATTTTATCTCCCAAAGTGATAATTAACTGAGGAAGGATCCCTAAAGGTCCAATAGGTCTTCTATTAAAATCCAGTATCTAGTCAGTGGCTGGCACAAGATGAGGAGAACCTATAGATTTCCAACCAGTCGAGGATAAAATACTAATAGAAGCTCCTTCATCAACTATAGTCCAAAATATTTCCTTATCAAACACTCCTACAAATATCTGGAAAGGAACACCCGAAGGAAGACGAGATTTTGTTAAACTACTCTAATCAAAGGAAATGAACTCAGTTCTTGGAGGGAGTTCCGTCGAAATGGGTAAAATGCCCCCTTGTCCATAACAATCGGAACTGACTAGGAAAATATCAGTGGTTTTCGGTTCACTCTTAACTAGAAGAGTCGAATGAGACAAATATTGTGTCATGGTGACTACTTCAGTCTTAGCATTCTCCAATGAAAGAGTGGGATAGAGTGGAGATGACATTGACTCGACTACTTAAACTTCACTCTCTGAAGGAAGAACGAGACGAACTACTTGATCTTCACTCTTTGAAGAAAGAGTGGGATCGACCGAATATTGAACTGGATCGACCACTTGGGGTTCACCTTTCAAGGGATGAGTAGGATCAACCGAGGATGGAACTGGATCAACCTCTTTATCTACCAATGAAGGGATAGCTTATGATATCCAGTTGGAAGGTGATTATGAGATACGGAAATATATTCCAACAATTGTGAAGCTTCATCCATGCAATGACAAAGGTGAGTAAGGTGCATATCCTTACATAACAAACAAGGATTCTAGACTTTACTTTTCCGAACCTTAACCATAGAGTCACTGGTTGATGGGGTATCATCAATATGATGTCCAGAGGCTGATGATATGGGTTTTTTGAAGGCTTTAGACCACTCTTCTAATACTTTGGAAAGATCAAGACAATCCTTAAGAAGGTGATCACCCTTGCAAATATTGCAAGGGAACTTGGGTCTATGAGGTTTTTTTATAGAATGAGTGCCATCAAAGGCAGTTGATTGATGCTTGGTCTCTTTATTATCCTTCTTCTTATTAATCTTGTTTTTCTTCTTCTTATCCTCCTAATTACTAACACTACTGCTTTGATCAGGTGAGGAAGAAGAAACATAAGAAGATACATCCAATGAAGAAGGGGAAAAATCAGTTTGGGATTGACACTCTCGTGGTGGAGAGTTAACATTTGAAACATTGGGTACAACCAAAATCACCAGATTGAATAATCGTACCGGTAATCCTATGGTTAATCTAGGAAGATTTAAAATGGAAATAAAGGGAGGGCCAATGAAGATTTAATTCATTTCACTTAAAAATGTAAGCAAAGCACTAGTTTTGACTCAAAGGGCCAAACATGGATCCAAATCTCAAGTAAATGTAAGGAAAAGAGGTAAACAACAGATCTAGACTAAGACTGTGACTGATACAAGCAAAAGAAAAATATCCGAGGAACACCTAATCCAACCCTAAGAGGGAATATTGAATCTATTGCAAAATTTTGTACAGAGCCACGGTCTGATGTGGAACACATCGCGCTAATTGGGATGAACGTGAGCTAATGTAATACCTAGGCACGTCGTCGACGCATTGTATCTAAACATAGGTCGCGTTGATGTCAACAGAGAGTGATTTCTCGAAATAAAAATAGCAAAAAAGTAATTAACATCAAATGATTCAGATGGATTGCAAGTGTTAGATCCATACTAGATCTCCCAGTGACTCAAAAATGCAAAACAAAAATCAAGTAAAACAAGGTAAGTGACAAGATCTAAAGGAATTCCAAGGAAAACCAAGGGATATCTAATGAGCAATCCCCAGTGGAGTCGCCAATTTTTTTTGAGGAGTTTTCGATCGATGTGGACAAAGATCGAAGTCCCTAGTCTGAATGGTTTGGATCTACAACAAAAAGAGACGAGTTGTATAGACCTTCACCTAGGTCAACACAATAGTAACAAAGGATGAGTATGGAAGGAAATTGATTCTAATACAATAGTTGTCCTT
This sequence comes from Larix kaempferi, assembly GCA_027924585.1. Taxonomy (NCBI): domain Eukaryota; kingdom Viridiplantae; phylum Streptophyta; class Pinopsida; order Pinales; family Pinaceae; genus Larix; species Larix kaempferi. The sequence continues at coordinate 784,889 of BSBM01000646.1, forward strand.
ATGGTCCATGAGCAGACATGATCCAACTTTACATTCAAGAGGACCTGCTACAGATCAAGACAAGGCAACAACAAATCAAATAGAAATAGTATAATTAACCTATGCAATTGACCAACGAATATTACAATACATGATCATGATTATCATATGTAAGGGAAGGTAAATACAGTTGTATTAAAAGTGGCAGAAAGAAAGTACAACTGTTTAGGCCTTGGTGTTGTATCTTCTTCCCAATGGGTTCTTCTTACTCCAACAAGTCACCTTCACCTTGAATACAAAACACCTCAAGAGTGTCAAAGTCTAGGGATATTTTTCCAGCATTTACCTACTTCCAATCTTCCTCCCCTCACCCATGGACAAAGACATCAATTTATAGGACAATGTGGATAAAGGAAGGTTGAGAAAAGTGTGGGGAGTGGATGAGATATGATCCCCCACAATGGTTGAAGTAGATCCAGATCCATAAAAATAGGAGGGAAAGGATATCTGTGAGGAACCTGCAACAATTAATTGATAAAATGCACTATATATTAGAACACAGAATATTTTTATTGATTGCAGGCCACTTCGAGGGGGCAACCTCCTTTGAGCAATCTCAATACAAATAACTTCTCAGTGCCTTCATTGGCCTCAACATGCACTTATATACTAAGTCTATGTGCCAATACTATGGATCAATACCATGGAACATATAATACTATGAGATGACTTACAAAGCATATGCGTCCAATACTATGGATCAATACCATGGAACAAATAATACTATGGGATAATACAAACTAGGGATCAATACCATGGAACATATAATACTACGGGATGACTTACAAAGAATATGCGTCCAACAACAATATAGTAACAAATTAAAGAGAAGGGTTGGCATAGGTTCCTAACATCCCCTCCCCCTTAGAAAAAGCTTTGTCCTTAAAGCTTTAGATGTGGAAATTGATGCTGAATATGAAGGAGTGGTTCCCATGTAGCATCCTTTGGTTGCATTCCGTGCAACTGAATTAATACCCCTGTGATAGATCAAGAGAGAAGATGGCGAGTGCACTTATTGCGGATGGCCTCTGGCTCCAAAAGGATGGATCCTTCATTATCCAGTTCTGGTAAAATAGTTTGTCTTCTGATGTTGGTGCCAAGAAATTTCGTCAGAAAAGAGACATGAAATACTGGGTGAATGCAGGAAGAAGGAGGAAGTTCCAATTTATAAGAAACGAACCCAATATTCTAAAGAACCTTATAGGGCCCATAGAACTTTGGAGCGAGCTTATGATGCCCTTTGAGTTTCAGGGAGGATTGCTTGGAAGGTTGTAGACAAAGAAAAACCATATCAACTGCTTGAAAAGTGCGCTTAGAACGGTGTTGATCGGTTTGTTGTTGCATTCGAATTATTGCCATGTGAAGATTGTCCTGCAAAATGCGAAGAATCTGATTGCGGTTCCAAATAACCGAGTCAATTTCCTGAACTGGTGAACTGCTGAGGATGTATGGAAGAAGAACTGGCAGCGCCTGACCATAGATTTCTTCCTATGAAGTCATTTTAGATGCAGTATTGTACCACCGGAGCCCTTCATTGAAATCCATAGAAATATATGTCCAAATCCGTGTAGGGATGGGCAAGGGTTTGAGAAATCCCAGAAGGAGTGTCGTTTCACCCTTGTTGACCTGGAAAGGATCACATTCAACCACCATCTGTTGAAGTGTCATGTTCATGCCCTGCCAAAAGAAGTTACACTGTTCTCGCTCATACGATTTGAGTAACCCAGAGTGCCCTGCTGATGGAGAATCATGGAGTTCATAGAAGACATAGCCCTATTGAACATATTGAAACCAGTTTGGAACTGGCATAGAAATAACTAAAAGAGAAACTTGGTCATCAAATGTGCGAAAAGAGCATCCGCCACCAGATTGTCCTTTCCATTCTTGTAAGTGATCTCATAGGAATAACCCATGAGTTTGCTAACCCATTTCGGTTGTGCTGGGGAGGAGACCTGTTGTTCCAGGAAATGTTTTAGACTCTGGCGATTAGTCTTGATGCATAAATAATCCCCGAATAGGTATGGATTCCACTTCTGTAATGCATGAAAAATAGACATCATTTCCTTCTCAGATGCAGAGGCGGCTAAATTCTTACCGAAAAGGTCTCTTGAAGGCAATAATCCCACTGGTTCAACAAAGACACCTTCATATCTATCCAAAATGTGTTGTATATCCAAGGGAGTAGTGGAGACTGTTGACGGGTGCATCTGAATGGAATGGAGCTGAGCGATGACACCATGTGAATTCTTCTTAATGATATTTTCTAGGTGATGTGAACTGATGATGTTGAGAGACCCTAGTTGTAATACCGTAAATGTGTGTTTTTTCCCGTTGACTGAAAATTGCATCCAAAGTTCAGCAGAATCCCATAAGATGGGGCCAAGTGTGTGTAACCATTGAGTGCCCAAAACCACATCACATCCTCCTAAGGACAAGGCAAACATGTCAGAGTACAGGTTATAATATTCCATAGATATACACACATAGCGACACTTCCCCTTGCAAGGTAAGGTTCCCCCATTGGCAATCATGACTTCAAAGTTGGAGCAAGGGTGGACAAAACAATCATCCTGTTTGGCGATCCGAGGGTCAATGAAGTTATGAGTGCTACCAAAATCAATGATTTTTAAGAGGGAGCTTCTTTAAGTAACCCCTGACCCGCATTGTTTGTGGGGTGGTGACTCCGGCTAAAGCATGGAGAGATATCTATGGGTGCTCATCTGGAGACGAAGGGTCAACAGGCGGCTGCTGAATGTCAACCTGATCATCTATTGTATCTGGACCTTGTTCTCCAAGTTTATAGGAAGGTGGAGAATCCACATCCAAGAGATAGAGTTGTTGATCAACAGATCTATGTCCCCAAGTGAATTTCTCATCACAATTATAACAAAGCTCTTTTTCTCTATGTGCCCACATTTCTTCTTCAGACAAATGCTTGATAGGATTTGGGCGAGGAGCTGGCGTGATGGAAGTTCGTTGGGAAACCATATTTCTGAATGGAACAAAAGTGGATTTGGAGCATTGTTGGGATGTGATCTTGTTCTCTGCCAACTTAACCAACCCTAGGAATTCCATCATTGTGTTGGGACAGAATATTTTAACCTCTGAGCGGATTTCATCCTTGACACCACTGATAAAACAACTCCTGTATAATTCATCAGACAATCCTTCTATGTGAATGGCCAATTTCTCAAATTTTGTCAGATACTCGCTCACAGTGCTAATTTGGCGAAGTTTAGTGAGTGCTCCTGTGAAGTCATCAAAAGCACTAGGATCAAAACGTTGCAAAAGGAGTTGGAAAAAATCTGTCCATTTTGGCTTGTCGTGAGCCTTGATGTACTAACAGTACCATTGAAGGGATTCTTGTTCCAAATGAAAGGATGCGAGTGGAACTTTGTGGAAATCAAAAGTATTATGCAGAATGAAATATTGTTCTGCCTGGTATATCCATCTAGTCGAATCATTACCATTGAAGCGAGGAAAATCAAGCTTCGTCCCACGAAAATTGCTGGAAGAAGAGAACCCAATGTCTGTAGAAGATTATGGCTGTCATTTATTGTTCATGGTTGAATGCTGAAGATGGAGGTTGAGAAATTTTTCATCCAAACCTTGGAGTTTGTTTTTGAGGGTTGCAAGCTCTTCCTCCATGATTTGTGCTCCTGCACGGGTGACAACCATAACCAGGAGTTTCTTTTTTGTGAATGGGTAGAAAAGCACAAACATAAGCTTCTTTAGTAAAGGGAAATTTGGATTTGGGAAAAAATATGATGGGTAATTGGGGTTTGACTATGTTTTGGACACTTTCTGATGGACAGGGAAGCAGAAAATGGGGATTTCAGAAGCGGGGTGAAAGAATGGAAAAAATTTTCAAAGAGGGACAAAGAAGCAGAAATAAGAAATGAACATTGTGGCAAAATTCGAAGGCGATTGGGTGAAAAACGAATAAGTTATGGCAAACCCTAAAAATAGAAAAATGGGGGATTTCTGGCTTCGGGAAGTGGAATTTGGGATAGGGTCCTCAGGAATGAAAAATGCAGAATGGGAGTGCAAGGATGTCAGTGAAGTTTCAAGGGAAACGAAGTGAAAACAAAGAAGATATAGCGAAAAAACAAAAATTTATACTTTGCATATTGAGGCAATACCCCTCACTCCATGGCTCAGGTAAAACTGATAACTGCGTTGCCACAAACAACAGCTCTTGGTTTACCTCACGGGTGGGAACTAGTCAATCAGATATGGGTTGTTGCCCTTTTAGCTAGCAGGTCCTCTCAATGGGCCAGCTACTTCAGGGTTCCTGTGGTACTCCTCACAATGAGTTTTAGGGCTTATGCCCAAGTACTTCCCATAGGTAAGTGGATAGGGATTATTCCTGGATCCGAACTTGCAATTAATAGGAACAAATATAGATGCAAAATTTTTTTTGGCGGAAATTCCACCCAACGAGCCCAAGAAAGTGCTCTGATACCATATGTGAGGAACCTGCAACAAATAATTGATAAAATGCATGATACATTAGAACACAGAATATTTTTATTGATAGCGGGCCACTTCGATGGGGAAACCTCCTTTGAGCAAGATCAATACAAATAACTTCTCAGTGCCTTCATTGGCCTCAACACACACTTATATACTAAGTCTATGTGCCAATACTATGGATCAATACCATGGAACATATAATACTACGGGACGACTTACAAAGCATATGCGTCCAATACTATGGATCAATACCATGGAACAGATAATACTACGGGATAATACAAACTAAGGATCAACACCATGGAACATGTAATACTATGGGATGAATTACAAAGCATATGCGTCCAACAACAATATACTAACAAACTTAAAGAGAAGGGTTGACATAGGTTCCTAACAATATCATTCGAGATTTCACTCTAGAAGCTTCTTGAAAACCTAAATTTTGCTAGTAGGGAGATAAACACGGTTTGTAGTGGAGAAACGTGCACAAGAATGGGTTGACGCGGGTTGCTTTGAAGACAAGATGCATCATCGACGCAGGCTTCCAGTGAGACATACTGTGTCGATGGGGTTTCGATGCTGGTTGTTAGTGAAAAAAGGCGTGTCAACGTTACAAAATAAGCAAATTTGCGGAGCAAGGCAGTCAAAGATCATTCACCATTAAAGTGACTTCAGGAATCAAGGAAACACAAGGTTACAGCGTTTTGTACTACTGACGAAAATTATGTGTAACACTTGCTTGATCTTTAATTTGACGTACAACCTTTCTTGATCTTTGACATCAATGACAACCTTGTTCAATAGTTTATATACAACTTTGAAAAATATGACTATATAACTGTTGTTTTACACACACATACCCACACAACACGCCACATAGAGGATCCTTTTAGTGGCGGTTTTAGCTTGCAGCGGTCTTGTTAAAACTTCCTCCAAAAGTTATTTTAGGTCTTTGGGCGTGGTTTTTAAACCCCCCCAAAAGACATGAAAATTGGACTTTTGGGGGGAGTTTAGAAAGACCCCCTAAAGGTATTTTTAAAGGCAACTTTTAAAACCCCCCCCAAAAGTCATGAGAATTAGATTTTAGGGGGAGGTTGTTTAAAAACCAACCCCAAACGTTCAATTCTCAAGACTTTTCAGGGGGTTTTTTTTTTTTTTTAAGCAAAACAACATCATTCTATTATAGGTGGATCAAAATTACATTCAATCTTTTCCCATCCATTAGAGTGCTTAAATAGCCACCACTGAGATTACAAAATTGTTGCTTATCTTCATTCCCAAAACAAAAATTTAGATCACCAGTATGATACTCAAGAACAGATCTACTGTAGATACACCCGTTACCAATAGAAGTCCCAAATCTACTATCCAAGCTAGAACTAACAAGGCCAAAAGAGTAAATCATCCCCATCATAATAACAGAATTACAAAAGAAGTGACCACAGTCGAAATAACAATTATAACAAGTTCCCAGAGAGGTAATCCGAGAGCAGGTAATCCAAAAAAGATTTGTGAAACATCAAACCAGAGTAAGATACAAGCCACAGCAGATTCCAACAAAGTCCCTGAATCATACTAGAGAACCTCACAGGCCCAAAAACAGAGAGTACCTTAATAAACAAAACACACGACAAGGCTGCCTCCAACCGTGAAAACCACAACACCTCAGCTGGTCGATCCAACTTCATCCTCAATGTGAATAACTGGCGAAGTAGCCTTTGCAGCAGCCTTTCCACGGATGTCGCGAACCTTCTGCTTCATCTCCTTGCTCGGCTTAGATAAGTAGTCAATACCTAGGTCACCGGCAATAGCATCTAACTTCATATGTATCCATTTGGATTCCTCAGCATGTTCTTTACAAAGTTCTTCCAATTTCTTCATCTGCTCTAAACATACCCGAATGTCCACCCTAGTACCCAGGGACTGGGCAATAATAGTTTTTGTAACCCAGAGCGTAACCACCGCTCAATTATAGAGAGCCATATGACCTCTGGTGTTACCAAGCTCCTGGACCCAGTTTGCCATCGCAACCACTTCAGGAGGAAGCTCTTGCTCACCCACAATTCTCCATAAATTACCTTCCAATTCCTCAAGCTCATTTTGTAAAGGATCCGGGAACAGGCGACGAAAGAAAACAGAAGTCATGGCCGCTCTCCACTGGTCTCTTCTCGGCCCAGTCTAAGCTAAACCCTCATGGTTCTGGTTACTAGTATCGCCCTGGCCATGATGACCCCTATGAGCAGGATGACCCCTCGGCGGCATACTCTCAACAACAGAACAAGCACAATTAGACACACAAGAAAATAGCAAAGGATGCAGCACAACATAGACTTTCGCAGAATGGTGACAGAGACGAGGAGTGCCAACCCTATAGGGAGGATTTAAAGGTCGGGCACTACTAACCACCATTAAATTCCTCATAATGAAATAAGCTCTGTCATACTTCCCCATGTCCTCAGGAGACGCCATGATCTTGAAACCCTGCTCCGTATCCTCACTTCTAAACGTGGGAGATCTGAAACCAATCACCATCCCACACTGATGATCACTATTCATCATGGCTTTCACGGGTGAACAACTCCTGTAAGGACAGGACATTAGATTTCCAACACAATTCCCATAAGGCCTCCAGTTCTCTCTGCACATACGAATACCCCAACCTATATCCTCCATCCCATCACATTACTCCAAATGCCTGCTAGTAACATCATTCTTCCCATAAATGTCACTCTTCACAAATTGCATGCATTCATTCTGACACGTGCTTATCCTCATGTCAAGCTTCTCGCCATCCCATCCATCATTGACACATCTGGTAACCTGATTGGCGAGTGCGTCAGCCAGACAGTTGGCACTACGTCTTACATGGTGAAATGTGATCGCGGTCATCGTTGTAATGATATTTTCCAAACACGTCACCCTCCACGCTGGTGCAAGTTTAGCCGCTTGACTTCCATTCAGCAACCTGGTGGTGATCTGAATCAGCATTTTGGAGTCCCCCTCCACCTGTATACATCTGATGCCACATCTAACTGCCATGCATAACCCCTGTAGAAGATCCTCACACTTTGCCACATTATTGGTTTCAACACCCAAGTGTCCATAGTAGCTATAATGAACATTTCCCCGGTAGTCCCGAATGACACCCTCGTATCCTGCGATACCTGGATTACCCTTCGAGGCTACGTTGAAGTTAAGTTTAAGCCACCCAGGACGAGGGGGAGACCAGGTCCCCGGACTCACCATGGATGGACGCCAAGCCTAAATGCTTCCAATATGATTAGGTAACGTCCGAATTCCCCAGAGAGATAGGATACTGCCTTCATTCACCGATAAGTTAAGATCTTGCTCTTTCCACATAGTTAATTGCATATTTCCCATAATTCCACGTCGGATAAGATTCCATATGTCATTGCATTGTTGAATTTTTCTTGTAAAAATGCGTCTGTTTCGCTCTTTCCAAACTTCCCAAACAAGAAAACTAGGGAAAAGATCCCAGATTCTGTTGATAATTCTCCCCTGAAAGGGATCCTTCCTCCATCCTTTAATGGTTCCCACAGGGTCCGCATGAATTCTATCCGACATTCGAAAAATCAAAGCTCCCTTATCCCATAGTTCAAAAGCGAAGCCACACTCATCAAGAAGATGACCATCCATTTCCCCATGTTTTCCAGAGAGAATGCAGTACGATGGTCCCTAAAATCCCCATTTCAAAATATTGTCCCAAGTCAAAAAAAAATTCTCAGCACCAGCTAGAGACAGAGGGTAATTTTGGGCCACAGCTTATTATCCCACAGGCGTTTCCACATTTTTTCATTGATAGGATTATCATGCCCACCTTGAATATAATATGCATCCTTCATGGTGAACATCCCCTTCGGTCGGTGGCCCCATCGTACGAGGTCCAATCCCGACTGAGATTTAATCATACGCTGTTGCGGGATTTTATGAATTTGTTTTCCGGTCTCCTCGTCATAGTTTTCCATCCACCAGTTGAAAGGTTTCCACAACCGAAACCCTTTATCATTAGGGTCCTCCATCCAATAATGAGCTATCATCTGCCAATTGTGGTTTATAGCAGGAGAATCAACAGGAATGTTATTTATCAAAGTTGACAGAGCTGGCTCTTGCTGCCAAGCATCATACCAAAAATTGGTTGATGTTCCTTGCCTGACTTCCCTGAAACAGTGTTTTCTTATCAGATTTCGTCCATTCCTTTCCATTTTCCAAATCTGAGATCCCTGATCTGGCTCGTCCATCTTGACCCAGTCATGTCTTTCCATTTCTAAAGCATACTTCTTCCCCCAAAAACCAGCCCACTGCTCATTAGTATGATTGAGCCACCGCCACCAAATCTTGGCTCCACACACTAAATTCATCTTCTCCTGATCACGGAGACCAAGTCCCCCTTCCTGTTTAGGTTTGCACAGAGTCTCCCAATCCACCAGGGCCATTTTTGATGCTCAGTATTGCCTCCCCAAAGAAAGGATCTTTGGATATCTCTGATCTCCCTAAGGATCGATTTTGGGGCTGATAAAATAGAAAAAAGATACAAAGGCAGAGATTGTAAGACACTTTTAATCAAAACCACTCTACTCGGAAAGTTTAGAACCCGGAAGGTCTAGTTAGAGAGTTTCTCTCGCATATTACTTAGCAAGTCCTCCCATGACACCTTCTAAATAATTTTATCCGAGAGTGGAGCACCTAAATATTTGGTTGGAAGGGAGCTCTTGTTGAAACCCAGAGTCCTTAAAATGTTCCTTTGAGTAGTAGGGGGAGTATTGAAGAAAAAAACGAGCGATTTATCCATATTCAAGGTTAGCCCTGACGCTTTTAAGAAGAGGTTTAAGGCATTTTTTATTTTTCTGGCTTCCTGAACCGAGGAGTGGCCCATCAATAGAGTGTCGTCAACAAAATGCTGATGAGTGATAGCCTTGTCATATGGTGGAAAAGTAAGACCTTTAATTTTCTCTTGTTCAACCAAATGGTTAATAATCCTACCAAGACCCTCCGTCATAATCACAAAGAGAAAGGGTGATAGAGGATCCCCTTAACGGATGCCCCTAGTTGGTTTAAAAATAGCCAAAGGATGCCCATTAATTAGAATGGAAAAGAACTCAGAGGAAGTCAGATTAGCAACCCATTTGATCCAAGTCTCACTGAAACCGAAGGAGTCCATTATCTCTTTCATATAATTCCAGCTAAGTTTATCATAAGCTTTCGATAGATCTAACTTCTGAAGCATCCTGACCTTTTTAGTACTCTTAAGGGAATGTAAGACTTCCTGAGCAAGGATAATACCATCCAAGATCTGTCTTCCTTCCACAAATCCTGTCTGTTCTATGGAAATCAAAGATGGGAGGATGGGTTTAAGTCTATTGGCCAGGACTTTTGTAATGAGTTTATAAATGATATTACATAACAATATGGGTCTGAACAACTCAACTCTTTTAGTCCCTGGATTTTTCGGGATCAGGGTAAGAAAGATGGAATTTAAAGCAGGGAGAACCCCTTTCATTTGTCTCGATTCTTCCACCACCTTCCATACTTCAAATTTGATCAAGTCCCATAAATGGTGGAAAAAATTAGCCGTAAAACCATCAGGCCCAGGGGATTTACCATCCTCCAGTTGATTGATCACATCCTCAACCTCCTGGAACTTAATAGGATGAATGAGTATCTCATTCTACTCATTAGTTATGATTCGAGGAATTATATTCTTGATCTCCCTACAGGCAGCAGATCAATCAATCAGGGGCTCCGTCATCACATCCTTAAAGTGAGATAAGAGTTCCTTCTCAATATCCTCATGTGAATCCACAACAACTCCCTCATTAGTACAGAGCTTACAAATCTGATTCATATGTCTATTTTGTATGGTTGCTCTATGAAAGAACTTAGTGTTCTTGTCCCCATTCCTTAGCCATTGGTTTCTAGACTTATGTTTCCACAACAGTTCCTCCTGTTTATGTCTTTGATATAACTATTCAGATAAGTTCTTTTCCTCCCCATCCAACTCATCCATCAAGCCGATCCTCATGACACTTTCCTGAACCAGAGCCATCTTAACTTCAAACTCAGCAATATCAGCAAAAATGTCTCCAAAAACATCTTTGTTCCATCTCTTAATACTTTGTTTTAACAGTTTCAATTTTTGCTAGAAGCAGTACATTTTAGTCCCCTGAGGAGGAGATGTACTCCTCCACCACTCCTCCACATTATTATGAAAGTCTTTATGGGTAAGCCAAAAAATTTCAAATCTGAAAGGCCTATTCATATTATTACCAATGTTACTCCAGATGAGGGAGATTGGCCAATGATCAGAGCCAGAAGACGCAAGAGGACTGGAAGACAGAGTGCCTCCTAACAACATAATACTTTCCGACATAAAAAATCTATCCAATCTAGATGCCACCAGGTGCTCCCCTCCACATCTGTTATTCCAAGTGAATCCATTGCTCCCCATAGCCACATCAATTAATTTACTGTTCTCAATGAATTCATCGAATAAAGTGTTGTCCAGAGTAAGGATTCGCCTTCCCCCTTTCTTCTCGGCCAAAGATCTGATCAAGTTAAAATCTCCCCCCATAATCCAGTGCTTTCCTTCAAACATACTTATGAGCCAAGAAAGACTATTAATGAAATTCCGTTTCTCAAGGTGGATACTCGGCCCATACACATTAGTAATGATCCCCTTAACAGTGGTACCTAAAAGATGAAAAGAAGTCGATGGACTAAACTTAGTGGAAAGAAAGTCAGTAAGTATGACCAACCGGGGATCCCAGAGGATCGCCACACCTCTTGACTGTCCAGCAGCATCCAGTGACATACACTTACAATTTTTCCATATGCTACGTGCATCCAGTTCCAACTGGGCCCCTGAACACTTAGTTTCTTGTAAAAAAACCACAACAGGTTTTTCTCTCATAATCTTACTTTTTAGAGTCTTCTGTTTACGAAGACCATTAGTCCCTCGAATGTTCCAGGAAATAATTTTCATCAAACACTGTATCTCACATATAGAAGAGCTTCCTGGATCATCGGATATTGGCCAGAATCTACCAATCAAGCCCCAATTTCCCCTATGCATTCCCTATTAAATCTTCTTCCTTTCTTTAGTCCTCCTTCTTTAAATTTTCTCTTACTTTCCTTCAGTTTTAGAGGACTGATTCCCAAGCTAGGGGTAGGTTTTGTTTTAAGGATAGCATCTTTCAAAAGCTTCAGTTGAGTATCCAGAATGGAATGTACCTCAATGTTTTTACACGCCTCTTCCATACTATCCAGATCTAGTTCTCCCAGTTCCATCTCCTCCAACTCCTCCTCCATCTGATCAGTCCCCAGAGTGTTCTTACTATCCTTTTAACTTTTGTAGTTGATCTTTGCTAAAATGGTAGGCTTATCAACAGTTTTACTTTTGTGTTTGGTCTCTGCTAAAATGGTAGGCTTATCAGCCTCTGTAATAGGGGGTTTCCATAGGTGTGGCATGAATATTAGGGCCTGTCATATCAAAGTCCAATGCCGCAAAGCTATTAGTACTCTATCCTTTTTTCTTCAAATCAGCACCATTATGTCTCCTTCCCGCTCTTCTATGACTAGTGATCTTAGTAAAGCCTTCAGTATCACGCTGATCCTGAGATTTACTTCCCAGGATCTCCTCAGGGAGATTCAGATGGCAGTCACGTGCTAGATGTCCATGGGTATGACACCGTCAGCACCAAAATGGGATATGTTCATAATCAAGGTTTTGAAACCATTCAGACTCTTCCCAGTTTAATGTGATTCCTTCAGGCAGTGTTCTAGAAATATTCATATAAACACATATTCGAGCATACGATACATACCTTCCTTGCTTGGTTTGGTCTGAAATTTTCACAAAATGCCCTAGAGCTCCTCTGATAGCCTTAAGTATATTAGGGTCCCAGTATTCAGTAGGTAGTGAATATAGTTTGATCCACACCGGGGCTATAGACAGATCCTCCGTATCCGGGTTGAAGTGATCGTTCCACATTCGTAAAAAAAGCCCAGCTGAGTAGTAGAAATAGGGACCACCCTCGAATACTCTATCCTTGTCTTCCACATTAATAAAAACCACAGTAAAAAAGCCTTTCGATCCCAGCAAGAGGTAAAAATGCCCTTTCGGCTTCCAGGTTGAGTGAATCCACCATGTTAACGCTTTCTCAGAGGGCCATATACCCATGAATTTCCCTATTAACGCATGGTCTATCATATGCTGAATTTGTTCTTTAACGTTGCTTGGGTTCACCGATATTGCAGGAGTATTTGTCGACTTGGGAATACAAACCCCCGTTCCCGCGTTCCCAGTTCCAGGGGCCGACAGCTCAACCTTGGTGTTGCAACCCTCTCCTCTAATTCCCTCTCCCTCCTGATGCACCTGCAGAATCTCTGCTGTCATCTCCTGTTATGGCCGTGGAGGAGGGGATGAGCCCCTCCCCTGTATAATCACCATCCTACCCTACAAACCCTAAGCTACGACATCGTGCCCTTGCTTCAAACTTCTGAATGACTGCCGTTACCGCCTAAATCTTCTTGGAGCATATTTTCCTACTCATATAAATTTAAATTCTTGACTTTTCAGGGGGTTGATAAAGACCACCCCTAAAAGTATTTTTCAAGGTGGTTTCTACCCCCCCTGGAAGTCTTGAGAATTGAACTTTTAGCGGTAGTTTGTAAAAACCTGCTTCCAATTGTTATATTTTCATGAATTTTAGGGGGGTTTTAGAAATACCACCCCTAAATATATGTTTCAAGTTGGTTTTATGAAAAAACCCCCAAAATTCAAGAGAATTTTACTTTTGGAGGTACTGTTTTAAAGGCCACCACCAAAAGTTTAATTCTCATGACTTGGGGGGGTTTAGAAGGATTGCCCCTAAATATATTTTTAAGCTATGTTCTCAATATCCATCTTCTCAAAGAACATTGAAATTTACCACTAATTATCGTGCCTATAATTGACTCATAATTAACCTCATAATTGAACCCTAATTACCCCCAATTAACCACTAATTTCCCCTAAATGACCACTAATTACCCTTAAATAATCCATACTTACCACTAATTAACCTTAGATAACATTGAAATTTACCACTAATTATCGTGCCTATAATTGACTCATAATTAACCTCATAATTGAACCCTAATTACCCCCAATTAACCACTAATTTCCCCTAAATGACCACTAATTACCCTTAAATAATCCATACTTACCACTAATTAACCTTAGATAACCTCTAAATGAACCCTACTTTTTTCCAAGGAAAACCTCATGGAGAAACCCAAGGGATTCTTCGAAACATTCATAGATGGCATATTTCCTAGTAAACCCATTGATGTAGGCTAGTGTGCCTCATACATGGGGATTCGAAATAGGCACATGCCGCCATGAACCTAACTAAATTCCCAACATCATTCCACTAGTTTATCTAAGCCCTTGGGCTTAAATGTCGCCTACTTACCCATAATTGACCATAATTACCCCTAGTTAACCCATAAATGAACTCTAATTACCATTAATTAACCCCTAATTATGTCATGTCCCCAAATTTTGACAAGGTCTATGCCACTAGGTCATAAGCATTAAAATATTTAATTAACGATGCCAATGGTACTAGGAAAAGAATCAAATTATTCTAAGGGATTAATTTTGGTTTGGAGGCATTTAATTAATTCAATTCCAGAATATGCACTTTGGAATAATTAATTAGTTGGTTCGAGTAATTTTATTTCTAATTTCTAATATTTGGATTAGAAATAATGAGATAAGCTAAGGAGGGCGAATTAGATAGGCCAAGTTGACCAAGGAGGATGGAAATTGCTAAAAATGGTCAAAAACATGCTAAAAGCAGCAAATCAGGATAAAATCAAGAAAATCAGGATAAAGCAGGAAAATCAGGATAAAGCATGAAAGCGGGATAAAGCAAGAAAGAAATACAAAGCTAATATAAAAGCAGGAAAGTCCAAGCCAACTCATGAGGATCCACTAGTGGAGATGACCTGCTCTCACAGGTAGAGATGACTTAGCCAACAGGTCATTCATTCTATAAAAGAAAGAGAGAGAGAGCTCTATTCACAACTTTTGTTTTATTTTGTTTATGAATTCGAGAGCAATGAAGCTTCTCATGATTGGAGAAATGTGCCTCTAATATCAGTTGGGTGATGTGCCCCAATTGTTACCATTCTACTCAGTTATGTTCCAATTGAAGGTCCAGTTGAAGACCATTGAAGACCATTAAAGTTTGTTGTTGTTGAAGACTCTTTTATGCATGTTTTATGAAGAAATCTACAGCAAAAGTATTGCTCATATGAATTGCTGAAGAAACCACAATGAATCCTTCCAGTCAGAATTCCAATTCTTCTCTTCTTCTCTCTTGTATCTTCTAAAGAATGCTATGGAATCAAGATGTGATGAAGAAACTGATTCCCATGGCTCTGATATGATTTAATAATATTCAATATTAATCTCTGATATCAGTCATTACATTTCTTATTGCAGAAGTCTAATATTTTCTTCAATTTCTCCACCCCCTCTAGAATTGCCTAGATTTTGATTAGTTTTCAGAATGCTAATGGTAGATGAATGAGAATATATCCAAATGAGCTCATTTAAGTTCTAGATGTTATATAACATGTTTTATGATCCAATCCATGTTTGAGAATAGGAATTCGTGAGCCTCCCTTTCCTGTTTGGAAGCTCCTGAATTTTACTAGCTATGCAATCCTAGAATGCTAATTTACTCATCATTTTGTAAATATTTCTTAGATATTTCTTAAAATTTATGGAGTTAGATATGACTTTATATTGAATTATATTTATTTTATTTAGCCTCTATGAGTCAGAGATACGCATCCCTAGCTTCCAGTCAGAGTTTAGACCAATACTAGTATGCATATATTGGGTGCCCAGAAGCATTGAAGTAGAGTTCAGCTGGACTGATCTTGAAACATAAATGGTCTTGGTACTTTGTGCATAGGTATTAAAATATATCATAGCCTTCCATCCATCCAGAGCCTTTGATCCTACCCCCCTCCAGTCAAACTAGCTTCCATAAACATTGTTTTTAATTAATTCTGTGTAGAAGAAAGTTTTTGTATCACTAATCCTAGTTGGTAAATTACAGTGGTGTCAAAGCACTTTCCTTGGCTCATCCTGTGGAAATTAAATCTAATATGAAGAAATATCTCAAAACTATTTTCAAGTTGCAGCTACAAAACTATATACAGTCATGGAAGATGAAGGCTTTGAGTTATACGAGGAAGAAGAAACACCGATGGTTACATTTGTGACCATATGTACATAGATCAATGAGATGAAACACCGATGGCTAATCCTAAGAAGGAGTTAGCAAAGAGGATATATGCAGGTAAAAAATTTCCCTGCCACTACCAGGAGTATCTGGCTTTGAGAGAAGAGATTCGTAAATACATTCCCTTCAAAGATTATTTTTATTGCAGATTTGGATTTGAGGTAAAGGATTAATCTTTGGATTTAATAGACAGCAACAAACCACCTATAGAGGAAACCATTTGTCCCACCTCTGTGAGAAAATAAGAGGAAAGAGGAATCGAAAGTGAAGCTTCATTGGAGCCATCTGCACATGGTTTCTTTGGGATATTATTTGGGTTTTTATCCAAGGAGAGACTCCAAAGGTATTGATATGAAGTAAAACAAGGGGAAAGATACATCCATTCATGTGGAGAAGCAATATGAAAGTACAAATCAGCCATCCACAATCATTGAGAGGAGTAGTGAACTACCTAGATCTATTGGTAGTGAAGAAAGAGCTATGGTTCTTGAAGAGGAATCCAAGTACACAATTCTTACTAATGAGGGTTTTGCATCATATGATGAAACCCCCACTTGTATTGTTGATGATCATGTTGGTTGTGGAGCCTGATCTCCAGATTCAGAGATATTATTATTCAGCCGTGTCCGTACCCCAGGTTTGGTTATGATCCCGGCACGTCCCTAGAGTTGATGTATTAGGTTTTATGCATTGTAAATATCTCTGACATCAGGAAGAGAGACGGTGAGATAGTGAAGAGGAAGTGCAGTAGTTGTGCTGCAGGTTGTATCCCTTCACTTTGCTGGATGGAATATTAATAAGGACTGGCAACTTCAGTGTAGACGTAGCCCAAGTTGGGTGAACCATGATATATCTGTGTCTCTCTTGTAATGTGTGTGTGATTATATTTGCATTTATGTTTATTGTTATTGCTCTACGATCCTGTTTTACTAACAATTGGTATCAGAGCCAAAGGTCTATTTGGAAGATAAACCCGCAGGAAGCTAGGGTTTCTGGTTCGAGTGGGAGCAATGGCAGAAGAAGGAAAGTTTAAGGTCGAGAAGTTTAACAGCCAAAACTTCCAGTTATGGAAGATGCAAATGGGGGACTATATGTACCAGAAGGATTTATTCCTACCGTTGGGAGGAAGAGCAAAGCAGTCGGCGGCTATGAAGGACGAAGAATGGGAGGTTCTTGACAGAAAGGCTCTAGGAACAATACGGCTGAGCCTGGCTTCGTAGACTCCCTTAACAATACTCTCGTTCAATGTATTATTCATTGATGACTAATGCTGGTGAACCAAAGTGTTATGAAGAAGCAATGCAGGTGGAAACAAGAAATAAGTGGGAGCAAGGCATGAATGAGGATACGGACTCATTGGTAGGAAACTAGATTTGGGATCTGGTTCACTTTCCTGCAGGTAAAAGAGCATTGAAGAACAAATGGATTTATAGGTTGAAGGAAGAAGAAGGAGGTAAGAAGCGATACAAGGCTAGACTTGTTGTAAAGGGGTTTGCACAGAAGAAAGGTATAGATTTTGATGAAATATTTTCTCCTGTTGTTAAGATGACTTCAATTAGGACTATCTTAAGTCTAGTGGCGGTAGAAGATTTGCATCTTGAACAATTAGATGTAAAAACAACCTTTCTCCATGGGGATTTGGAGGAAGACATATATATGCAGCAACCACAAGGTTATGAGGTCAAAGGGAAGGAGAATCTGGTGTGCAGGTTGAAAAAGAGCTTGTATGGCTTGAAGCAAGCTCCAAGGCAGTGGTATCTAAAATTTGACAGGTTTATGACAGAACAAGGTTATAGTAGATGTTATTCTGACCATTGTGTTTATTTCAAGAAGCTAGACAATGCAAGATATATTATCTTGTTATTGTATGTGGATGACATGCTTGTTGCAGGGTCTAACATGCAGGATATAAATGTGCTCAAAAGGAAGCTAGCTAATTCATTTGCGATGAAGGATTTGGGTATCCCATGGTATTTTCCCATTGTATTTCCCTTATAAAAGAAAGTCATTGTAATACGGCTAGGGTTGATGCATTAGTTTTTATGCATTGTAAATATCTCTGAGATCAGGAAGAGAGACTGTGAGATAGTGAAGAGGAAGTGCAACGGTTGTGCTGCTGGTTGTATCCCTTCACTTTGCTGGACGGAATAATAATAAGAACTAGAAACTTCATTGTGGACGTATCCCAAGTTGGGTGAACCACGATATATCTGTGTCTCTCTTGTAATGTGTGTGTGATTATATTTGCATTTCTGTTTATTGTTATTGCTCTGCGATCCTGTTTTACTAACAGATCATTCAAAGACACTGAACATGGATGAACGAGAAAAAATTGATGGTTTCTCTAGTACCTGTGGAACATCTACTTGTGGATGTTTGAATTATGTTGGAGTACCTACTGATGGGTGCTCACATCTCTATGTTGGTGACATATATATTCGATTTGAAGATGTTGTTGCAAGACAAAGTACCATTGATCATGATGATGGAGTTCTTGCAATAGGGTAAGTAAACCAAGGATAACTTTCACCTTCACCACTTGAATTTTATGAGGGTGATCCAATGAAGTTTGAAGAAGAGAAGGTTCTATCTCATGAACTTTCCTAATTTGATAAAGGTGTTGCAAATATACTTTCCTTTGAGCATGAAGATGATAATTTGTAGCCATTGATGAGGAGAAAGGACTAACTTCACCATCACCACATAAGCTTCATGAAGTTAACCCAAGGAAAATTGAAGAAGAGGATGTTCATTGTCATGAACCATCCTTCCTTGAAGGGACATTAAATATGAACACATTGAAGATCAAGGAGACCCTAGACATTCTCCATGTCACTCATGATTTAGTGTCACAATATTTTTGGAGATCTGCATCAATGGAAAATCCACTTTCCATTGAAGACATGGAGAAGATTCAGAAGTCAATGACAAACATCAAAGGTAAATTTTCACAATTTCTTTTTGACAGAGATTATTTGTTTGATCTTTCAGGATTGTATCATGATGCATTATTGAAGAATGAAGAAGAGCTTGAAAATCTCTCATATGAGTTGGAATCCACCCAAGATTATTTGAGAAGTACTCAAAGTACTCTCTTGGAATCTCAAATGCAAGTTGAGCAACTTCAACAAGAGTTTCTAATATCTCATATTCCCTCCTATGTTCCAATCAACCATTCCCTTTTGGTTGATGATTTTCATATTTCTATGGAGGAATCTCATGTGATGGTGTAACATGAGGAGCATGCTGATTTGAATGTGCTTGAGAGGGCTTAAATCAAGCAATAAGGTAACCAAGAACTTGCCTTGTTTCAAAAGGACTATGTCTAAGATTCCTTTTGCTTTGTTGTCACTGCTTGGAAGTGGACTCTTTATGTTCTTGCCTTGTGCACATACCTTGCATATACGATCACGATTCACCTAAATCTCTCGTAGACCTGTAACCATCTTGCTTATTATCGCCAATGATTTGTAATGTATGTGAGCAATTATTTTATGCCATATCTCACTCGGATTCAGTGTGTTATGTACCAATGCTTGATTTGATTGTCCCTTCAGCTTGTACAAGCCTCCCTCTTGAACACCAATCATGATAACATCATCAATAGTATTTCCCTTTGGTCACATGAGAACTTGGCCATCAACGAAAGCAACTCTATATCCACGTTCTTCTAATGTTGATATGGAGAGAAGATTCTTCTTCAAACTAGGAATATACGATACATATTTCATCTTCATAGGAGTTCCAGAATCCAACTTGTAGGAGGCTTCTCCTACCACTTTTATGGGATACTGATCATCATCATCATGATTTACCTTATGAGGTGAATCCTTTTGAACCAAATTTGTGAGAGAATTCGTGTAACCGGTCATGTGCTTAGAATCACCACTATCAACAAGCCATGTGTCACTTCCATAAGTGATTGTCCCTGTAAGAGCTGATATTAACACATATTCTTCACTTAAATAATCTTCTCTTGCTTTCTTCTGAATAGGTTCATCATCTTCTGTGGCATGAGCATGATGTCTTTTATTCTTTCCTTTTATGATCCGATCTTTTATGTGAGGATAGTTGCTTGCAATGTTTCCCATTTTCTGGTAGTTGTAGCATTTGTAATTTGAGTAATATTTTTGTGTCTTTTGTGTATTCTGAAATTTTTTGCGAGAATGGGATTCTTTCTTACTTTTTCATTTTCTTGCATGTGATGCTAGTGCTTGATCTTACTTTTTCATCATCACCCAACTTTTCTTCTCTTACTACCAATCTAGATTCTTCTAGTGTGCACTCTTCCCATAGCCTATTGAACTTTGTTAGCTTCCTTCTGGAACAAATTCTCTAAATAAATGATTCCCAAGACCTTGGGAGACCATTCAATGTAGTCATCACTATCTCAGCGTCATCAACTGTTTCTCCAATGGATTCAAGTTGTTATTTGATTTGAGATGCCCTTGTGAAGTAGGGTTGAATGGTTTCTGAATTCTGCATTTTCACATTCTTGAGATATGTCCTCAATGTCATCTTTCGGTTGATATTCTTTCCTTCAAATAACCAGGACAAGGCATCAAACATCTACTTTAGAGTCTTCAATGATGAGACATGAGGGATCAAGTGATCTTTGATAGAATCTGCAATGATTCTGTTTTCCCTAATCATGTTCTTATTGTGCCTTGCCTTAGCTTCATTTTCCTCTCGCTCATCAACCTCTTCTTCAACATATATTTCCAAATCATTCTCTTTGAGAATGAGAAGCCCTGTCTACTTCCATGCTCTCAAGTTATCAGCCCCTTAAAGATTCTCATCAAGCTTGGTGTTGTTCGTCATTTTGTCCAAGATTAAAAATATGGCAGAGATGGAAGTTTTCGTAAATGGATTTTGGACTTACGAGTCAATGTGATATGCCAAGGTGATCTCCACAAGCCAAAATTAGCTTCAATGTCAACCTGAAAACTACTTAACGTCCAACCTAGGGTTTTATGAGGAAACCCTAAATTTTCAAACTTTGAATCTAGAGAATACGATCCATGGAGAATATGCTCCCTCCCAAGGCGAGTTGAGCAAACCTTCTTTTTAGTCATATATGTGGATAGAATAGGAAAAAAATGGAAACCCTAACTTCTGTAGTTTTTGTAGAATTTAGGTCAAAATTGAAAATTCTCGGATCCGAGATCTCAATCCACAAATGGATGCGGCCTCCTAGGGAGAATTCAAGGATGCTAGGATCGAGCTTGATCTATGGATGGAAAGGCTTAAAACTGGAAGTCCTAGTTTCCAACGTTCTGTAGTTGCATCTGTTGTAATGACTTCTTTCAGCACCGCTCTGATACCATGTTGAGATTTTACTTAAGCAGTTATGTTATTTAGAATTTTTTAGACTTTAATTCAATTTATACCATATCATAATAACTGCATGCATAAGAATCATTGAAACAAAGACATTCACATCATACAAAAAGATTTATACAGGGAAACCCAGGGTAGAAGAAGAAAACCCAACAGAACTTCTTGAGTATAGATTCATCAACAAAAGTACAATGTCAATACAATGAAGAGCTAAATCTCTCTCATAGAAAGATACCCCAGATACAAAGATAAGATAAAACCCAATATATTATTCTTCTTCTAGCTACTGCTTCTCTCTCTTGGGAACTTGTCTCACTGACTTGATGCGAACTTGCTTGATGTGAAAATGAGATAGGCGTCCTTATTTATACTTCATTTTCTATTCTAGAACTTTCCGAGGGTTTCTTTTCTAGGATTTCCGAGGGTTTCTTTTCTAGGACTTTTCAGGGGTTTCTTTCTAAAACTTTCCAGGGGGTTCCTTTCTAGAACTTTCTAGGGGTTCATAGACGTTCTTAATTGATGGAGCCGACATAAGAATATCTTCCGAAGCTACATAAAATATCAACACACAGGCCATAGCACATATCAAAATATCCACATACCTCTGCCAAACGGAATGGAACAAACAACATGAATCGATAGAAAATTGATATAATAAACACCCAGGTATCGTGGCAGAAGAACCAACATACCTATATTTTACGAGCATGAACTGCCATTTATTACGGGCCAAATCCATCCTCCTAACTTGTATTTTTGGATCCACCTTACCATAGCCCACACCAAATGAAACAATATGTAACAAATTTGTGGGATTGCAGGCCATAGCACATAACACCTTCACTAAACCCAATGACATACATGTACGTAGTTAACAGACATAATGAAAAACCAGGTATCGTGGAAGAAGAACCAACATCCCACCATTTATTATGGGCCAAATCCATTCTCCGGATCAAATTTTTGGATTCGGCTTACCTCACTCTATCTTCCATGCCCGGGGGACATTCCACCAAGCTTACATCGTATGAGAGAACCTAATTGTGTTGGACATAATTCAATAATTAAAAAAAAACATTTAATATTTTTTTCCAAAACCAAGCTTCCACATCAACATTTAAAAAAATTGCTCCACTACGGACATACTAATCCTTATCCATATATGTTCTTTGTAGGAACATAATAAACTAACCATATATATATTCGAAAAATCATCTTTTAATTTTTTGATACAAATTTTATATTTACTAACATAGATCCATCTTAAACCCACATCTTTTAAACACCTAAGAGGAATCCAATTTTTTGAGGTGTAAATTTTTAATCTTAATTTTTTTACACATTAAGAAAATGTTTGCACCTCAAGAATTTGGATCCCTCTCTTGAGTTATATCTCCCCCATATGGATTTGTACGCTCCTCCTTTTATGAACTAGCCAAATTAGCTCCTATTCCATCTTTCATTGGAAATCGGGTGGTTAGCCAACTGGTGTCGACCAAAAATATGGATGATACTGTGTTGTTTCGGGAGACGTCAAAAGAACTGGTTGGTTCTTCGAAGCCTCCGGCGGCCATTCTCCCACACAAAAACCAGATAAAAGGGGCTAGACAGGGTGGTATTGATCCAAATTTCTCTCCGATCAAAACACAAAGTGCTAGGAAATCAAAACCTAGAAAAGGAAACTGTGTCACTTCGGATACCTCTTTATCGAATCTGGTGGAAAACTATACTTTTGTGGACACTAGGGCTCTTAGAGACATTAAATCCCTTGCCATGGTTAAAAAATGATTTTTTACTCTCTAAATGTAAGGGGATTGGGGGGTCTCCCGAAAACACTTACCCTGAAAAGATCTATGGAGTTAACATGTCTGGATCTTGTGTGTCTTCAAGAGACTATGTCGAGTGCAGAAAATGCTAGACATTTATTCATGGGGATTAAACATTCTTGGGAAATTTGTGCTATAGATGCAGCTGGACAGTATAGGGGACTCCTGGCGGCTTGGGACCCTCAGAAGGAAAATTTAAAATCTTTTATCTCCTCCACAGGTATTATGTTATCTGGTAAATTGGTTGGTTTTGAGAGCCCCATTAACATTTTAAATTGTTACGGCCCTTACACTGACAAAAGGGCCTTCTAGGAGCGATTATCTACTGTGAAACTCATATCATTGAATAATTTGATTCTCATGGGGGATCTAATCCTTACTATGTCAGCTACGGAAATATGGGGTAGCCACTGAAAAATTGACCATCAGGGGCCTTTTTTCAATAACATGTTCTCCTCTCCAAACCTCATTGATGTTCAACCATTTCCTTTACTACCCACTTGGCGGAACGGGAGGTGTGGACAACACTTGATATTGAAGCGTTTGGATAGGTTTCTGGTTTTAGAGGGTTTCCTTGACACATTGTTTAAATACCGATCTTGGGTGGAATCAATCAGGATATCTGACCACCATCCAATCATTTTCCAATTTGAAGTGGAAGGTTGTAGGCAAAAGGTCCCTTTTAAATTCAAACATATTTGGCTTTCTGATCAAGGATTTATTGATATGGTGAAAGATGAATGGGCTTCGGCATCAATTGAGGGGGGTTTGTTAGCAATGGACTCTCTAGTTAAAAAAATAAAACACTTGAAAGAGGTTATGGTTAGGTGGGAAAAAAAGAAAGAGATGAAGTAGGATTTGATCAAGATAGAAGATCAGATAAATCCTCTCTCTTCCTAAGTAGCAAATGGCACCTTTGCTCAGGAGGATCAGTGCTTTTTGTTGGAACTAGAGGCTAGAAGGTTTCATATTTTAAAAATGGAAGAGGAGTCTTGGCGCTTGAAGAGACAGACAATATGGATTGAGGCTGGTGACTCAAATACAATTTTTTTTCATAAATTTGCATATAATAGACGGATTAGAAACTCTATTTGGGAGCTTAAAGGGGATGATGGACAGTTCAAACATTCTCTTGAAGATTTACAATTGGAGGCATCTACGTTTTTTGAAAATATTCATGCAGGACCAAAATCTGTGTCCTTATTGGAGCAGTTCAAAGTCATTAAATAATTCCCTAGATTTTTCTACGAAGAAGAGGTCAATGATATGTTCAAGCAGGTAACATCCGAGGAAGTACATGCGGTTTTGAAGGGATTTTCCAAAGCAAAAAGTCCTAGTCCAAATGGATGGATAGTTGAGATTTTCTTATTCTTTTATGATATCATGGGCCAAGACATTTTAGAAGCGGTGGAAGAGTCTTGTCTATCTGGACGAATTACAGGTGCCATAAACTCTACTTTTATTGCACTAATTCCAAAGAATTCTTGTTCGATTGACCTTAAGGATTTCAGGCCTATATCTCTTTGCAACCTAATATATAAGATTATTTCAAATATTATAGCATCCAGGCTTAGGACTATCTTATCTAAGCATATCTCATGTGAACAATTTGGGTTCCTGGATGATAAGAAGATACTTGATGCTATCGGAGTGGAACAGGAGACTTTCCACAGCATTAAGAAAAAAAGGTTGAAATCAATTATCCTTAAATTGGACCTTGCGAAGGCATATGATAGGGTGGATTGGACTTTTCTCAAATTGGTCTCCCATGGGACGCTTGTCGATGGATCATGGCTTGTGTCTCCTCAGTAAATTTCGCAGTTTTGATTAATGGTTCTCCCTCTCATTTCTTTTCGAGCTCAAGGGGACTGAGGAAGGGGTGCCCACTATCGACTCTCCTATTTCTTTTAGTTATTGAAGGGATCAACGGACTATTAATAAAAGCTAGATCAGAAGGTACAGTTAAAGGGATAAAGGTTTCATCTTCCTCATGGGTGACTCATCTACTCTTTGTGGATGATGTGCTTCTCTTAGGTGGTGAAAATGTGGAAGAATGGCATATGATGCAAAACATTCTTATACTCTTCTGCAAAGTTTATGGAATGCATATCAATAAGGATAAATCATATTTTTTAGAACATGATATATTGAAGGAGGTCAAAATTGAGATTGGTCAATGTTTTCCCTTTAAGTTCGGTGCTCACTAAATATCTGGGGTTCTATATTAAACCAAACAATTATCTCATTAAATATTGGTAGTGCTCCTTGCAAAATTTGATTAGAGTATAAATGTTTGGTGTTGGCAGTGGCTATCCCTGGGTGGAAAAATTACTTTAGCCAAATCGGCCCTTTAGAATTTGGTTGTCTATTAGATCTCATTATACAAAATTTCCAAATCCATTCTCAATGGGTTTCGAAGACATGTTTTCAACTTTATCTGTTCTGGAGGTGGTCACAAGAAGAAATTCCATCTTAAGTGGTTATAAATAGCAAAACCGAAGCATTTGGGTGGATGGGCTTTCAAAAATATTTATCTATTTGCCAAAGCTTTAGCAGCCAATGGTGGGCACTCTCCTTAGAATGTCTATGAAGTTGAATCATCAAGGAAAAATATTTTAGGAACATTTATGTGGAGCAAGGGTTTCGACTGGGCATGTTTTGTCCAAAGGGGGCGTCTAGCATCTGGTGTAGTCTCACCGGATCTACATCAGTGATTGGAAATTGGCTTGCCTAGATGCTTGGTGATGGGAGACATATTAGACTCAACTCAAATCCTTTCGTCAAGGGCCCTGTGGAATATAAGTTTCCTTGGCATATCCTTCATTTTATGAAATCAAAGGGATACCACACTCTTAACCAGATAGCAGTTGGATCACAAGAGTGGATAAATTATGTACAACTCGGTCTATATGGATCTATGAGTCGTACCTGGGACGATTATATTATGGACATGAAAATAAATCATGTCATTTTAACGGAGAAACAAGATGCTTTACTTTGGTCCTGGAATGTAAATTCGGGTTAGGTCACAACCAAAGAGGCATACGATTCACTCTTTTCAGGGGAATTGTCCTCTCCAAATTGGTGGCATGTGGTCTCTTGGCATTGATAGAATCCTTTAAAGATCATTGTTTTCATATGGCCGTTGTTGGAGAACAATATTCTCACTTGGGACAATTTCCTGCGGAGGGGAGGTATTGGCCCCAATAGGTGCCTTTTGTGTTGTTTGGAGGCGGAATCTGTGGAACACCTGTTTATGAGTTTCCCTTTTACACAGGAGGTTTGGCATATCACTAGCTCCTTGTTGTCACCTTGGGATATATGGCAGAAAGGTTCTTTTTCAAATAGATTAAACCTTTGGTGTACTAGTGAGTATAAATGGTAGGATCTCCCATGCTTCATGGCTTGGGAATTTGGTTATGTAGGAATCGAATCCTATTCGAGGATAAGAAGCCATATGCTGGACTTGTCAGTAGTAAAGCATTGGCCTCCTGCTTGTAATTTTATAATAAAAAGGCGAAAACACCAAAGGTGAAGCTATCTATTACGAGTGGCCCTATTTTCATTGCTTCATGTTTTCAGGCTTTCTTTGATGGTGTATCTCAATGCTCGACCAATCGTAATGAAAGAGGAGTCTTGGCGCTTGAAGAGACAGGAAATATGGATTGAGGTTGGTGACTCAAATACAATTTTTTTTCATAAATTTGCAGATAATAGACGGATTAGAAACTCTATTTGGGAGCTTAAAGGGGTTGATGGAGAGTTAAAACATTGTCTTGAAGATTTACAATTAGAGGCATCTACATTTTTTGAAGATCTTCATATAGGCCCAAAATCTGTGTCCTTATTGGAACAGTTCAAAGTCATTAAAGAATTACCTAGGTTTTTCTACGAAGAAGAGTGCAATGATACGTTCAAGCAGGTAACATCCGAGCAAGTACATGCAGTTTTGAAGGGATTTGCCAAAGCAAAAATTCCTGGTCCAGATGGCTGGATAGTTGAGTTTTTTCTTATTCTTCTATGATATCATGGGCCGGGACATTTTAGAAGCGGTGGAAAATTCATGTCTATCTGGATGGATTACAGGTGCCATAAACTCTACTTTTATTGCACTAATTCCCAAGAGTTCTTGTTCGATTGACCTTAAGGATTTCAGGTCTATATCTCTTTGCAACCTAATATATAAGATTATTTCAAATATTGTTAAATTTTGAGCATTAATTCACAATACTCTAGGATCTTTACTGAGAGAATAACATGTACAGTATATCAATGCATAACAATCACAATAAGCATCACAAGAATCAAAAGCATGAGAGACAAGAGACACAGAGTTTCTGTGGGGAAAACCCTAAGGTGAAAAACCCCACAACTTCCTCAAAGATAGAGAGAGCAATGGCTCAACCAAAGTACAACCAAAATACACTGAGATAGTCTCCTAGTAGCAGATGATCCTCCTCCTCACTAGTGCACCACTTTCTGAATGAGAGAAGTGTGACTTTCCGAGTGATCCAAATAGAGATCCCCCGATCTCTATTTCTACTTAACCTGTTTTCCTAGTTACACTATGGGGCCGACTTGTCTATCTAGATACATCCACAATATAATATATATTTCAGGGCCGACCCCACACATGGTGGTCTAATAACCCATCGACAAGTACACACACTTGTGACACTTGTCAATCCACATGACGACACTTCCTTATAGAGGAATAACACATCTCTAATAAGGGTACAATAAATATATATGAAATACATAGATGAAATACATTCCAAAGTTACATATACATCAACACTCCCTCTTAACTAGGAAGGTATTTCTCGACACAGATTTGTTAGACAAGTCTTCTTCTCGGAATCATCGTCATCGATGCATCGTCATCATCATCGTCACTACTGCTGCTATCTCAACCAATCTATGACTCTACTCATCATAGGAAGTTCTACAGAGCTAGTCCTTTTTCATACTAGATGTAGTCCCACCACCTGCAGGTCTTCATCATCACTGGCCATACTGTGGAATCCTCAGGACTTATTACGTGTGTCACAAAACCTCACAAGAGCATCCCAGGCTGTTACGAGCACACGGCTCTACCTATAGGATCTCCCAGGGCCATATTATATGTGACCTCACCACAAAACCTCGCAAGAGCATCCCAAGCTGTTACGAGCACACAGCTCTACCTATAGGATCTCCCAGGGACAGATTATATGTGGTCACCACAAAACCTCGCAAGAGCATCCCAGGCTGTTATGAGCACACAGCTCTACCTATAGGATATCCCAAGGACAGATTATATGTGGTCATGGCAAAACCTCGCAAGAGCATCCCAGGACTTATTACGGGCACACAGCCCAGCTTATCGGATCTCCCAGGGACATATTATATGCCATAGGACAAAACCTCGAAAGAGCATCTGCCAGATATCCCAGGGCCAAATTATATGCCATAGGCAAAACCTCGAAAGACTATCTGCAGATCTTCCAGGGCCAAATTATATGTCCTCCCAGAGCAAAACCTCGAAAGAGCATTTGCTAGATATCCCAGGGCCAGATTACATGCCATAGGCAAAACCTCGAAAGACTATCTGCAAATCTCCCAAGGCCAAATTATATGCTCATCTGCACAACCTGATCCACAGCCATAGAGTATCAACCTGATACTCGCTATACATCATCCTGATGTACACATGATCATCCTGATCATCATAACTGCAACATCCTGAAGCTCGTCATTCATGATCATCCTGATCATACAATGCATCTACCTTATGCATACCAAGTATCTACCTAATACATATCATCATACATGATCCACCTGATCATACAATGTATCCACTTGATACAAATACAAATACATGATCCACCTGATCATACACGATACATATCAACATACATGATCTACCTGATGATACAATGTATCCACCTGATACATATACAGATGCATGGTCCAAGCATCCAACATGATGCATATACAAAATACATACAAATGATCCAACCGTTCATATCCAACATCCAACATGATGCGTACATACATATACATATAAATGATCCAACTGATCATATCCAGCATCCAACATGATGCGTACATACATATACATATAAATGATCCAACTGATCATATCCAGCATCCACCATGATGCGTACATACATATAAATGATCCAACTGATCATATCCAGCATCCACCATTATGCGTACATACATATAAATGATCCAACTGATCATATCCAGCATCTTCCTTATGCATATACAGAGCAGTAGCTGGAGCATCGTCCTGATGCTCATCATCCAGCGCTTACATCCACAGCCATGTGAAGGATCCTCCTTCCAACATGCTTGGAATGGCTTCTGCAAATGTGTCCATCACTTCTTCCTCGAAGTGTCATCAATCCGAAGAACACCAAGCCTCTCTCTGAAGTACTTGAACTTCACCCTAGCTAGTGGCTTCGTCAGCACATCTGCAATCTGCTCGTTCGTCGCAACGTACAGGAGCTTCACAGCTCCTCTCTGCACCATATCCCTGATATAGTGATATTTGATCTCTATGTGTTTCGACCTGTCATGAAACACTGGGTTCTTAGATAGCTTCACACAAATCTGGTTATCACAAAAGATACCAGTAGCATCCAACGGGAGATCAAATAACTCAGACAGTAGCTTCCGTAGCCATACTGCCTCACAACTAGCTAAACAAGCTGCAACATACTCTGCCTCAGCTGTACTCAGTGCTACGCAGGACTGCTTCCTGCTGAACCAAGAGATCACACCTGATCCCATACTGAAGCAACACCCAGATGTGCTCTTCCTATCTGCAGCACTGCCAACCCAATCTGAATCAACATAACCCTGCAGGTTAAACTTTTGATTTTCTTCATACTTGAGCCCATAATCCATTGTACCCTTCAGGTACCTCAGAACATGCTTTACAGCAACCAAGTGAACACTCCTCGGATCTGTCAGGAACTGACTCAATGTGTTCATAGCAACGCAAATATCTGGTCTCGTGTTCGTCAGGTACATCAAGGACCCAATCATCTGACGATACATACAGACATCAACCGACTCAGATGAAGCATCACATAGAAGCTTCAGATTCGATACCATAGGTGTGGCCATGGCCTTGCAATCCATCATCCCGAATCTCTTCAGGACATCTACTGTGTAATTCCCTTGACCAAGGAAGATCCCATATGCACTCTGCCACACCTCCATACCTAGGAAATAATGCATCATTCCCAAATCTTTCATATCGAACTCGGCAGCAAGCTTCCTATTAGTATCTGCTATCAATCTGTCATCTCCTGTTACAAATAAGTCATCCACGTACAAAAGTAGAATCACAGGATTCCCTTCCTCAACTTTGTAGTAAAGGTTGGAATCCGCTTTACTCTTGGTAAAGCCCAAACTAGATAGGAAACTGTCCATCCTACCATACCAGGTTCTGGGGGCTTGCTTCAAGCCATACAAGGCTTTCTTCAATCTGCACACATATGACTCCCTATCATGTATTTCAAAATCGAGTGGCTACTCCACATATACTTCCTCTTCAACTACACCATTCAAGAAAGCAGTCTTGACATCCATCTGGTGTATTTTCCATTTCATTGCTGCAGCCAGGGAAAGTACTATTATGATGGAAGTATACCTGGGTATAGGTGCAAAATTTTCTTCATAATCTACTCCCTCTTTCTGAGAGAAGCCACGAGCTACGAATCTTGCCTTGTATTTCTCTACACTGCCATCTGCAACATGCTTGATTTTGTAGATCCATTTGGAAGTCACAACAGACTTCTCTTTAGGTCTTGGGACAACATCCCAAACATCATTCTTCATTATTGATTGGTATTCCTCAACCATGGCATCCTTCCATTCTTTCTTTTCCCCTACTTCTTCATAACTGGAAGGTTCTTTATTCATGATGTCATAGAGTAAAGCAACATAGCTGGTATGTGATCTGGTTCTCTTCTTTGCTCTGTGTTCTTCTTCTGGAATGCCAAATCTTTCTACATATTGAATGAGCTCTCTATCCCATGCAGGTTTCCTCTTGTGAGAGTTATCCTCACAGGGTGGATCTACAGGTTCTTGAGGATCTTTAAACTCACGAACAACTTCTGGAACTGCTTCAGTCATGGTAGTGTCTTGAAATCTAGTTTCCTTAGGTTCTTCATAAACTTCGATAGGTGCCTTCCTTGATTTGATGAATGTTGAGTTTTCATCAAATGTTACATCCCTGCTGACATCAATCTTCTTGAACCCTGGAAAGTATATTCTGTAAGCCTTCGAGCTTTCACTGTAACCCACAAAGATACCCTTCTTTCCTGAAGGATCTAGTTTGGTCCTCTTTTCCTTTGGGACATGAGTGTATACTGGACAACCAAATATTCTGAGATGGCTGACTTCAGGTTTCTTACCAGAAAAGACCTCTTCTGGTGTCTTGTTGTCCAATATCTTGTGGGGTGTTCTGTTCTGCACATATACAGTTGTTCTAGCTGCTTTTGCCCATAGATGCATAGGTAGATCCTGGTCATGTAGCATTGCCCTTGCTGCTTCCATGATTGTTCTGTTCTTCCTTTCTGCAACTCCATTCTGTTGAGGATTATAAGGAGCAGTCAACTCCCTCTTAATCCCAGAATCACTGCAAAGCTTCTTGAATTCACCTGAGGTGAATTCTCCACCATTGTCAGATCTGAATGTTTTGATCTTATTGTCAGTTTGATTCTCCATCAAGGTTTTGAATTCCTTGAACTTATCAAGCACCTCATCTTTATTCTTCAAGAAGTATACCCAAGTCTTCCTGGATAAGTCATCAATAAATGAGACATAGTAAACATACCCACTCAGAGAACTGGATGACATAGGACCACATACATCTGAGTGGATGATTTCCAGGATATCTTTTGCCTTGCTTTCACTGCTTGGGAAAGCCTTCTTAATGTTCTTACCTTTTGCACATCCTTTGCAAACACCTTTATGTTTGGTCTTGATTTCAGGAAGACCCTCTACAGCCTTGCGTGCAATTGGAAGTGCCCTATAATGCATATGAGCAAGTCTTCTATGCCAAAGTTCACTTGGCTCCATGGATTCATGTACCATGGCATGTTCAGGTTGACCCTTCAATTTATACAAACCTCCCTCTTGCTCTCCAATCACTACTGCATCATCAATTGTTTTACCCTTTGGCCATATTAGGACTTGGCCATCTACAAATGCAACCCTCATGCCTTTTGCATCTAATGCATAGATGGAGAGAAGATTCTTCTTGAGCCCAGGTACATAAAGGACTTCTTTCATCTTCAAAGATTTTCCAGAATCTAGGTTATAGGAGGCTTCACCACTTCCTTTGATTGGGTATTGAAAATCATCCCCAAGTTTCACCTTATGAGGTGATTCATGTTCAGATAGGTTTACAAAAGATTACTTAAACCTAGTCATGTGTTTGGAAGCCCCACTGTCAATCAACCAATCATTACAACCATGGGAGATAGTACCTGTGAGAGAAGAGATTAGAACATACTCTTCTTCACTTGATGAGTCATCATCGCTATCATCACTTTCTTCCCTAGCCTTCTTCTTTGGAGGTTCATCATCCCCGACAGCATGAGCCTGCAACTTTCTTTTGCTTCCCTTCTTCTTCTTGCTGGAGTTGTTGTTATTATCCCTTTTGTTCTTGGGACAATATGAGGCAAAGTGACCCTTCTCATTGCATGTGAAGCATCTTAGATCCTTCTTATTCTTTTGATAGGATCTCTTGTAGCGAGAGTGCTCCTTCTTGGGCTTGCTTCTTTTGGTGTGATCTGCGAGAGCTTGATATTCACCTCCCATCTTTTCCTCATGAGCTACAAGTCTAGCTTCTTCTTCAGAGTATTCCTCCCACAGTTTACTGAAAGAGATCAATTTCTTTCTTACACAAATTCCTTGAATAAAGGAGTCCCATGACCTAGGTAGGCCATTCAAAGTGGTCATAACAACTTCACCATTGTCCACTACTTCATCCACAGCTTCAAGTTGCTCCTTGATCTGAGAGACCTTGGAGAAGTAAGATTGAATGCTTTCTCCATTCAACATCTTGACCCCTTTCAATTGATTCCGCAGAGTCATCTTCCGATTGATGTTCTTCCCTTCAAATAGCTTGGTCAAAGAGTCAAACATCTCCTTGGGTGTCTTTAGAGAAGACACGTGGGGTATGAGATGGTCTTTGATAGAATCAGCAATGATTCTCTTTGCCTTGACTAAGTTCTTCTTATGCAATACCTTAGCCTCTTCATCCTCTGGGATAGGGATGTCTTGTTTTATATATGAGTCCAACTCATTCTCTTCCAGGATTAAGCCAATCCTATACTTCCAAGCTCGGAAGTTATCAGCCCCTTCAAGCTTATCCTCAAGCTTGGTGTGGTGAGACATCTTAAATAGTACTTCAAATGGAAATAGAAAAGATTTAGGTCTTACCACTTGAAATGCTGAAAACTGGATCTGGTCCCGGATTAGGGTTTGTCGAAAAACCCTAAAAATTCAAAATGTGAATTTCAACTTTTTGAAAGGATAGACATATGCGCCTTGATGAGCTGATCATCCTGGTGTATTCATAATTTGAGATCAGCAAAGCGTTTCCCTTCAGATTTGTCTTTTTGTCCTCACGGGTTCCCTAGGGAGAGCCCTGAATTAGGGTTTGAGTTTCTTGGAGATCCACCCAGCCAAAAATCTTG
Source organism: Larix kaempferi (assembly GCA_027924585.1). Lineage (NCBI taxonomy): Eukaryota > Viridiplantae > Streptophyta > Pinopsida > Pinales > Pinaceae > Larix > Larix kaempferi. The sequence goes on from BSBM01000646.1 coordinate 818,600, forward strand.
ATCCAAAGCTCTAAACTTCGATTTTTGCAAGGATCTTCCAACTATGTCTTCAGATTCCAGAAATTCCTATTTTTGTGGAAACCCTAATTTTTAGGGCCAAATCTGAAAATGCTCAAACTTGAATTCTTATTGGACAGATAGATTCTCCTTGATGGGTAGAGTCAATCTACTATACTTCTTTTCCAAAATATGTGGAGAGAAACCCAATAAACAAGAAACTCAAGTTTTCGTCACTGCACAATGTCTTCTTCTCAGGTTAGCTCTGATACCATGTTAAATTTTGAGCATTAATTCACAATACTCTAGGATCTTTACTGAGAGAATAACATGTACAGTATATCAATGCATAACAATCACAATAAGCATCACAAGAATCAAAAGCATGAGAGACAAGAGACACAGAGTTTCCGTGGGGAAAACCCTAAGGTGAAAAACCCCACAACTTCCTCAGAGATAGAGAGAGCAATGGCTCAACCAAAGTACAACCAAAATACACTGAGATAGTCTCCTAGTAGCAGATGATCCTCCTCCTCACTAGTGTGCCACTTTTTGAGTGAGAGAAATGTGACTTTCCAAGTGATCCAAATAGAGATCCCCCGATCTCTATTTATACTTAACCTGTTTGCCCAGTTACACTATGGGGCCGACTTGTCTATCTAGATACATCCACAATATAATATATATTTCAGGGCCGACCCCACACATGGTGGTCTAATAACCCATTGGCAAGTACACACACTTGCAACACTTGTCAATCCACATGACGACACTTCCTTATAGAGGAATAACACATCTCTAATAAGGGTACAATAAATATATATGAAATACATAGACGAAATACATTCCGAAGTTACATATATATCAACAAATATTATAGAATCCGAGCTTAGGCCTATCTTATCTAAGCATATCTCATGTGAACAATTCGGGTTTCTGGATGATAGGAAGATACTTGATGCTATCGGAGTGGCACATGAGACTTTCCACAGCATTAAGAAAAAAAGGTTGAAATCAATTATCCTTAAATTGGACCTTGCGAAGGCATACGATATGGTCGATTGGACTTTTCTCAAATTGGTCTCCCATGGGAAGTTTTCCGATGGATCATGGCTTGTGTCTCCTTCGTAAATTTCGCAGTTTTGATTAATGGTTCTCCCTCTCGTTTCTTTTCGAGCTCAAGGGGACTGAGGCAAGGATGCCCACTATCGCCTCTCCTATTTATTTTAGTTATTGAAGGGATCAATAGACTATTAATAAAAGCTAGATCAGAAGGTACAGTTAAAGGGATAAAGGTTTCATCTTCCTCATGGGTGACTCATCTACTCTTTGTTGATGATGTGCTTCTCTTCGATGGTGAAAATGTGGAAGAATGGCATATGATGCAAAACTTTCTTACACTCTTCTGCAAAGTTTCTAGAATGCATATCAATAAGGAGAAATCATATTTTTTAGAACATGATATATTGAAGGAGGTCAAAATTGAGATTGGTCAATTTTTTCCCTTTAAGTTCGGTGCTCACTAAATATCCAGGGTTCTATATTAAACCAAACAATTATCTCATAAAATATTGGTAGTGCTCCTTGCAAAATTTGATTAGAGGATAAATGTTTGGTGCTGGCAGTGGATGTCCTTGGGTGGAAAAATTACTTTAGCCAAATTGGTCCTTTAGAATTTGGTTGTCTATTAGATCTCATTATACAAAATTCCCAAATCCATTCTCAATGGGATTCGCAGACGTGTTTTCAACTTTATCTGGTCTGGAGGTCGTCTCAAGAAGAAATTCCATCTGATTAACTGGTTACAACTAGCAGAACCGAAGCATTTGGGTGGATGGGATCTCAAAAATATTTATCTATTTGCCAAAGCTTTAGCAGCCAAAAGTCTATGGTGGACACTTTCCTTAGATTGTCTATGAAGCCGAATCATCAAGGAAAAATATTTTAGGAACATTTATGTGGAGCAGGGGTTTCGACTGGGCAGTTTTTGTCCAAAGGGGGCGTCTAGCATCTGGTGCGGTCTCACTAGGTCTGCGTCAGTGATTGTCAATTGGATTACTTGGCTTCCTGTTGATGTGTTAGGAACCTATGTCAACCCTTCTCTTTACTATGTTAGTATATTGTTGTTGGACGCATATGCTCTGTAAGTCATCCCGTAGTATTTGTTGATCCGTAGTTTATATTAGCCCATAGTATTGACCCATAGTATTGGACGCATATGCTTTGTAAGTCATCCCGTAGTATTATATGTCCCATGGTTTTGACTCATAGTATTGGGCATAGACTTAGTATATAAGTGTGTGTTGAGGTCATTGAAGGCACCGTGAAGTTAATTGTATTGAGCTTGCTCAAAGGAGGTTGCCCCCTCGAAGTGGCCCGTGATCAATATAAAAGTGATTATGTTCTATTATTTCTGATATCTCGTGTATTTGCATTAATTAATTATTGCAGGTACATCACATCTGGTATCAGAGCACTTTCCTTGGCACAAGTGGGAAATTTTTTTTTTTTTTTGGGCGGCGACTTTCAGATCAATTTTTGAAACTTTCTGCACAAAATCAGAAGAAACTGATTGCATATCTGAATTCCTCTTTCAAAAATACGCAGTTTCAAAAAAAATCATCTCATTTGGAGTTCTAAAAGTGGAGATATTGCGGATTTAAAATCAGTAATTTTTCATAATTTCGGTGACGGCCGCGGAAATTGCGGCGATAAAATCTTTTGACCGAGTGCCCAGATTTCTATTCCGCTTTCATGGGAAGAAGCAAAGTGGTTGTTCCAGTTCCAGAAACATGCTATAATAGTGATTCTGAGCAATATAGATCCGGTTTTTGAACATTGGGTGGAATTTCTGCCCAAATTTTTTCTGTTGCAGGTTCGGATTTGGGAATAATCCCTATCCGCTTAACTGTGGGAAGTACTTGGGCATAAGCCCTAAAACTCATTGTGAGGAGTACCACAGGAACCCCGAAGTAGCTGGCCCATTGAGAGGACCTGCCCACGAAAAGGGCAACGACCCCTACCTGATTGACTAGTTCCCACCCGTGAGGTAAACCAAGAGCTGTCGTTTGTGGCAAAGCCGTTATCAGTTTTACCTAAGCCGTGGAGTGAGGGGTACTGCACCAATACGCAAGCCGTCAGACAGCATTGGTGGCCGAGTGAAACCCCTGAACTGTTAGGAAGCCGCACATACCTGGGGTCCATATCTACTTTCAGCTGAACTATTGTCGATCACTGCTGCGCCGTTTCAGATCCATTTTGCAAGCCGTTCCAGATCCAGCCGTTCGGTGTTGTTCCAGATTCCTTCCGAGCCGTAGCCGCTCCAGTCTGTTAAAAAAAAAAAAAAAACCGCTCCAGTCTGCATATTTCATTCCTGGGGACCCTATCCTCAATTCCCCTTCCTACAACCCGAAATCTCACATTTGTCTATTTTTAGGGTTTGCCATAACTTCCTCAGATTTCACCCAATCACCTTCGAATTTTACTACAGAGTTCCTTTCTGAATTCTGCTTCTTTGTTCCCCTCTACCAAATTTTTCCATTCTTTCACCCCGCTTCCAAAATCCTCATTTTTGCTTCCCTGTCTATCCAACAGTGTCCAAAACCTAGTCAAACCCCAATTACCCTTCTAATTTTTTCCCAAATCCAAATTTTCCCTTACTGAAGTAGTTCTTGTTTTTGTTTTCCTACCCAGTCAACCCAAAAAAAAAAAAAAATCCTGGTTATGGTTGTCACCCGTGTAGGAGCAACAACCATGGAGGAAGCACTTGCAGCCATCCAAGCCAAACTCCAGGATCTGGATGAAAACTTTCTCAGCCTCCATCTTCAGCATTCAGCCATGAACAATACCAGACAACCAGAATCTTTTGCAGCCACTGGGTTCTCTTCTTCTAGCAATTTTCGTGGGCCGAAGCTTGATTTTCCTCGCTTCAATGGTACTGATCCGACTGGATGGATATACCGGGCAGAACAATATTTCAGTCTGCATAATACTTTTGATGTTCAGAAAGTTCCACTTGCATCCTTTCATTTGGAACAGGAAGCCCTTCAATGGTATCGTTGGTACATCAAAGCTCATCCCGAGCCAAACTGGACAGATTTTTGCCACCTCATTTTGCCGCGATTTGGTCCTAGTGCTTTTGACAACTTCACAGGAGCACTCACTAAACTTCACCAAACTGGCATAGTGAGAGAGTATCAGACGGAATTTGAGAAACTAGCCAATCACACAGAAGGATTGTCTGATGAATTCTACAGGAGTTGTTTTATCAGTGGTCTCAAGGATGAAATCCGCTCAGAGGTCAAAATGTCTTGCCCCAACACAATGATGGAAGTCCTAGGGTTGGCTAAGCTGGCCGAGGACAAGATCGCAGCTCAACAATGCTCCAAACCCACCTTTGTTCCCTTCAGAAATATGGGTTCCCAACGACCTTCCATCACGCCTACTCCTCAACCAACTCCTATCAAGCATTTGTCTGAAATAGAAATGCAGGCACGTCGAGAAAAAGGGCTTTGCTATAATTGTGATGAGAAATTCACTCGGGGACATAGATGTGTTCAACAAAAGCTCTATCTCTTGGATGTGGATTCTCTGCCTGCCTTAGAACTTGGTGAAGAAGCTACAGATACAGTAGATGATCAGGTCGACATTCAACACCTGCCTGTTGACACCCCATCTCAGGACGACCCACCCGAGATCTCTCTCCATGCTGTAACCGGAGTCACCACCCCACAAACAATGCGAGTCAGGGGATACTTCAAGAAGCTCTCTCTTACCATCCTCATTGATTCTGGTAGCACTCATAACTTCATTGACCCTCGGGTTGCCAAACAGGCTGATTGTTTTGTCCATCCTTGCTCCAACTTTGAAGTCATGGTTGCCAATGGGGGTACCTTACCTTGCAAGGGGAAGTGTCACAATGTAACTTCTCTTAGTCGGGACTAAAAATGACAATTCAACAGATGGTGGCTGACGATGATACTTTCCAAGTCAACAAGGGGGAAACGACACTCCTTTCGGGATTGCTCAAACCCGTGGCCATCCCTACACAGCTTTGGCCAACTATTTCTATGGATTTCCTAGCAGCGCTCTGGTGGTACAATACCACATCTCAAAGGACACCATATGAAGCAGGCTATGGAAAAACACCGCATGTTCTTCTTCCATACACCCTTAGCAGCTCTCCAGTTCAGGAAATTGACTCGGTTCTTCGACACCACGATCAGATTCTTCTCATTCTGCAAGACAATCTTCACATGGCCAGAATTCGCCTGAAACAACAAGCCGATCAACACCGTTCTGAGCGCATTTTCCACGCAGCTGACAGGGTTCTTCTTCATCTACAGCCTTCCAAGCAATCCTCCTTGACACTCCAAAGGCATCAGTGGCCCGAAATGCAAACCGAGGATGCTACCGGGGAACCACTCCTTCAGATTCTGCAGCAATTTCTCCAACCAAAGCTTTGAGGACAAAGCTTTTTCTAAGGGAGAGGGGATGTTAGGAACCTATGTCAACCCTTCTCTTTACTATGTTAGTATATTGTTGTTGGATGCATATGCTTTGTAAGTCATCCCGTAGTATTTGTTGATCCGTAGTTTATATTAGCCCATAGTATTGACCCATAGTATTGGACGCATATGCTTTGTAAGTCGTCCCGTATTATTATATGTCCCATGGTTTTGACTCATAGTATTGGGCATAGACTTAGTATATAAGTGTGTGTTGAGGTCATTGAAGGCACCGTGAAGTTAATTGTATTGAGCTTGCTCAAAGGAGGTTGCCCCCTCGAAGTGGCCCGTGATCAATATAAAAGCGATTATGTTCTATTATTTCTGATATCTCGTGTATTTGCATTAATTAATTATTGCAGGTACATCACATGATGGGAGACATATTAGACTCGACTCAAATCCTTTCGTCAGGGGCCTTGTGGAATATAAGTTACCTTGGGATCTCCTTCATTTTATGAAATCAAAGGGATACCACACTCTTAACCAAATAACAGTTGGATCACAAGAGTGGATAAATTATGTACAAATCTGTCTATATGGATCTATGAGTCATACTTGGGACGATTATATTATGGACATGAGAAGAAATCATGTCATTTTAACAAAGAAACAAGATGCTTTACTTTGGTCCTGGAATGTAAATTCGGGTTAGGTCACAGCCAAAGAGGCATACAATTCACTCTTTTCAGGGGAATTGTCCTCTCCAAATTGGTGGCATGTGGCCGCTTGGCATTGACAGACTCCTTTAAAGATCATTGTTTTCATATAGCCATCGTTAGAGAATAATATTTTCACTTGGGACAATTTCCCGCGGAGGGTAGGTATTGGCCCCAATAGGTGCCCTTTGGGTTGTTTGGAAGCGGAATCTGTGGAACACCTATTTATGAGCTTCCCTTTTGCACATGAGGTTTGGCATATCACTAGCTCCTCGTTGTCACCTTGGGATATATGGCAGAAAGGTTCTTTTCCAATACATTAAACCTTTGGTGTACTAGTGAGGATAAATGGTAGTATCTCCCATGCTTCATGGCTTGGGAAATTTGGTTATGTAGGAATCGACTCGTATTCGAGGATAAGAAGCCATATGTTGGACTTGTCAGTAGTAAAGTACTGGCCTCCTGCTTGGAATTTTATAATAAAAAAGCGAAAACACCAAAGGTGAAGCTGTCTATTACAGGTGGCCCTATTTTCATTGCTTCAAGTTTTCAGGCTTTCTTTGATGTTGTATCTCATTGCTCGACCAGTCGTAGTGGGGCGGGGGCTATTATATGGACTTGTCCATCTTTTTGTTTCGGAGTTTGGTTAAAGTGCGGTCTTGGAACAAATTCGAGGAGAGAATTATTGGCAATGTGGATTCTTTTATACTTTTCCATTTCCAGGAATATCGAGGAAATTCAGATAGTTGGGGACTCGAAAGTGATAATTGACGGGGCATTGCAAAAGGATGCTATTTCAATAAAGATTTTGGGCAATTGGATGGATGAGATCCGTTCTCTTCTCAGACATTTTCACCGGATATCTTTCCAACATATCCGAAGGGAATATAAATTAGAAGCGGATGGTCTCTCGAAGCTAGCTCTCAGTGCAGAGGAGGGCTTACTCTTTTGGGAATATTGGGAAGATGATCAACTAATCAACCATGGCTCTAATCATATTTTTTGAGTTTATATCTTTATTTTTTGATATGGCTATTGTATATTTACCATTTTTTGGTGGCTATTATTCCTCATCTTTTGCAAGCACTTGATGGTTACTTTCTGGATTTTCAACATCTTGTTGGAGGTCTACGGCAGATCTTTATCCTTTATTTAGCGGCATATACTTTTGGTGTTGTTTACTTGGCTTGTTCTACCAACATATATACTCCTCTTTGTTTTTCTTGTGGCTTTCTTCGGCCTCATTTTGGTATCTCCATTTTGTACTCTGTATTGTATTTGCTTATTTGCAGACTTCAGCATTTTGATTGTCATGGCCGGCTCTTGTCCTCTTTGGACTTCGCTTATCCGCTGGTTTCTCTTAGGCCTGCTTGGGGCAGTCTGGTTCTTGGTGTCCTTGTATGGGATGGTACTTTTTTGGAGGTTATGTCTTGAGAGCTTTTTCTTGTGTTTTAGCACCTGTAGTGATTCTTGACTTCTCTGTGATTTGTCCTCTGTCATGTCACTTTATATACTATTTTTAATATAATAGTATGGATACTATTTTGTTTTTGAAAAAAAAATTGGAGTTGTACTCTCCATGGAATGAATAAAAAGATATGCAATAAATCTATATAAAAAGTAAACTGAAAGACATTCAATAAATCTATATAAAAAGTAAATTGAATGGTAATCAAAACACAATCTTCGCTGGACGGGTTATAGATGCTCGTGGTCTTGGAACACACAGCCTGGTGCGGTCACTGCAAAATTAGCATATGAATCTATCTACGTTGTCTCTTGGGGGGACCAATGCTGGTGGCACTCTCGTTTATGGAAGTGGCCGATTCCTCCCAAAATGCATTTTTTTTTGTGGCTCGTGTTGGAAAACAGAATACTGACGTGGGATAACCTACTACATCGTGGCTTCATTGGGCTGAGTATTTGTCCTCTCTGTTGGAATGCGGCCGAAACTTGTGCTCACCTTTTCATATCTTGCCCATTCTCTCAACAGTTATGGTCGACTGTATATCTCCTCCTCCCGGCTCTGTGTTTGTGGACTGGAGACTCCATTCTGTCATGTTTCTAGAATTGGGTTTGTGATAATCCCACACACATTTCTATTGTGGCCTCCATTACATGGGAGATCTGGCTTGCTAGAAATTCTAGCATTTTCAACGGCAAGGTCCCCTCCCCATTATGGATTGCGAGGAAAGTTTATGCATTCCACCTGGATAAAAAGGATACTTCCTCGGGTGCACCTACTTTTTTTTGAAACGACCCTCCCCTCCAATACAAGATTTCATGGCTTTTTTTGATGGGGCTTCTCAGCGGGGGGGTTCCTCCTACGGAGCTAGTGTGATTATTTTTATTGATCATTTGCAATTCTTTAAAGTCTGGATGAATGGGGGGATTGGCTTGTTATGTGGAATTCTGCCCTACGGATAAGTCAAAACTCCCTTAGGCTAAAGTAGGATCTAACTAACTCTAGGCTAAGAACAGACAAAACAAATGCAACCTTGAATCCCTAGATCTAACAAACATTTCAGAATTAAAATGCTGAAGAGAATAGAAAGGAGTTTAACTGACCTTGTATCCAAACGCTTGTCTTTGATATTTGCCCAAGCTCCAAGTAAACCTGTTAACAATGGAACCAAAACACAAGCATGTACTATTCTCTAACAATCTGAAAACATGAGTTAGGATCTAAATCTATGAAAGATACAAATCACATGATTAAAACAAGATTAACACAAATGATTTGGGAAAACAAGACAAGTTATTCCATTACAACTTGAAGATTACTTACAAAGGGTGCTTGATGCCCAAGCCAATCCTTCAACTCCAAGTATCTTCTCCTCTTAGCTATCTCCACAATGCTGCAAGACCATAAGTTTGGTGCTCTCAAGAGTCCCCCCCCACTTCCCAATGGCATACCTCTCTTTTATAGTGAATGGTGAGGTTAACCAACAAGAGAGATAGGTGGATCTAAGGAGGGATAAGTGGATCAGGGTTTCTAATCGAAGGAGGTGAGTTGGGATCGAATCAAGGAACCCAATCTTCCATCATCTTCGAAAATCCAAGATCCCATAAGTCAAGGGCAAAAACTATTAAAAGGGTGCCGCGCTTTGCAAATGCTACAGGGCGCGGCACTGTGCCGCGTTTTGTCAAGCTGGCAGGACGCGGTAGTGTATGGAAATAAAGTCCAAGGTGGGTCAAAACTTGGCAGGGTGAATTTACCTTCAAGGTTGACTCATCATCTGTCTCTTCTGGATGGTTCAAAACAGTAGGGAAAGTGTCGTCGAAAATGTGTTGTGATGGGGATGCGACACCGTGAAATATAGAGGTATAACAGATGCCCCCTAAAGTGTGAGGTCAGAAGGGACTGATGGCCGAAAGACTTTACGAATAAAATGTGCAGAGATAGCATCGAGGAGAGCGACACGGAGCTGAAATGGAAACAAAGTGTTAGATATACCACCGAGGCGGGCATTCCCGTGCTCGGAAACAAATGACTCAAAACATGGCTGCCGACCAATACATTGCAGATCCATGAGTACTGAGATAATGTAAACTGTGGACAGATCATGGCTACTATGAACAATCGTAGATCCATGAGACAGTAATGACACAGCCACGACCAATACAATAAGTGGATCTGTGTGACAATACAAGAGACATCTCCATCGCAGCCTGGACGCAGTCAAGATACAGTGATGCACCCAGGGTCTTCTACCCGATCGTATAAAGATACGAATCTAACCATGTGATTACAAGATGTTGAAGTCGAACATGGAAGAAACCATTTAATTACCGGTCAATGATGTGGACCGTTAACAAATGCGAGGGAGATCACCAATAATGACAATGATTCCCAAGGTATCAATAGTACATCTCAACGAAATGCGAATAAATGAGTTGATGTCGAGCATTCGAGAGATTGCTTGATCAGAGGTCAATGATGTGAACCTGCTGTCAAACACGAGGAAACCTGCCATTGAGGCATGCAGGTACCAAGGTACTAATGGTTGATTTCTAAGTCCAATTCCTGGATAGTGATTTGGTGTCGACAAGAATAGACTCGTCGAAGGTGGGCAATGATAATTCCCACATCATCGACACGAAATCGGCACATAGGATAGTATGATGAAGTAATGGAATATGTACTGACACAGCGGAGGCCTGACACAGTGAATGACTCGATACAATGCAACCCTTTGAACATATAACGGCATGTAACAAGACTTAGCAGCAGGGATTATTGATAAATAGAGGATAGACACCGGATGAGTGGACTCGTGGCCAGGGAGACGACCCATAATGATGACTATGACTCAATGAAAGACGGATACCCCAAATATAGACAAGAGATGGACACATGCCATGTTCAAAGGTAACGACTGACAAGCTGCCATAGATAAACTTGACTTGTTCCCCCATATTTCCCCGACATGATGGACGAGTACCTCTTTCTTGTTTTACGAGCTTGAAGAGGATAACAGATGCTCGGTGTAGCTCATCTTGTGGATGAGTCCAATCTCACATATTTTACGAACCTGAGAAAGGAGGGGTTCGTCCCAAAGTGGGTCCTTCGATGTTAATATTTTAACGAGTCCAAGGAAGGAAAACTCGGTAGTTTTTCATATTTAGAGAGCCTAAAAAACTTAAAGGAAGCTCCATAATGTACTTTTTCGTAAAATTTAGTCTCTCGATCCCGAAAAAGTGTAAAACGATTCCCGAGAGAACTCTCCCAGCCGAGATTGACTGAGGTATACCTTTCTCGTAAATAGTCTAGACGGGCCGAAAAAGGGGTAACCTATCACCGAATAGACGACCTTTCAAATACTTTTACAAGTGTGAAAGAGTCAAGATCACTTGGCAATCTTTTCAATTTTAAGGAGTCTGAAAAGAGCTTAACTATGGACTCCTATGGTCTTTTTCGTAAAAATTAATTATTCTGGCCCGAAAAAAGAATAAAATACAACCAGGATAATACTTTCCTCATTGTTTAACGAGCATGAGTAAAGCTGACCGTACTCGACACCGTTTACTTGCGTTTGACAAGCACGACACAGGTGTGAAAGCGCTTGGAATCTTTTTCAAGTTTTAAATCCAGAGCACGAAAAAGATAAAGTGGGCTCAATATGAAGGTCAAACTACGAACAAATACCAGTATGAATGCATCCCATTTTTACCGCAGATCCTGTCAATAAATGCTCAAAAATCGGGCATTAGTAATATGAGTAAGGGTTTATTAATTTTGAAATAGTAATCAATTAATTAAAAAATGTGAAAAAATGCTATATAAAGCATGGTAAAAATAGAAATTACTATTCATTTGTGATTTTTACCCAAAGGAGACATTTTTACCCATTTTGGAGCAAAATTTCAAGGATCGATACCGAGAGTTCTGGGAGACCATTTCGACCGCCGTCTGTGCCAGGTAAGAGTGCTTGAACCCCTCTTTCATTTCATGCAAGAAATTTTTACTTTCACCAGGGAAAAATTAATTTTTTGGCAAGCCCTTTTGGCAAGAATCGCCTGCTGTACTGCCACGTGGGGCCCCTATCGTGAAACGCGGCACTGTTCAACAGTGCCGCGCTGTAACTCCAAAAGGAGGCGCGGCACTGTGGACTTCCGCGCGGCATGGTGCCCTCCAGGCGCGGCACGTGCGAAAATTGAGTTCAAAAAATCAATTTTTCCTCAAATTTTTGCTAGAAGCAAGTTGTTAAATAGCCACTAATTACTTTGTTTGCCTTTTTGCAGGGATTTGCAACTTGTTTGAGGCAAAATGGTGAGTTGGAAAGAGAGGGAGCATGAAACGGATGATTTTAGGGCCGAAAATCACTTACCCACTGTGACCGCATTGAGAGAATGTGGTTTGCTAAAGTTTTTCAAGACTAAAGGGATCCGCCAACAACCCAAACTACTTACTCACCTCATTCAATTGTGGGATCCTGATATCGAAGCTTTCCGAGTAGGAGAGCACGTGCTTGAAATTCAACTTGAAGACATCTACTTCCTCACGGGCCTCTCGAAAAGAGGGGCCCGGCCGAATCTTACCGGGTACAGTGCTTCAGACTCAAGCACGGATGATTTAATTGCCCGATATTGTCAGGTGGGTTCGAGTAAGAAGAGTGGGAAAGTGGCCATAAAAGAGGTCACAAATCTTCCTTTCAAAACTTTGCTATTCACTATTACACGTGCAGCAGGAAGCGTGAGCCCACATCAGGCAACCCGCACACAGGTAAATCTCGCAGCAGAGTGCATGGGAGGAACGGTCTTCAACTGGTGTGATGCAGTGCTGTCCCATATGAAGGAACAGGTGCACAAATGTAGAACTGGGAAAAATACCCAGTTTGGCTATGGGAGTATCTTGGTCACTTTCTTCCTGGCAAGGGTGCCATTACTGCGTCCGCAGATATCTATGCATCCTCGCCCACCTACTGAGCCATGGATGGCTCGATGGAGCGACTATGCCGGGCGCCTTGGAGGGCCTCAGCGGCTAGCTTTTGGAGAGGATTTCTTCTCTTGGCTAGAGGAGCAGATAATCATGATCGACGACTATCCCTATTCAGGGGTAGATTTCCGCGAGGATATTGACTTGGCTTTGCCAGAAGATGATGACTGGGACAACTCTGGTATGACCTTCATGGATATGTATTTTTTCTTTTTGAATATTTAATTTTTAATGCTTTTTTAGAATGTGTAAAAGACTTCTAATGTATATTCGTATGCATGTTGCAGATCGTGGACCACAACGACCAGCTGGATATTCACCACTACGTCGTGGCGGTGTAGATCGTCAAGCTGATCCTGTCGAAGAAGAAGATGAGGATGAGGCAGGAGGTGTCCGGGACATTGAGAGGAACCTGCAGGGATTGACTCATGGTATCCCTGCTATGCGGATGGATGATGTCCCTTACCCCCTCCAGCGTCATACTGTAGGTGTACCTGGTCGTATCAGTCGACTTCTTCGCAAGGTGGTTCGAGCTGTGATGTGTTACCACCAGCGGCGGGAGGAGTCCGATGAGGGACGTGATAGGTCTCCTAGGTCTCCATAGATGGTCTTTAGATCTTTTTGCGGCATGTACACGATATGTAGGCTTTGAGGGCCAATTTTTGTATATGGGATTTAATCCCCAATTTTGTCTTTGACACAAACTTTATGTATTTTGGAAAAAACACTTTTATATACAGTGATATGGACCTATTTATGATCTAAATATTTACAATGACTTGTGCATTTTAATTATGATGTGTTTATGTATGGACTAGATGCCAATCCAAAATGTAATTAGCCAATGAATCGGCAATACAATTGAATTCTCTTGGTATGTGTTGATATGTAATAAAATCAAATGACCGTTCCAAGAGGCGTACTCTTCGAAATAAACGAAGTAATGTAGGATCGCGAACTGTGTAAACACGGTTTAGATGAGAAACCACGAGTTGGGAATCTAAAAAGACCGATAAGGAGTCAATCCCGAGTGAGGCAACCTCAGTTAAGAGACCAATGACTGCATGGTACTCTGCGATATTATTGGTTGCGGGACCTAAACAAATGGCTCCTGAAGAAATTAACTCGCCAGTGGGGGAATAGATCACCCATGCTGCGGAAGCGAGATTCCGGGTATGTCGGCTTGCACCGTCAGCGAATCCAAAGTAGGTAGACATCTGCGCATAAAAGCACGAGTCAAAGTAAGAGTAGATACATAAGATCCACGTGCACACTAAAAATAAAGCAAAAAGCAAACTAAGTACATTATGTACAAGAAGTAACCCGCGTGGGGTAACCTCATGCGTAGAAACGCTTGAGGTATAGCCCGTTGCGGGGCCGTGCCAATGGCGTACCATCACAGTCGACTAGTTCATAGGCTCCTTTTTCTAAGACACGTTTTATGATGAAGGGGCCGTACCACATAGATTCAAGCTTGCCTTTTCCAAGTTTGTCATGCATCTGATCATATGTAAGTACAAGGTCACCTTCATTAAAGATCCGAGGTTGAACGGATTTGTCATATTGAGCTTTGACGCGTTTTTTGTGAGCTTCATTAGCCAAAGCGGCGTCGCGGCGGGTTTCATCTAGCTTGGCTAGGTATAGAAACCGTTCTTCTTCGGAAGTAGTGTGTGGAAGTAGCTCTATGGCTATCTTGAGTGATGGAATTTCACATTCAATCGGGAGAATGGCTTCCAGGCCGTACACCAATTGAAATGGTGTAAACCCAGTAGCACTTTTCACTGAGGTTCGGTATGCCCACAGTGCTGAGAACAGAGCTGAGTGCCAATTGGATTTTTGGGTACCCACAATGCGCTGAATCATTCATTTCAGGACCTTATTGATGGCTTCAACTTGGCCATTGGCTTGTGGGTAATACGGAGTTGAGTTTTCGTGGCGAAAACCCAGTTTGGCACTTAGTTCTTCGATCATATGATTCCTAAAATGGGAACCATGATCGGTCACAATAGACTGTGGGACACCGAATCTAGCTATGATATGATTGAATATGAACTGCGCTGCTGTTTTGCCGTCTTCAGCATACGTAGGCATCGCTTCAGCCCATTTTGTAAAATAGTCCACAGCTACTATGACATAGCTATGCCCCCCGGCTGAAGTGGGCTTACAGTGCATAAAATCAATGCCCCATTTGGAAAAGGGGCCGACGGCAATAACAGGATGGAGTGGAGCAGGATGCGAGCGTGCTTTGCTATGAAAGAATTGACATGGCGGACACTTCTTGACTGTTTCAATGCAGTCTTTGAAAATCGAAGGCCAGAAGTATCCCGCTCGCAATATTTTCTGGGCCGTAGCCATCCCAGAGAGATGACCACCACATGCTCCAGCGTGGCAGTCATTGAGAACGCGTTCCGCCTCATCTAAGGTCAAACAGCGTCGAAGGACAGTGTCGACACCACGTCGATACAAAGTATCATTCACTATAAGGTAGTATTTTGCGTGATGTCTGATACGTCGTCGTTCATCGCGGTTGAGGTCGGGACGGAAGCGTTGGGTTTGGAGATATAAGAGAATATCCCCATACCACGGATTAGACGTGCTAATGAGGAACAATGATTCGTCGGGAAGAGAATCAATGGGCTCGGATTGCTCAGTAGCACGGGGCAAGTGACAAATTAACTCAGCGAAGACCAGAGATTTCTTAGACTTGGCTTTGACGAATTCCAAGTCAAACTCTTGAAGGATGACAATCCAACGGGAGTACTTGCCCCCAAGCACTTGTCGTGTGAGGATATAGTACATTGGATTGAAATCGGCGATAACGGTGGTCCGGCGGAGTAAGATGTAGTGACGGAATCTCTGGACAGCAAACACTGTTGCCAGAGCCAGCTTTTCAACATGTGAGTAGCGAGTTTCAGAGTCGAGAAGACTCTTGCTGAGGTAGTACACCACATGTTCTATGCCGTTGTGATCTTCCTGGACTAACACCATACCAATGGTGGAAATCGAGGCTGCGAGATAAAGGATATAGTCCTGTGTGTAATTGGGGGGTTGAATCACAGGATCTTTGGTTAAGGCTGCCTTTAAATTGTCAAAGGAGCGTTGGGCTTCATCATCCCATATGAAGGGAACATTCTTCTTGAGAAGCCGCATGTAGCCTTTTGTTATCTCAGACAGATTACAAATAAAACGGCGTAGAAAGTTTGCATGCCCTTGCAAACATTGAAGTTCTGGAATATTAGTAGGTGAAGACAGGGCTATGATAGCTGCTACCTTTGCGGGATCTAGACGTATCCCGTCTTTGGAGACTATGAAGCCCAACAGTTTTCCGGCTTCTACACAGAAGACGCACTTATGCGGGTTCAAACGTATATTATAGCGCCGGCACCTTTCGAAAATGGCACTCAAGTGATCTGGATGTTCTTCCCGAGTTCGAGAATGAGCGGGAAGGTCATCGAGATATGGCTCTACGATATGTTTGATGTCGTGAAATGCGTAGGACATCGCCCGTTGGAAAGTTGCCCCGGCATTTTTGAGGCCAAAAGGTAACTTCCGATATGCAAAGATCCCCCAAGGGCAGATAAAGGCCGTTTTGTGCTGGTCGGCTGGGAGGATATCGATTTGATTATAGCCAGAAAAGCCATCCATGAATGAAAAGATAACACTTCCGGCACAGTTATCGATGATCTGGTCGATAAACGGAGTTGGGTAGTTGTCCTTGGGACAAGCTTTGTTCAAATCACGGTAATCAACACAGACTCTAATCGTTCCCTGTTTTTTGGCTACAGGGACGATGTTGGATACCCATTCTGTCAATGGGACAGGATAGATAAAACCAGCACGCAAAAGTTTTTCAACTTCTGCTTTAATGGCGGCTGCCTTACGAGGATGAACGGGTCGAAGCTTTTGCCGAACAGGTCGGGCGCCAGGGAAAGTTGGAATTTCGTGGACCACAATCGACGGGTCGATTCCTGGCATCTCTTCATAACTCCAAGCGAAAACATCGCGGAAAGTTTTAAAGTAGGCATTATAGAACTCCGTCTCGAGAGGAGTACATGTTTTGCCAATGTGTACATTTTCCACGATACCAGGCTTTACTGAAATGTCGATGGGAGTGGTTGCCATAAGATTGGCCAAGTTGCCTTCAGAAAATACTTCGTCGAGGGAAGTGGGGAACTTGGTTTGAACCATCCCAAGTGAAGCACTGGATTTGGTATCGGGCTCGAGTGACTGAATGGTGGGGAATGAAGATCGATGATGAAAATCTCCCCATGGTGGCTCATTACCGCACATAACCTCTATGATTGATTCGTCGGTGGGAAAAATCAAGTTGAGAGGATCAAACAATGGTGGGAGTGTATGAGTTTCAGTCGAGAGCTGTGCCACTGTGTGATCAGTAGAACAGTCGACCCAATCTGTGGCTGATTGGATCGCGTCATAAGCTGCAAGGTTTCTGTTCAAAGGCATGGAATTGCCATAGCCTTGGATCTGAGTAGGACTCGGGATCACCCATGAATCATCAGACGGGGTGACATGTGACGAAATCATGTTGACTGGTTGAAGATGGGTTCCCAGCTCTGGAAAAACTCCAATGAGGGATGAATCCTTCATGAGACCAACACCTATGTCTTGGAACCGGTACCGAGGTTGATCCAATAACGGAACGGTATTGGCGGAGTTCGGATGGGAGTCTGGGATACAGTAATCCAATTGATCAATAGTGACAATTTTCCCTTCATGAGGAAATTGTACAATCCGGAAGACTGTAGATGCTATGGCAGTCATGGCATAGAACCAGTTCCGACCAAGTAGGAGGTTGTAATCCAAAGGTGCATCTACGACTTCGATGTGTACGGATACTGTTTTGCCCCCCAGTTCAACACCGATTGAGGGGATGAGTCCGTATGGTTGAAAACCATGTCCATCAAACGCTCTAAGAGTAGTGGGAGAAGTTGTGACCTCAGGCGATCCGAGGGCTCTCCAGCAGTTCAAAGACATAATCGACGTGGAAGCACCCTCATCTAACATAGTGCGGTGGATAACATTTCCACGGATTTTCGTATGCACCTGGAAGGCTAACTGGTGAGAAAGCCTAGGTTTAGCGTGCTCCAAGTTAAACATGACGGAGTTTGAAGTATCTGGGTCCAATGCCCCCAGTGCTGAAAGTAGGGTTCTACGCTGCATGGGGCAGTGTTGGAGAACCTCGAGGGTTGACATAGCGCAAGGTGCTTGAGCCAAATCTTCAACAATGTTGTAGTTTTGGGCAGCTCGCGCATTCGGATTGAACGTCGCCTTTCGTATGGTGCCCTTGGGTGGGCGTAGCACTGTATCCATAAGTGGTCTCTCGATATGGAGGTGACCATTAGGGGGGGGAATAGGAATCGGATCTTCAACAGGAGACTTGCCTTTGGCTGTCTCCGATTGTTTGGTTGAACTTGGAGGATTGTCATACGTCTTTGAACGAGTGGTGATATTAATCTCCTCATTACTTGTCATTAGGATCTCGCGGTTTGTGGACGTCTCTCCACGGGAAGGATTGGTCGGGTTGCCCCCTTGTGGGGATTCTTGGGCAACCATTTGCTATTGCTGTTGGGGGAAAGGGTCAGTTAGCACTGCCGGTCTAGAGGATCCTTTAACGAATTTATGGACCTCGTCCTTGTAGGGACAGTCACGCGTATAATGATCATCTTGACAAATCAAGCAGGGAAACTTTGCTTTCCGACGTGGTTTTTGATCATTCTGGGTAGGTTGTGGTTTGGGGTTCTCCTGCTGGTTCTTCTTGGGTTTACCACGATTGTTTTTCTTCTTTCCTCCGGAGGGTTGTGATGTAGATTGGACTGCATTCACTTCGGAGGAGACAGCAGGAGAAGTGGAAGCTTTTGAAGCGGCCTGGGTAAAAGCGGGGGAAGCAGAAGCTTGTTGCCCCGTCGAGCTGGTAGCAGGCTGAGCCTTAACTGAACCAACGATACCATCAATGGGTGGTTCAGTAGTAGGCTTTGTAGGATCAGTGTGAATGCGGGAAGCATGTGGAAGAAGTTCGTGTAAAGTACCGGATTGAGTATATACTAAATCCATGTATTGTGCTGCCGAGATGGCTTGTTCTTCCGTAACAGGTCCGCGCATAGCAATATCTCTGGCTATGGGAGGCAAAAAGGATTTTGTAAACCAATCAGCAAGTAGCTGATCTGGAATAGGTGCCTTTATTAGCCTACGGCGTCTTCGCCACTCATGGATGTGATCCGAGATGTGTGTAGAAGTGGTTTGACGCAGTGAAGTTAGCAGTTCTGTTCCAGTCTCATATCGGATGGGAAGCTGGAAATGTGTCAGAAACTGCATAGCCAAAGTGTTGAAATCACGAAAAGAGTGTTGTGGCAGCTCGATGTACCATTTTGCTGCCGTTCCGGTAAGCGTACGTTGGAAGAGCCGAAGTCGGATGGAATCATCCATCAAGGAGTTTGATGAACACCAAAGATGGAAGGTCATCACGTGGTTCTTGGGGTCTTCCCCGGGCTTAGCATCGAACTTGGGAATGTCCGATGGTAGTTTGGATGGGATAGGTGGCCAGTGAGGTTCATGCCATATAGGATCGTTAATAAGCCTCGACAAATCAGGTAGATCAAGTGTGGCCAAGAAGGGAAGCTGACGGTTGGTCTGCGGGTATGAGTAATAACCATGTGGTGCAGGGAACCCTGGAGGGCCTTGCATAGCATGCTGCTGTGTGTTATACCCATATGTGTTTCCCGCGGGATACTGCTGGAAGTTCTGCGGATAATAAGCCATCTGGTTAACCGGTTGATTGTAAGCAACTGGTTGGTAAGTGTTCTGCTGAGTGGGTATAGTACCCTGAGGCTGTTGATGCCCAGGATTGGTTGCTATTCCTTGTTGGGAAAAAGTTCCTTGGAATTGTTGTGTTCCAGGGATGTTGCCACCATACTGTGTAAGTGGAGGATTTCCCATAGCAGGGTTGGGGGGTGGTTGCGACGGTGGTGTCCATGGAATGCTCGTTCCTGCTTGAGGAACGAGTGGAAATTGAAGTGACGGGTTCCAAGGAGTTGTGGCAGCCGAAGGGTAAGGGAAGCCAGAATTCAAGTTGGGGGAAATCTGAGATTGCCCCCCAGCTTGGTTCCAGTTTCCGAAAAGTGAGTACCCCCCACTCTGTGGGATTTGATGATCCCAAGAAGGAAGCATACCTGACAGGGGTGGTTGAGAGTAAGGCCCGGTGGGAACACCGGAATAAGGTTGCCCGCTGCCAGGTGGATTGTACATACCAAACTGAGTAGAAACTGCTGGTTGGGAAACTTGTTGGAGCGAGCCAATAGGTTGTCCGCCAGCAGTTAGGTTGGATGGCCCTATGTGAGGAGGCTGTAGACTGGGAACTGGGTTCCCAGCAAAAGGTTGTCCTCCGACTGGTTGGGTTGATGGCCCACCAGTTGGAGGTTGTTGACTAACAATGGGGTTCCCAACAAAAGGTTTCCCCCCAGCTGGTTGGGTTGATGGCCCACCAGGGAGGGTTTGTAAGTTGGAGTTAGGGACCATTGCAGTCGGTTGTCCACCTCCTGAAATAGTATAAATGGTGGCTGAAGGTGATCCTCCGGTCGAAACGGAAGATCCGGCAGTATGACTAGGTGTTCTTCCGCCGCTAGCTAAGTATGATAGCATGGATTGGCCAACGGCGCCAAAAGTACCGATTAGCGAAGGCGGTTGTCCGTATTGGACAGGTGAGGACGGAGAAAAAACTGGGTTATCCCTCATAGAATGTGCACCAAACATTGGTGATGACAGCAAATGTGGGGAATTTAGCCCAGGAGTATCAGCGTCGTCCATCACGTGTTCAATAATAGGAGAACCATCGAGAACTGGGTCCGAGTTCATATCCTGAAAAAGATTTTGGGGATCCGGCAGGAACCTAGGTGTAGTAAAGTCCGAAGGTCCTGAGCCGTCTGCAAAGGAATGATGAAATTCTGTGTTAGACGGAACGTTGGGATCCCTATAGTCAGAAGGACGAGAAACAGGGGGGTATCTAGACGCTGTCGAAAGCATTTGCTCTGTGTTGCGTCTAAATTGTGCCGATGCTAACGGAGAGTTCGCTAGGCTAACCATACTAGACTGAATGGAAGCCATAATTTCGTGTCCCGGTGGGATGTTGGGTAGATGAAAAGTGCGAGGTACGTTGCTAGAAGAACTTGTCTCCTGAGGATGAACACTGGGTGACGTAGTAATAACAGGCGGAAGTTCCGTCTGGGAAGTAATGAAGCCATAATCAGGTTCAAAAGGTGTGTCAGGTAGACGAGTATCTTCAACGATCTCAACATAGCCGCCTGGGACTGAAATTAGGCCAGGTATGTCCTGGTCGGATCCTTCCGTGGTGCCAATAGATCCGTCTATATCATCGTGGAAAGTGTCTGATGGACGGGAAGTGTTGGCCTCCGGTAGAAGGATGACCTCTGGTCTAGTACTCTGGGTCGTGCTAGGTTCGGCTGCTGTAACTGTGCCCACTGTTATAGATAAATCTGGGATGACAGTGGGTGAGGTGACAGTGGAAGCCTCAGACATGCTAGTGGTCATAGAAGCTGCAATGGATTCTGAGACTGTGCTGTGTGTGGCAGTTACAGGCGTAACTGAAGATGTTGTACGTATCGGCGGTGGGATGTTGCCTCGACCAGCACCGCGGCCAGGAGGAGCAGGAATGCGTGATGCAGGCGGACCAGAAGTCCGTGGCGGTGGTGGTGGTGGAGGGCTTAGGCCCTGTTGTCTTCATGATCTTCTTTGTTGATCTGACATGATGACAGGAAAATGAAAATCGGGGGCAGTACTGTAAACAAAGAACTCAAAAACTCTAATGCAGCCGAGTGTGCAAAAGAGGAGCTAGAAAAAGCAAGGCTCACAGGCCAAAAAAGCAAGCTCTAAAATCTATACTGAGACCGGTGTCTCAATAAGCGAGCTGATCAACAAAAATGGCCAGAATGCCAACAAGCAGTCCCTACAAAGAAAAAATGACCCTCTACAAAGATGAGACGCCAAGCAAACTCCTAACTAAGAGCTGGAGACCTCAACAGGCTGTATCCTTCGCAAGGTGATGAAATCCAAGTCGAACAATACAACATGAGAGACCGATATAAGAAGGATATCCCTCTACCGAAAGGGATCCTGGGTAAAAGAGCCCTAGTAGAATAGATACTAAGCCACCTCGTTCATGACACGTCGGAAAAGGTTTTGGGCACTTCAGCCTTCCGAAGAAGACAGCGATCGATGTTGCCTTAGGGCTAAGTGGAGTGCGGTATTCCACAGAGTCCGTCCGGTTCTCAATCTCGCGGCCGTTTAACCCCTGAACAGTTAGAAACAGTCAGGAGGCCCCTCCACAAACTAGCTGTGACCGTGTCAATAAGTACTAGAGGATTTTAGTTCCCTAAAGACAACGACTATGTCTCAGATGAAAATGACAAGGGGGAATTATTTTGATGCCTATCCCCGGTGTCCTACCTAACTACCAAATTCTTTTGATTTCCTCAAGTGAGGTTAAAGTTGGTTTAATTAGGGTGATTAATTTTAGTGGCTGTCTTTACTCAATCGGGTAGTGGACGTGAGACTTGATGGTGTTATGACGACTCAAACCATGCAAATGAGAATGAATCATAAACAAGCCTTTGTCTTCGATGAAATCTAGCTAAGGTAAAGATAGAGGTTCTTCGATCCAATATGCATAACAACTTTCACAAGCAATCAAAGTAAAAGATTTTTCTTTTCTTTTTGATTTATAAACCAAGCCAAGCTGAAGTAAACACGCTTTTCAATGCACTGATTTTACAATCTACAATGCTTCTATGATGAGAATTTTTATGGCAAAATTAATGGTTCATTTCCCTATGCAAAATGGCACTAGACTTTTTCAAATTAAACAACAAATTTGCTCTCAACCAATGATCTTTTTAATTTACTGAAAATGATAATGACAATATGACTGTAAAACTACAGTGTTCAGTAACAGAAGACAGTGGTGTTGAGTTGGTTGTGGGGAAAAGCCAAGTCAAATGCAATCAAATTGAAAAATGACCAATATGTCAAAAGTGCCACTTAATTCAATCAATCAATCAAGCTCACAAACCATGTAATAAGCAGACCAAACAGACTGGAAATTAACCAGGATGCTAACAGGCAACAGTAAAGACTATCTGAGGCAGGGAGAAACTCAGGAAACCAAGCAAAAATTAAAAAAAATTTACCTACTTGCAGACACTACCGCGGGCTATAGACTGCCTGAAGCGCGGCACTGTGTAACTGTCGCGCTGGTATGAATGCCTAGGACGCGGCACTGTGTAAATGTCGCGCTGGAAGTGGTTAAGAGGGCGCGGCACTGTAGCAAGAGGGAAAAAAAACGCAACTGGAAAAGAAAAAATCAAGTTTTCAGGGTTGTTGCTAACCCAGGGGACTCAGTAATTAAACAGGGAGATAAATACTGCGAGGAGGGGTGAATAAGGGTCAAAAAAGACCAAAATTCAAGGTGGTTTGAAGTGCAACAAAAGACTGATAATTCAAAGATAAATGACTGTGAATTTGAACCAATCAAGCAGTAATCAAACCCAGCGGAGTCGCCATTCTTGTTATGTGGAATTCTGCCCTACGGATAAGTCAAAACTCCCTTAGGCTAAAGTAGGATCTAACTAACTCTAGGCTAAGAACAGACAAAACAAATGCAACCTTGAATCCCTAGATCTAACAAACATTTCAGAATTAAAATGCTGAAGAGAATAGAAAGGAGTTTAACTGACCTTGTATCCAAACGCTTGTCTTTGATATTTGCCCAAGCTCCAAGTAAACCTGTTAACAATGGAACCAAAACACAAGCATGTACTATTCTCTAACAATCTGAAAACATGAGTTAGGATCTAAATCTATGAAAGATACAAATCACATGATTAAAACAAGATTAACACAAATGATTTGGGAAAACAAGACAAGTTATTCCATTACAACTTGAAGATTACTTACAAAGGGTGCTTGATGCCCAAGCCAATCCTTCAACTCCAAGTATCTTCTCCTCTTAGCTATCTCCACAATGCTGCAAGACCATAAGTTTGGTGCTCTCAAGAGTCCCCCCCCACTTCCCAATGGCATACCTCTCTTTTATAGTGAATGGTGAGGTTAACCAACAAGAGAGATAGGTGGATCTAAGGAGGGATAAGTGGATCAGGGTTTCTAATCGAAGGAGGTGAGTTGGGATCGAATCAAGGAACCCAATCTTCCATCATCTTCGAAAATCCAAGATCCCATAAGTCAAGGGCAAAAACTATTAAAAGGGTGCCGCGCTTTGCAAATGCTACAGGGCGCGGCACTGTGCCGCGTTTTGTCAAGCTGGCAGGACGCGGTAGTGTATGGAAATAAAGTCCAAGGTGGGTCAAAACTTGGCAGGGTGAATTTACCTTCAAGGTTGACTCATCATCTGTCTCTTCTGGATGGTTCAAAACAGTAGGGAAAGTGTCGTCGAAAATGTGTTGTGATGGGGATGCGACACCGTGAAATATAGAGGTATAACATGGCTCCAATACACGTGGTGAACTTTTGGCACTGTGGGTGGCCTTGTATTTTGCAACAAGAAAAGGCATCATGCTCTGGTCTTTGTATGGCGACTCCCGATCGGTTATTGATTGGGCTTCTGGTCGGGGAGGCCTCCTCTCACTGGCCCTTTCGCCATGGATGGATATGGTCTGCTTAATGCTTCAGGACGTCCCTCATCTCATCATCGAGCATATCTCTCGGGAACACAATGAACACGTTGATTTTCTGTCCAAGTTGGCTCTTTTGGCGGTGGATGGTTGTATCTATTTTGAATTTTGGTCTCACTCCATGCTCCAATCTAGCGGCAGCCTCCTTCTTCTAGTATCCTCTTGCTGGTGAAGGGGCGATGGATCTTTGGAGCTTCATATTTTTTGGTTTTCTGGCAGCGGTACCTTTTTTGGTTTTTACTCTCTTCCACTTCTATGGACTTTCTTTTTACTTTATTTTGTCCCGCCTTTATGGACTGGGACTTTGGTACCTTGGTTGGTATGGCTTTTGGTGACTTTGGTTTTTATTGCTATCGATGAATCTCATGGTGCCACCTCGATATTACTTGGGGAGGTGTTGTTGCCTTGGATTGGCTCCTGGCGGATGTATTGGATCACTTTCCTCATCGAAAGATTATGTATTTGACAATCTATTATATATTTCTATTGAATAGATAGCTATTTTTCGTTTTGAAAAAATAGATGCTCGTGGTTCAAAAAGTATTTTAAAATGAAATTTTAAATTTAAGAACGGTATATACTTGGCATGGTTAATTTTGAAGGTCTCGTAAAACATTTATGAAGGGAAAGTACGGCCAAAGATTAGCTTCATGCGTGAATTAAACATCACATAATTCATGTTTAAAGAAAAAAAAATCACCAAATTCTATTCAAGCCTATCTCTTTCTTTATGTGTAGTATCAAATTATCAATAAAAGTGATATTGTCGAGCACATGCAAACTGTATATGCTTTGCAAGTTGGGGATCAAATTTGAAGGGTGGGGTCCCATTTCACTTTGAAGGGCTATGAGATATTGAACCCTTCAATGCTGACATGTAAAAATAAGTCATTTTTTTCATTTGAAAATGTATTAGTACATCAAAATTTCATTGTTTACTTACGTAGTAAAGTTGAGAGGCTTTATTTTTTGCCTCTTAAAATTTTAACCAATATAATAATAAGTTAACTTGCTAACCCCATTCCAATCCAACTTTCATCTTTACAGCCAAAATTAATACTATTTTACTTTTTCATGATCTGCCTGAACATGAGAATTTATTAGTGAAACATAACTTAGGAGACACATAGAAAATCCACACCTGTTTTCCGTAGGGATGCAACCGTGGTCAGTGCCAGCTGCCCGGGGAAGTGCTCGGTTTCAGAGTGAAAACAATGCTCTTCCTTGTCCCCTCCATTTCAGGAAAGTTAAAGGGAGGCTAAATTCTCAAGAGATTCGATCGAGCGACAATGGAAAATAGGGCAAGGCAAGGAGCACATGGAATCATATGCATGTACACAAAACATATGAAGAAAGAAGCAACTGTTGTTGTTGCTATGGTTGGGAATCGATAAATTCTGTTTTGAACAACATCTAATGGAGATTTGTGACAAACCCACTCTTGGGTCTAGGCTTCAAATTTGAATCCTTCAAGGACCATTTGAAGTTACAAATTTTCAATCAAATAATAATATTGTGTTTGAACTTTGAAGTTACAAAATTTTTAAATAATTGATGGGATCATGAATGGATAAAATGATGTACATACCTGTAAATTCATAGGATATCAACAATCCAGTTAGCCTTGAAGTTGAGCTCCTCAAAGAAAACAAATTTCTTTATATATGTTTATGGCAGGCCGACATTGGTAGCTTAGCTTTGCAAACTCTCCTGGAGGACTAGAGGAGATAGGGTAGGTGGAACTTGGAATTAGTAGCTCGACCACGATGAAGCAGGGGTATAAGCAAAAGCTTGTTTGTATTCCTATAATATTATATATTGATGGTCGGAGCCATGGAAGCATGGAATTCAAACATTGACTTGATACAACAAATTAAGAAAACACAAGGTGGGACTCGAGAGCCGTAGGATTGACTTGATACAACAAAGAAAACACAGGGTGTGAGGTTGGGGGCCGTAGACGGTAGGATTAACTTGATAAAACAAAGAAAACAAAGGGTTGTGGGCAGGGGCCACGGGCGGGAGCGACAACCTGCAACATTACAAGAAGTTTCTGGATTGTGGAGTTTGTCCGAAATGCCAAATTTGGGGCACATTAACATAATATATTATACATTGAATACTAAATTAACTCACGAAGTCAAAAGTCACAAATTGGTATGTGATAACTGGTAACTTGGTAAGCCCGCTGCCAGCAACACGTATGAGCCACCAACCATATTTAATAAAGTTGTTGTTTCCATTAAATGTGTTAAACACGTAAGCGCTCACCGCTAACACGCGAACTTAGAAGCGTTCAAGACATGGGCTACACAATGTAAGCCCATCCACATAAATTGGTCAATGATATTATTAGAGGCCCAATGGCCCATGATCCATCGATGACCATACATGTGGATATTGGAGAGTAACCAAGTACCAAGTCCCACTCCCAAGTCACCTAGCTAGTAGCCACATTCCCAATTTCCCACTGAAAATTGTCGACGAGTGAAATTTGAAGCTGCCCTTCTGTTGCAATTTTAAACAATAGTGGTTAATTTAATTATTGAAAGGCTTACCATGAAATTAAATTTTTTTTGCATGGTAAAATTTGAGGTGGCCTTCTATGATGTGTAAAATGGCCTTTGAAGGGTTGAAGGCTTCAAATTTGAATCCTATTGCAACTTGAATTCCGCCAGCGTCCATTCAGAAGACAAGACACCACAACTACGCCGAGCCAAGCTTATTTCTTTGTCATAATGTGGACAGGGATCACGGGCTAAAAAGTCTTCTTGAATGGACACCAGCGTCCATTCAGAAGACAAGACACCACAACTACGCCGAGCCAAGCTTATCTCTTTGTCATAATGTGGACACGGATCACGGGCTAAAAAGTCTTCTTGAATGGACACCACTGACGGACAAGATGCTGAACCAGCTGTGCCGAAAAAATGAATTGACTGGAAACCGATCACGGGCTAAGAAAGTTAGAAGTATTATTGAATGCACTCCACTGACGGACAAGATGCTGAACCAGCTGTAGTGAAAAACACTGCGCCGCGCCAAGCCTGTCCTTTTTACATGTGGGGATCAATACACATGATATTGTCGGTCTGCTTTTCGACTAAATTTATCCACCAACCATTCAGAAGACAAGGTTCTCACACCGGAAGAGATGTACCCACCGAACGAAAAAGTATAATGAATGGACACCGATCACGGGCTAAAAAATATTATTGAAGGGACACCACTAACTCATAAGATGCTAAACCAGCTGTACTGAAAAAATGAATTGACTGGACACCACTACCGGACGAAAAAATGAATTGAACGGACACCACTGAATTGAATGGGCAGCACTGCTCTTGGGACTAAATGGAAGGGGCCCTCCCTGAATAGAATAGGCAACACTAGCGCACGGACAAGATGCTCAAATAGCTGTACCCAAAAATGTTCAAAGCATTAGGCCGTCGCGGTGCAGTTGATTGTTGATTCGTCGGTAACTACGCCTTTAACAGATAAATACTTTTAACACAATATTTAATCATAAGATTAATAAAAGAAAAACAAATTATTTCATTAATATTCTCATACTACTATCATTGGCCTTCCTCATACAAGAGGTATGTTAGTTTAATTTACAAATATTAAATTTGGACTTGATTACTCTCAATGTAAATAGGTTTTATTTTTACCTTTTTAAAGAAAGAAGTGTCTATATCATAGAACAATTTCAATATATATAAATATTTTTTTAATAATGGGAACATTTTATAAATAAATATATAAAAAAATATTGTTTCAATTTTATTATTATTATTATTAATATTTATTTTTATTTTATAATAAAATGTTTCTTAAAACTCATTCATTTAGGTTTAAGATATAGGTCACATGGTGCAACATATAAATAGGCACATAGTATATTTAATTAAATGGAAATTTATTTTAAAAAATAACTAATTGTCAAATTTATTAAAAAATATTAATAAAGAGGCAAATATGGTAGCGTGATAGTGCTCCTAGTACAATGTGGAGAATCGAGAAAGAAAAAAAATACATATTAATATAATATGGAGGATTCACAGGAAAAAAATACATGTTATTTCATTGTATCCACGTTTTTTTTTTCAAACTGAAAAAAAAAAGCTATACTTTATTTAGAAAAGTATGTTTACATGTCCAGTATGGATTTGGTAGATCCATTTCATCTGGTGAGGATTGGTTTGGGAAAAAATGGAGGAGGGCGACGAGGGTTTCGTTTATGAACTTGGATGGTTTTTGGACGTGGAGGGTTTGTATGGGCGTTCACTGAATACCAGGTGACAACCAGCTTCGCCTACCTTCGGACAGTTGGAGGTACTCCCAAATAGGTGCCGGTATTTCACTGTTTGATATTCACGCTTCACATGGGGTTTTGGGTTTTCGTTGGATGTGTATCTAGGATTACCTGTTATAGAATGTTGGTTTTTCTTTGGATTCTATCAATCTGCTGTGGACAGTGACAGGAACTATTCGGTGGGGTTTTTATACGCACTAACTGACAGTTTTGGTGCCGACCACTTGCTGTGGTGCTGGTCCCTGGTTTTCTCACTAGCTAGCTGTGTTAACTTGCTGCCGTTTATTTACCGTTTGCTTAGACAGGGTTTCTGCGACCTGGGGTTTTGGTTTTTCCGGGTATCATTAACACTTGGCCGTGGATATCTGCTGTCTATTGGGTCCGGCCATATTTCTCCGGTCTCTTTGCTGTCGGTCTCTACCGAGGTTTGACCCGGCCTTGTGCGACCTGGGGTTCGATTGACCTAAACTTCTGGGCATCATTATCTATTATTGGAATCTGTCATGGTTTTTGCACACGGTCTGTTACAAACCTGGGGTTTGTTTCTTCTTGATTTGAGCTGCATGGGATCTCGGAACGTCCGGCACCTAGACGCTTCTATTGTGTTTGCTTGAACTGCTTTCATCTGACAGATGGGGGAACATGTGGCGGCTCCACAAGCCTTGGCGGATAACCCCATGACCGTCTCAGATTACAGAATCGAAGAGGCGGGCTTATTTAAACCTGACTCCTATTTTCAGGATATGCTTCATGTCAAACGTCCTCTTGCCTCAGGTAGTGGGCAAAGAGCTCCACGTGCCAAACATGTGCCAAAAAAAGGCCACCTGCCTTTGGTGGGGGTTCCTGGGGTGACATCGGGCTCTGACCCTTCGGTCGACAGCGCTCGGGCTTGTCCGTCTCATGTACACGGGAAGAAACGTCGGTATGTCTCTCGTGCTTCTCATCGCTTGAGAGAGAAGTTTTGTTGCCGTCCCGGGGAGGTCTGGCTTACTATGGGCCGGGACCTGGGCTTAGAAGAGCTTGTTGATTTCAATGTGACTGTTTTGGTGGGGAAATTCTCCTATTTTGCAATGGATCGAAAGGACATTGTGGGGTGGGTCACCAAAAAATGGAATCCCATTGTGGGTTACACTCCCCAGGTTTTTGCTATGGCTCGTGGTTGGTATGGTTTCAAGTTTGAGCAGGAAATTCACTGTTCGACTATTTTAAACCAGCTGTGGCTTCATGGTGCTGGCAGCCTCATGTTACAGAAGTGGCATACTGATTTTGACCCAGATTTGGCTACTGTTCGCTTTCTCATCCCTGGCCTTCCGCTTGCACTTTGGAATCGAGGGGCGTTTGAAGCTATTGGTAATAGCTTGGGTCGTTTTCTTCATGTGGAGGATGAGCACCTTACGGGTTTTGACCGTCGTATGGGGTGGCTCTTGGTGGAGGTTGACATCTCTTTGGGGCTCATTGATGTTCTCCACATCAACTGGCGTGGCCGTCGACTGGACTTGGTTATCGACTATTGGGGCATCCCCTTCCGTTGCTCCAATTGCAAACAAGTGGGACATCTATGGAGGCAATGAAACCAACGATTTTCTTCTGGTCATTCGGTGGGGGCGGACCCCTTTTGGTCTTCGGATGATGGCAGCGACAAAGATGTGGATACGAATGGAGGTCTAAACGGTTTTTCCAACAGGGTTTCGACACCGATTAATTCGACTGCGGGATTATTGGGTAAGTTGGCATCCAATGACCCATCTCTTTATCATTCTTTGAATGATTTGGACATTAAATTCATAAATGCATTGGAGCTTAATAATGGTAACAATGGTAACTATCTGAGTCGTGTGTATCCAAAGCTGTCAAATACCTCTGAGTCTAAAAAAGATCCCAATGTCTCGTCTGATTATACGTCCCCCACTTCTGATGTACCACTACCTGTGTTTATTTCCTCCCCTGGGACCTCGTCCGTCATTCCTATTTCGCCCGTTGCGTCGGCTAACATTCACAGTCCTACAGTTATCCTATCCTCGGATTGTGAGGTGCCTCTGTCTGAGTCTGTTCCTGTTGAGGATGGGGCGTTGATTGACAACACAATGGAACTCCCGTCTGCCTCCCTTCCTTCTCATACTTTACAACCGGTGAATCGGTGCCCCGGGATCGAGTATTACTCATCCCATCCTACTCTAAGATGGTTAAAAAATCACCCCTCCCTGTTTATTTAAAAAATCGGGTTGTCGTTGATTGTGGTCCAAGTAATACAATCGTGGCTGATTCCTCGGACCCTGCGGCACTGGTCCCGGATAAGGAGGTGTTGAATAACATACCATCTGCTGCAATTTTGGCCACGCTGGGAGATCAATGTATTGTGAAGGGGGCTCGACAGGGCGGGCTGGCAACTGATTTCTCCCCATTAAAAACGAGGAGTGCTAGAAAAAATTCAAAGGTCGACACTCTGGGGGGTAATGACAAAAACATTCCAATTACCCCCGTCTCTCCTGATACCAGGGCTCTTAGAGGAATCAAAGCCCTAGCCAGGGGACGAAAATTATTTTTATCTCCTTAAACATCAAGGGTGTGGCGGGTATGCCCAAACAACTAGCCCTCAAAAGAGTCCTACAAATTGTTAATCCTGATCTGGTCTTCTTACAAGAAACAATGGTTTGTGGGGAGAAAGCTCGTACTTTTTTCAATAAAATAAAGCCGGGATGGTGTATGTCCTCTATTGATGTGGTTGGTCTTTCTGGTGGCCTCCTGGCTGCATGGAACCCGGGGGTTCTTAAGCTAAATCCTTTTATTACTTCGCTGGGCATACTTCTGTCTGGCAACTATAGAGGCTCAGAAAAAAAATATAAATATTGTAAATTGCTATGGCCCTTACTGAAACAGGGAAGCTTCTTGGAATCTGGCATGTTCGGGACATTTATTGGCATTGGAAAATTTGATACTTGCAGGTGATTTGAATTTTTCTTGGGGGACTGAGGAAATCTGGGGTCGCGCGGCCAGAAGGGACCCTCTTGGGACTTTCTTCATAAATCTTTTCTCCACATATTCTCGGATTGATGTGGAACCGCGGCCATTGGCCCCCACATGGTCAAATGGTCGACAAGATGAGAATTTGATATCCAAACGTATTGACCGTTACTTGATATCTGAGTCACTTTTAAGCTCTTTTCAATCATACAGAACATGGATCCAGCAGACCCATATCAGTGATCATCTCCCCATTATTTTGCAATTTGAATCCGACGCAAATCATCATGTATACCCATTTAAATTCAATTCTGTATGGTTAAATGATTCAGATTATGATGTGGGCGTGCAATCCCATTGGGCAAATACCGATGTTTCAGGGGAGCGGTCGGCAATGGACAAGCTTGCTGTGAAATTAAGTTCTTTAAAAGACTACACTATAAAGTGGGAACGATCCAAAAAAGCTGAGCTGACTACGGAACTCAATGCGCTTGAAATGGAAATTGGTGATCTTAGGGATCAATCTTTGAGGGTGGGGATTTCACAACCTGGTCGAGCCCGCCTTGCTATTTTGGAGGAAAGGAAACTCAAAATCCTCCTCATTCATGAAGAGTCCTGGCGTCTAAAGAGTCGGGCAATATGGCTTAAAGCTGGTGACTTAAACACAAAGTTCATTCATCGCTATGCTGATTCCCGCAGAATACAAAATAACATTTGGGATCTTAATGATCCTGATGGGAGGCGGATTCATGGTGATGAAGATTTGATGTCTGAGGCATCTCGGCACTTTCTAGATTACTTTACTAATCCTGTGAATACATCCCTGCCTGAACAGTTTAAGCTTATAAAGGAATATCCTCGGATGTTCACTAATATGGAGGGGGACAAAATATTTGAGGTTATTACTATCACAGATGTTCAGAATACCCTTCGGGGTTTTGCTAACGATAAATCTCCTGGTCCGGATGGGTGGACGGTGGAACTGTTCACACACTTTTTTGAAATTATGGGGAATGACCTCAGGGATGCTGTGGATGAATCTCGGTCCTTGGGACTGGTATCTGGGGCACTGAATTCTACCTATCTAGCACTGATACCTAAATCATCACATCCTGAGAGCTTTAATGATTTCCGTCCTATTGCTTTGTGCAATTTAGTATACAAGATCATATCCAAGATAATTGCACAACGTATCAAACCGATCCTGTCTACGTTCATTTCTATGGAACAATATGGTTTTTTGGATGGGAGGCAGATTCACGATGCAGTTGGCGTGGCACATGAGGTTTTCCACAGTATAAATCAAAAGAAGTTGGACGCACTTATACTCCAACTTGACTTGGTGAAAGCCTATGACTGGGTAAATTGGACTTTTCTCAAATTGATCCTTATTCAAATTGGACTACCTTGGAAGGTAATGAAGTGGATTATGGCTTGTGTTACCTCTGTCAATTTTTTAGTTCTTATCAATGGTCAACCGACTGATTTCTTCAAGTCTTCTAGGGGACTTCGTCAAGGATGCCCTCTTTCACCCCTTCTGTTTCTGCTGGTCATTGAAGGGTTGAGCCTCTCCATTCACAAAGCTAAATGTGAGGGCACTATTGTGGGTATCAAGGTCTCGGCAGGTGTATCGGTTACTCACACTCTTTTTGTGGATGATGTGATGCTTTTTGGTCTGGGAATACTAGCTGAATGGCTACAGTATAAGAAAATACTTGATTTTTTCTGCTTGGTAACCGGTATGCTCATTAGTATGGTAAAATCTTTTTTCCTGAAGCACTCATTGGAGGTGAATATGGAACGCAGGATCAGGAGTATTTTTCCTTTGGAATTCAAGGAGTTATCTGAGGGATCAAAGTATCTCGGCTATTTTGTCAAACCTGCAAAATACAAGACTAATGATTGGCTATGGCTTGTCAAACAGTTTGATTCGCGTATTGGACACTGGAGCTTGAGATATCTTTCACTGGGTGGCCGGCTTACTTTGGAAAAGGATGTTCTTCAGAACCTAGGAGTATACTGGTTCTCCCTCTACAAAATTCCTTTGTCCATTTTATGCATAATTCAGGGCAAATTCTTCTGCTTTATTTGGTCTGGAAGGGGGGAGAAGATCAAGTTTCATTTACTTAATTGGAAAACTCTGGCCCAACCATATACTCTTGGGGGTTGGAATGTAAAGAATATGGAGCTTTTTGTGATGGCTCTCCATGCTAAGAGTCTGTGGCGTGCTTTATTTAACAACTCTATGTGGGGATGTATCATTCGGGCCAAATACCTCAAACTTGCTCCGGTTGCGACCTGGTTTCGAAATGGCAGGCATTCTGTTATTGGTTCATCAAATATTTGTAATGTCCCCTTCTATCATACCAGCATGATAGAGAGGA
Organism: Larix kaempferi; assembly: GCA_027924585.1. NCBI lineage: Eukaryota > Viridiplantae > Streptophyta > Pinopsida > Pinales > Pinaceae > Larix > Larix kaempferi. The sequence goes on from BSBM01000646.1 coordinate 852,582, forward strand.
TCATTGTGCTAAAACCGGGCATCTAGCCCCATGAACTTATTAAGTAAGTTCTCAAATGATATAAAAGACATATGAAGATGCATAAATATTTTTAAAACACATCGGAAGTAACTTCAATACACATCCAACATACATTCCAGATTTTCATGCCATTCATCAATCTAAGCAATATCAAATTATCAAATGAGAATACTTATCTTAAACCAAGTAGTCCCTGAGCAACCAGCTACGCTCCTGCAATGTTCCACCCAACCGTAGGCCAGTGTGCTCCTCAATCTCTCAGCACCACTGCCACCCCCGAGCTGGGCATGATCTCCACAAGGAAAAAGGGGAAAGCAGGCTCTCATATAGACAAGGATACACCAAAATCAGCCAAGCCAATCAGCAGTTGGGTTTCTCAGGCTGCTAAGAGATGGACAGAGGTGAATTACTAAGCTTGTGGCTCAACCAGTTCAGAAAAACGCGGGAAAGCCCAAAACAAAATTTGGAAAAAGGGAAAACAACCCCAGGAGCATAATCGTTTTCAGAAAAACGTCCATGGGCAATTCATGGGCAGAAACGACCTCTATAACCCCAGAAAATCGTGGTTCTCTTCTCCTAGCCACTGTGCTAACCAAAAATGAGTTTGCAGGCATGGAAAAATGCAGGAAATGGTGAGAAACGTGAAGGATAAAACCCCAACAAGCTCAGACTGCGTGAGAGGATGATTTCCATGGGTGAAGAATGGCTTTTGGGCACAATTTCGTGGGGGTTTTCTTGCCCAACAAACCAAAACTCAATTTCCTAGGTTGTTGTCTTTCCCATACACGAAAGTTGACAGCCATACCTCTCCCATCCCAAGGCATTAATTGTCTCAACCAATTCTTGGAAGAATTAAATGATTGGGGTGCATGAGACCAAATGGGTAGTTGAGAGTTCATGGGTTTCCTCAATGAAATGGCTTAACACCATGGCTCAAGGGTTTGGTTATTTTCCCTCCCTATTCCTTGTAAAGATCATGCCCCCATCTCTTTGTTGCATTGCATAGCTGGTTATGGGTTTTTCATTAAAAATGCATATTTACATGATGTCCAATTTTACATTGTGCACAGCTAGCACAAGAACCATATGCATCTATTCTAATTTTCGACACATAAAACGATAAATCAATGGCGGGGCCTTGGCCTTGAGATCCTCACCATGACTAAATAACAATATTTACATCATTTACAATATTAATGCAATAGGGTCAAGATGGGGACATTACAATATTTGGCGTGGGCTCATGAGCTCGTTTTCTGTTGTTACAAAATGGCTTACTTGGAAACCTGGCAATGGCCGGGATATCAGACTTGGATCGGATCTTGTTCTGGGGGGATCCCCCTCATATCATTTTTCTCCCGAACTACTTGCACACCTTCGGGCCAGGGGGCTCTATAATATTGCACATGCGGCTTCTTTCAATAATGGGGGATGGATCACTACTTGTCAACTTGGTATTCGTGGGATTATGTGAAAGAAATGGTCGGATTACACTATGCATCTCTATCAAGAAATATCCACCTTAGTGACTCCCCAGACAGGTTGGTTTGGTCGTGGGATGTTGCTTGTGGCGTGGTCACTTCAAAACTTGCTTACGATTCTTTATTTGTTGACTGTCGACCGGTGAAGGTTTGGTGGCACACTGCGATTTGGAAGCTTGCCCTCCCTCCGAGGATTAGATGTTTTGTTTGGTTGGCATTGGGTAATAATATACTTACCTGGGATAACCTTTGCCATCGTGGATTCTGCGGCCCTGGCTAGTGTCCTTTATGCTACTCCCAATTGGAATCGGTCGATCACCTTTTCTCCTCGTGCTCGGTCATACAAGATCTCTGGTTACTTATTGCCAATTCCCTTGGTATACCTGTTGCTTGGCATTCGTCCACATTGATTGATTGTTTTGGCCGGTGGTTCCACGACTCTCTTTCTCTTAGGTGGTTGGAACCCCCATGTTTTATGCTGTGGGAATTATGGAAGTCCTGCAACCGATGTGTGTTTGATGGTATAGTTCCTAATCTGGTTTGGTTATGCAGCCGAACTATTGCCTTATTCAAGGAGTTCAATTCCATATCAGTCCCTGTGGGTGGCATGATTGATTTATCTGAAAAACGACCTGGTTACCGAATTGCTCCTCCGGTTCTGGTGTATCCTTGCGGGTTCTTTGATGGGGCTACGGCTGGGGGGAGAGGTGTTAGCGGGGCTGGTGTGGTGCTACATCTTAGCAACTCTGTCTCCTTTCGAATCCATTTAAATTTGGGTTTTGGTACGAACACCCGCAGTGAATTATGTGCACTCTGGCTTCTTTTATACTTTGCTCGGCTCAAACAGGTTTCTTCTCTCATTGTTATGGGTGATTCTTCTTCCATAATATCATGGGATTCGGGTTCTTCCCCACTCAATGTGTTGCTCCTCACACATTGGTTGGATGCAGTCAGGAACTACATCAAAGATTTTTCAGCATATTCACTTTGCCCATGTTTATCGCGAGATAAATATGGAGGCAAACATGCTCTCCAAGCTAGCTTTGGACTCATCGATCGGTATTATCTTGTGGGAGGAATGGCATGAGGACCTTTTTTTCACCAGGGGCTCGGTTGATTTGCTTTGGATCTGATTCTTATGGTTTGGTTCTGCGTAATTTTCTGATATATATATTTCTCATATGCTTATATGCGGCCTTATATTTTGCAGGTTCATAGGCACTATCTCCAACTCCTTGTTGGATTTTTGATCTGTTTGGAATTATACGGCTCTATTCTATTTGCTATATATTTGTCTTTTGTGTCCAGGCCTTTGGCTGTTTTGGACTTATATTATTTGTATTTATGTCTTTAGTTTGACTTTTATGGTACTTTGATACTATGACACATGGGGACGGTTAGTTAAGGTCTTATTTTACTGTTGGGGATTTGATGTTTTTTTTGGCATCCTTCATGGTTTTATGTATGGGCCTTGGTATAGATCCTGGATTGTGATGATGACTTGGGGCCCAACCTGTGCTCGTATGTGATTTGAATCACATACCTACATGTCTTGATGGCATGATGTATTGGATCTATTTACTATTTCGCGGTATTAATAGTAAGATATACTTTTCCTTAGAAAAAAAATGTCCAGTATGGATTCAGACAGGAGAAAAATACATGTTATTTCATTGTATCCACGTTTTTTTTCAAACTAAAAAAAAAGCTATACTTTATTTAGAAAAGTATGTTTACATGTCCAGCATGAAAAATACATGTTGTTTCATTGTATCCATGTTATTGTGGGACAAAGGACTTTAAATTTATTAATATACATTAACTTCTAACACATTTTAATTTTAATTATAAATTATAAATTTTAAATTTTAAATAATAATTATATTATAATATTTAATGTAGTTAATTTTGTCATGTCCCCATCTAGACCCTATCACTTTAACATTTTAATCGATGTAATATTTTTATGAAATCGTGGTAAGGAGCTCAAGGCCAAGGCCCCGCCATCGATTTATTGATGCATATGGTTTGCATGCTAGCCAGGCACATTGGAACTTCAAGGCCCCGCCATCAATATGAATTTTAATAAAAATATCCACAACTAGCTATGCAATGCAACAAAGAGATGGGGGCATGATTCTACAAGGAATTGGGAGGGAAAAACATTCAAAACCTTGAGCCAACCAAGTCAAGCCAAGTGTCAATGAGAGAACCCATCAAACCCTCAACTACCCATGTTGACTTTTGTACCCAACCATTGATTTCTCCCAAGTGTTGGTTGAGGTAGTTAATGCCTTGGGAATGAAGAGGTATGGCTGTCCAAATTCGGGTATGGGAAAGCCACCCTTCATGGAAAAACATGTTTGTCTCCTTGGGCAAGAAAAGAGCCATGAAATTCTGACCCAAGCCATGATTCATGATCATTCTTCCTCCCTCACGAGTTTAGAGCTACCTGGGCGTCTTCCAGGCATGCTGCAGCGTTTTCTTCATTTCCCTAGTAGAGAAGGGCGTTTTCTGTGTTGTATACCAGTGGGGGAGAAGGTAAATCGAATGGGGGTTAAATAGAGACCGTTTTGGGCTGTTGAAGGCTGGGATAATTGGGGAAGAAATCATTTTTCTTCCATGTGGGTGTTTGCCCCATTCCACAATCCATTTTTATTGGAAACGTTTTTGGGAAAACCCATGGCCATCTTAGTTGTAAATCCCACTGTTTAAAATGTGTATCCATGCCCCTGTTTTGCTATGAGAAGAAAGAGTATGTTGGGGTATGGGAAATGGGTAATCCCTTGTTCTGCCTTGAGCCTGGGAATAAGCATCCATTGTGCAAGTGTAGCCTGATAAACCCAGTTAGACTGGCTTGGCTAAAATGATATGGTTAATGGACTGTGCGTGAGTGTGAATGTCCCATTTTTCCTTGTGAGAATCATGCCCAGCTCGGGGGTGGCCTTCGGACGGAATCAGTATAAGTTGTCGAAGAGCCTATGGTTGGGTGGAACGTTGCAGCGACATAGCTAGTTGCTTGGGACAATTGCAATGAAGATAAGTGTTTCTGTCTATGTATTTACTTCTGCAATGTTTAATTAATGACTGTTATTGATATGTTGAATGCATATGAAGAGTGTGTGGATGTTGTTTTAATTCCGCTGTGCATAATTTTCTTGTGTTACATCTGCACATTCATATTTTATTCATAGGAATCAAATGAGTGGGATGAATTTTGATTAAAATCCCCATCGATTGGTAGCATGTTCCTTGCCTTGCAGTGGTCAGTAGGTGGGTACATGACATTCGGTATCAGAGTTGCTGGTTGCAGCATTGGGCCTCTATGGGCCAAATCCAACTACAGTTACAAGGGAAGACCCTTCCTAATCACCACAGGTACTGGCATTAAGACTAGCTGGCTAAGATTGGATGGTTTGCAGAGATAAAGTTACCTCCTACTGAACAGCATTCATCCTTGAAAGAAAGAAGGATTTCAAATTTTTCCTAAAGTGTTTTCGAAAATTTTTGTTTAAATCTGTTTCGGGAAGAATTCGGGAAGTTGTTCCGAAATTTGCGGAAGACTTCGGCGAGTCGTTCCGAAATTTGCGGAAGACTTCGGCGAGCCATTCTGAAATTTGCAGAAGACTTCGGCGAGTCGTTTCGAAATTTGCGAAAGACTTCGGTCAGTCATTCCGAAATTTGCGGAAGACTTCGGCGAGTCGTTCCGAAATTTGCGGAAGACTTCGGCGAATTGTATCGCAACGCAGAAGAGTTCGGCGAGTCGTTCCAAAATTACGGAAGACTTCGGCGAATCGTTCCGAAATTTGCGGAAGACTTCACCAAATCGCCCCGAAATTTCGGAAGCATTCGGCAAACCGTTCCGAAACTGCGGAAGCATTCCGCGAATGGCTCCGCAACTGCAGGAGCATTCGCTGAATCGCTCCGCAACAGAAGCGTTCCGCGAATGGCTCCGCAACTGCGGGAGCATTCACCGAATCGCTCCGCAACTGCGGAAGCATTCGGCGAATTGCTCCGCAATTGCGGGAGCGTTCGGAGAATCACTTCGCAACGGGAGCATTCGCCGAATGGCTCCGCAATTGCGGGAGCCTTTGCCGAATGGACCCGCAATTGCGGGAGCATTCAGTGAACCGCCTGTTGCGGCAAGATTCAGCGAACCGCCCGTTGCAGCAGGATTCAGCGAACCGGCCCGCAACGGTGGCACGCGAAAAAGAAAAAAAAAAGAGTAAAGTGACGAAAACTCAATTTGTGGATAGAGGGAGCATCCGGGCTCAGAATGGGATGATTCCTGTGGGGCTCGGAGGCCATTGACGAAGTCCATGAAAGGACCAGTGAAGACCCCAAGCCCAATACACTCCGATTTGACAGAAAATGGATAATAGTGACTTTTGAAGGTCGGAGTCCCGAGGCTTGACAGAAGGTCGGTTTGAGTTGAAATTGATATGAGGCAGTCATGAAGCAGGAACGATGTTAAGTTCAGAATCTTGGAGCCAAACTCCAAAGGGTGTGGAGTCGGGGTGATCAAGAAGGCCAAAAAGCACTATTCCGGGCCACTTTTTCGGGATTTTGAAAAGCTGGTGGACAATAAAAGTGACCCTAGATGTGGGAATCAAAAAAATTACTAAACTAGACATTTCATATTCTCATTAAGACGGACAGTTTCCATTAGACGAAGATTTCCCAGAAATGCACCGTTTGGGAGATAGCCATTTTTGGCCCAAAATTTGGAATTTTGGAAAAATGTGAAAAATGAGAAGTAGTAAAACCCATAAATTCATAGAAGATGAATGGTGAATCGGAATTGAAATCCGTGAATTGATGAGTGTTCCTTGTTATATGGACTAACTTCACCCGATAGAAACTTTTTTGTGATTCTTCATAGATTTTCTTCCACAGGTGGCTAAAGTTGGCATTCTGGACCAAAATGCAACTGTGTAAAATGTGCAGAATTGGAGCGAAAGTTGTCATTTTTTAAGAGATGCAGTTCCCGCACCCGATGTCGGAATAGAGCATGAAGATAGGCATTGGAAAGCTTGTCCAACAGGGAACAATGATGCATGGCCAGAGTTTGAATGAGGTCTACATATATCATAGATATTTAGTGCAGAAGAGTGCCAGCGGTTGTTTTGACAAACAAATTTTGTTGTCAATTTGGGCAATTTCTACAATTGCATGATATGGAAGAGGAATTCCATGTTACGATGAGGGATCGAAAAAGGAAGAATTCCCTAAACCCCCGTTTGTTATCATACTTATAATTATGAAATTGTCATATAGCATAAAAATGTTAAAATGTAAGGGATTACATAGATATATATGCACTAGATGGCATCTTAACAAACATTGCATAGTACATATGGAAATGCTTATGCATAAATGGGATATTGCATATTGGTAGAATAATGAAGTCTGCATATGCAATGAGCCACTAATGGAGAATATTGTGATTGATAATCACTATTGATGTTGGTATTGGTTGTAGGACCAAAGATAACAAAGAGCATGTTTAAATGTGCTGAGGATGTTGCATGAAGCCAACAACCTTATGCAGAGAGGATGGTGCAACAAATCTATGATCATAAAGTTGGCAAAAGGACTGAGAAGCCTTGGTAAGAGGCCAATTGATCAGGTAACATCAGGCGATGTTAATGGTAACCATGCAGGTAATGATTATTGGTGCCAAAGTGCATGAATGTTGAAAGAGGATTTGGTAAGATCTCTTCAACTATGTTCGAGCTATGTTGAGTTAGTTGCATGTGATATCGATTGGGACTATTAACCTACCAAGCTTGGTGAGGTGTGGGTAAGTAAAGGAAATTATCCTTACACCCTATGACTGTTTAGAAATCTCAATGCATTCATATGAATTTATATCATGCCATGTGTATGTTGGTTATGTGCCTAATAACCAAAGCAAGTGAGGACTGGTGGTCCTGATTATGGTAATGAAGAATAGTAAGTACATGAAGAGCCAAATCATGATCGATGGGCTGCTAGAATGCTATGTGGAAGGGCGGAGTTGTATGAATGATATGACTGTGAAATAATGAGTATTTGCGATTTATTTAAGTTACATGGATAGTGTGACTATGTCGTGAAATTCTATTGTGATAATGATGCATATATGAAATGTATATATATTTCATTGCATTTCAAATGTTAAACAGCTTAAGGTGTTTGAATTATTGAGTATCATAATTCTGAGATCACTTCAGTGACTGTTATGGCAATGAATGATTATGTGCGTAGATACTCACAACGTGTTTGGCTTATCGAAGTTTCAGTTTTCAGGTAGAAAAGTCTTGCGTATGGCAATGAGGATAAGCCCATAGTGAGAACCGGGATCTACCATGTGCAAAATCCAAAGGTTATGAGAAGGTTCTCATGGTTGTAAATTTATGCATGAAACGAATTTGAAAATTGTCTGGTTTAAGTTTATGAGAATAGTCCCATAGTTGCAAATCTAAATTCTGTAGGAAAACAGAGTTACAAATTTTCAGATTTGAGAATTTGCTTATAATTGCTAAGGATTGTTTGGCTTATATAGAATTGTGTCAGGAGGACATGCTGTAAGTGGATGCTCATGTATGGCAGCAGGCATAAGACCATAACGGGCAGAGTGGTGTCACTTACAGGAGCCAAACAATATGAGGATAGCCTCATGGATAAGAAAACCAATTTCTGTAGTAGACAGAATTGTAAATTCATATTGAATTTAATTATTAATGCTATTGATTGGTTATGGAACAATCATATTTGAAGCTTATTGCTAAATGTTGTTGACTGTCTGGCTATTGGATAAAGTGTGCCAGGATGACACATTGCAGGAAGATCATGTGGGATGGCCTGCAGAAGCCAAACCAGATGGGAAAGACCCCATGCTCTGAAATTGGGTTTCGAGTGAAACACATTTGATAATGTCTCAGCCAAACCGCATGTCGGTAAACCATGAAAGTGAGATGGTCAAGCTATGCCCAGAAGGCATGTGAGACACATATGCAAAATGAATGAGTATTATGTGACCCTAGACAAGAACATTCATGTCTAAATTTTTAGGGTTAATATGCAAAGCATGCTCTATCTTATTTATATCATTGCAGACTGCTTGGGTATGATTAGGGCCTACATGGCGCACATCGAAAAGGGGGTGCACACATTTTCTGGTGCTGGGTCATGATAGGGTTTTTCAATATTGACTACACCCTAAGGGAATGGATGCATTCCTGGTGTTTCAATACTTGATAGTGAATGATATGAAATATGATTACAATTTTTGGGCAGCAATACTGATGAGCCTGCTTATCCTTCTTGTGCTAATAGCTTACACAAATGCAACTTGGTGTTGCACGAAAGAGGCAAAGTGAAGAAAAGGGTGCTCAAGAGGACTGTATGGGCAGCGGTAACCTTTCTACGCTCACACTAAAGGACACTAGAAGGGATCGATAGGCTCGAGGAACTGTATTGCAGAAAAGGGGTATCATCCTTGTGTAGTGTGAGTGGGTATTGTGGGGCCATGCTAGCCTGCAGTCAAGTGAGTCACCTATGGAGTTCCTGGAGGGAACCACTGGTTGCATAAGAGAATGAGCCACATAATCATATTATGTTGTTCATATTGCCTGATAAACCCAGTCGATGTACTGGCTTGGAAATGGTTGTTGTATGCCTGATAAACCCAGTCGGTGTACTGGCTTGGCATGCTGTTAAATTAATGCCTGACAAACCCAGTTGGTGTACTGGCTTGGCCTTGGTTATGGAAGTATTGGTTATTTGGGTGTTATTTCCTAACAAACCCAGTCGGAGAACTGGCTTGGAAATGATTGTCGTATGCTTGATAAACCCAGTCGGCGTACTGTCTTAGCATACTAATTTTTGAAATGCTAGATAAGCCCAGTCGGCGTACTGGCTTAGCATACTGATCTTTAGGATGCCTGATAAACCCAGTCGGCACACTGGCTTGGCATTGCCTATTCGGATGATGTTGTGGAGCAGCATGTGTGTTGGCCAAGCATCCACCCCACAGGTGATCCAAGGCTTGTAAAGCAGAGAAGGAAACCTGTGGAGTAGCGAGGAAAATGCACAACACAGATAAGTATTCATTTTCATTTATTTCTTGTTTGGAATAATGAAGACTTCAGGTATAAGTCTTATGACAACCAAGCTAATACACTGTTGTTTCTTTGTTGGAAACCTTGGCCATTACAGGAAACAAGGACCCTAAAGTGCCATGAATGCTTGGTAAAACCAGAGAGTAACTGGTTGGAACTATAAAATTCTTGGTAAATCCAGAGAGTAGTTGGTGGGAACATTAACCACTTGATGTTGGGGAGCAGCCGGCGTGCTGGCCAAACAATTCCCTTAAACAATTGATAAAACCAGTCAGCGTACTGGCCTGGCATTGCCTGATCGAATGGTTGTGGAGTAGCCTGCGGGGAAATCCAATGCTTGGAAAGCGAAGAAGGATCTTGTGGGATAAAGTGAAGACATCCAATAAAGATAAGTATTTGGTTATCTTGCAACTCTTGCTTATGAATATACATGTGTATATGATTTAATTATGATTTCTTAAATTTACATTTGGAGATAAACACTATGAAAATACACTAAACATGTGAATTGACTCAATGTTTGAGTGTAGGTATTGCTGGAAGCAAGGACTATGAAAGCATTTGGAGGATGCATGTGGACATATGACTGTCCTAAAGAGCTCAGTATGAGCAGTAATGAAAGATGGTGCTAGTGGAACTGTGTGGGTCCTAGCAGCCAAAGGTTCTGTAAGCGACAATAGGGAAGGGTTCCCTGGTTGAAAGCCATTAGACAGACCTTAGACACTAAAGTGTCATAGCCAAGAAAGGGAAAGTCAAGCATTCACATTGAAGTGAAAAAGGCCAAGGATCATAGAACCACCAGTGATGGTGTGGCTCCGGATTGGAACAAGACTAAGAGGGGGAAAACTCTTACTCTTCTCTTTCCTTTTGACTGATGCATCTTAGAAACAAAGGATTGTTGAGTGCATGTCATAAATGAAAACAAATTGTGTTTCATTGCTTGAAATGAATTGTGAATGCTGAAATAGTTATTTTCTTGTGAAAGGATGAACATGAATGAGTTCATGTGTATATTGAGAAAGCATGAAATGCGTGGAAGTCTCGTGAGTAAAGCATGGACATTCCATGTCAATTGGGCAAATAATTAACTAATTTTAATATTGTGATATGCTTGTCCTAACAGGAATTTCCATGATAAGTCTCACAGGAGAGACATTGAAAGCCATTGATTACAGCTATTACTAGCCAAGTGTTGCCGGTGAGAAAAGAGAGAGCCATTTGTGCACCGTGATCATGGCAGCAGACCAGAGACTATTTTCTTTGGGCTAGAAATATTCCTCAGATAGTTGCCGAGACAACAAGAAAGATGACATCCATGAAATTCCAGACTTGTAGATCAGCTGGAAGGTGAATAAAGGGAAGGGATTGCTCTGAGCAATGCCCACCTGCAGAGCTGGAAGACCAAAGCTAGCAGGAGAAGCTTGTGGAAGCTAGAGGACTTGATCCTGAAAGTTCAAAGTAAAGGGATGAAACGCAGGACAGACCTGTCACCGTTTGTGAATTTTGAGGCATATGTAAAGTGGGTATTTATTCCTAAGTGTTGGAACACCGAGGACGGTGTTATTCCAAGGGGAGGGGAATGTCACGTCCCCATCTAGACCCTATCACTTTAACATTTTAAAGGATGTAATATTGTTATGAAATCATGGTAAGGAGCTCAAGGCCAAGGCCCCGCCATCGATTTATTGATGCATATGGTTTGCGTGCTAGCCAGGCACATTGGAACTTCAACATCATGTAATATGAATTTTAATAAAAATACCCACAACTAGCTATGCAATGCAACAAAGAGATGGGGGCATGATTCTACAAGGAATTGGGAGGGAAAAACATTCAAAACCTTGAGCCAACCAAGTCAAGCCAAGTGTCAATGAGAGAACCCATCAAACCCTCAACTACCCATGTTGACTTTTGTACCCAACCATTGATTTCTCCCAAGTGTTGGTTGAGGTAGTTAATGCCTTGGGAATGAAGAGGTATGGATGTCCAAATTTGGGTATGGGCAAGCCACCCTTCATGGAAAAACGTGTTTGTCTCCTTGGGCAAGAAAAGAGCCATGAAATTCTGACCCAAGCCATGATCCATGATCATTCTTCCTCCCTCACGAGTTTAGAGCTACCTGGGCGTCTTCCAAGCATGCTGCAGTGTTTTCTTCATTTCCCCAGTAGAGAAGGGTGTTTTCTGTGTTGTATACCAGTGGGGGAGAAGGGAAATCGAATGGGGGTTCAATAGAGACCGTTTTGGGCTGTTGAAGGCTGGGATAATTGGGGAAGAAATCATTTTTCTTCCCTGTGGGTGTTTGCCCCGTTCCACAATCCGTTTTTATTGGAAACGTTTTTGGGAAAACCCATGGCCATCTTAGTTGTAAATCCCACTGTTTAAAATGTGTATCCATGCCCCTGTTTTGCTGTGAGAAGAAAGAGTATGTTGGGGTATGGGTAATGGGTAATCCCTTGTTTTGCCTTGAGCCTGGGAATAAGCATCCATTGTGCAAGTGTAGCCTGATAAACCCAGTTAGACTGGCTTGGCTAAAATGATATGGTTAATGGACTGTGCGTGAGTGTGAATGTCCCATTTTTCCTTGTGAGAATCATGCCCAGCTCGGGGGTGGCCTTCGGACGGACTCAGTATAAGCTGTCGAAGAGCCTATGGTTGGGTGGAACGTTGCAGCGACATAGCTAGTTGCTTGGGACAATTGCAATGAAGATAAGTGTTTCTGTCTATGTATTTACTTCTGCAATGTTTAATTAATGACTGTTATTGATATGTTGAATGCATATGAAGAGTGTGTGGATGTTGTTTTAATTCCGCTGTGCATAATTTTCTTGTGTTACATCTGCACATTCATATTTTATTCATAGGAATCAAATGAGTGGGATGAATTTTGATTAAAATCCCCATCGATTGGTAGCATGTTCCTTGCCTTGCAGTGGTCAGCAGGTGGGTACATGACAAATTTTATCTATCTTAAACAATTAATATTTTTTCTACTAAAGTGTCTAGCTTATGGTTTAAGAAATCAAGATTCATCAAAATCATGTAATGTACTTAATGTTTCACTATGGATCACTCCATTGGACTAGGGAATTCATGGTCTAAAGTCACTTGGAAAAATTTAAGAAGAATAATAAAGTGGTGATTTGGGGTCATGAGGCTTTATGGCAAAAACCAAGGTCCAAGGAAAAAATTATGAAGCAAGGAATCATTTTCTCCTAAAAATCAATTTTATTAATATTAATATTTTGAGAGAATATGACCAAGGAGGGCGCATTAGAGGATAAGTGGGTCCCCCATGAGGTTTAACTTCCATCCAAGTTGGAAAGAATCTCATCATGAAGACATCTCATGAGTTGTTACTCCCCCGGCTAAAAATAGCCAAGCAAGGTGCATTTATTGGAGGAGAATCCAATGTTGGTGAGAATCCCAAAGCAAATGTAACTCTCATTTGACCAAGAATAGCCAGAGAGGTTGAATTTGGGGATGGTGGACCTTCCAAATCGCGAGGAATCTCATTCTAACTCCCATTAGGCCCAAAATAGCAACCGGGGGAAGATAAAGTGTCATAGGGGAATTATTCTCTCCTAAAATGAATTTCTTAATTATTTTGGAGAGATAATTCGACAATGATGTGGAAGGAGTTATTCTCTCATGAAAATCATCTCAATTAATATTTTATTAATAGAAAAAAAACTCTAGAAGTAGGGAAAAGGGGAAATATCAACTATAAAAGAAGGATGAGGATATTTTGGATAATTGGCTTTCAAGCTTGGGAGATGAACCCCTTGCTAGCATGGGAGATGTGTCCCTTGCATTTGTAACTGGTTTCGGTGATGAAATATTCCACCCTAGCTGGTAGAGAGGAGTAGATCATCCATATCTCTCATTGAGCTTCATTGTCAATAGTTGAGAAAAATCATTTAGATTTCTCTATAAAGCTTTATAGATCTGAATGTATTCAGTGTTGTGACACTATTATGTGCTACATTCGTGTTGATTTGGTGGTGCTTATGTGTGTTTGGAAGTGATTAGTGTTGGTTTGGAAGTTCTGTTGTTGTGGGTGTTCTAAATAATGAACCGGTATTGAAGGGACCAATGGTGGTTCTAGTTTCGATACTTCAGTGCATTTCTAGTTTGTGAGACCTATTCCATTACGTTCAAAGCATCATTTACATTTGGGAACACTTTTCCTTAAAAAAAAAAGGTTTCCATCTGTCTAAGATATGGCCATTTTACCAGATCCATGATTTGGAATTCTGTTTTGAAATTTTCTATTGGTTGAGGAGGGTGCACCAGTGGATGTTTAAATCTTCCATGGGCTACCATATTGGTTGTATTTCACTCTTATCTGATGGAGGGCACATTGGAGAACTCAAATTTGTGAGCTAGGATCAAAATATGCCTGTAGAGGGCGCATTTGTTGGAGCAGATCTCTCATTTGGAGCAAAATTTCCCGTCTTTTCTAGGTTATTTTCTAGTAGCCATCTCTCAGTTGTCTATAGAAGATTTCTTTATGTATTTGTAGCTGCTATAGCATCCATTAGTGTTCTGATTTTAAACATACATTTCATAATAATATTCACAATGATTTTCCCATATTGTGTTCAATATTCAAGTTACTGGTTGATCTATGAGTAGATCTGTTAATGTGGTTGTGCAATCATAATTTTTTGTGTATGAAACCTTCATAAAAGTTCTTTGGAGTCTGTTAGTGAGCTATTTATCTTGATTTGGATGTGTTTGGATGAATTTGGAGTTGTTTGGGTGAATTTGAGTTATTTTGGAGGTGTTTAGGAAAAGTTGAAAATCTAGACAATCTCTGTATTGAAATTTGAGCTAGTCCTTCTAGATTTAAATTTATCCTTATGGAGTTGTTCATACTTGATCAAATTTTAAATATATATCATTTCCAATTGTTACATTGATCCAATAACCCTTTCTTTGAATTTGGTGATATGATTAGTACTTTCAATGCTTCAATATTGATGATAAAGAGGTTGCATACAAAGTGTTTGATGAAAGTTTCGAACCAGACTCGATAACCAACTACCAAAAATTTATATCAAATCTGATTTGGGCACATTACAGTGATTTCAATGTATATTTAATGGGTTGTACATCTTCATCCAAATCCTAAACTATAAATACTTTCCGTTGTTGTTGAACTATAACATATCATAAGCCTTCATAAGCCACTGTTTTGGATTCAGTTAGAGACCAATATACTCTCTATTGAAGAATTTGAAGTATAAATGTGCCTAACTTCTACATTGGGTACATTACAGTGGTATTAGAGCATGTTCCTCAAAAACTCTGGGAACTCAATAGGAATTTTGAAGAAAATTTGAGATCAAAACTTTCAAAAGAAGAAGCGCATCAGGTGTAGAAGAAGAAAATTTCACAATGGCTAGATTTGTTGATGGTAGAATGTTACCCACTTTTCTTCCAACCTCACCACATGAAGATAAGAGGCCTAAATGGGAGAAGATATCAAAGAAACCAGATAATACACAACAAGAGTTAGAGCATAATGTTGTGGGAAAAATTGCACAAGTGCACTTTTCCACTTGGTAAGGGGTTAGACCTTGTAGGCTGTAGCGAGGCCTCAGTCCTTGGAGCCCTTGTGTAGTTTGTAACGTCCCCTTCTCCATAGAACAACAGGGAGGGAAACATTAACAACCTACCGGGCTTTTGATAAACTTAGCCCCAATATTTTTGCACATAAATAACTAACATTTTAAAACTTCTCTATACAGATTCAATTCAATATAAACACAGCGGAATTAACAATACATATGCACACAGTTTTATCATGCATTCAACATATAAACAACAATCATTATTTAAAATGCTTGCAGGGCATAGAATTAACATCAAGAATACTTATCTCGAATTATAATGGCCCAAACAACTGGCTACGTGAGAGCAACGTTCCACCCAACCATAGATCTCTGTCCAGCCTGTATTCTTTCAGCTGAGAGATCACCCCCGAGCTGGGCTGTGTATCCACTAAGGAGGAACTAGATGGCTCCCTCACAGTCAGGGTTTCACTCAAACAACCATGCTAAGCCAACACACGGTTGGGTTTCTCAAGCATGCAATAGGAGATGGAGGAGGACGCTAGTCTACTGAGCTCCAACCCAGAGCCACATACCCTTCAACTAGACTCGGCAATCCCATCCTCTATTCACACATCCACAATCGGATTTCTCACAGCTTCGTTCAGCAAATAACCCAAATCCGTCACTCGTTTTCTGAGCTGCAAAAACTGGGTTTTCCCATGGCTTTTGGGGTAGCTATTGCTCCCAAATTCGCCCCAAGGTTCCTACCAATGGATCCCCCGTTGGATTTCTCTGTCCAATACCAAATCGGGACGTTTTTGGCTTCCCAAAACGTGGGTTTCCTTCAAGTCGCGATTTCTGGTTTTCTCATTGCTGGGAGCTCGTTTTTGGTTGGGCAAAGATGTCCCATACTTCCACAATGGAATGGGGATAAGGATGGAGCAACCCCCAAGATGTAGAGTGACTTGTGGGACAAGTCAAAAGAGTCCATACCTTCCCATACGAATTTCAGGGCTGCCCATACCCCATCAAAGTCATGGGCTGAAATCTCAACCACTTCCTTACAATTGGCATTAATGTCACCTAAGGAAGTCAATGGGTTCACATAATGACAAATGGAAACCTATGGGTCACTCCCATAGCCCCCTCACCACTCCCTAGTGGATACACGTGGCCCCTTCTCATTCGTTGCCTCCGTAGCCAGCTTTGGACATTTTATATTGCCTGATGTTTATTTACATCCTATTACAATTTCCATGGCTTAAGAGCACATAGTATCAAAATATCAAATACTTGCCCTTTAAATAAAATTCGGCTTTCACTAGCGGGGCCTTGGCCTTGAGCTCCACGTTAGGAAAACATACATCACATGTACACTTATTTACATTAAAGGCTAATATATCCTAAGGGTCGAATTGGGGGTATTACATAGTTGTTGGTTGGTATTCCTCCAAGTGATACTGCAATATATTGTTAGTTTAATTAACATGCAAACAAATAAATATTGATAAAAAACAAAATAAAAGAGATGGGGGGAGAATGCAAACTCCTATAGAAATCCAAGATATTCCAAACCACTTGATCCAGGTCGTGTCCAGGAAGCACGAGGGGGACAACAGGTGGCTGAATGAGTCGGACCTGTTATGGTGGAAGCTTAACAATTAGAATGAGCAAAAGCAAGATTACACAACATAGATAAACACAAAAATGCACAGACAATATGCATGAATGCGAACTGTTCTCCTCTATTACTTGCAAACAGATAGATAAGATGTATGTTACAATATTATACCTACTTATATAGAATTATGAGATGATTAAGTGCCTGCTCATTATGTTCAGTTACAAAGAAGAAGTTAGAACGGTTCAACCATTCAACTGTTACAATTGACTGGAAGACAAAGAGACAGTCTGTCGAATTTCAACAGTCGTTGGTCGCATGTGGATGCTGCATGTCGATGTCGTTAAACTGTGAGGTTGCTAAACATGTCGAAGGTGTGAAGTATGTCGCAGTATGTCGAAGTCGAGACTCGTCAAAGTTGTGTCGAAATCAAAACCTGTCGAAGTTGCTGAGTTTGTCGAAATCATATCGAGTCGAAACTTGTCGAATTTGTATCGACACCAATGACTTGTCGCAGTCGATGTTAGCATTCGAAAACAATGCCAACTACGATGTGGATCAAACCTCCTTCCTTAAGAAAAAATGGTCCCCATTCTTTGCTCGCAAAGGTGAGGAAACTTGTCGGTTATTTAAGTAACAGAGTACCACTTTTGTTGAGATGAGAGCTAGCCAGCTTTGGAAACCTGAAACAAGGTAATTGTGTTCGCCCTTGTAAGACGTACTCATCATCCCACGATGGTGTCGCAAGGAAGGGGATCCTGAACATTTGGATGGATGTATTCGAGTTCTACTGTCGGTAAGTTGTTTTGTTCCAACAGTGGTGCATGGTATGGTCTAAGTAGATCCACGTTAAAGACTGGATGCAGACCCAGGCATGCAGGAATGTCGAGCTGGAAAGCATTCTCGCCAATCTGTCAAAGAATACTGTACGAACCATATCGCAAAGGTTTTAACTTCTTGAAAGGACTTGTGAAGTGCTCCTTCTTAATATGTAACTAGACCTTATCCCCAATTTGGAATGAATGAGGAATACGATGCTTTTCGTGTCAGGCCTTAGCTTTCTCGCTTGCTCTTTGCAACATTTCCTGTGCTTGCTTCTAGATGTCACATATCTGATCTCTGAACTTGACTGCTTTATGAACTTCTCGCTGGCTATAGTTTGTGTTGGAGTTTGGTTGTGTCGAGGAGCTGATCAAGTCGATGGGCGCTGAGGGTTGAAATCCGTAACAGATCTCAAATGGACTCTTGCCTATAGATTTGTGCTAAGCATGATTGTAGCTATGTTATATGTATGGAAGACTTTCATCCCATGTGCGTTGATGCTTGTGGTTGTACATGTGAAGCAGTTGTACGACCAAGCGATTAACAACTTTTGTTTGTCTATCGGTTTGAGGATGGAAAGATGTTGACAATGAGAGTCGTGTGTCCAGCTGTTTCCAGAGGGTCTTCCAAAAGATGTTGACGAATCTGGCATCTCGGTCGGAAATAATGGTTGTGGGTAAACCAAAGTGTTTCCAAACATGTGTAAAGAAGAGTTGAGCGGTCTGTTGCACTGTCATGGTCTTCTTACATGGTATGAGAATGGCCATCTTGGAAAATCAGTCGACTACTACTAACATCACGTCATGCTGATGTCTGGTAGTAGGATAACCCGTCAAGTATTCCATACAAACAGATTCTCATGGTCGGCTAGGAACTGGAAGAGGTGTGTACAATCCCTGTCGTCGATTAGGTGGTTTAGCAATGGCACAAACCATGCATGATAAAATGTACTTGTGGACGTCGGATTTAAGTGTAGGCCAAAAGAAATACTTCTACAGAATAGCAAGTGTCTTTTCTACTCCAAAGTGTCCTGCAGTCTTGCTGTAGTGCACGTTCCAAATGAGCTGATGTCGGTGTTCACCAGTCTATACACAAAGTTCTCCAAGATTGTATAGCAAGGTGTCTTTCAAGAAGTAGTCGGAGGTCGACGACTTGTTAGTCTGTAACTATCGGTATACTGCTGAGAAGTCGATGTCGTCCTCATACAACTGTGGCCAAGTGGTCGTGTCATATCCCTGCATACTCATCACTGTCAAAAGGAGAGTAATGGGTGGTCGACTGAGGCAATCAGCAGCAGAGTTAGATTTACCTTTCTGATACTTAATCACCAACTAGAATTGTTATAGGTAATTAATCCATTTGAGTTGTCGATTTGTCTGCAACTTTGATTCTGTCGAAGCGAACTGTAGAGGCTTGTGATCAGTAAGAATGACCGTTTCCTTGCCAAGGATGTAATGCCTCCATTGCTTGAGAGCTTGCACAATGGCGTACAGTTCTTTTTCGTATGTCGAGTATCTTCTAATTGTTTCGTTAAAATTCTCGGAATGAAAAGCGACTGGGTGACCAAACTGAGTGATAACTGTGCCCAAGGCATAGTCTGATGCATCCATCTCAATCTCAAAGGGCTGATGCAAATCAGGTAACACAAGTATTGGTGCAGTGCAGAGCCTATGTTGGAGCTGTTCAAAAGATGCTTGATGTGTTGTTGTCCGTTGGAAGACAGTTTTCCCACTTCCCTTCATCAACAGATTCAAGGGCCAGGCTATGTGACGGAAGTCGAGTATGAATCGTCAATGGAAATTCGCCAAACCAAGAAAACTTCTTAGTTATTGAATGCTTCTTGGAATGGGCCAATCTTTGAGGATCTGTACTTTGTCTGGATCGATGTGAATTCCTGCAAAGTCAATTACATACCCCAAATATTTGATGTTGGTCATCGCAAAAGAGCACTTGTCCATGTTCAGATAGAGCCAATGTTGTTGGAGAGTGTCGAGGACTTGTCGAAGATGTCCGACATGTTCTTCCCATGATCGACTGAAAATCAATATGTTGTCGAGATAGATTATGACCCATTTACCGATGAAAGGTCGAAGAATGTTATCCATATATCGCATGAAGGTCGCAGGTGCATTGGTTAAGCCGAAAGGCATGACTAACCATTCAAACAATCCTTCCTTGGTCTTGAAAGCAGTTTTCCACACGTCTGAGGGCTCAACTAGAATCTGATGGTATCCTGACTTGAGGTCAAGCTTAGTAAAGAATTTAGTACCTTTCAAACAGTCGATGAGCTCGTCTATCCGCGGCAGAGGGTAGCGATTCTTTACCGAAATTTTGTTGAGAGATCTGTAGTCGATGCACATGTGTCAAGTCCCATCTTTCATCGGAACTAGGTCGACTGGACTTCGACAAGGGGAGGAGCGGGGGCGAATATGTCCTTTGTCGATTAATTCTTGGATATGTCTGTGAATCTCTTCATTTTAGAGAATGGATCTTCTGTAAACAGATGCGTTAGGAAAAGAAGAACCAGGAACAAGTTCAATGGAGTGTTTTACCTGACAATGTTGAGGTACTCCATCGGGAGCTTGAAAGAGGTTATTGTACTCATCGAGAATATGATCGATTTGCTGCTTTTGTCGGGAGCTGCATTGGTCGGTGACTCGACTCGTTGCTGTAATCTTCTTAGAATGATGCAGCTTTATCATGATTAATGCGAACTTCTGAGCATGATTGATGAGCTTCTTTGTCTGTTTGGAAGATATTAGTGCAACCATTGGTGTAGGTTGATGCTCTGGTATGCTGAACCATCGATTTTGGATTCTGACAATCACCTTTTGAGGCCATGACTGATAACTTCCATGTCTATCCTGGAGGTAAGGTTTCCCAAACAGGGTGTCGACTACGGAGAGTGGTGCCACGTCGTAGAGTACTTCATCTTCAAAAGGATTTATGAAGTAGGTGAGCATCGTCGAGTGATCCGTAATTCTTGTCCATCCTTCATCCAACCGATGTTGTAAGGATGCCGATGCGGAGTGGTAACAAGACCTAGTTTCTTTATAAGATCTTTAGAAACAAAGTATTTATGGGTACCGTTGTCCAGAATCAAATGCAATGGGTTTCTTTGGACCCATATCTGTGTATGGAATAGGTGTTCTCGTTCCTCCTTGTCGACGATAGTCGAGGCTGTTGAAGTTGTCGATGTCAGAAGAGTCGTCGCTTCTGGGTCAGATTCTACCATAGTCTTGTCGAACACATCGGATGTCGACACTTTTTCCAAAAACATCTTATGAGCTTTGCATTCAGACGTATCATGCCAAGATGAGTGATGGTAGTCGCACCATTTCCCGGTCAGTTTCTTGCTACGTTCTTTTTTATGAAAAGGCTTCTTGTCGTGATCTAGCTTTGGTGGAGTTTGCTGAGAATATTTTGACTTGTCGAAGTCAACCGGTTCCTTCTTTTCGGGTGGTAGTCCTGATGTCAGCTTTGTCGCGAAGCGCACTTTTCCCTTCTGCTTGGTTTCAAGTTTGCTAGCATAGTGGAATGCATATGCAAGCATATTGACAGTCAGAAACTCCATCTCCTGATGAATGTACTGGGATAAAATGCTAACGTACTTCAGAACAAGCAATTGTTCTTCTTCTTGGATGCCAAGTCTATCCATGAGTTGATAGAATTCGTTGGTGTAGCTTTGTATGGATTGATATTTTCATTTCCTTAGCTGCTACCACTTCTTATACTGCTGCTCAAGGTACTTTGGCGGGTAAAACTCCTTTTGGATGTGTTCGACGAATTTGTCCCATGTGTCAATGGGGTCTCCGCTTTTCTCCATCTTTGTCAAAAGATTCTCCCACCAGCAGTGCACAAATGTTGACATCTTTAAGGATGCAATGGTGATCTTGACGGCTTCTGAGAGTCGATTCACTGCGAAATAGGACTCCAATTGCCGCACCCAATTGTCGATGGATTCCAAGTCAATCTTTCCTTCTAGATTTGGTCCTGGAATGTAAATTCGGGTTAGGTCACAACCAAAGAGGCATATGATTCACTCTTTTCAGGGGAATTGTCCTCTCCAAATTGGTGGCATGTGGCCTCTTGGCATTGATAGAATCCTTTAAAGATCATTGTTTTCATATGGCCGTTGTTGGAGAACAATATTCTCACTTGGGACAATTTCCTGCGGAGGGGAGGTATTGGCCCCAATAGGTGCCCTTTGTGTTGTTTGGAGGCGGAATCTGTGGAACACCTATTTATGAGTTTCCCTTTTACACAGGAGGTTTGGCATATCACTAGCTCCTCGTTGTCACCTTGGGATATATGGCAAAAAGGTTCTTTTTCAAATAGATTAAACCTTTGGTGTACTAGTGAGTATAAATGGTAGGATCTCCCATGCTTCATGGCTTGGGAATTTGGTTATGTAGGAATCGACTCCTATTCGAGGATAAGAAGCCATATGCTGGACTTGTCAGTAGTAAAGCATTGGCCTCCTGCTTGTAATTTTATAATAAAAACACAAAAACACCAAAGGTTAATCTATCTATTACGAGTGCCCCTATTTTCATTGCTTCATGTTTTCAGGCTTTCTTTGATGGTCTATCTCAATGCTCGACCAATCGTAATGAAAGAGGAGTCTTGGCGCTTGAAGAGACAGGCAATATGGATTGAGGTTGGTGACTCAAATACAATTTTTTTTCATAAATTTGCAGATAATAGACGGATTAGAAACTCTATTTGGGAGCTTAAAGGGGCTGATCGAGAGTTAAAACATTGTCTTGAAGATTTACAATTAGAGGCATCTACGTTTTTTGAAGATCTTCATATAGACCCAAAATCTATGTCCTTATTGGAGCAGTTCAAAGTCATTAAAGAATTCCCTAGGTTTTTCTACGAAGAAGAGTGCAATGATACGTTCAAGCAGGTAACATCCGAGGAAGTACATGCAGTTTTGAAGGGATTTGCCAAAGCAAAAAGTCCTGGTCCAGATGGTTGGATAGTTGAGCTTTTCTTATTATTCTATGATATCATGGGCCAGGACATTTTAGAAGCGGTGGAAAAGTCATGTCTATCTGGATGGATTACAAGTGCCATAAACTCTACTTTTATTGCACTAATTCCCAAGAGTTCTTGTTCGATTGACCTTAAGGATTTCAGGCCTATATCTCTTTGCAACCTAATATATAAGATTATTTCAAATATTGTTAAATTTTGAGCATTAATTCACAATACTCTAGGATCTTTACTGAGAGAATAACATGTACAGTATATCAATGCATAACAATCACAATAAGCATCACAAGAATCAAAAGCATGAGAGACAAGAGACACAGAGTTTCCGTGGGAAAAACCCTAAGGTGAAAAACCCCACAACTTCCTCAGAGATAGAGAGAGCAATGGCTCAACCAAAGTACCCTAGTAGCAGATGATCCTCCTCCTCACTAGTGCGCCACTTTCTAAGTGAGAGAAGTGTGACTTTCCGAGTGATCCAAATAGAGATCCCCCGATCTCTATTTATAGTTAACCTGTTTTCCCAGTTACACTATGGGGCCGACTTGTCTATCTAGATACATCCACAATATAATATATATTTCAGGGCCGACCCCACACATGGTGGTCTAATAACCCATCGACAAGTACACACACTTGCGACACTTGTCAATCCACATGACGACACTTCCTTATAGAGGAATACCACATCTCTAATAAGGGTACAATAAATATATATGAAATACATAGATGAAATACATTCCGAAGTTACACATACATCAACACTCCCTCTTAACTAGGAAGGTATTTCTCGACACAGATCTGTTAGACAAGTCTTCTTATCAGGATCATCGTCATCGATGCATCGTCATCATCATCGTCACTGCTACTGCTATCTCAACCAATCTATGTCTCTACTCGTCATAGGAAGTTCTACAGAGCTAGTCCTTTTTCATACTGGATGTAGGCCCACCACCTGCAGGTCTTCGTCATCACTGGCCATACTGTGGAATCCTCAGGACTAATTACATGCATCACAAAACCTCGAAAGAGAATCCCAGGCTGTTACGAGCACACGACTCTACCTATAGGATCTCCCAGGGCCATATTATATGTGACCTCACCACAAAACCTCACAAGAGCATCCCAGGTTGTTACGAGCACACAACTCTACCTATAGGATCTCTCAGGGATAGATTATATGTGGTCACCACAAAACCTCGCAAGAGCATCCTAGGCTGTTACGAGCACACAGCTCTACCTATAGGATCTCCCAGGGACAAATTATATGTGGTCATGGCAAAACCTCACAAGAGCATCCCAGGACTTATTACGGGCACACAGCCCAACCTATCGGATCTCCCAGGGAAATATTATATGCCATAGGACAAAACCTCGAAAGAGCATCTTCCAGATATCCCAGGGCCAAATTATATGCCATAGGCAAAACCTCAAAAGACTATCTGTAGATCTCCCAGGGCCAAATTATATGTCGTCCCAGAGCAAAACCTCAAAAGAGCATTTGCCAAATATCCCAGGGCCAGATTACATGCCATAGGCAAAACCTCGAAAGACTATCTGCAAATCTCCCAAGGCCAAATTATATGCTCATCTGCACAACCTGATCCACGGCCATAGAGTATCAACCTGATACTCACCATACATCATCCTGATGTACACATGATTATCCTGATCATCATCACTGCAACATCCTGCTGCATATCATCTGGAGCAACATCCTGAAGCTCGTCATTCATGATCATCCTGATCATACAATGCATCTACCTGATGCATACCAAGTATCTACCTAATACATATCATCATACATGATCCACCTGATCATACAATGTATCCACCTGATACAAATACAAATACATGATCCACCTGATCATACATGATCTACCTGATCATACAATGTATCCACCTGATACATATACAGATACATGGTCCAAGCATCCAACATGATGCATATACAAAATACATACAAATGATCCAACTGTTCATATCCAGCATCCAACATGATGCGTACATACATATACATATAAATGATCCAACTGATCATATCCAGCATCCAACATGATGCGTACATACATATACATATAAACGATCCAACTGATCATATCCAGCATCCACCATGATGCATACATACATATAAATGATCCAACTGATCATATCCAGCATCCACCATGATGCGTACATACATATAAATTATCCAAATGATCATATCCAGCATCCTCCTGATGCATATACAGAGCAGTAGCTGGAGCATCGTCCTGATGCTCATCATCCAGCGCTTACATCCACAGCCATGTGAAGGATCCTCCTTCCAACATGCTTGGAATGGCTTATGCAAATGTGTCCAGCACTTCTTCCTCGAAGTGTCATCAATCCGAAGAACACCAAGCCTCTCTCTGAAGTACTCGAACTTCACCCTGGCTAGTGGCTTCGTCAGCACATCTGCAATCTACTCGTTCGTCGCAACGTACAGGAGCTTCACAGCTCCTCTCTGCACCATATCCCTGATATAGTGATATTTGATCTCTATGTGTTTCGACCTGTCATGAAACACTGGGTTCTCGGACAGCTTCACACAACTCTGGTTATCACAAAAGATACCAGTAGCATCCAACGGGAGATCAAATAACTAAGACAGTAGCTTCCGTAGCCATACTGCCTCACAACTAGCTGAACAAGCTGCAACATACTCTGCCTCAGTTGTACTCAGTGCTACGCAGGACTGCTTCTTGCTGAACTAAGAGATCACACCTGATCCCATACTGAAGCAGCACCCAGATGTGCTCTTCCTATCTGCAGCACAGCCAACCCAATCTAAATCAACATAACCCTACAGGTTAAACTTTTGATTTGCTTCATACTTGAGCCCATAATCCATTGTACCCTTCAGGTACCTCAGAACATGCTTTACAGCAACCAGGTGAACACTCCTTGGATCTGTCAGGAACTGACTCAATGTGTTCACAGCAAAGCAAATATATGGTCTAGTGTTCGTCAGGTACATCAAGGAACCAATCATCTGACGATACATAGAGACATCAACTGGCTCAGATGAAGCATCACATAGAAGCTTCAGATTCGATGCCATAGGTGTGGCCATGGCCTTGCAATCCATCATCCCGAATCTCTTCAGGATATCTACTGTGTACTTCCCTTGATCAAGGAAGATCCCATCTGCACTCTGCCACACCTCCATACCTAGGAAATAATGCTTCATTCCCAAATCTTTCATATCGAACTCGGCAGCAAGCTTCCTCTTAGTATCTGCAATCAATCTGTCATCTCCTGTTACAAATAAGTCATCCACATACAGAAGTAGAATCACAGGATTCCCTTCCTCAACTTTGTAGTAAAGGTTGGAATCCGCTTTACTCTTGGTAAAGCCCAAACTAGATAGGAAACTTTCCATCCTACCATAATAGGTTCTGGGGGCTTGCTTCAAGCCATACAAGGCTTTCTTCAATCTGCACACATATGACTCCCTGTCATGTATTTCAAAATTGATTGGCTACTCCACATATACTTCCTCTTCAACTACGCCATTCAAGAAAGCCGTCTTGACATCCATCTGGTGTATTTTCCATTTCATTGCTGCAGCCAGGGCAAGTACTGTTCTGATGGAAGTATACCTGGCTACAGGTGCAAAAGTTTCTTCATAATCTACTCCCTCTTTCTGAGAGAAGCCACGAGCTACGAATCTTGCCTTGTATTTCTCTACACTGCCATCTGCATCATGCTTGATTTTGTAGATCCATTTGGAAGTCACAACAGACTTCTCTTTAGGTCTTGGGACAACATCCCAAACATCATTCTTCATTATTGATTGGTATTCCTCAACCATGGCATCCTTCCATTCTTTCTTTTCCGCTGCTTCTTCATAACTGGAAGGTTCTTTATTCATGATGTCACAGAGTAAAGCAACATAGCTGGTATGTGATCTGGTTCTCTCCTTTGCTCTGTGTTCTTCTTCTGGAATGCCAAATCTTTCTGCATCTTGAATGAGCTCTCTAGCCCATGTAGGTTTCCTCTTGTGAGATTTATCCTCGCAGGGTGGATCTACAGGTTATTGCGGATCTTCAAACTCACGAACAACTTCTGGAACTGCTTCAGTCATGGTAGTGTCTTGAAATCTAGTTTTCTTAGGTTCTTCATAAACTTCGATAGGTGCCTTCCTTGATTTGATGAATGCTGAGTTTTCATCAAATGTTACATCTCTGCTGACATCAATCTTCTTGAACCCTGGAAATTATATTCTGTAAGCCTTCGAGCTTTCACTGTAACCCACAAAGATACCCTTCTTTCCTGAAGGATCTAGTTTGGTCCTCTTTTCCTTTGGGACATGAGTGTATACTGGACAACCAAATATTCTGAGATGGCTGACTTCAGGTTTCTTACCAGAAAAGACCTCTTCTGGTGTCTTGTTGTCCAATATCTTGTGGGGTGTTCTGTTCTGCACATATACAGTTGTTCTAGCTGCTTCTGCCCATAAATGCATAGGTAGATCCTGGTCATGCAGCCTTGCCCTTGCTGCTTCCATGATTGTTTTGTTCTTCCTTTCTGCAACTCCATTATGTTGAGGTTATAAGGAGCAGTCAACTCCCTCTTAATCCCTGAATCACTGCAAAGCTTCTTGAAGTCACCTGAGGTGAATTCTAGACCATTGTTAGATCTGAATGTTTTGATCTTCTTTTCAGTTTGATTCTCCATCAAGGTTTTGAATTCCTTGAACTTATCAAGCACCTCATCTTTATTCTTCAAGAAGTATACCCAAGTCTTCCTGGAGAAGTCATCAATAAATGAGACATAGTAAACATACCCACTCAAAGAACTGGATGACATAGGACCACATACATCTGAGTGGATGATTTCCAGGATATCTTTTTCCTTGCTTTCACTGCTTGGGAAAGCCTTCTTAATGTTCTTACCTTTTGCACATCCTTTGCAAACACCTTCATGTTTGGTCTTGATTTCAGGAAGACCCTCTACAGCCTTGCTTACAATTGGAAGTGCCCTATAATGCATATGAGCAAGTCTTCTATGCCAAAGTTCACTTGGCTCCATGGATTCATGTACCATGGCATGTTTAGGTTGACCCTTCAATTTATACAAACCTCCCTCTTGCTCTCCAATTGTTAAAATTCAATATGCTAAGAAAAAAAATAGCAGCATTACATTCCATTTCACAATAATAGCATATACAGGATCACTGAAGAAACAACAAGCACAGCATAAACACAAGAGATAGAGATTTATCCTGGGAAACCCTCATGGGGTAGAAAACCCAGCAAAGCTTCCTCAATATAGATGACCAGCAATATACAAAGATGAAACCCTGAGACATGATCTCCTCCTCCACAATAGCAGACCTCTCCTCCACAAGTGTGCTATCCTCAAGTGAGTGAATGTGTATAATGAGGAACACACCTCCTCTATTTATACACTACTCTGATATGTATTTTACACAAGTACATGTAGGCTCGTATTTAACCATTAGGTTAAATACCCCATTATAACTGACTGGGCCGACCCCTCTAGGGTGGTCTAATAACCCTTTGACCCACATAACACATACAAGGCCGACCCCCACTAGGGAAGTCTAATAACCCAAGTTACCACATTCCGACGGAGGAATAAACATCTCCGGATATACAATAAGATCTTCACGGAGGAATGAATCATCTCCGGAATAATAAAGTACAAATATAATATTCTTTGAAGTTACAATATCTCAACACTCCCCCTTAACGAGAAGGATATTATAACAGCATCTGCACGAGCAAGGAGTCATCAACATCATACATGATACATCTATAAATCATTGGAAGCTTTCTCAACATCATCAGTAACTCAACCAGTTACTGGAATATCTTCAATACTGGAACATCAACATCTTCAGTACTGAGTCTTTATCTTCTGTAGCACTCAAACAGCTATAGCAACATCAATATCTGAATCCTCACGATTGTCAGCATCGCCATCACACGATCATCAGCATCGTCATCACATGATCAACAACATCATCATCTCACTATCATCAACATCGTCATCACACGATCATCAACATCGTCATCTCACGATCATCAGTATCGTCATCACACGATCATCAGCATCGTCATCTCACGATCATCAGCATCGTCATCATACGATCATCAGCATCGTCATCTCACGATCATCAGCATCGTCATCTCACGATCATTAGCATTGTCATCATACGATCATCAGCATCGTCATCTCACGATCATCAGCATCGTCATCACACGATCATTAGCATCGTCATCTTACGATCATCCGCATCGTTATCTCACAATTATCAGCATTGTCATATCATCTCGATCTACAGCATCTGGATCATCTCGATCTACAGCATATGGATCATCACGATCTACAACATCTGGATCATCTCGATCTACAGCATCTGGATCATCTCGATCTATAACATCTGGATCATCTCGATCTACAGCATCTGGATCATCTCGATCTACACCATCTGGATCATCTCGATCTACACCATCTGGATCATCTCGATCTACAGCATCTGGATCATCACGATCTACAGCATCTGGATCATCACGATCTACAGCATCTGGATCATCTCGATCTACAGCATAAGTATCCTCAACCATACAAGTACATTAATCAATACATGTATCATCAAAAGTATGTATTCTCACCAATACATCTATCATCAAAACATGTATTCTTACTAATACATATATCATCAAAAGCATGTATTCTCACTAATACATCTATCATCAAAAGCATGTATTCTCACTAATACATCTATCATCAAAAGCATGTATTCTCACTAATACATCTATCATCAAAAGCATGTATTCTTACTAATACATCTATCAATACAAGTATCCACACTGATACAAGTATACACAACAGCAGCATACCCTGCAACACACATGATCCAATTACGGGATGGTCAATCCCTCTCACTTTAGGACATAGGTCCAAGGATGATACAATCTTGATCCACTTATGGGATGATCAATCCCTCTCAATTTAAGACATCTCTCATGTCTATGGATGATGCAATCCAGATCAACTTACAGGATGATCAATCCTTATCCTTTTAAGACACCTCACCATGTCTAAGGATGATGCAATCCCGAATCAACTTACAAGATGATTAGTCCTTATCACTTTAAGACACCTTACCATGTCTAGGGACGATGCAATCCCAATCTACTTACAGGATGATTAGTCCTTATCACTTTAAGACACCTCACCATGTCTAGGGATGATGCAATCCCAATCTACTTACAGGATGATTAGTCCTTATCACTTTAAGACACCTCACCATGTCTAGGGACGATGCAATCCCAATCTACTTACAGGATGATTAGTCCTTATCACTTTAAGACACCTCACCATGTCTAGGGACGATGCAATCCCAATCTACTTACAGGATGATTAGTCCTTATCACTTTAAGACACTTCACTATGTCTAGGGACGATGCAATCCCAATCTACTTACAGGAGGATTAGTCCTTATCACTTTAAGACACCTCACCATGTCTAGGGACGATGCAATCCCAATCTACTTACAGGAGGATTAGTCCTTATCACTTTAAGACAAGTCTCATGTCTAGGGACGATGCAATCCCATCACGTACATTTTGAACCTAGTTCATGGACGATGCAGTCCTCACGTACATTTTGAACCCAGTTCATGGACGATGCAGTCCTCACGTACATTTTGAACCCAGTTCATGGACGATGCAGTCCTCACGTACATTTTGAACCCAGTTCATGGACGATGCAGTCCTCACGTACATTTTGAACCCAGTTCATGGACGATGCAGTCCTCACGTACATTTTGAACCCAGTTCACGGACGATGCAGTCCTCACGTACATTTTGAACCCAGTTCATGGACGATGCAGTCCTCACGTACATTTTGAACCCAGTTCATGGACAATGCAGTCCTCACGTACATTTTGAACCCAGTTCATGGACGATGCAGTCCTCACGTACATTTTGAACTAGTGGTTCCGGGATGATGCAATCCCCATCACTTTATTCTCGAAGACCATACGTCTACGGATCAATTCAGGGACCAAGGTCCGGGGATGATACAATCCCCACTTCTCGGAGACCTTACGTCTACGGCTCTCTTTAGGACTGAAAGTCCAGGGATGATCCAATCCCCTCAACTGTCCATTAAGGACTTCATTCTCGGAGACCTCACGTCTACGGCTCTCTTTAGGACTGAAAGTCCAGGGATGATCCAATCCCCTCAACTGTCCACTAAGTACTTCATTCTTGGAGACCTCACGTCTACGGATCTATTCAGGGACCGAAGTCCAGGGATGATACAATCCCTACCTGTCCACTAAGGACTTCATTTTCGGAGACCATACGTCTACGGCTCACTTTAGAACATGTGTTCAAGGATGATACAATCCCCACATGTACTCTCATCAATATACTATCGATCCTGGGAACCCATACAGAACCTGATTCACACTTCTTCTTTAATTGCACCATTAAGAGAATGGTCTTGTCTAGCCACTTGGAGCAAACATCTCATCATGATTCTCTTCCTCTTTCTAAGAGAATCTTCTAGCCACAAGCCTTCTATATTTTGTTTGATTTGTAAATATTCTTGTTGAACATCCATCACTTGTTCGGTGTTCATTATTCTTCATGATCTTTCCTACAAAACAAAATTAAGTACATGATTAGTAATCCTTCATAATCATGAAATCATGATAACCTATTATGCATACAGATATCATTTACATAGTTATGCAACTATCTTGACCAATACTTTGGCACAACACTTTCCCATATCCTGTATGCATACAGTGGCTATCTAGATGCCTTCCATCTCTACCAGAACATACTATCGAGAGTGTGCACATCTCTCAGCATGTCAGCAAAGAGGTTTCATTCTAGACAAGCAACAATGGAATGTTTGTCCAACTTACCAATCATATGCATATTAGTAGTATAATGTTCAATGCTCTATGAATGTTTGCACTCAGCATGATATGTTCTAGGAATACAAATATGCATACAAGAAATATCATTTACTATTTCAAATAACAACTCAAATACTTATCTTTTATGTTTGTGTGGTTGCCTCCCGCTTGATCTTCTATATGTCCTTTGAACTTCTATTCATTCTGTACCACTGTGCATGCTCAAGTGTGCACTAGTGTCATCCTCATGATCTCATACACAAACATTCATTCATTAGTATATTCTCAAAACATTCTAATTCTAAATAATCTTGAATATGTATAGTCATGATCATTAGTATTCAAGATTTCAGGGAAGTCTTCTTTTACTCATGCATATCATCAATCAAGATAAAATATATAATATGCATAATCCCTTGATTACTAACTTTATGAATAAGCATAACCAATCATTCCAAGTATACTTATATAAGGGATCCTAACACAAGGTAAGATTCATGGGAAACATACCTGGATTAGTATACCTACTTGGTTATGTACAACATACCTAAACAATCTCTTCAATGATTTAGAGATCCTGAGCTAGAACCTGCATGTCTCATAGGTTAAGCATAATATAACAAAGTCATACATACCTCGTAAGTAGAAGAAAGATTATGGATGAGTCTTTGTCTTCATGTTTTCATGGTCATGGAGCCTGATTTGTCTTTTGAGATGTACCTGTGTCTTGTTAGCAGACAACATCAACCTCACACAACATCATAATGCATTAGTACAATCATAAGTGTCAACACCCTAACCAATGAATATCTTCTATGATGCATTCATAATTTTGTCAAGGTGATACAACAAATCTAAAATCAAGATTGTACTAACCATAATAACATGAAGACAAACATACCATAAACTTAATCATGAACAAATCTCAAAACATACCTCGATGAGTCATACCTGTCGAGATCGCTTGTAATCTCCTTATGTAAAGCCTTAGCCTCATCTCCTTTTGAAACAGGAACTCCTTCACTTATGCAGGTGACCAATCCATCTTCTTCTAGGATTAGCCCTATCAACTTGATTTGCAAGAACTGGACCTGGAGCTGGATATGGGTTTGTCAGAGAAACCCAAAAATTCAAACTTTGAATTTCAAACTTCTGAAAGGATAGAAATATGCGCCTTGATGAGCTGATCAAACTGATATATTCAGAATTTGAAAACTGCAAAGTTTCACTCCTCAATTTTGCCTTTGAATCTCCCGGATTCACTGGACGTGACCCTGAACTGGGGTTTGGTGAATCCCACTCTTCTGCCCAATCAAAATGTTTGATCCAAAGCTCTAAGCTTCTATTTTTCTGAGGAGCTTCCAGCCATGGTCATAGATTTCAAAAAAATTCCCATTTTTACAGAAGCCCTAATTTTCCACTTTTCTGATCAAAGTCCCGAACTAGGGTCTAATCAAACCCGGCCTTCTGCCCAACCAAAAATTCTGATCTTGGTCTCTAAATTTCTATTTTGATGAGTAGCATCCAGCCGTGGTCTCCGATTACAAAAATTCCAACTTTCTCCAAAGCCCTAAATTCCGGAAGCCATGAATGAAGGTACCAAAAAATAATTCTGTTTTGACAGAAATATGTACCTGATTGTTTCTGGTGTAACTCCAAAATTTTTGATCCACAGGGTATGAAAAGGTTTCCTGCGATAGCCTGATCTGTTATCTTTCCATCCTGACAGGTCTGACCTCAATTGGATTCTCTGAGAGAGAGTTATGCCAAATGTCGCAACGTGACCTGTTTTGGGATAAAACAGGAGAGCGAACTTGTACGGCGTGCCACGTGTCACTGTTTTAACTTCGGCATCTGAAAAAGTTTTCTGAGATAGCTCGGCCTGTTACCTTTCCATCCTGATAGGTCTGACCTCAATTGGACTCTCTGAGAGAGAGTTATGTCAAATGTCGTAACGTGACCTGTTTATGGGATAATACAGGAGAGCGCACTTGTACGGAGTGCCACGTGTCACTGGTTCAAATTCGGCCTCTGAAAAAGTTTTCTGAGATAGTACAGACTGTGTACTACCTTTCACTTTTTACGAAATTTCATTTGGAGCTTCCTAGCCCAAGATATGACCTTTTTCCCAAGGTCACCTGATTTTGACTCAGATATGGAAGAGGCAGAAGCCCTATATTGTACAGATCATAAATCACAAATTACAATGAATTATAGGTTGTCCTTTGGACACAAGGTACCTGGAGATTTAATCTTCGTCCTGTAATAATTTCAGATCCGAAAACTTTGCCAAAATGGATTTATAGCGAAAGTGCTACGATGACTGGTTTTTGCTATGTAAAACCCTAACCTTCAAATTGTCGTAACTAAGCAAGTGTCTTTAGTGCCATACCTTGTCTTCCTTCAGGTTAGCTCTGATTCCATGTTAAAATTCAATATGCTAAGAAAAAAAATAGCAGCATTACATTCCATTTCACAATAATAGCATATACAGGATCACTGAAGAAACAACAAGCACAGCATAAACACAAGAGACAGAGATTTATCCTGGGAAACCCTCATGGGGTAGAAAACCCAGCAAAGCTTCCTCAATATAGATGACCAGCAATATACAAAGATGAAACCCTGAGACATGATCTCCTCCTCCACAATAGCAGACCTCTCCTCCACAAGTGTGCTATCCTCAAGTGAGTGAATGTGTATAATGAGGAACACACCTCCTCTATTTATACACTACTCTGATATGTATTTTACACAAGTACATGTAGGCTCGTATTTAACCATTAGGTTAAATACCCCATTATAACTGACTGGGCCGACCCCTCTAGGGTGGTCTAATAACCCTTTGACCCACATAACACATACAAGGCCGACCCCCACTAGGGAAGTCTAATAACCCAAGTTACCACATTCCGACGGAGGAATAAACATCTCCGGATATACAATAAGATCTTCACGGAGGAATGAATCATCTCCGGAATAATAAAGTACAAATATAATATTCTTTGAAGTTACAATATCTCAACACCAATCACTACTGCATCATCAATTGTTTTACCCTTTGGCCAAATTAGGACTTGGCCATCTACAAATGCAACCCTCATACCTTTTGCATCTAATGCAGAGATGGAGAGAAGATTCTTCTTGAGCCCAGGTACATAAAGGACTTCTTTCATCTTCAAATATTTTCCAGAATCTAGGTTATAGGAGGCTTCACCACTTCCTTTGATTGGGTATTGAAAATCATCCCCAAGTTTCACCTTATGAGGTGATTCATGTTCAGATAGGTTTACAAAAGATTCCTTAAACCTATTCATGTGTTTGGAAGCCCCACTGTCAATCAACCAATCATTACAACCATGGGAGATAGTACCTGTGAGAGCAAAGATTAGAACATACTCTTCTTCACTTGACGAGTGATCATCGCTATCATCACTTTCTGCCCTAGCCTTCTTCTTTGGAGGTTCATCATCCTCGACAGCATGAGCCTGCAACTTTCTTTTGCTGCCCTTCTTCTTCTTGCTGGAGTTGTTGTTATTATCCCTTTTGTTCTTGCGACAATCTGAGGCAAAGTGACCCTTCTCATTGCATGTGAAGCATCTTAGATCCTTCTTATTCTTTTGATAGGATCTCTTGTAGCGAGAGTGCTCCTTCTTGGGCTTACTTCTTTTGGTGTCAGCTGTGAGAGCTTGATCTTTACCTCCCATCTTTTCCTCACGAGCTACAAGTCTAGCTTCTTCTTGAGAGCATTCCTCCCACAGTTTACTGAAAGAGATCAATTTCTTTCTTGCACAGATTCCTTGAATAAAGGAGTCCCATGACCTAGGCAGGCCATTCAGAGTGGTCATAACAACTTCATCATTGTCCACTACTTTATCCACAACTTCAAGTTGCTCCTTGATCTGAGAGACCTTAGAGAAGTAAGATTGAATGGTTTCTCCATTCAACATCTGGACCCCTTTCAATTGATTCCGCAGAGTCATCTTTCGATTTATGTTATTCCCTTCAAATAGCTTGGTCAAAGAGTCAAACATCTCCTTGGGTGTCTTTAGAGAAGACACATGGGGTATCAGATGGTCTTTGATAGAATCAGCAATGATTCTCTTTGCCTTGACCAAGTTCTTCTTATGCAATATCTTAGCCTCTTCATCCTCTGGGATAGGGATGTCTTCTTTTATATATGTGTCCAACTCATTCTCTTCTAGGATTAACCCAATCCTATACTTCCAAGCTCGGAAGTTATCAGCCCCTTCAAGCTTATCCTCAATCTTGGTGTGGTGAGACATCTTAAAGAGTGCTTCAAATGGAAATATAAAAGATTTAGGTCTTACCACTTGAAATGCTGAAAACTAGATCTGGTCCCAGATTAGGGTTTGTCGAAAAAACCCCAAAAATTCAAAATGTGAATTTCAACTTTCTGAAAGGATAGAAAGATGCGCCTTGATGAGCTGATCAGCCTGGTGTATTCAGAATTTGAGATCAGCAAAGCTTTTCCCTTCAGATTTGTCTTTTTGTCCTCACGAGTTCACTAGGGAGAGACCTGAATTAGGGTTTGAGTTTCTCGGAGATCTACCCAACCAAAAATCTCGATCCAAAGCTCTAAACTTCGATTGTTGCAAGGAGCTTCCAGCTATGTCTTCAGATTCCAGAAATTCCTATTTTTGTGGAAACCCTAATTTTTAGGGCCAAATCTGAAAATGCTCAGAATTGAATTATGATTGGACAGATATATTCTCCTTCATGAGTAGAGTCAATCTACTATACTGCTTTTTCAAAATCTGTGGAGAGAAACCCAATAAACAAGAAACTCAAGTTTTCGTCACTGCACAATGTCTTCTTCTCAGGTTAGCTTTGATACCATGTTAAATTTTGAGCATTAATTCACAATACTCTAGGATCTTTATTGAGAGAATAACATGTATAGTATATCAATGCATAACAATCACAATAAGCATCACAAGCATCACAAGAATCACAAGCATGAGAGACAAGAGACACAGAGTTTCCGTGGGGAAAACCCTCAGGTGAAAAACCCCACAGCTTCCTCAGAGATAGAGAGAGCAATGGCTCAACCAAAGTACAACCAAAATACACTGAGATAGTCTCCTAGTAGCAGATGATCCTCCTCCTCACTAGTGTGTCACTTTCTGAGTGGGAGAAGTGTGACTTTCCGAGTGATCCAAATAGAGATCCCCCGATCTCTATTTATACTTAACTTGTTTGCCCAGTTACACTATGGGGTCGACTTGTATATCTAGATACATCCACAATATAATATATATTTCAGGTCCAACCCCACACATGGTGGTCTAATAACCCATCGGCAAGTACACAAACTTGCGACACTTGTCAATCCACATGACGACACTTCCTTATAGAGGAATAACACATCTCTAATAAGGGTACAATAAATATATATGAAATACATAGATGAAATACATTCCGAAGTTACATATACATCAACAAATATTATAGAATCCAAGCTTAGGCCTATCTTATCTAAGCATATCTCATGTGAACAATTCGGGTTTCTGGATGATAGGAAGATACTTGATGCTATCGGAGTGGCACATGAGACTTTCCACAGCATTAAGAAAAAAAGGTTGAAATCAATTATCCTTAAATTGGACCTTGCGAAGGCATACGATAGGGTCGATTAGACTTTTCTCAAATTGGTCTCCCATAGGAAGTTTTCCAATGGATCATGGCTTGTGTCTCCTTTGTAAATTTCGCAGTTTTGATTAATGGTTCTCCCTCTCATTTCTTTTCGGGCTCAAGGGGACTGAGGCAAGGATGCCCACTATCGCCTCTCCTATTTATTTTAGTTATTGAAGGGTGTGATGGACCTGCAACAATTAACTAATAAGAATATGCGAAATAGCAGAAATGACAGAACTCAGAATCACTTTTATATTGATCATAGGCCACTTCAAGGGGGCAACCTCCTATGAGCAAGCTCAATACAAATAACTTCACGATGCCTTCAATGACCTCAACACACACTTATATACTAAGTCTATGCCCAATACTATGAGTCAAAACCATGGGACATATAATACTACGGGACGACTTACAAAGCATAAGCGTCCAATACTATGGGTCAATACTATGGGCTAATATAAACTATGGATCAACAAATACTATGGGACGACTTACAAAGCATATGCGTCCAACAACAATATACTAACATAGTAAAGAGAAGGGTTGACATAGGTTCCTAACATCCCCTCTCCCTTAGACAAAGCTTTGTCCTCAAAGCTTTAGTTGGAGAAGTTGCTGCAGAATCTGAAGGAGTGGTTCCCCGGTAGCATCCTCGGGTTGCGTTTCGGGCCACTGACGCCTTTGGAGTGTCGAGGAGGATTGCTTGGAAGGCTGTAGATGAAGAAGAACCCTGTCAGCTGCGTGGAAAATGCGCTCAGAACGGTGTTGATCGGCTTGTAGTTTCAGGCGAATTCTGGCCATGTGAAGATTGTCCTGCAGAATGAGAAGAATCGGATCGCGGTTTCGAAGAACCGAGTCAATTTCCTGAACTGGGGAGCTGTTAAGGGTGTATGGAAGAAGAACTGACGGTGTTTTTCCATAGACTGCTTCATATGGTGTCCTTTGAGATGTGGTATTGTACCACCAGAGAGCTGCTAGAAAATCCATAGAAATAGTTGGCCAAAGCTGTGTAGGGATGGGCAAGGGTTTGAGCAATCCCGAAAGGAGTGTCGTTTCGCCCTTGTTGACTTGGAAAGTATCATCGTCAGCCACCATCGGTTGAATTGTCATTTTTAGTCCCTGCCAAAAGAAGTTACATTGTTCCCGGTCATACATTTTGCAGAACCCAGAGTGCCCTGTTAATGAAGAAGCATGAAGTTCATAGAAGAGAGAGCGCTGTCGAACATATTGCAACCAATTTGGAACAAGCCAAGAAAGAGCTGTAAGAGAAACTGGGTCATCAATTGTGCGAGAAGGAGCATCTTCCACCATATTGTCCTTACCCTTCTTGTAAGTGATCACATAGGGATAACCCATGAGTTGGATAACCCATTTCAGGTGTGTTGGGGAGGAGACCCATTGTTCCAGAAAATTTTCCAGACTCTGGAGATCAGTCTTGATGTAGAAATAATTCCCTAATAGGTATGGCTGCCACTTCTGTACTGCATGCAAAATAGCCATCATTTCCTGCTGAGAGGTAGATGTGGCTAAATTCTTACCGGAAAGGTCTCTTGAAGGCAGCAAGCGCATTGGTTCAACAAAGATACCTGCATATCTATCCAAGGAAGTAGTGGAGACTGTTGATGGGTGCATCTGAATGGAATTGATCTGAGCGATGACACCATGTGAATTCTTCTTAAGGATTTTTTCCAGGCGATGTGAACTGATGATGCAGAGAGACCTTGGTTGTAAGCCCATAAATTTGTGTTGTGCCCCATTGACTTTAAACTGCATCCAAAGTTCAGCAAAATCCCATAAGATGGGGCCAAGTGTGCGTAACCATTGAACGCCCAAAACCACATCACATCCGCCTAAGGACAAGGCAAACATGTCAGATCGTAGGTTATAATCTTCTATAGAGATATGCACATTGTAACACTTCCCCCCTCAAGGTAAGATGCTCCCATTGGCAACCATGACTTCAAAGTTGGAGCAAGGATGGACAAAACAATCAGCCTTTTTGGCAATCCGAGGGTCAATGAAGTTATGAGTGCTACCAGAATCAATGAGTATGGTAAGAGGGAGCTTCTTGAATTATCTCCTGACCCGCATTGTTTGTGGGGTGGTGACGCCGGTTACAGCATGGAGAGAGATCTTAGGTGGATCGTCTTGAGATGGGCTGTCAACAGGCGGGTGTTGATTGTCGACCTGATCATCTACTGTATCTGTAGCTTTTTCACCAAATTCTAAGGCAGCCAGAGAATCCACATCCAAGAGATAGAGCTATTGTTGAACACATCTATGTCCCCGAGTGAATTACTCATCACAATTATAGCAAAGCCCTTTTTCTCGGCGTGCCTGCATTTCTATTTCAGACAAATGCTTGATAGGAGTTGGTTGAGGAGAAGGCGTGATTGGAGGTCGTTGGGAACCCATATTTCTGAAGGGAACAAAGGTGGGTTTGGAGCGTTGTTGAGCTGTGATCTTGTCCTCGGCCAGCTTAGCCAACCCTAGGACTTCCATCATTGTGTTGGGACAAAACATTTTGACCTCTAAGCGGATTTCATCCTTGAGACCACTGATAAAACAACTCCTGTAGAATTCATCAGACAATCCTTCGGTGTGATTGGCCAATTTCTCAAATTATGTCTGATACTCTCTCACCGTGCCAATTTGGTGAAGTTTAGTGAGTGCTCATGTGAAATCATCAAAAGCACTAGGACCAAATCGTGGCAAAATGAGTTGGCAAAAATCTGTCCAGTTTGGCTCGGGATGAGCTTTGATGTACCAACGGTACCATTGAAGGGCTTCCTGTTCCAAATGAAAGGATGCAAGCGGAACTTTCTGGGCATCAAAAGTATTATGCAGACTGAAATATTGTTCTGCTCGATATATCCATCTAGTCGAATCAATACCATTGAAGCGAGGAAAATCAAGCTTCGGCCCACGAAAATTGTTGGAAGAAGAGAACCCGGTGGCTGCAAAAGATTCTAGCTGTCTGGTATTGTTCATGGCTGAATGCTGAAGATGGAGGCTGAGAAATTTTTCATTCAGATCTTGGAGTTTGGTTTGGATGGCTGCAAGTGCTTCCTCCATGGTGTGTGCTCCTACACGGGTGACAACCATAACCAGGTTTTTTTTGTTGTTGTTGTTGTTGGTGGAATGGGTAGAAAAACACAAACAGAAGCTGATTTAGTAAAGGGAAATTTGGATTGGGGAAACAATCTGATGGGTAATTGGGGTTTGACTAGATTTTGGACACTGTTGAAAGGACAAGAAAGCAAAAAGGTGAATTTCAGAAGTGGGGTGATAGAATTTGAAAATTTGGCAGAGAGGGACAAAGAAGCAGAATTCAGAAAGGAACTCTGTGGTAAAATTTCAAGGTGATTGGGTGAAATCTGAGGAAGTTATGGCAAACCCTAAAAATAGACAAATGTGGGCTTTCGGGCTTTGGGAAGGGGACTTGGGGATAGGTTCCTCAGGAATGAAAGATGTAGAATGGAATGACAGGGGTTCCCCAAAAATTTCAAGGGAAACAAAGTGAAAACAAGGGAGATATGGAGAAAAAACTGAATTTTATACTCTTTTTCTTCTTTTCTTTTTTTTTGGATCTGGAACGACTTTCAGAATAGATCTGAAACGGCTGGATCTAGAGCGGAAGTGATCAGAAACAGTGTTGATGGATATGTAACTTCGGAATGTATTTCACATATATGTATATTGTATTCCTATAGAGATGTTATTATTCCTCTATAAGGAAGTGTCGTCATTTATATTGTAAGTGTCGTAACTTATACTTGATGGGTTATTAGACCACCTTGTTTGGGGTTGGCCCTGTATAAGTCATGTGGGTCAAAGGGTTATTAGACCACCCTATTGGGGGGTCGGCCATGTGGGTCAAAGGGTTATTAGACCACCCTATTGGGGGTCGGCCCACTCAGCATTATGTTATGTGGTTAAGTTCGAGCCTACATGAGTTAGGTAAAAAGGCAAGTCAAGTCAAGTATAAATAGAGTGCGGGAGGCACTCTATTTACTCACTCACTTCTCACACATGCACTCAAGGAGGAGTGGCGCACTTATGGAGGAGGAGGATCTGCTGCTAGGTTATGGCTATCTCTCTTGGTTGGTTGTATCATTGCTCTATCTATCTCTGAGGAAGTTATTGGGGTTTTTCACCTTTATGGTTTTCCCCAAGTAAATCTTTGTGTCTCTTGTGTGCTTGCATTATTGTCTCCATGATTGATATGCTGTAGATATGCTGTACATGTTGTTCTCTCAGTTAAGATCCTAGATCAGATTGAAGTAAATTCTGAAAATTTAACATGGTATCAGAGCTAGCTTGAAAGAAGGCATGATATGGCATGTATGACACTTGTTGCACTTACGATGCTAGGGCTTGATATATCAAAAACCAGTCATCGTAGCACTTTCGCTATAAATCCGTTTTGGCGAATTTTTCGGATCTGAAATTGTTACAGGCCGAATCTAAGATCTCCAGGTATCTTGTGTCCAAAGGAAAACCTCTAATTCGTTGTACTTTGTGATTTATGATCTGTACAATATAGGGTTTCTGCCTCTTCCAGATCTGAGTCAAAATCAGGTGACCTTGGGAAAAAGGTCATATCTTGGGCTAGGAAGCTCCAAATGAAATTTCGTAAAAAGTGACAGGTAGTACACAGGCTGTACTATCTCAGAAAACGTTTTCAAAGGCCGAAGTTGAACCAGTGACACGTGGCACGCCGTACAAGTTCGCTCTCCTGTATTATCCCATAAACAGGTCACGTTACGACATTTGGCATAACTCTCTCTCAGAGAGTCCAATTGAGGTCAGACCTGGCAGGATGGAAAGGTAACAGGCCGAGCTATCTCAGAAAACTTTTCCAGAGGCCGCAGTTAAAACAATGACACGTGGCACGCCGTACAAGTTCGCTCTCCTGTTTTATCCCAAAACAGGTCACGTTGCGACATTTGGCATAACTCTCTCTCAGAGAATCCAATTGAGGTCAGACCTGTCAGGATGGAAAGATAACAGGTCAGGCTATCTCAGGAAACTTCAGACCCTGTGGATCAAAAATTTCAGAGTTACACTAGAAACAATCAGGTACATACTTCTGTCAAAACAGAATTATTTTTTGGTACCTTCATTCATGGCTTCCGGGATTTAGGGCTTTGGAGAAAGTTGGAATTTTTGTAATCGGAGACCACGGCTGGATGCTACTCATCAAAATAGAAATTTAGAGACCAAGATCAGAATTTTTGGTTGGGCAGAAGGCCGGGCTTGATTAGACCCTAGTTCGGGACTTTGATCAGAAAAGTGGAAAATTAGGGCTTCTGTAAAAATGGGAATTTTTGAAATCTGTGACCACGGCTGGAAGCTCCTCAGAAAAATAGAAGCTTAGAGCTTTGGATCAAACATTTTGATGGGGCAAAAGAGTGGGCTTCATCAAACCCCAGTTCAGGGTCACGTCCAGTGAATCTAGAAGTTTCAAAGGCAAAATTGAGGAGTGAAACTTTGCAGTTTTCAAATTCTGAATATACCAACTTGATCAGCTCATCAAGGCACATATTTCTATCCTATCAGAAGTTTGAAATTCAAAGTTTGAATTTTTGGGGTTTCTCTGACAAACCCATATCCAGCTCAAGGCCCAGTTCTTGCAAATCAAGTGGATTGGGTTAATCCTAGAAGAAGATGGATTGGTCACTTGCATAAGTGAAGAAGTTCCTGTTTCAGAGGGAGATGAGGCTAAGGCCTTACATAAGAAGATTACAAGTGATCTCGACAGGTATGACTCATCGAGGTATGTTTTGAGATTTGTTCATAATTAAGTTTATGGTATGCTTGTCTTCATATTATTACGGTTAGTACAATCTTGATTTTAGACTTGTCATATCACCTTAATAAAATTATGAATGCATGATAGAAGTCATTCATTTATTAGGAGTATGAAACTTATGTTTGTACTAACACATTGTGATGTTGTATGAGTTTTATGTTGTCTACTAACATGAAAGGTACACCAAGAAGACAAATCATGTTCTAGTTCAAGAACATATGATCATGATGACATGAGGACAAAGATTCATCCATTGCCATGGATCTCATAGAAGATCCATTCTCGAGGTATGTACAACTTAGTTTTATAATGGTTAACTTATGAGACATGCAGGTTACTAGCACAAGTCACTAAAGAGAACCAGAAGACATTATGCAGGCATGTTAGACATAAATAACTAGCATGCTAATCCAGGTATGTTTTTCCTATATCAAGCTAAAATCCTACCTTGTGTTAGGATCTTATACTGTTGTTGATAATAATTATTCATGAAGTCATAGGTTTGAATAATCATGGTTGGATGTATATTATTATAATTGATGATATGACTAACCAGAAGAATCATGAAAATATAGGCTTGAATAATCACAGGTTTTATGCATTTTATATCTCTTATCTTGATTGATGATTCAACTAACCTGAAGAGTCATAGGTTTGAGTAATTACAGGTTTAGACATGTTATGTTTATTATGATTTGACTAACCATAAGAATCCTACATAAACCTTGAATGCTAATGCTTATTATTTATGTTTTAAATAATCATGACTATACATGCTTGAGATTATTGTGTCTTAATAGTATACTAATGAATGTATGATTTTATATGAGATCACAAGGATAACACACTCATGATACTAATAAGCATGCATAGGGATCAAGGATGAATATTAGATTCAAGAACAGGTAATCCAGGAAGCAAAGATCAAAAGAGAGTACACTCCAGTGGTTTATTCAAGGATGTAGATATTCAGAGGGAGTTGACCATCTCTCTACACCCCACAACAGAAAGGTGTAGAAGAAGCTACTTCAGATTAGGACTCCAGCAGCTCCTGCAAGGAAGCGAAGACTCAGAGGGAGTCCACCCAATGAACAAACAAAGATAAGTATTTGAATTGTCATTTCTTAAATAATACTGTTCAATAATGTATATACTGATGTTCCTAGAATTAGGTTGTGTATTATGCATATTAGAATAATTGCATTGATGAACAGTATACTCCTAATATGCATGGGTAAGTGGCTTATGGCACTGTACAACATTCCATTGCTACTTATCTAGAATGAAACCTCTTTGCTGACATGTTGGGAGTTGTGCACACTCTTAACAATGTTCTGGTAGAGATTGGAAGGCATCTAGAAAGTTACGGAATATGGATAAATGTTGTATTGAAGCATTGGCTAAGATAATTGCATGATTGTATGGCATATTTCTTTATGTGTAAGAATTTGTTCTGAAAACTATGAGATGTTTTTTTAATCATGCAATTTAACTTGTTGTGTAGGAAAGATCGTATGCCATCTCCTACAAAAGAAGAACTACAACATTTTGTTCCAGCAACAAAGATATCTATTGAAGATATTGAAGATATTGAAGTTCCCAGGATCTGGGATGAACAAATGAAATGCCATGATCCGTCGATCATGAAGAATGATGTTTGGGATGTAATCCCAAGACATGAAGGGAAGTTTACTATGACTTCCAAATGGAACTATAAGATCAAGCATGTTGCAGATGGCAGCATAGAGAAATAGAAAAGTGATGAAATAGAAAATACACCAGATGGATTCAAGACAGCTTCCTTGAATGGTGTAGTTGAAGAAGAAGTG
This sequence comes from Larix kaempferi, assembly GCA_027924585.1. Classification (NCBI taxonomy): domain Eukaryota; kingdom Viridiplantae; phylum Streptophyta; class Pinopsida; order Pinales; family Pinaceae; genus Larix; species Larix kaempferi. The sequence goes on from BSBM01000646.1 coordinate 897,422, forward strand.
TATGTGGAGCAGCCACTTGGTTCTGAGACACATGATAGGAAATCATATATGTGCAAAACTTGGTATGGTGAAGATAGATTGATTGCCGACACGCAGCGGAAGCTTACTACCGAGTTCAAGACGAAGAACTTGGGGATGATGCACTATTTGTTTTTGGCATGGAGGTGTGGCAGAGTGCAGAAGGAATCTTCCTTGGACAAGGGAAGTATGCAGTAGAGATCCTGAAGAGGTTCGGGATGATGGACTATAAGGCTATGGCCACACCTATGGCATCGAACCTGAAGTGCCTGTGTGATGCTTCATCTGAGCCGATTGATATCACTATGTATCGTCAGATGATTGGGTCCTTGATGTACCTGACGAACACGAGACCAGATATTTGCTTTGCTGTGAACACATTGAGCCAGTTCCTGACGGATCCGAGGAGTGTTCACCTGGTTGCTGTAAAGCATGTTCTGAGGTACCTGAAGGGTACAGTGGATTATGGGCTCAGGTATGAGGTGAATCAAAAGTTTAACCTACAGGGTTATGTTGATTCAGATTGGGCTGGCAGTGCTGCAGATAGGAAGAGCACATCTGGGTGTTGCTTCAGTATGGGATCAGGTGTGATCTCTTGGTTTAGCAGGAAGCAGTCCTGTGTGGCACTGAGTACAGCTGAGGCAGAGTATGTTGCAGCCAGTTCAGCTAGTTGTGAGGCAGTATGGCTACGGAAGCTCCTGTCTGAGTTATTTGATCTCCCGTTGGAGGCTACTGGTATCTTCTGTGATAACCAGAGTTGTGTGAAGCTGTCCGAGAACCCAGTGTTTCATGACAGGTCGAAACACATAGAGATCAAATATCACTATATCAGGGATATGGTGTAGAGAGGAGTTGTGAAGCTCCTATATGTTGCGATAGACGAGCAGATTGCAGATGTGCTGACGAAGCCACTAGCCAGGGTGAAGTTCGAGTACTTCAGAGAGAGGCTTGGCGTTCTTCAGATCGAGGACACTTCGAGGAAGAAGTGATGGACACATTTGCTGAAGCCATTCCAAGCATGTTGGAAGGAGGATCCTTCACATGGCTGTGGATGTAAGCGCTGGATGACGAGCATCAGGATGATGTTCTGGTTTCTGCTTGGATATGATCGGTTGGATCATTTTTATGTATGTATGAATGCATCATGTTGGATGCTGGATATGATCAGTTGGATCATTTTTATGTATGTATGTACGCATCATGTTGGATGCTAGATATGATCAGTTGGATCATTTTTATGTATGTATGTACGCATCATGTTGATGTTGGATATGATCAGTTGGATCATGTGTATGTATTTTGTATATGCATCATGTTGGATGCTTGGACCATGTATCTGTATATGTATCAGGTGGATACATTGTATGATCAGGTGGATCATGTATGGTGATATGTATCATGTATTTGTATTTGTATCAGGTGGATACATTGATGATCAGGAGGATCATGTATGATGATATGTATCAGGTAGATACTTGGTATGCAGCAGGATGTTGCAGTGATGATCAGGATGATCATAGATGACGAGCTTCAGGATGTTGCTCCAGATGACATGTAGCAGGATGTTGCAGTGATGATCAGGATGATCATAGATGACGAGCTTCAGGATGTTGCTCCAGATGACATGCAGCAGGACGTTGCAGTGATGATGATCAGGATGATCATGGATACATCAGGATGATGTATGGTGAGTATCAGGTTGATACTCTGTGGCCGTGGATCAGGTTGTGCAGATGAGCATGTAATCCGGTGCCCTGGGAGATTTGCAGATGGTCTTTCGAGGTTTTGCCTATGGCATGTAATATCGGTGCCCTGGGACATCTGGCAAATGCTCTTTCGAGGTTTTGCTCTGGGAGGACATGTAATTCGGTGCCCTAGGAGATCTGCAGATAGTCTTTCGAGGTTTTGCCTATGGCATGTAATTCGGTTCCCTGGGATATCTAGCAGATGCTCTTTCGAGGTTTTGTCCTATGGCATGTAATTCGTTGCCCTGGGAGATTTCAGGTCGGATTTGTGTACCTGTAACATCCTGAGATGCTCTTGCGAGGTTTTGCCATGACCACATGTAATTTGTGCCCTGGGAGATTTCAGGTCGGAGTTGTGTACCCGTAACATCCTGAGATGCTCTTGCTAGGTTTTGTGGTGGACCACATGTAATTTGTGCCCTGGGAGATTTCAGGTCAGAGTTGTGTACCCGTAACATCCTGAGATGCTCTTGCTAGGTTTTGTGGTGGACCACATGTAATTTGTGCCCTGGGAGATTTCAGGTCAGAGTTGTGTACCCGTAACATCCTAAGATGCTCTTTCGAGGTTTTGTGGTGGGGTCACATGTAATAGCGCCCTGGGAGATCCTACAGGTCGGAGTTGTGTACCCGTAACATCCTGGGATGCTCTTTCGAGGTTTTGTGACGCACGTAATAAGTCCTGAGGATTCCACAGTATGGCCAGTGATGACGAAGACCTGCAGGTGGTGGGCCTACATCCAGTATGAAAAAGGACTGGCTCTGTAGAACTTCCTATGACGAGTAGATTCAGAGAATGATTGAGATAGCAGCAACAGTGACGATGATGATGACTCGATGACGATTATCCAGTGACGATGATCCAGAGAAGATGACTTGTGCTAGAAGAACTGTGCTGAGAAATACCTTCCTAGTTAAGAGGGAGTGTTGATGTATATGTAACTTCGGAATGTATTTCACATATATGTATATTGTATTCCTATAGAGATGTTATTATTCCTCTATAAGGAAGTGTCGTCATTTATATTGTAAGTGTCGTAACTTATACTTGATGGGTTATTAGACCACCTTGTTTGGGGTTGGCCCTGTATAAGTCATGTGGGTCAAAGGGTTATTAGACCACCCTATTGGGGGGTCGGCCATGTGGGTCAAAGGGTTATTAGACCACCCTATTGGGGGTCGGCCCACTCAGCATTATGTTATGTGGTTAAGTTCGAGCCTACATGAGTTAGGTAAAAAGGCAAGTCAAGTCAAGTATAAATAGAGTGCGGGAGGCACTCTATTTACTCACTCACTTCTCACACATGCACTCAAGGAGGAGTGGCGCACTTATGGAGGAGGAGGATCTGCTGCTAGGTTATGGCTATCTCTCTTGGTTGGTTGTATCATTGCTCTATCTATCTCTGAGGAAGTTATTGGGGTTTTTCACCTTTATGGTTTTCCCCAAGTAAATCTTTGTGTCTCTTGTGTGCTTGCATTATTGTCTCCATGATTGATATGCTGTAGATATGCTGTACATGTTGTTCTCTCAGTTAAGATCCTAGATCAGATTGAAGTAAATTCTGAAAATTTAACAAACAGTTCAACTGAAAATAGATATGGACCCCAGGTATGTACGGCTTCCTAACAGTTCGGGTGTTTCACTCGGCCACCAATGCTGTCTAACGGCTTGCGTATTGGGGCAGTACCCCTCACTCCACGGCTCAGGTAAAACTGATAACCGCTTTGCCACAAACGACACCTCTTGGTTTACCTCACGGGTGGGAACTAGTCAATCAAGTAGGGGTCGTTGCCCTTTTCGCTGGCAGGTCCTCTCAATGGGCCAGCTACTTTGGGGCTCCTGTGGTACTCCTCACAATGAGTTTTAGGGCTTATGCCCAAGTACTTCCCACAGTTAAGCGGATAGGGATTATGCCCAAATCCGAATCTGCAACAGATGCGAAAAAAAGAAATTTGGCAGAAATTCCACCCAACGAGCCCAAGAAAGTGCTCTGATACCAGATGTGATGCACCTGCAACAATTAATTAATAAGAATATGCGAAATAGCAGAAATGACATAATTCAGAATCACTTTTATATTGATCACGGGCCACTTCGAGGGGGCAACCTCCTATGAGCAAGCTCAATACAAATAACTTCACGGTGCCTTCAATGACCTCAACACACACTTATGTACTAAGTCTATGCCCAATACTATGAGTCAAAACCATGGGACATATAATACTACGGGACGACTTACAAAGCATATGCGTCCAATACTATGGGTCAATACTATGGGCTAATATAAACTACGAATCAACAAATACTACGGGACGACTTACAAAGCATATGCGTCCAACAATAATATACTAACATAGTAAAGAGAAGGGTTGACATAGGTTCCTAACAAAGGGATCAATAGACTATTAATAAAAGCTAGATCAGAAGGTACAGTTAAAGGGATAAAGGTTTCATCTTCCTCATGGGTGACTCATCTACTCTTTGTGGATGATGTGCTTCTCTTCGATGGTGAAAATGTGGAAGAATGGCATATGATGCAAAACATTCTTACACTCTTCTGCAAAGTTTCTAGAATGCATATCAATAAGGAGAAATCATATTTTTTAGAACATGATATATTGAAGGAGGTCAAAATTGAGATTGGTCAATTTTTTCCCTTTAAGTTCGGTGCTCACTAAATATCCAGGGTTCTATATTAAACCAAACAATTATCTCATAAAATATTGGTAGTGCTCCTTGCAAAATTTGATTAGAGGATAAATGTTTGGTGCTGGCGGTGGCTGTCCCTGGGTGGCAAAATTACTTTAGCCAAATCGGTCCTTTAGAATTTGGTTGTCTATTAGATCTCATTATACAAAAATTCCCAAATCCATTCTCAATGGGATTCGCAGACGTGTTTTCAACTTTATCTGGTCTGGAGGTCGTCTCAAGAAGAAATTCCATCTGATTAACTGGTTACAACTAGCAAAACCGAAGCATTTGGGTGGATGGGATCTCAAAAATATTTATCTATTTGCCAAAGCTTTAGCAGCCAAAAGTCTATGGTGGACACTTTCCTTAGATTGTCTGTGAAGCCGAATCATCAAGGAAAAATATTTTAGGAACATTTATGTGGAGCAGGGGTTTCGACGGGCAGTTTTTGTCCAAAGGGGGGCGTCTAGCATCTGGTGCGGTCTCACTAGGTCTGCGTCAGTGATTGTCAATTGGATTACTTGGCTTCCTGGTGATGGGAGACATATTAGACTCAACTCAAATCCTTTCGTCAGGAGCCCTGTGGAATATAAGTTACCTTGGGATCTCCTTCATTTTATGAAATCAAAGGGATACCACACTCTTAACCAGATAACAGTTGGATCACAAGAGTGGATAAATTATGTACAACTCTATCTATATGGATCTATGAGTCGTACTTGGGACGATTATACTATGGACATGAAAAGAAATCATGTCATTTTAACAGAGAAACAAGATGCTTTACTTTGGTCCTGGAATGTAAATTCCGGTTAGGTCACAACGAAAGAGGCATACAATTCACTCTTTTCAGGGGAATTGTCCTCTCCAAATTGGTGGCATGTGGCCGCTTGGCATTGACAGACTCCTTTAAAGATCATTGTTTTCATATGGCCATCGTTAGAGAACAATATTTTCACCTGGGACAATTTCCCACGGAGGGCAGGTATTGGCCCCAATAGGTGCCCTTTGTGTTGTTTGGAAGCGGAATCTGTGGAACACCTATTTATGAGCTTCCCTTTTGCAAATGAGGTTTGGCATATCACTAGCTCCTCGTTGGTCACCTTGGGATATATGGCAGAAAGGTTATTTTCCAATACATTAAACCTTTGGTGTACTAGTGAGGATAAATGGTAGGATCTCCCATGCTTCATGGCTTGGGAAATTTGGTTATGTAGGAATCGACTCCTATTCGAGGATAAGAAACCATATGTTGGACTTGTCAGTAGTAAAGCACTGGCCTCCTGCTTGGAATTTTATAATAAAAAAGCGAAAACACCAAAGGTGAAGCTGTCTATTAGAGGTGGCCCTATTTTCATTGCTTCAAGTTTTCAGGCTTTCTTTGATGGTGTATCTCATTGCTTGACCAGTTGTAGTGGGGCGAGGGCTATTATATGGACTTGTCCATCTTTTTGTTTCGGAGTTTGGTTAAAGTGCGGTCTTGGAACAAATTCGAGGAGAGAATTACTGGCAATGTGGATTCTTTTATACTTTTCCATTTCCAGGAATATTGAGGAAATTCAGATAGTTGGGGACTCGAAAGTGATAATTGACGGGGCATTGCAAAAGGAGGCTATTTCAGTAAACATTTTGGGCAATTGGATGGATGAGATCCGTTCTCTTCTCGGACATTTTCACCGGATATCTTTCCAACATATCCAAAGGGAATATAACTTTGAAGCGGATGGTCTCTCGAAGCTAGCTCTCAATGCAGAGGAGGGCTTACTCTTTTGGGAATATTGGGAAGATGATCAACTAATCAAACATGGCTCTAATCAGATTTTTTGAGTTTATACCTTTGTTTTTTTATATGGCTATTGTATATTTACCATTTCTTGCTGGCTATTATTCCTCATCTTTTGCAAGCACTTGATGGTTACTTTCTGGATTTTCAACATCTTGTTGGAGGTCTACGGCATATCTTTATCCTTTATTTAGCGGCATATACTTTTGGTGTTGTTTACTTGGCTTGTTCTACCGGCATATATACTCCTCTTTGTTTTTCTTGTGGCTTTCTTCGGCCTCATTTTGGTATCTCCATTTTGTACTCTGTATTGTATTTGCTTATTTGCAGACTTCAGCATTTTGATTGTCATGGCCGGCTCTTGTCCTCTTTGGACTTCGCTTATCCACTGGTTTCTCTTAGGCCTGCTTGGGGCGGTCTGTTTCTTGGTGTCCTTGAATGGGATGGTACTTTTTTGGAGGTTATGTCTTGAGAGCTTTTTCTTGTGTTTTAGCACCTGTAGTGATTCTTGACTTCTCTGTGATTTGTCCTCTGTCATGTCACTTTATATACTATTTTTAATATAATAGTATGGATATTATTTTGTTTTTGAAAAAAAATTGGAGTTGTACTCTCCCTGGAATGAATAAAAAGATATGCAATAAATCTATATAAAAAGTAAACTTAAAGACATTCAATAAATACAATATAAAAAGTAAATTGAATAGTAATCAAAACACAATCTTCACTGGACGGGTTATAGATGCTCGTGGTCTTGGAACACACAGTCTGGTGCGGTCACTGCAAAATTAGCGTATGAATCTATCTACGTTGTCTCCTGGGTGGACCAATGCTGGTGGCACTCTCGTTTATGGAAGTGGCCGATTCCTCCCAAAATACATTTTTTTCTGTTGCTCGTGTTGGACAACAGAATACTGACGTGGGATAACCTGCTAAATCGTGGCTTCATTGGGCTGAGTATTTGTCCTCTATGTTGGAATGCGGCCGAAACTTGTGCTCACCTGTTCATATATTGCCCATTCTATCAACAGGTATGGTCGACTGTATATCTCCTCCTCCCGGCTCTATGTTTGTGGACTGGCGACTCCATTCTGTCATGTTTCCAGAATTGGGTTTGTGATAATCCCACACACATTTCTATTGTGGCTTCCATTACAGGGGAGATCTGGCTTGCTAGAAATTCTATCATTTTCAACGGCAAGATCCCCTCCCCGTTATGGATTGCGAGGAAAGTTTATGCATTCCACCTGGATAAAAAGGATACTTCCCCGGGTGCACCTACTAATTTTTTGAAACGACCCTCCCCTCCAATACAAGATTTCATGGCTTTTTTTGATGGGGCTTCTCAGCGGGGGGGGTTCCTCCTACGGAGCTGGTGTGATTATTTTTATTGATCATTTGCAATTCTTTAAAGTCTGGATGAATGGAGGGATTGGCTCCAATACACGTGGTGAACTATTGGCACTATGGGTGGCCTTGTATTTTGCAACAAGAAAAGGCATCATGCTCTGATCTTTGTATGGCGACTCGCGATCAGCTATTGATTGGGCTTCTGGTCAGGGAGGCCTCCTCTCATTGGCCCTTTCGCCATGGATGGATATGGTCTGCTTAATGCTTCAGGACGTCCCTCATCTCATCATCGAGCATATCTCTCGGGAACACAATGAACACGTTGATTTTCTGTCCAAGTTGGCTCTTTTGGCGGTGGATGGTTGTATCCATTTTGAATTTTGGTCTCACTCCATGCTCCAATCTAGCGGCAGCCTCCTTCATCCAATATCCTCTTGCTGGTGAAGGGCCAATGGATCTTTGGAGCTTCATATTTTTTGGTTTTCTGGCAGCGGTACCTTTTTTGGTTTTTACTCTCTTCCACTTCTGTGGACTTTCTTTTTACTTTATTTTGTCCCACCTTTATGGACTGGAACTTTGGTACCTTGGTTGGTATGGCTTTTGGTGACTTTGGTTTTTATTTCTATCGATGAATCTCATGGTGCCACCTCGATATTACTTGGGGAGGTGTTGTTGCCTTGGATTGGCTCCTGGCGGATGTATTGGATCACTTTCCTCATCGAAAGATTATGTATTTGACAATCTATTATATATTTCTATTGAATACATAGCTATTTTTCGTTTTGAAAAAATAGATGCTCGTGGTTCAAAAAGTATTTTAAAATCAAATTTTAAATTTAAGAACGGTATATACTTGGCATGGTTAATTTTGAAGGTCTCGTAAAACATTTATGAAGGGAAAGTATGGCCAAAGATTAGCTTCATGCATGAATTAAACATCACATAATTCATGTTTAAAGAAAAAAAAATCACCAAATTCTAGTCAAGCCTATCTCTTTCTTTATGTGTAGTATCAAATTATCAATAAACGTGATATTGTCGGGCACATGCAAACTGTATATGCTTTGCAAGTTGGGAATCAAATTTGAAGGGTGGGGTCCCATTTCACTTTGAAGGGCTATGAGATATTGAACCCTTCAATGCTGACATGTAAAAATAAGTCATTCTTTTCATTTGAAAATGTATTAGTACATCAAAATTTCATTGTTTACTTACGTAGTAAAGTTGAGAGGCTTTATTTTTTGCCTCTTAAACGTTTAACCAATATAATAATAAGTTAACTTGCTAACCCCATTCCAATCCAACTTTCATCTTTACAGCCAAAATTAATACTATTTTACTCTTTCATGATCTGCCTGAACATGAGAATTTATTAGTGAAACATAACTTAGGAGACACACAGAAAATCCACACCTGTTTTCCGTAGGGATGCAACCGTGGTCAGTGGCAGCTGCCCGGGGAAGCGCTCGGTTTCATAGTGAAAACAATGCTCTTCCTTGTCCCCTCCATTTCAGGAAAGTTAAAGGGAGGCTAAATTCTCATTAGATTTGATCGGGCGACAATGGAAAATAGGGCAAGGCAGGGAGCACATGGAATCATATGCATGTACACAAAACATATCAAGAAAGAAGCAACTGTTGTTGTTGCTATGGTTGGGAATCAATAAATTCTGTTTTGAACAACATCTAACGGAGATTTGTGACAAACCCACTCTTGGGTCTAGGCTTCAAGTTTGAATCCTTCAAGGACCATTTGAAGTTACAAATTTTCAATCAAATAATAATATTGTGTTTGAACTTTGAAGTTACAAAATTTTTAAATAATTGGTGGGATCATGAATGGATAAAATGATGTACATACCTGTAAATTCATAGGATGTCAACAATCCAGTTAGCCTTGAAGTTGAGCTCCTCTAAGAAAACAAATTTCTTTATATATGTTTATGGCAAGCCGACATTGGTAGCTTCACTTTGCAAACACTCCTAGAGGACTAGAGGAGATAGGGTAGGTGGAACTTGGAATTAGTAGATCGACCACGATGAAGCAAGGGTATAAGCAAAAGCTTGTTTGTATTCCTATAATATTATATATTGATGGTCGGAGCCATGGAAGCATGGAATTCAAGCATTGACTTGATACAACAAATTAAGAAAACACAAGGTGGGACTCGGGAGCCGTAGGATTGACTTGATACAACAAAGAAAACATAGGGTGTGAGGTTGGGAGCCATAGACGGTAGGATTAACTTGATAAAACAAAGAAAACAAAGGGTTGTGGGCAGGGGCCACGGGCGGGAGCGACAACCTGCAGTATTACAAGAAGTTTCTGGATTGTGGAGTTTGTCCGAAATGCCAAATTTGGGGCACATTAACATAATATATTATACATTGAATACTAAATTAACTCACGAAGTCAGAAGTCACAAATTGGTATGTGATAACTGGTAACTTGGTAAGCCCGCTGCCAGCAACACGTATGAGCCACCAACCATATTTAATAAAGTTGTTGTTTCCATTAAATGTGTTAAACACGTAAGCGCTCGCCGCTAACACGCGAACTTAGAAGCGTTCAAGACATGGGCTACACAGTGTAAGCCCATCCATGTAAATTGGTCAATGATATTATTAGAGGCCCAATGGCCCATGATCCATCGATGACCAGACATGTGGATATTGGAGAGTAACCAAGTACCAAGTCCCACTCCCAAGTCACCTAGCTAGTAGCCACATTCCCAATTTCCCACTGAAAACTGTCGACGAGTGAAATTTGAAGCTGCCCTTCTGTTGCAATTTTAAACAATAGTAGTTAATTTAATTATTGAAAGGCTTACCATGAAATTAAATTTTTTTTGCATGGTAAAATTTGAGGTGGCCTTCTATGACGTGTAAAATGGCCTTTGAAGGGTTGAAGGCTTCAAATTTGAATCCTATTGCAACTTGAATTCCGCCAGCGTCCATTCAGAAGACAAGACACCACAACTACGCCGAGCCAAGCTTATTTCTTTGTCATAATGTGGACACGGATCACGGGCTAAAAACTATTCTTGAATGGACACCACTGACGGACAAGATGCTGAACCAGCTGTATTGAAAAAATGGAAGAGTCTAACGCTTCGACGATTTCGCCGGGCGTTAGACTCTTCCGTCACCGCGCCGTCCACCCCTTCACCGTCTCCGTGATCCCTTATCGCAGACTCATTAATGCTGCTGCGGGGTCTACCCTCGGTCACATCTCACCTATCAAGTTTTGCAGGGCACAATTTGAATTTCAGTATGCGAGGCAAATTCAAATTCAAATTTGAATTTGAGGATGCGAGGCAAATTCAAATTTGAGGATATGAGGTCGTTTAGTGGCAGGGATGATGGCCATGACCTCGGAGACAAGAGGCGCAAGTGCTTGGATTCTGCTGTGCGATTCCGGTCTTTATTTTAGCCTGCGCCACAGCTGCTGCTTATGCTACCTGAAGTAGCATCAGATTACTTGATTTTTTTGGCAAAGTGTGACTAACATGTGCTGTTAGATTCTTGTTAAGTTTGCATGATCCAACTGCACGGCCAGGGATGCCACGATGTTTTCATGGAAGGTAAATTCATGGTTTTAGGTGGGAGGAAAATTTGACAGTAGTGGAGAAGTTTTCGATCCACGCACGGGGAACGTGGGAATGTATATGGAGTTTCCACGACGATCTATGGAGCAGTTGTGAGGCGGCTTCTTATTCTGCAACTTGTACGTGTTCAATGGACAACATTGGACTCTTCTAGCTTCTCTTCGGCAACGTGTATACTTCTTAATGTCTGCTACACAGTGGGCGCGACTGGATTTTGAAAGCATATCTCTTATCTGTTTAACCCGTCAACCCGTCGGTGGATTAAAGTTGAAGATGATGGCGGTGATGAGGAAGGCTTTGTGGGCATGCTCGTATCTGCAACAACCATGTAGATTTGAATATGATTAGCTGTCGTGTTTCTCTGTAGTTGTAGTTATTTTTTTTTGTGATTTAAAGATGTCTTGCACAGTTTTCGTAACATTTGTGTCATCGATAATTTTCAATATAATAAACTCTCATACATTTGTGTCTGGATGTTGTATTTAAGCTAATTCATTATTAATACTCTGCAGTCTCTCTCTAGTATTTGGCGGTCATGAAATTTTTTCTTATTAATACTGGAATTACAACACAAAGGTAATTGAAATGCCAAAAGTAAGAGTATTTGTGAATTCATACTGGAAACATGAATCTCGGTGTTGATCATTTTATGCTATTCTGCCATGACTATGTATTTAATAAATTAATAGCTATGCGAATAGATCCTTACATAGAATTGTCCGAGATTAACTTAATCACATACGAAACCGTTCGTTTATTCATGCTCCTATGCCCTCCATTAGAATGCCTCATTCTGGCTTCTTTGCAGCTAATAACCATGGACATGTGTGCCCCATCATGGGCGTGATAAGAATATCCAGATTCATGAACATCTTTCAAGGCTATGCATAAGCAAAATCCTTTTTGAGGATTTCGTGAACAAATCAGAATATTACCTGTGTCCAAGCGAAATGAAGTTTCCCTCGCACTGTGGAGGCCATCTACAACGAATCCATGCCTGTAATAATTTTAGAGCACTATATACTTCCTTTTAGCGATGTGCTCATGTGGTAAGAATTCTCAGTGAAGATTTCGTTATCTGAAACTCATTTTCTATTTGTATATTTTTTTATTAATGATCCAAAGCTGCAACATGGATGCTTGTGTTTTGGGATTTTTAATCGCACCGAGAAAATAGTTCTCTATAATCTATTTAGAAATTTTTTATTTTCTATAATATTACTAGACACGATTATACATACCAATAATAGAGGCGTTCTAAGATTATTGAAGTTTTTTTTTGTCTTTCCATCATCCATAAATAATAAGTTAGTAAAACGATTTTGACATCAATTATTTACATACAAATGTTTATGAGTTAGTAAGACGATTTAGACATCAATTATTTACATACACATGTTTATGGGTAGATTAGCAACAATTTTTAGTCCGCTTCTGTTATTTTTACTTATCTACATATATTTATATTTTGAGGTGAAAATTACAATGAAAACTATGTTTATAGTCTCCCTTTCGGAAAAAAAATCTCAAGAACGAAGGTTGAAGCAATAATCAAATAGTGTTATGAGGCTTAAGAATATTTAATATTTGATAATAGTCGTGATAAAGTTAAGCTTAAGTTATATTGTCAATGAATGATAAGAACAATTTTTGGGATAATATGATCGTAGTTAACATTTGTTTATGAATAAGGATAAGAACATGTTTTGGGTCAATATGATCATATTGACATTTGTTTGTCAATGAGTGATACCAAAACTATTTGGCTAATATGATTGTAATTGACATGTTGTAGTATGTATTATTGTTATATTAGATTTTATTTAGAAATATGATTTCGATTGTGATATTTATTTTAGGTAAAATTTCTTCATAATTTTAAATATTTTATATATTTATATCTTTAGATTATGTCAAAATATTGATATCATTTTATTAAATACTTTGTATATTAACAATATTTAAAGAAGTTTTATAAAAAGGATATGCGAATAGGAAAAATGACTATTCACAAGTTTGAGAAACTCTCCAAGTTAGTGAGTCTAAGTGTCTTATTTTTTTGTTAATATGATAGTTGTCAGTTGTTGGTTGTAATGTGTTATTTTTATATTCTTTCATTTAGACAATATCATTGACATTGTGATATTCATTTTATGTGGAATTTTTCATAATATTAAATATTTCATATATTTTTATTATGTCAAAATATTAATATTATTTATTATTACTCATCATTTTATCATTTTATTATTAGAGAAGTTTTTATAACATAAAAGGTATTTTAATAATTTTAATATGCAGTTTGAAATTCTCCATGTTTGATTGCTTATTCATTGATCATGGATGTCTTATTTATACATGGAAAAGTGACCTTTGGCCCCAAAGGTATGTGACTCTTCATCTTAGTAACTAAAACTAGAGCTATATATTATATTATTCACAAAAGGAACCATAATCCCTATGCATTAGGTTTCCAACATCCTCCCCTTAATCTAACTCGGTGTTTGTGAGTCCCTGAATCTTTATTCAAATTTTTCAAACTTTTATTTTCCAAGCACTTTGGTGAAGATGCATGCAATTTTCTCACTTATGGAACAATGTCTCAAACGGATGGTCTTGACCTCTACATGATATTGAATAAGATGGTACTTTGTGTTGATGTGCTTAGTTCGATAAGGAAATCTAGGATTCTTGGCCAACTTGATTGTAGAACTATTGTTAACAAATAGAGTAGAATTCACCTATTTCTCCTACAAATTTTCAAGTATCCTCTTGAGCCACATGGTCTCCTTTGTTGCTTCTGTAATAGTCACATATGTTGTCTCTATTGTGGAATCTGCTCGAACAAACTATTTTTGTGCCCAAGGGGAATATGATAATTCAATGCTCATGATATAGCTTGAAGTGGACACAACATTCTCTTTGTTTCCATCAAAGTCTAAATTAGAGTATCTGAACAGTTTGAATCCATCTACCTTAGAATATTTGAGTCCAAAGTATTGAGTTTGCTTCAGGTATCCATCTATTTTTTTTTACTTGATACCCATCATTTGTTACCACATAGTCATAGTCACTTTTTACTGCTGAAGCATCAACATTAGAGGTAAATATTTTCCCTAGAATCAACACTCATATTTAAAATATCCAACTTTTAGAGTCGGGGGAGATTGATGAAGGGGAGTGCCTTTAAAATATCTGGAACTTAAAATATCCACCATCGCAACCAAAAATATTCAACCATAAGAGTCGGGGGAGATCGATGAAGGGGAGTGCCTTTTCCATTCACAACTGTGGGTGAAGGGGAATCCACTACATTTCATTGTTGACAGTGGTAAACATAAGAACCTCATATCGATTGAGGTCGTCAAAATATTGAAGCTATCGACGGTGCCACACCTCCAACCATACACTATTGGTTGGTTGAGCCAGGGATGAGATATTTGCATCAGTCAATAGTGCTTCTTATCCTACAACTAAAGCCATTCAAAGATAAGGTACTGTGTGATGTTGCCCCACTTGAAGTTTGCATTGTTCTTTTAGGACAACCCTATACGTGAAAATGCCATGTTGTTTATGAGTCCAGGCCCCGTAGTGTCATTGTTTCTTTGGAGGGCCAACTCTATAGGATACCCGAGGTAGTTCCAAGTATTGCAATTTCTTTGATCTCTGTGAAGCAATGTCAAAAGGTCATCTCTCAGACTCAGAAATTTATCCTCTTCATCGTTTGGTCAGAAGAGGAGAAATTTCCCCTACAAAGCTAATTTTGGAGGCACGCTACAGTCGGTTGGATGAAAAAATTCAGCGTGGAAAACACAGTAGAAGTTCTTCAGAAGTATTTCTGTTGGACAAATATCTGGCAGGACGTCGGCAGGTATATTTGATCGTGCACTACCTATGCCATTGCTAAACCTTCCATCAAGAAGCAAGGGTTGTACTCTCCTCTGCCTACCCTAGACAGGCATTGGGAGTCAGTATCAATGGATTACATGTCAGTTTTTCCCTCCACCAAGCATGGTCACGACTGTGTTTTGTGGTTGTCGATCAGTTCTCTAAGATGACCAGTCTAGCACCATGTACGCAAACTATCACAGTAAAAGTCATTATTAAGCTCTTCTTTGAGCGTGTTTGGGTTCATTTCGGGTTGCCATAAACCATTGTTTCAGATTAGGACAATAGGTTCCTCATCACCTTCTAGTCCTCCTTATGGTCTCTAATGGACACCAAGCTAATCAAATCGACTTCCTTCCCAATAGGAACTGTGCATGACAGGAACTGTGCATGACAGTAACTGTGCCCGACAGGAACTGTGCATGACAGGAACTTTCCCAATAGGAACTGTGCCCGACAGGAACTGTGCATGACAGGAACTGTGGCTGACAGGATCTTTGCCCAATAGGAATTGTGCATGACAGGAACTGTGCCCGGCAGGAACTGTGCATGACAGGAACTGTGCCCGGCAGGAACTGTGCATGACAGGAACTTCCCCCAAAAACCAGCCCACTGCTCATTAGTATGATTGAGCCACCGCCACCAAATCTTGGCTCCACACACTAAATTCATCTTCTCCTGATCACGGAGACCAAGTCCCCCTTCCTGTTTAGGTTTGCACAGAGTCTCCCAATCCACCAGGGCCATTTTTGATGCTCAGTATTGCCTCCCCAAAGAAAGGATCTTTGGATATCTCTGATCTCCCTAAGGATCGATTTTGGGGCTGATAAAATAGAAAAAAGATACAAAGGCAGAGATTGTAAGACACTTTTAATCAAAACCACTCTACTCGGAAAGTTTAGAACCCGTAAGGTCTAGTTAGAGAGTTTCTCTCGCATATTACTTAGCAAGTCCTCCCATGACACCTTCTTAATAATTTTATCCGAGAGTGGAGCACCTAAATATTTGGTTGGAAGGGAGCTCTTGTTGAAACCCAGAGTCCTTAAAATGTTCCTTTGAGTAGTAGGGGGAGTATTGAAGAAAAAAATGAGCGATTTATCCATATTCAAGGTGAGCCCTGACGCTTTTAAGAAGAGGTTTAAGGCATTTTTTATTTTTCTGGCTTCCTGAACCGAGGAGTGGCCCATCAATAGAGTGTCGTCAACAAACTGCTGATGAGTGATGGCCTTGTCATGTGGTGGAAAAGTAAGACCTTTAATTTTCTCTTGTTCAACCAAATGGTTAATAATCCTACCAAGACCCTCCGTCATAATCACAAAGAGAAAGGGTGATAGAGGATCCCCTTAACGGATGCCCCTAGTTGGTTTAAAAATAGCCAAAGGATGCCCATTAATTAGAATGGAAAAGAACTCAGAGGAAGTCAGATTAGCAACCCATTTGATCCAAGTCTCACTGAAACCGAAGGAGTCCATTATCTCTTTCATATAATTCCAGCTAAGTTTATCATAAGCTTTCGATAGATCTAACTTCTGAAGCATCCTGACCTTTTTAGTACTCTTAAGGGAATGTAAGACTTCCTGAGCAAGGATAATACCATCCAAGATCTGTCTTCCTTCCACAAATCCTGTCTGTTCTATGGAAATCAAAGATGGGAGGATGGGTTTAAGTCTATTGGCCAGGACTTTTGTAATGAGTTTATAAATGATATTGCATAACGATATGGGTCTGAACAACTCAACTCTTTTAGTCCCTGGATTTTTCGGGATCAGGGTAAGAAAGATGGAATTTAAAGCAGGGAGAACCCCTTTCATTTGTCTCGATTCTTCCACCACCTTCCATACTTCAAATTTGATCAAGTCCCAGAAATGGTGGAAAAAATTAGCCGTAAAACCATCAGGCCCAGGGGATTTACCATCCTCCAGTTGATTGATCACATCCTCAACCTCCTGGAACTTAATAGGATGAATGAGCATCTCATTCTGTTAGGATATTTAGACACTTAGGAGTTAGTTAAGATCAACTTGTGTAATATATCCGTTAGGGATAGTGTGTTTCTTTAGTATGCATTAGTATGCATTTGTAAATACTTAATCCGACGGTCACGATATGTTTCCGACATAGAGTGATCCGACGGCTCAACTTCTCTTAGATCAAACCTAACCTTGATCCGTGGATTAACACCCGATTGGTCCATGATCTCTATTTAAAGAGCATGGAGGGTCATTGTTTAGTTGATCGATTATGAGAAGCTCATTTGTAACTTTCTTTCTTTGCATAATAAATTGTCCCGTAGAAGCTATTTGGCCGGGGCCGTGGAGTGTTTCCCTCAAGAGGGTTTAAACCACGTCAAAACATCGGTGTGTTGATCTGTGATCTGTTTGTGTGAAGTGGTTGCTCTTGGTGTTCGGTCCTTTGGTAGTACCCTGTGTACCCGAACATGGTATCAGAGCTTTTATGAAGTGCCGCTTCCGGTTATGATCTAGATCTTGAACTACTGTTGCTGAAACTCGAAAGGGTTTCTAGTTCTGGTATTTCTGTGCATTTCTGGGCTATGGGAGGTGTTCCATTGCGTCCGGAGCGTCGTTTCCATTGGAAAATAGTTTTCGTTTGATCGAAAACGGTTCCCGGTTGCTCCAGAAACGCATTTTTCATCAGATCTGAAGGTATAATGTTACAGTGACGCATTTTTTATTTCGTTTTTTGAATCTCATATTTCATTTTTTTTTTTTTTTACAGTTAGATTTTTTTTTTGTTCGGATTGTTGCTTTCCCGTCTGCGTATGCTCTTTGCCGTGCACCTTGAGCGATCTCGGCAAATCAGAAACAGAAAGGGAAAGGGTTTTTCTCGGCTGCGTATGCTCTTTGCCGTGCACCTTGCGCGATCTCGGCAAATCAGAAACAGAGAGAAAACATAAACTTTCCCGGCAAGCTAACAAGATCTAACTCCACAAGTGTGGAAAAGTTTTTGTTGTTTCGTTTTGTGGTTCGTTTTGCAGGAAAAAGGGAAAGCACGCAAACCGAGCAAGAAGAGTATAAAAAAAAAAAAAAAAAAAAAAAAACCCTTCCTCATTCCCATATTTTACATACATTTTAATCTAGCTCACTTGGTTCAAAGTTGCTTTATTCCTTAATAGGTCTTGAGTTCAAGTCTTAGGAAGTTACTTTTCAAAGAAAAGTGCATGCAATTTCTATTTTCAAGTTACTTTATTGTAAAAGTGCATCTCACTTAAATAATAAAAAATAAAAATACAAGTGAGTCACTTAAGCCTTTTATTTATTGTTGCACTATTTAAAAGTAATATCATTGTAAAAGTGAAATCACTTATTTTACAAAAGTGATTCACTTAAAAACAACTTTTTTGTAAAGTGATTGTCAAAAGGTTCATCTTGGGAAGAGGGGGGTTCTTTTTTTTGCTGGACATTCTCTAGCTGCCACGTCACTATTGGGGACATCTTCAACAGTTTCTTTGTTCAAGCATAACTTCATCATACAGAGTCCGTTTTCAGTGCCGTTTTTTTTTAAACCGCCTATTTTTTCGATTTATTCCCATCCAGACTATTGGTTTCTGCTTTTACAGCCATTAATTTACAAATATGGCCGCCCTTTGTGATATTCTACTTAACAGTTCCAACTATTTCTCATGGAAATCTCGTATGGAGGATGTTCTACGAAGTAGGGGACTTTTCAGAATTACAACAGGGAAAGAAAAAGAACCCACTGATGATGATAAGAAAATAAAATGGGCAAATAGATGTGATGAAGCTCGTGGATTGATTGGGATGTCAATCTCTACTGATTTGCGATTCCACATATCTGGAATTGATGAACCTAATGCTGCTTGGGACAAGTTGGAAACTGTGTTTGGTAAACACAATGAAATTCGAGGTCACCAACTCGAAAATGAGTTGATTTCTTTAAATCCAGGTGACTTTTCATGCATTCAAGATTATTTATCTAAGTACAAAACTCTCAAGCTCTTATGTGCAGAATGTAAGATTGAGAGGGAAGACAAACAATGCATTTATCATATTCTTTCCAAACTTGGACCTGCATATTCTGTTTTTGTATCTACATTTTACTCCATGAAAGCGTCATTGAATGCAGCTAGCTATCAAGAGCCTAGTCTTGAATCCTTTTGTGATTCCTTGATTAGGGAACAAGATAAACTCATTCATCTTGGAATAATCAACAATGCAGATACATCTGGGAAAGCCTTATTGTCCCAACAGAAAGAAAAGTCCAAGCCTCCCAAGAAACAAAATTTTCGCAATAATAAGTCAAACAAGGGTCCAAAACCCTCTCAGTGAACTCCTTCTTTAAAAAATGACAAAGGATCCAAGCCAAAAGGCAAGAAGACTGAGCATCATTGCAACTATTGCGGGAAAGATAATCATGATGAATCCAAGTGTTTCAAGAAGATGGCAGCCTTGGAAGCAGCAATGAAGAAGCACCACATCAGTCTAGATTCGCCTTCAGAATCTACCTCTCATGGACATGCACTTTGTGCTTCTGGTTATTCTTATAATGCATCTTCTTCTTCTACTTCAAATGAATGGCTCATTGATTCTGGAGCATCTTATCATATGGCTAAGGATCAAGCCATCTTTTCTACTATGCATGAATGTAACACCAAACAAATATTTGTTGGTGATGATAGATCTCTAAGTGTTGTATGAGCTGGAACAGTTCCAGTAGATAATGGTCATTTTAGTGATGTACTATGTGTTCCAAGAATTTCCTGCAATTTGTTATCAGTCTATCAGATCACTCATTCTGGTGAAGGTAAAACTGTGACCTTTACACCTCACCAAGTTGTAATCAAGGATTTTAAAGATCCTCAACAGGTTCTAGCTACCGGAATTGTTGATGATATTACCAGGTTGTACAAGTTTAACAACTTTGGGTCATCACCTTTCCCTTCAGTTTTTGTTGCTCATAGTGATAACTTGAGCAAACTTTGGCATGAGCGATTTGGTCACTTAAATTATCGCTCATTGCAACAACTATGTAAAGAAAATATGGTGACAGGTCTTCCGATGGTATCTTGCAGAGATGGTGTTTGTTCCGGTTGTGTACTCGGAAAACATCATCGGGACAGTTTTGACAAACGTGCCTCTTGGCACGCCTCGGTTCCCTTGGAGCTTGTGCATAGTGACTTGTGTGGTCCTCTTCCATCTGCTTCCTTTTCTGGTTTCAAATATTTCTTAACTTTCATTGATGATTACACCAGACACACTTGGGTTTATTTCCTAAAACTTAAGAGCGAAGTATTTAACATGTTCTTGGCCTACAAGGCCCTTGTTGAAAAACAATCTGGTCTTCAAATTATCAAGTTAAGATCTGACAATGGAGGAGAATATGTTAACAAACAGTTCACTACCTTCTGCACTGAACAAGGCATCCAACAACAACACACTGTTCCATATACACCACAACAAAATGGTGTAGCTGAGCGGAAGAACCGCACTTTAAAAGAAATGGCTAATTGTATGATCCAATCTAAGGGACTAAGTCTTCAATTTTGGGCTGAAGCCATAAATTGTGCAAATTACATAGTAAATCGCACCCCCACAAAAGCATTACAAGGTATAACACCGGAAGAAGCATGGAGTAAAGTTAAACCTGATGTAAGTCACTTTCGTGTGTTTGGTAGTGAAGCATGGGCTCACATTCCGGATGAAAAATGGAAAGCATTGCAGCCTAAAAGTGAAAAGTGCATATTTGTTGGATATTCTGAAGATGTAAAAGGTTATAGACTTCTTCAACCACATTCTCATGCTATAATCATTAGAAGAGATGTTAAATTTGATGAAAATATCTTGGCCTGCGAGCCTAACTCGGCGAGTGTGCCATCTTTGGCCTGCGAGCCTGATTCGGCGTTTGTGCCTTCTTCTTCTTCTTCCAACTTCCTTGACAGGTTTCCAACTCCAGTTTCTGATGATGACAGTGAGGATGAAAATCCACCTCCGCCTGCTCATGTTCCTCCAGTTGCACCAGCACAAGTGCTTCCTCGATGGGTCCGTTCAACCTGTGAAGCAGCTGGTGATCTTGCCGGTGATCCTAGAGATCAACGTCGAACACGTTCTCAGTTTCAGCGAGCCTCTTCTCTTTTGGCTCAAGTTTCCGAGAATCATGATCCAGAAACTTTTGCAGAAGCTTCAGGGAATCCAGATTGGGATGCAGCCATGGATGAAGAATATCGTTCCTTAATGGCGAACGATACTTGGGATCTTGTACCTCTTCCAAAAGGAAGAAAACTTGTCAGATGTAAATGGGTCTACAGAACTAAGTATGCATCAGATGGAAGTGTTGAAAGACTTAAGGCAAGGTTAGTTGCCAAAAGTTTTTCCCAAGTTGAAGGGATTGACTACAATGAAACCTTTGCTCCCGTCGCCAAAATGAACTCCATCCGCCTTGTTCTTTCCCTTGTAGCCTTACACAACTGGGAAGTCCATCAAATGGATGTCAAGTCTGCCTTCTTACATGGTGATTTACAGGAGGAAATTTACATGGAACAACCTCCTGGCTATGTTCAGAATAACTCTAGCCTTGTCTGCCGCCTTAAGAAATCCTTATATGGCCTTAAGCAAGCTCCTAGAGCTTGGTATGCCAAAATGGATAACTTTCTCCTTGACACTGGTTTTTCTAGATGCCATTCTGACCCCAATGTCTATACCAAGAAAGTAGGAAACCATCTCATCATACTTGTTCTATATGTTGATGACCTTATTCTTACTGGTAATGACCCTAAGCTTATAACCCATGTGAAATCCAGTCTTAAACAAACTTTTGAAATGTCAGACCTAGGACATTTGCATTATTTTCTTGGTCTCCAAGTTCTGCAAAACAAAGAAGGAATCTTTCTTTCTCAGTCTAAGTATGCTTGTGACCTTCTTCGTCGCTTTCACATGGAAGATTGTACACCAGCCCCTTCTCCCTTCCAGTCTGGAGTCAAACTTTCTGCCACTTGTACTTCACCTGAAGTAGATGCCACCTTGTATCGTCAGCTTGTTGGTAGTCTTTTATACTTGACTCATTCCCATCCTGACCTTTCCTTTGCCGTTGGTCGAGTTGCCCGTTATATGCAGACACCTCATGAAAGTCACTGGAAAGCAGCTAAAAGAATACTTCGATATATTCGAGGTACAGTTCAGTTTGGGATTCATTACAGTACAGGGGGGAAACCTTTGTTGGTTGGTTTCACTGATTCAGATTGGGCCGGCGATCCTGATGATTGAAATTCTACTGCAGGTTATGTTTTCAGTCTGGGATCTGGACCTATTACTTGGGCTTGTAAGAAACAACAAGCTCTTGCTCTTTCTTCAGCAGAGGCAGAATATCGAGCAGCAATTAATGCCAGTCAGGAAGCTTTATGGCTTCGACAGATCCTTTCAGAGTTTGGATTCGAGTAGCAGCAGCCTACTCCACTTTGGTGCGACAATCAAAGTGCCATCAAGCTTGCCAAAGATCCAGTTCTACATCAACGCAGCAAACACATTGAGCTACATATGCACTTCATCAGAAATCTTGTTCATGATCGTGTTCTCGAAGTGCTCTTTTGCCCTATAGATGATCAAGTTGCAGACATCTTCACCAAGTCTCTTACAGAAGCGAAGTTTTCTAAACTTCGATCTATGTTAGGAGTTCAGGAACTTGTCATTAAGGGGGGATAGGCTCTAATGCCTCCTTCCTTCTCCTAATAGTGTCACTTTTGTAAATCCTTCAATCCTATCCCAAGTTGTTCTTAAGGGGGGATGTTAGGATATTTAGACACTTAGGAGTTAGTTAAGATCAAGTTGTGTAATATATCCGTTAGGGATAGTGTGTTTCTTTTGTATGCATTAGTATGCATTTGTAAATACTTAATCCGACGGTCACGATATGTTTCCGACATAGAGTGATCCGACGGCTCAACTTCTCTTAGATCAAACCTAACCTTGATCCGTGGCTTAACACCCGATTGGTCCATGATCTCTATTTAAAGAGCATGGAGGGTCATTGTTTAGTTGATCAATTATGAGAAGCTCATTTGTAACTTTTTTTCTTTGCATAATAAATTGTCCCGTAGAAGCTATTTGGCCGGGGCCGTGGAGTGTTTCCCTCAAGAGGGTTTAAACCACGTCAAAACATCGGTGTGTTGATCTGTGATCTGTTTGTGTGAAATGGTTGCTCTTGGTGTTTGGTCCTTTGGTAGTACCCTGTGTACCCGAACACATTCTGCTCATTAGTTATGATTCGAGGAATTATATTCTTGATCTCCCTACAGGCAGCAGATCAATCAATCAGGGGCTCCGTCATCACATCCTTAAAGTGAGATAAGAGTTCCTTCTCAATATCCTCATGTGAATCCAAAACAACTCCCTCATTAGTACAGAGCTTACAAATCTGATTCATATGTCTATTTTGTATGGTTGCTCTATGAAAGAACTTAGTGTTCTTGTCCCCATCCCTTAGCCATTGGTTTCTAGACTTATGTTTCCACAACAGTTCCTCCTGTTTATGTCTTTGATATAACTATTCAGATAAGTTCTTTTCCTCCCCATCCAACTCATCCATCAAGCTGATCCTCATGACACTTTCCTGAACCAGAGCCATCTTAACTTCAAACTCAGCAATATCAGCAAAAATGTCTCCAAAAACATCTTTGTTCCATCTCTTAATACTTTGTTTTAACAGTTTCAATTTTTGCTGGAAGCAGTACATTTTAGTCCCCTGAGGAGGAGATGTACTCCACCACTCCTCCACATTATTATGAAAGTCTTTATGGGTAAGCCAAAAAATTTCAAATCTGAAAGGCCTATTCATATTATTACCAATGTTACTCCAGATGAGGGAGATTGGCCAATGATCAGAGCCAGAAGACGCAAGAGGACTGGAAGACATAGTGCCTCCTAACAACATAATACTTTCCGACATAAAAAATCTCTCTAATCTAGATGCCACCAGGTGCTCCCCTCCACATCTGTTATTCCAAGTGAATCCATTGCTCCCCATAGCCACATCAATTAATTTACTGTTCTCAATGAATTCATCGAATAAAGTGTTGTCCAGAGTAAGGATTCGCCTTCCCCCTTTCTTCTCGGCCAAAGATCTGATCAAGTTAAAATCTCCCCCCATAATCCAGTGCTTTCCTTCAAACATACTTCTGAGCCAAGAAATACTATTAATGAAATTCCGTTTCTCAAGGTGGCTACTCGGCCCATACACATTAGTAATGATCCCCTTAACAGTGGTACCTAAAAGATGAAAAGAAGTCGATGGACTAAACTTAGTGGAAAGAAAGTCAGTAAGTATGACCAACCAGGGATCCCAGAGGATCGCCACACCTCTTGACTGTCCAGCAGCATCCAGTGACATACACTTACAATTTTTCCATATGCTAAGTGCATCCAGTTCCAACTGGGCCCCTGAACACTTAGTTTCTTGTAAAAAAACCACAGCAGGTTTTTCTCTCATAATCTTACTTTTTAGAGTCTTCTGTTTACGAAGACCATTAGTCCCTCGAATGTTCCAGGAAATAATTTTCATCAAACACTGTATCT
Source organism: Larix kaempferi (assembly GCA_027924585.1). Taxonomy (NCBI): domain Eukaryota; kingdom Viridiplantae; phylum Streptophyta; class Pinopsida; order Pinales; family Pinaceae; genus Larix; species Larix kaempferi. The sequence continues at coordinate 922,044 of BSBM01000646.1, forward strand.
CACATATAGAAGAGCTTCCTGGATCATCGGATATTGGCCAGAATCTACCAATCAAGCCCCAATTTCCCCTATGCATTCCCTATTAAATCTTCTTCCTTTCTTTAGTCCTCCTTCTTTAAATTTTCTGTTACTTTCCTTCAGTTTTAGAGGACTGATTCCCAAGCTAGGGGTAGGTTTTGTTTTAAGGATAGCATCTTTCAAAAGCTTCAGTTGAGTATCTAGAATGGAATGTACCTCAATGTTTTTACACGCCTCTTCCATACTATCCAGATCTAGTTCTCCCAGTTCCATCTCCTCCAACAACTCCTCCATCTGATCAGTCCCCAGAGTGTTCTTACTATCCTTTTAACTTTTGTAGTTGATCTTTGCTAAAATGGTAAGCTTATCAACAGTTTTACTTTTGTGTTTGGTCTCTGCTAAAATGGTAGGCTTATCAGCCTCTGTAATAGGGGGTTTCCATAGGTGTGGCATGAATATTAGGGCCTGTCATATCAAATTCCAATGCCGCAAAGCTATTAGTACTCTGTCCTTTTTTCTTCAAATCAGCACCATTATGTCTCCTTCCCGCTCTTCTATGACTAGTGATCTTAGTAAAGCCTTCAGTATCACGCTGATCCTGAGATTTACTTCCCGGGATCTCCTCAGGGAGATTCAGATGGAAGTCACGTGCTAGATGTCCATGGGTATGACACCGTCAGCACCAAAATGGGATATGTTCATAATCAAGGTTTTGAAACCATTCAGACTCTTCCCAGTTTAATGTGATTCCTTCAGGCAGTGTTATAGAAATATTCATATAAACACATATTCGAGCATACGATACATACCTTCCTTGCTTGGTTTGGTCTGAAATTTTCACAAAATGCCCTAGAGCTCCTCCGATAGCCTTAAGTATATTAGGGTCCCAGTATTCAGTAGGTAGTGAATATAGTTTGATCCACACCGGGGCTATAGACAGATCCTCCGTATCCGGGTTGAAGTGATCCTTCCACATTTGTAAAAAAAGCCCAGCTGAGTAGTAGAAATAGGGACCACCCTCGAATACTCTATCCTTGTCTTCCACATTAATAAAAACCACAGTAAAAAAGCCTTTCGATCCCAGCAAGAGGTCAAAATGCCCTTTCGGCTTCCAGGTTGAGTGAATCCACCATGTTAACGCTTTCTCAGAGGGCCATATACCCATGAATTTCCCTATTAACGCATGGTCTATCATATGTTGAATTTGTTCTTTAACGTTGCTTGGGTTCACCGATATTGCAGGAGTATTTGTCGACTTGGGAATACAAACCCCCGTTCCCGCATTCCCATTTCCAGGGGCCGGCAGCTCAACCTTGGTGTTGCAACCCTCTCCTCTAATTCCCTCTCCCTCCTGATGCACCTGCAGAATCTCTGCTGTCATCTCCTGTTATGGCCGTGGAGGAGGGGATGAGCCCCTCCCCTGTATAATCACCATCCTACCCTACAAACCCTAAGCTACAACATCGTGCCCTTGCTTCAAACTTCTGAATGACTGCCGTTACCGCCTAAATCTTCTTGGAGCATATTTTCCTACTCATATAAATTTAAATTCTTGACTTTTCAGGGGGTTGTTAAAGACCACCCCTAAAAGTATTTTTCAAGGTGGTTTCTACCCCCCCTGGAAGTCTTGAGAATTGAACTTTTAGCGGTAGTTTGTAAAAACCTACTTCCAATTGTTATATTTTCATGAATTTTAGGGGGGTTTTAGAAATACCACCCCTAAATATATGTTTCAAGTTGGTTTTATGAAAAAACCCCCAAAATTCAAGAGAATTTTACTTTTGGAGGTACTGTTTTAAAGGCCACCACCAAAAGTTTAATTCTCATGACTTGGGGGGGTTTAGAAGGATTGCCCCTAAATATATTTTTAAGCTATGTTCTCAATATCCATCTTCTCAAAGAACATTGAAATTTACCACTAATTATCGTGCCTATAATTGACTCATAATTAACCTCATAATTGAACCCTAATTACCCCCAATTAACCACTAATTTCCCCTAAATGACCACTAATTACCCTTAAATAATCCATACTTACCACTAATTAACCTTAGATAACATTGAAATTTACCACTAATTATCGTGCCTATAATTGACTCATAATTAACCTCATAATTGAACCCTAATTACCCCCAATTAACCACTAATTTCCCCTAAATGACCACTAATTACCCTTAAATAATCCATACTTACCACTAATTAACCTTAGATAACCTCTAAATGAACCCTACTTTTTTCCAAGGAAAACCTCATGGAGAAACCCAAGGGATTCTTCGAAACATTCATAGATGGCATATTTCCTAGTAAACCCATTGATGTAGGCTAGTGTGCCTCATACATGGGGATTCGAAATAGGCACATGCCGCCATGAACCTAACTAAATTCCCAACATCATTCCACTAGTTTATCTAAGCCCTTGGGCTTAAATGTCGCCTACTTACCCATAATTGACCATAATTACCCCTAGTTAACCCATAAATGAACTCTAATTACCATTAATTAACCCCTAATTATGTCATGTCCCCAAATTTTGACAAGGTCTATGCCACTAGGTCATAAGCATTAAAATATTTAATTAACGATGCCAATGGTACTAGGAAAAGAATCAAATTATTCTAAGGGATTAATTTTGGTTTGGAGGCATTTAATTAATTCAATTCCAGAATATGCACTTTGGAATAATTAATTAGTTGGTTCGAGTAATTTTATTTCTAATTTCTAATATTTGGATTAGAAATAATGAGATAAGCTAAGGAGGGCGAATTAGATAGGCCAAGTTGACCAAGGAGGATGGAAATTGCTAAAAATGGTCAAAAACATGCTAAAAGCAGCAAATCAGGATAAAATCAAGAAAATCAGGATAAAGCAGGAAAATCAGGATAAAGCATGAAAGCGGGATAAAGCAAGAAAGAAATACAAAGCTAATATAAAAGCAGGAAAGTCCAAGCCAACTCATGAGGATCCACTAGTGGAGATGACCTGCTCTCACAGGTAGAGATGACTTAGCCAACAGGTCATTCATTCTATAAAAGAAAGAGAGAGAGAGCTCTATTCACAACTTTTGGTTTATTTTGTTTATGAATTCGAGAGCAATGAAGCTTCTCATGATTGGAGAAATGTGCCTCTAATATCAGTTGGGTGATGTGCCCCAATTGTTACCATTCTACTCAGTTATGTTCCAATTGAAGATCCAGTTGAAGACCATTGAAGACCATTAAAGTTTGTTGTTGTTGAAGACTCTTTTATGCATGTTTTATGAAGAAATCTACAGCAAAAGTATTGCTCATATGAATTGCTGAAGAAACCACAATGAATCCTTCCAGTCAGAATTCCAATTCTTCTCTTCTTCTCTCTTGTATCTTCTCAAGAATGCTATGGAATCAAGATGTGATGAAGAAACTGATTCCCATGGCTCTGATATGATTTAATAATATTCAATATTAATCTCTGATATCAGTCATTACATTTCTTATTGCAGAAGTCTAATATTTTCTTCAATTTCTCCACCCCCTCTAGAATTGCCTAGATTTTGATTAGTTTTCAGAATGCTAATGGTAGATGAATGAGAATATATCAAAATGAGCTCATTTAAGTTCTAGATGTTATATAACATGTTTTATGATCCAATCCATGTTTGAGAATAGGAATTCGTGAGCCTCCCTTTCCTGTTTGGAAGCTCCTGAATTTTACTAGCTATGCAATCCTAGAATGCTAATTTACTCATCATTTTGTAAATATTTCTTAGATATTTCTTAAAATTTATGGAGTTAGATATGACTTTATATTGAATTATATTTATTTTATTTAGCCTCTATGAGTCAGAGATACTCATCCCTAGCTTCCAGTCAGAGTTTAGACCAATACTAGTATGCATATATTGGGTGCCCAGAAGCATTGAAGTAGAGTTCAGCTGGACTGATCTTGAAACATAAATGGTCTTGGTACTTTGTGCATAGGTATTAAAATATATCATAGCCTTCCATCCATCCAGAGCCTTTGATCCTACCCCCCTCCAGTCAAACTAGCTTCCATAAACATTGTTTTTAATTAATTCTGTGTAGAAGAAAGTTTTTGTATCACTAATCCTAGTTGGTAAATTACAGTGGTGTCAAAGCACTTTCCTTGGCTCATCCTGTGGAAATTAAATCTAATATGAAGAAATATCTCAAAACTATTTTCAAGTTGCAGCTACAAAACTATATACAGTCATGGAATATGAAGGCTTTGAGTTATACGAGGAAGAAGAAACACCGATGGTTACATTTGTGACCATATGTACATAGATCAATGAGATGAAACACCGATGGCTAATCCTAAGAAGGAGTTAGCAAAGAGGATATATGCAGGTAAAAAATTTCCCTGCCACTACCAGGAGTATCTGGCTTTGAGAGAAGAGATTCGTAAAGACATTCCCTTCAAAGATTATTTTTATTGCAGATTTGGATTTGAGGTAAAGGATTAATCTTTGGATTTAATAGACAGCAACAAACCACCTATAGAGGAAACCATTTGTCCCACCTCTGTGAGAAAATAAGAGGAAAGAGGAATCGAAAGTGAAGCTTCATTGGAGCCATCTGCACATGGTTTCTTTGGGATATTATTTGGGTTTTTATCCAAGGAGAGACTCCAAAGGTATTGATATGAAGTAAAACAAGGGGAAAGATACATCCATTCATGTGGAGAAGCAATATGAAAGTACAAATCAGCCATCCACAATCATTGAGAGGAGTAGTGAACTACCTAGATCTATTGGTAGTGAAGAAAGAGCTATGGTTCTTGAAGAGGAATCCAAGTACACAATTCTTACTAATGAGGGTTTTGCATCATATGATGAAACCCCCACTTGTATTGTTGATGATCATGTTGGTTGTGGAGCCTGATCTCCAGATTCAGAGATATTATTATTCAGCCGTGTCCGTACCCCAGGTTTGGTTATTATCCCGGCACGTCCCTAGGGTTGATGTATTAGGTTTTATGCATTGTAAATATCTCTGACATCAGGAAGAGAGACGGTGAGATAGTGAAGAGGAAGTGCAGTGGTTGTGCTGCAGGTTGTATCCCTTCACTTTGCTGGATGGAATATTAATAAGGACTGGCAACTTCAGTGTAGACGTAGCCCAAGTTGGGTGAACCATGATATATCTGTGTCTCTCTTGTAATGTGTGTGTGATTATATTTGCATTTATGTTTATTGTTATTGCTCTACGATCCTATTTTACTAACAATTGGTATCAGAGCCAAAGGTCTATTTGGAAGATAAACCCGCAGGAAGCTAGGGTTTCTGGTTCGAGTGGGAGCAATGGCAGAAGAAGGAAAGTTTAAGGTCGAGAAGTTTAACAGCCAAAACTTCCAGTTATGGAAGATGCAAATGGAGGACTATATGTACCAGAAGGATTTATTCCTACCGTTGGGAGGAAGAGCAAAGCAGCCGGCGGCTATGAAGGACGAAGAATGGGAGGTTCTTGACAGAAAGGCTCTAGGAACAATACGGCTGAGCCTGGCTTCGTAGACTCCCTTAACAATACTCTCCTTCAATGTATTATTCATTGATGACTAATGTTGGTGAACCAAAGTGTTATGAAGAAGCAATGCAGGTGGAAACAAGAAATAAGTGGGAGCAAGGCATGAATGAGGATACGGACTCATTGGTAGGAAACTAGACTTGGGATCTGGTTCACTTTCCTGCAGGTAAAAGAGCATTGAAGAACAAATGGATTTATAGGTTGAAGGAAGAAGAAGGAGGTAAGAAGCGATACAAGGCTAGACTTGTTGTAAAGGGGTTTGCACAGAAGAAAGGTATAGATTTTGATGAAATATTTTCTCCTGTTGTTAAGATGACTTCAATTAGGACTATCTTAAGTCTAGTGGCGGTAGAAGATTTGCATCTTGAACAGTTAGATGTAAAAACAACCTTTCTCCATGGGGATTTGGAGGAAGAGATATATATGCAGCAACCACAAGGTTATGAGGTCAAAGGGAAGGAGAATCTGGTGTGCAGGTTGAAAAAGAGCTTGTATGGCTTGAAGCAAGCTCCAAGGCAGTGGTATCTAAAATTTGACAGGTTTATGACAGAACAAGGTTATAGTAGATGTTATTCTGACCATTGTGTTTATTTCAAGAAGCTAGACAATGCAAGATATATTATCTTGTTATTGTATGTGGATGACATGCTTGTTGCAGGGTCTAACATGCAGGATATAAATGTGCTCAAAAGGAAGCTAGCTAATTCATTTGCGATGAAGGATTTGGGTATCCCATGGTATTTTCCCATTGTATTTCCCTTATAAAAGAAAGTCATTGTAATACGGCTAGGGTTGATGCATTAGTTTTTATGCATTGTAAATATCTCTGAGATCAGGAAGAGAGACTGTGAGATAGTGAAGAGGAAGTGCAACGGTTGTGCTGCAGGTTGTATCCCTTCACTTTGCTGGACGGAATAATAATAAGAACTAGAAACTTCATTGTGGACGTATCCCAAGTTGGGTGAACCACGATATATCTGTGTCTCTCTTGTAATGTGTGTGTGATTATATTTGCATTTCTGTTTATTGTTATTGCTCTGCGATCCTGTTTTACTAACAGATCATTCAAAGACACTGAACATGGATGAACGAGAAAAAATTGATGGTTTCTCTAGTACCTGTGGAACATCTAGTTGTGGATGTTTGAATTATGTTGGAGTACCTACTGATGGGTGCTCACATCTCTATGTTGGTGACATATATATTCGATTTGAAGATGTTGTTGCAAGACAAAGTACCATTGATCATGATGATGGAGTTCTTGCAATAGGGTAAGTAAACCAAGGATAACTTTCACCTTCACCACTTGAATTTTATGAGGGTGATCCAATGAAGTTTGAAGAAGAGAAGGTTCTATCTCATGAACTTTCCTACTTTGATAAAGGTGTTGCAAATATACTTTCCTTTGAGCATGAAGATGATAATTTGTAGCCATTGATGAGGAGAAAGGACTAACTTCACCATCACCACATAAGCTTCATGAAGTTAACCCAAGGAAAATTGAAGAAGAGGATGTTCATTGTCATGAACCATCCTTCCTTGAAGGGACATTAAAGATGAACACATTGAAGATCAAGGAGACCGTAGACATTCTCCATGTCACTCATGATTTAGTGTCACAATATTTTTGGAGATCTGCATCAATGGAAAATCCACTTTCCATTGAAGACATGGAGAAGATTCAGAAGTCAATGACAAACATCAAAGGTAAATTTTCACAATTTCTTTTTGACAGAGATTATTTGTTTGATCTTTCAGGATTGTATCATGATGCATTATTGAAGAATGAAGAAGAGCTTGAAAATCTCTCATATGAGTTGGAATCCACCCAAGATTATTTGAGAAGTACTCAAAGTACTCTCTTAAAATCTCAAATGCAAGTTGAGCAACTTCAACAAGAGTTTCTAATATCTCATATTCCCTCCTATGTTCCAATCAACCATTCCCTTTTGGTTGATGATTTTCATATTTCTATGGAGGAATCTCATGTGATGGTGTAACATGAGGAGCATGCTGATTTGAATGTGCTTGAGAGGGCTTAAATCAAGCAATAAGGTAACCAAGAACTTGCCTTGTTTCAAAAGGACTATGTCTAAGATTCCTTTTGCTTTGTTGTCACTGCTTGGAAATGGACTCTTTATGTTCTTGCCTTGTGCACATACCTTGCATATACGATCACAATTCACCTAAATCTCTCGTAGACCTGTAACCATCTTGCTTATTATCGCCAATGATTTGTAATGTATGTGAGCAATTCTTTTATGCCATATCTCACTCGGATTCAGTGTGTTATGTACCAATGCTTGATCTGATTGTCCCTTCAGCTTGTACAAGCCTCCCTCTTGAACACCAATCATGATAACATCATCAATAGTATTTCCCTTTGGTCACATGAGAACTTGGCCATCAACGAAAGCAACTCTATATCCACGTTCTTCTAATGTTGATATGGAGAGAAGATTCTTCTTCAAACTAGGAATATACGATACATATTTCATCTTCATAGGAGTTCCGGAATCCAACTTGTAGGAGGCTTCTCCTACCACTTTTATGGGATACTGATCATCATCATCATGATTTACCTTATGAGGTGAATCCTTTTGAACCAAATTTGTGAGAGAATTCGTGTAACTGGTCATGTGCTTAGAATCACCACTATCAACAAGCCATGTGTCACTTCCATAAGTGATTGTCCCTGTAAGAGCTGATATTAACACATATTCTTCACTTAAATAATCTTCTCTTGCTTTCTTCTGAATAGGTTCATCATCTTCTATGGCATGAGCATGATGTCTTTTATTCTTTCCTTTTATGATCCGATCTTTTATGTGAGGATAGTTGCTTGCAATGTTTCCCATTTTCTGGTAGTTGTAGCATTTGTAATTTGAGTAATATTTTTGTGTCTTTTGTGTATTCTGAAATTTTTTGCGAGAATGGGATTCTTTCTTACTTTTTCATTTTCTTGCATGTGATGCTAGTGCTTGATCTTACTTTTTCATCATCACCCAACTTTTCTTCTCTTACTACCAATCTAGATTCTTCTAGTGTGCACTCTTCCCATAGCCTATTGAACTTTGTTAGCTTCCTTCTGGAACAAATTCTCTAAATAAATGATTCCCAAGACCTTGGGAGACCATTCAATGTAGTCATCACTATCTCAGCGTCATCAACTGTTTCTCCAATGGATTCAAGTTGTTATTTGATTTGAGATGCCCTTGTGAAGTAGGGTTGAATGGTTTCTGAATTCTGCATTTTCACATTCTTGAGATATGTCCTCAATGTCATCTTTCGGTTGATATTCTTTCCTTCAAATAACCAGGACAAGGCATCAAACATCTACTTTAGAGTCTTCAATGATGAGACATGAGGGATCAAGTGATCTTTGATAGAATCTGCAATGATTTTGTTTTCCCTAATCATGTTCTTATTGTGCCTTGCCTTAGCTTCATTTTCCTCTCGCTCATCAACCTCTTCTTCAACATATATTTCCAAATCATTCTCTTTGAGAATGAGAAGCCCTGTCTACTTCCATGCTCTCAAGTTATCAGCCCCTTAAAGATTCTCATCAAGCTTGGTGTTGTTCGTCATTTTGTCCAAGATTAAAAATATGGCAGAGATGGAAGTTTTCGTAAATGGATTTTGGACTTACGAGTCAATGTGATATGCCAAGGTGATCTCCACAAGCCAAAATTAGCTTCAATGTCAACCTGAAAACTACTTAACGTCCAACCTAGGGTTTTATGAGGAAACCCTAAATTTTCAAACTTTGAATCTAGAGAATACGATCCATGGAGAATATGCTCCCTCCCAAGGCGAGTTGAGCAAACCTTCTTTTTAGTCATATATGTGGATAGAATAGGAAAAAAATGGAAACCCTAACTTCTGCAGTTTTTGTAGAATTTAGGTCAAAATTGAAAATTCTCGGATCCGAGATCTCAATCCACAAATGGATGCGGCCTCCTAGGGAGAATTCAAGGATGCTAGGATTGAGCTTGATCTATGGATGGAAAGGATTAAAACTGGAAGTCCTAGTTTCCAACGTTCTGTAGTTGCATCTGTTGTAATGACTTCTTTCAGCACCGCTCTGATACCATGTTGAGATTTTACTTAAGCAGTTATGTTATTTATAATTTTTTAAGACTTTAATTCAATTTATACCATATCATAATAACTGCATGCATAAGAATCATTGAAACAAAGACATTCACATCATACACAAAGATTTATACTGGGAAACCCAGGGTAGAAGAAGAAAACCCAACAGAACTTCTTGAGTATAGATTCATCAACAAAAGTACAATGTCAATACAATGAAGAGCTAAATCTCTCTCATAGAAAGATACCCCAGATACAAAGATAAGATAAAACCCAATATATTATTCTTCTTCTAGCTACTGCTTCTCTCTCTTGGGAACTTGTCTCACTGACTTGATGCGAACTTGCTTGATGTGAAAATGAGATAGGCGTCCTTATTTATACTTCATTTTCTATTCTAGAACTTTCCGAGGGTTTCTTTTCTAGGATTTCCGAGGGTTTCTTTTCTAGGACTTTTCAGGGGTTTCTTTCTAGAAATTTCCAGGGGGTTCCTTTCTAGAACTTTCTAGGGGTTCATAGACGTTCTTAATTGATGGAGCCGACATAAGAATATCTTCCGAAGCTACATAAAATATCAACACACAGGCCATAGCACATATCAAAATATCCACATACCTCTGCCAAACGGAATGGAACAAACAACATGAATCGATAGAAAACTGATATAATAAACACCCAGGTATCGTGGCAGAAGAACCAACATACCTATATTTTACGAGCATGAACTGCCATTTATTACGGGCCAAATCCATCCTCCTAACTTGTATTTTTGGATCCACCTTACCATAGCCCACACCAAATGAAACAATATGTAACAAATTTGTGGGATTGCAGGCCATAGCACATAACACCTTCACTAAACCCAATGACATACATGTACGTAGTTAACAGACATAATGAAAAACCAGGTATCGTGGAAGAAGAACCAACATCCCACCATTTATTATGGGCCAAATCCATTCTCCGGATCAAATTTTTAGATTCGGCTTACCTCACTCTATCTCCCATGCCCGGGGCACATTCCACCAAGCTTACATCGTATGAGAGAACCTAATTGTGTTGGACATAATTCAATAATTAAAAAAAAACATTTAATATTTTTTTCCAAAACCAAGCTTCCACATCAACATTTAAAAAAATTGCTCCACTACGGACATACTAATCCTTATCCATATATGTTCTTTGTAGGAACATAATAAACTAACCATATATATATTCGAAAAATCATCTTTTAATTTTTTGATACAAATTTTATATTTACTAACATAGATCCATCTTAAACCCACATCTTTTAAACACCTAAGAGGAATCCAATTTTTTGAGGTGTAAATTTTTAATCTTAATTTTTTTACACATTAAGAAAATGTTTGCACCTCAAGAATTTGGATCCCTCTCTTGAGTTATATCTCCCCCATATGGATTTGTACTCTCCTCCTTTTATGAACTAGCCAAATTAGCTCCTATTCCATCTTTCATTGGAAACCGGGTGGTTAGCCAACTGGTGTCGACCAAAAATATGGATGATACTGTGTTGTTTCGGGAGACGTCAAAAGAACTGGTTGGCTCTTCGAAGCCTCCGGCGGCCATTATCCCACACAAAAACCAGATAAAAGGGGCTAGAAAGGGTGGTATTGATCCAAATTTCTCTCCGATCAAAACACAAAGTGCTAGGAAATCAAAACCTAGAAAAGGAAACTGTGTCACTTCGGATACCTCTTTATCGAATCTGGTGGAAAACTCTACTTTTGTGGACACTAGGGCTCTTAGAGACATTAAATCCCTTGCCATGGTTAAAAAATGATTTTTTACTCTCTAAATGTAAGGGGATTGGGGGGTTTCCCGAAAACACTTACCCTGAAAAGATCTATGGAGTTAACATGTCTAGATCTTGTGTGTCTTCAAGAGACTATGTCGAGTGCAGAAAATGCTAGACATTTATTCATGGGGATTAAACCTTCTTGGGAAATTTGTGCTATAGATGCAGCTGGACAGTATAGGGGACTCCTGGCGGCTTGGGACCCTCAAAAGGAAAATTTAAAATCTTTTATCTCCTCCACAGGTATTATGTTATCTGGTAAATTGGTTGGTTTTTGAGAGCCCCATTAACATTTTAAATTGTTACGGCCCTTACACTGACAAAAGGGCCTTCTAGGAGCGATTATCTGCTGTGAAACTCATATCATTGAATAATTTGATTCTCATGGGGGATCTAATCCTTACTATGTCAGCTACGGAAATATGGGGTAGCCACTGAAAAATTGACCATCAGGGGCCTTTTTTCAATAACATGTTCTCCTCTCCAAACCTCATTGATGTTCAACCATTTCCTTTACTACCCACTTGGCGGAACGGGAGGTGTGGACAACACTTGATATTGAAGCGTTTGGATAGGTTTCTGGTTTTAGAGGGTTTCCTTGACACATTGTTTAAATACCGATCTTGGGTGGAATCAATCAGGATATCTGACCACCATCCAATCATTTTCCAATTTGAAGTGGAAGGTTGTAGGCAAAAGGTCCCTTTTAAATTCAAACATATTTGGCTTTATGATCAAGGATTTATTGATATGGTGAAAGATGAATGGGCTTCGGCATCAATTGAGGGGGGTTTGTTAGCAATGGACTCTCTAGTTAAAAAAATAAAACACTTGAAAGAGGTTATGGTTAGGTGGGAAAAAAAGAAAGAGATGAAGTAGGATTTGATCAAGATAGAAGATCAGATAAATGCTCTCTCTTCCTAAGTAGCAAATGGCACCTTTGCTCAGGAGGATCAGTGCTTTTTGTTGGAACTAGAGGGTAGAAGGTTTCATATTTTAAAAATGGAAGAGGAGTCTTGGCGCTTGAAGAGACAGACAATATGGATTGAGGCTGGTGACTCAAATACAATTTTTTTTCATAAATTTGCATATAATAGACGGATTAGAAACTCTATTTGGGAGCTTAAAGGGGCTGATGGACAGTTCAAACATTCTCTTGAAGATTTACAATTGGAGGCATCTACGTTTTTTGAAAATATTCATGCAGGCCCAAAATCTGTGTCCTTATTGGAGCAGTTCAAAGTCATTAAATAATTCCCTAGATTTTTCTACGAAGAAGAGGTCAATGATATGTTCAAGCAGGTAACATCCGAGGAAGTACATGCGGTTTTGAAGGGCTTTTCCAAAGCAAAAAGTCCTAGTCCAAATGGATGGATAGTTGAGATTTTCTTATTCTTTTATGATATCATGGGCTAAGACATTTTAGAAGCGGTGGAAGAGTCTTGTCTATCTGGACGAATTACAGGTGCCATAAACTCTACTTTTATTGCACTAATTCCAAAGAATTCTTGTTCGATTGACCTTAAGGATTTCAGGCCTATATCTCTTTGCAACCTAATATATAAGATTATTTCAAATATTATAGCATCCAGGCTTAGGACTATCTTATCTAAGCATATCTCATGTGAACAATTTGGGTTCCTGGATGATAAGAAGATACTTGATGCTATCGGAGTGGAACAGGAGACTTTCCACAGCATTAAGAAAAAAAGGTTGAAATCAATTATCCTTAAATTGGACCTTGCGAAGGAATATGATAGGGTGGATTGGACTTTTCTCAAATTGGTCTCCCATGGGACGCTTGTCGATGGATCATGGCTTGTGTCTCCTCAGTAAATTTCGCAGTTTTGATTAATGGTTCTCCCTCTCATTTCTTTTCGAGCTCAAGGGGACTGAGGAAGGGGTGCCCACTATCGACTCTCCTATTTATTTTAGTTATTGAAGGGATCAACGGACTATTAATAAAAGCTAGATCAGAAGGTACAGTTAAAGGGATAAAGGTTTCATCTTCCTCATGGGTGACTCATCTACTCTTTGTGGATGATGTGCTTCTCTTAGGTGGTGAAAATGTGGAAGAATGGCATATGATGCAAAACATTCTTATACTCTTCTGCAAAGTTTATGGAATGCATATCAATAAGGATAAATCATATTTTTTAGAACATGATATATTGAAGGAGGTCAAAATTGAGATTGGTCAATGTTTTCCCTTTAAGTTCGGTGCTCACTAAATATCTGGGGTTCTATATTAAACCAAACAATTATCTCATTAAATATTGGTAGTGCTCCTTGCAAAATTTGATTAGAGTATAAATGTTTGGTGTTGGCAGTGGCTATCCCTGGGTGGCAAAATTACTTTAGCCAAATCGGCCCTTTAGAATTTGGTTGTCTATTAGATCTCATTATACAAAATTTCCAAATCCATTCTCAATGGGTTTCGAAGACATGTTTTCAACTTTATCTGTTCTGGAGGTGGTCACAAGAAGAAATTCCATCTTAAGTGGTTATAAATAGCAAAACCGAAGTATTTGGGTGGATGGGTTTTCAAAAATATTTATCTATTTGCCAAAGCTTTAGCAGCCAATGGTGGGCACTCTCCTTAGAATGTATATGAAGTTGAATCATCAAGGAAAAATATTTTAGGAACATTTATGTGGAGCAAGGGTTTCGACTGGGCATGTTTTGTCCAAAGGGGGCGTCTAGCATCTGGTGTAGTCTCACCGGATCTGCAACAGTGATTGGAAATTGGCTTGCCTAGATGCTTGGTGATGGGAGACATATTAGACTCAACTCAAATCCTTTCGTCAAGGGCCCTGTGGAATATAAGTTTCCTTGGCATATCCTTCATTTTATGAAATCAAAGGGATACCACACTCTTAACCAGATAGCAGTTGGATCACAAGAGTGGATAAATTATGTACAACTCGGTCTATATGGATCTATGAGTCGTACCTGGGACGATTATATTATGGACATGAAAATAAATCATGTCATTTTAACAGAGAAACAAGATGCTTTACTTTGGTCCTGGAATGTAAATTCGGGTTAGGTCACAACCAAAGAGGCATACGATTCACTCTTTTCAGGGGAATTGTCCTCTCCAAATTGGTGGCATGTGGTCTCTTGGCATTGATAGAATCCTTTAAAGATCATTGTTTTCATATGGCCGTTGTTGGAGAACAATATTCTCACTTGGGACAATTTCCTGCGGAGGGGAGGTATTGGCCCCAATAGGTGCCTTTTGTGTTGTTTGGAGGCGGAATCTGTGGAACACCTGTTTATGAGTTTCCCTTTTACACAGGAGGTTTGGCATATCACTAGCTCCTTGTTGTCACCTTGGGATATATGGCAGAAAGGTTCTTTTTCAAATAGATTAAACCTTTGGTGTACTAGTGAGTATAAATGGTAGGATCTCCCATGCTTCATGGATTGGGAATTTGGTTATGTAGGAATCGACTCCTATTCGAGGATAAGAAGCCATATGCTGGACTTGTCAGTAGTAAAGCATTGGCCTCCTGCTTGTAATTTTATAATAAAAAGGCGAAAACACCAAAGGTGAAGCTATCTATTACGAGTGGCCCTATTTTCATTGCTTCATGTTTTCAGGCTTTCTTTGATGGTGTATCTCAATGCTCGACCAATCGTAATGAAAGAGGAGTCTTGGCGCTTGAAGAGACAGGCAATATGGATTGAGGTTGGTGACTCAAATACAATTTTTTTTCATAAATTTGCAGATAATAGACGGATTAGAAACTCTATTTGGGAGCTTAAAGGGGTTGATGGAGAGTTAAAACATTGTCTTGAAGATTTACAATTAGAGGCATCTACATTTTTTGAAGATCTTCATATAGGCCCAAAATCTGTGTCCTTATTGGAACAGTTCAAAGTCATTAAAGAATTCCCTAGGTTTTTCTACGAAGAAGAGTGCAATGATACGTTCAAGCAGGTAACATCCGAGCAAGTACATGCAGTTTTGAAGGGATTTGCCAAAGCAAAAAGTCCTGGTCCAGATGGCTGGATAGTTGAGTTTTTTCTTATTCTTCTATGATATCATGGGCCGGGACATTTTAGAAGCGGTGGAAAATTCATGTCTATCTGGATGGATTACAGGTGCCATAAACTCTACTTTTATTGCACTAATTCCCAAGAGTTCTTGTTCGATTGACCTTAAGGATTTCAGGTCTATATCTCTTTGCAACCTAATATATAAGATTATTTCAAATATTGTTAAATTTTGAGCATTAATTCACAATACTCTAGGATCTTTACTGAGAGAATAACATGTACAGTATATCAATGCATAACAATCACAATAAGCATCACAAGAATCAAAAGCATGAGAGACAAGAGACACAGAGTTTCTGTAGGGAAAACCCTAAGGTGAAAAACCCCACAACTTCCTCAGAGATAGAGAGAGCAATGGCTCAACCAAAGTACAACCAAAATACACTGAGATAGTCTCCTAGTAGCAGATGATCCTCCTCCTCACTAGTGCGCCACTTTCTGAATGAGAGAAGTGTGACTTTCCGAGTGATCCAAATAGAGATCCCCCGATCTCTATTTCTACTTAACCTGTTTTCCTAGTTACACTATGGGGCCGACTTGTCTATCTAGATACATCCACAATATAATATATATTTCAGGGCCGACCCCACACATGGTGGTCTAATAACCCATCGACAAGTACACACACTTGTGACACTTATCAATCCACATGACGACACTTCCTTATAGAGGAATAACACATCTCTAATAAGGGTACAATAAATATATATGAAATACATAGATGAAATACATTCCAAAGTTACATATACATCAACACTCCCTCTTAACTAGGAAGGTATTTCTCGACACAGATCTGTTAGACAAGTCTTCTTCTCGGAATCATCGTCATCGATGCATCGTCATCATCATCGTCACTACTGCTGCTATCTCAACCAATCTATGACTCTACTCATCATAGGAAGTTCTACAGAGCTAGTCCTTTTTCATACTAGATGTAGTCCCACCACCTGCAGGTCTTCATCATCACTGGCCATACTGTGGAATCCTCAGGACTTATTACGTGTGTCACAAAACCTCACAAGAGCATCCCAGGATGTTACGAGCACACGGCTCTACCTATAGGATCTCCCAGGGCCATATTATATGTGACCTCACCACAAAACCTCGCAAGAGCATCCCAAGCTGTTACGAGCACACAGCTCTACCTATAGGATCTCCTAGGGACAGATTATATGTGGTCATGGCAAAACCTCGCAAGAGCATCCCAGGACTTATTACGAGCACACAGCCCAGCCTATCGGATCTCCCAGGGACATATTATATGCCATAGGACAAAACCTCGAAAGAGCATCTGCCAGATATCCCAGGGCCAAATTATATGCCATAGGCAAAACCTCGAAAGACTATCTGCAGATCTTCCAGGGCCAAATTATATGTCCTCCCAGAGCAAAACCTCGAAAGAGCATTTGCTAGATATCCCAGGGCCAGATTACATGCCATAGGCAAAACCTCGAAAGACTATCTGCAAATCTCCCAAGTCCAAATTATATGCTCATCTGCACAACCTGATCCACGGCCATAGAGTATCAACCTGATACTCGCTATACATCATCCTGATGTACACATGATCATCCTGATCATCATAACTGCAACATCCTGAAGCTCGTCATTCATGATCATCCTGATCATACAATGCATCTACCTTATGCATACCAAGTATCTACCTAATACATATCATCATACATGATCCACCTGATCATACAATGTATCCACTTGATACAAATACAAATACATGATCCACCTGATCATACACGATACATATCAACATACATGATCTACCTGATGATACAATGTATCCACCTGATACATATACAGATGCATGGTCCAAGCATCCAACATGATGCATATACAAAATACATACAAATGATCCAACCGTTCATATCCAACATCCAACATGATGCGTACATACATATACATATAAATGATCCAACTGATCATATCCAGCATCCAACATGATGCGTACATACATATACATATAAATGATCTAACCGATCATATCCAGCATCCACCATGATGCATACATACATATAAATGATCCAACTGATCATATCCAGCATCCACCATTATGCGTACATACATATAAATGATCCAACTGATCATATCCAGCATCCTCCTTATGCATATACAGAGCAGTAGTTGGAGCATCGTCCTGATGCTCATCATCCAGCGCTTACATCCACAGCCATGTGAAGGATCCTCCTTCCAACATGCTTGGAATGGCTTCTGCAAATGTGTCCATCACTTCTTCCTCGAAGTGTCATCAATCCGAAGAACACCAAGCCTCTCTCTGAAGTACTTGAACTTCACCCTAGCTAGTGGCTTCGTCAGCACATCTGCAATCTGCTCGTTCGTCGCAACGTACAGGAGCTTCACAGCTCCTCTCTGCACCATACCCCTGATATAGTGATATTTGATCTCTATGTGTTTCGACCTGTCATGAAACACTGGGTTCTTAGATAGCTTCACACAAATCTGGTTATCACAAAAGATACCAGTAGCATCCAACGGGAGATCAAATAACTCAGACAGTAGCTTCCGTAGCCATACTGCCTCACAACTAGCTAAACAAGCTGCAACATACTCTGCCTCAGCTGTACTCAGTGCTACGCAGGACTGCTTCCTGCTGAACCAAGAGATCACACCTGATCCCATACTAAAGCAACACCCAGATGTGCTCTTCCTATCTGCAGCACTGCCAACCCAATCTGAATCAACATAACCCTGCAGGTTAAACTTTTGATTTTCTTCATACTTGAGCCCATAATCCATTGTACCCTTCAGGTACCTCAGAACATGCTTTACAGCAACCAGGTGAACACTCCTCGGATCTGTCAGGAACTGACTCAATGTGTTCACAACAACGCAAATATCTAGTCTCGTGTTCGTCAGGTACATCAAGGACCCAATCATCTGACGATACATACAGACATCAACCGACTCAGATGAAGCATCACATAGAAGCTTCAGATTCGATACCATAGGTGTGGCCATGGCCTTGCAATCCATCATCCCGAATCTCTTCAGGACATCTACTGTGTAATTCCCTTGACCAAGGAAGATCCCATATGCACTCTGCCACACCTCCATACCTAGGAAATAATGCATCATTCCCAAATCTTTCATATCGAACTCGGCAACAAGCTTCCTCTTAGTATCTGCAATCAATCTGTCATCTCCTGTTACAAATAAGTCATCCACGTACAAAAGTAGAATCACAGGATTCCCTTCCTCAACTTTGTAGTAAAGGTTGGAATCCGCTTTACTCTTGGTAAAGCCCAAACTAGATAGGAAACTGTCCATCCTACCATACCAGGTTCTGGGGGCTTGCTTCAAGCCATACAAGGCTTTCTTCAATCTGCACACATATGACTCCCTGTCATGTATTTCAAAATCGAGTGGCTACTCCACATATACTTCCTCTTCAACTACACCATTCAAGAAAGCAGTCTTGACATCCATCTGGTGTATTTTCCATTTCATTGCTGCAGCCAGGGAAAGTACTATTCTGATGGAAGTATACCTGGGTATAGGTGCAAAATTTTCTTCATAATCTACTCCCTCTTTCTGAGAGAAGCCACGAGCTACGAATCTTGCCTTGTATTTCTCTACACTGCCATTTGCAGCATGCTTGATTTTGTAGATCCATTTGGAAGTCACAACAGACTTCTCTTTAGGTCTTGGGACAACATCCCAAACATCATTCTTCATTATTGATTGGTATTCCTCAACCATGGCATCCTTCCATTCTTTCTTTTCCCCTACTTCTTCATAACTGGAAGGTTCTTTATTCATGATGTCACAGAGTAAAGCAACATAGCTGGTATGTGATCTGGTTCTCTTCTTTGCCCTGTGTTCTTCTTCTGGAATGCCAAATCTTTCTACATATTGAATGAGCTCTCTAGCCCATGCAGGTTTCCTCTTGTGAGAGTTATCCTCACAGGGTGGATCTACAGGTTCTTGAGGATCTTCAAACTCACGAACAACTTCTGGAACTGCTTAAGTCATGGTAGTGTCTTGAAATCTAGTTTCCTTAGGTTCTTCATAAACTTCGATAGGTGCCTTCCTTGATTTGATGAATGTTGAGTTTTCATCAAATGTTACATCCCTGCTGACATCAATCTTCTTGAACCCTGGAAAGTATATTCTGTAAGCCTTCGAGCTTTCACTGTAACCCACAAAGATACCCTTCTTTCCTGAAGGATCTAGTTTGGTCCTCTTTTCCTTTGGGACATGAGTGTATACTGGACAACCAAATATTCTGAGATGGCTGACTTCAGGTTTCTTACCAGAAAAGACCTCTTCTGGTGTCTTGTTGTCCAATATCTTGTGGGGTGTTCTGTTCTGCACATATACAGTTGTTCTAGCTGCTTCTTCCCATAGATGCATAGGTAGATCCTGGTCATGTAGCATTTCCCTTGCTGCTTCCATGATTGTTCTGTTCTTCCTTTCTGCAACTCCATTCTGTTGAGGATTATAAGGAGCAGTCAACTCCCTCTTAATCCCAGAATCACTGCAAAGCTTCTTGAAGTCACCTGAGGTGAATTCTCCACCATTGTCAGATCTGAATGTTTTGATCTTCTTGTCAGTTTGATTCTCCATCAAGGTTTTGAATTCCTTGAACTTATCAAGCACCTCATCTTTATTCTTCAAGAAGTATACCCAAGTCTTCCTGGATAAGTCATCAATAAATGAGACATAGTAAACATACCCACTCAGAGAACTGGATGACATAGGACCACATACATCTGAGTGGATGATTTCGAGGATATCTTTTTCCTTGCTTTCACTGCTTGGGAAAGCCTTCTTAATGTTCTTACCTTTTGCACATCCTTTGCAAACACCTTTATGTTTGGTCTTGATTTCAGGAAGACCCTCTACAGCCTTGCGTGCAATTGGAAGTGCCCTATAATGCATATGAGCAAGTCTTCTATGCCAAAGTTCACTTGGCTCCATGGATTCATGTACCATGGCATGTTCAGGTTGACCCTTCAATTTATACAAACCTCCCTCTTGCTCTCCAATCACTACTGCATCATCAATTGTTTTACCCTTTGGCCACATTAGGACTTGGCCATCTACAAATGCAACCCTCATGCCTTTTGCATCTAATGCATAGATGGAGAGAAGATTCTTCTTGAGCCCAGGTACATAAAGGACTTCTTTCATCTTCAAAGATTTTCCAGAATCTAGGTTATAGGAGGCTTCACCACTTCCTTTGATTGGGTATTGAAAATCATCCCCAAGTTTCACCTTATGAGGTGATTCATGTTCAGATAGGTTTACAAAAGATTACTTAAACCTAGTCATGTGTTTGGAAGCCCCACTGTCAATCAACCAATCATTACAACCATGGGAGATAGTACCTGTGAGAGAAGAGATTAGAACATACTCTTCTTCACTTGATGAGTCATCATCGCTATCATCACTTTCTGCCCTAGCCTTCTTCTTTGGAGGTTCATCATCCTCGACAGCATGAGCCTGCAACTTTCTTTTGCTTCCCTTCTTCTTCTTGCTGGAGTTGTTGTTATTATCCCTTTTGTTCTTGGGACAATCTGAGGCAAAGTGACCCTTCTCATTGCATGTGAAGCATCTTAGATCCTTCTTATTCTTTTGATAGGATCTCTTGTAGCGAGAGTGCTCCTTCTTGGGCTTGCTTCTTTTGGTGTGATCTGCGAGAGCTTGATATTCACCTCCCATCTTTTCCTCATGAGCTTCAAGTCTAGATTCTTCTTGAGAGTATTCCTCCCACAGTTTATTGAAAGAGATCAATTTCTTTCTTACACAAATTCCTTGAATAAAGGAGTCCCATGACCTAGGTAGGCCATTCAAAGTGGTCATAACAACTTCACCATTGTCCACTACTTCATCCACAGCTTCAAGTTGCTCCTTGATCTGAGAGACCTTGGAGAAGTAAGATTGAATGCTTTCTCAATTCAACATCTTGACCCCTTTCAATTGATTCCGCAGAGTCATCTTCTGATTGATGTTCTTCCCTTCAAATAGCTTGGTCAAAGAGTCAAACATCTCCTTGGGTGTCTTTAGAGAAGACACGTGGGGTATGAGATGGTCTTTGATAGAATCAGCAATGATTCTCTTTGCCTTGACCAAGTTCTTCTTATGCAATACCTTAGCCTCTTCATCCTCTGGGATAGGGATGTCTTGTTTTATATATGAGTCCAACTCATTCTCTTCCAGGATTAAGCCAATCCTATACTTCCAAGCTCGAAAGTTATCAGCCCCTTCAAGCTTATCCTCAAGCTTGGTGTGGTGAGACATCTTAAATAGTACTTCAAATGGAAATAGAAAAGATTTAGGTCTTACCACTTGAAATGCTGAAAACTGGATCTGGTCCCGGATTAGGGTTTGTCGAAAAACCCTAAAAATTCAAAATGTGAATTTCAACTTTTTGAAAGGATAGAAAGATGCGCCTTGATGAGCTGATCAGCCTGGTGTATTCATAATTTGAGATCAGCAAAGCTTTTCCCTTCAGATTTGTCTTTTTGTCCTCACGGGTTCCCTAGGGAGAGCCCTGAATTAGGGTTTGAGTTTCTCGGAGATCCACCCAGCCAAAAATCTCGATCCAAAGCTCTAAACTTCGATTTTTGCAAGGAGCTTCCAACTATGTCTTCAGATTCCAGAAATTCCTATTTTTGTGGAAACCCTAATTTTTAGGGCCAAATATGAAAATGCTCAAACTTGAATTCTTATTGGACAGATAGATTCTCCTTGATGGGTAGAGTCAATCTACTATACTTCTTTTCCAAAATATGTGGAGAGAAACCCAATAAACAAGAAACTCAAGTTTTCGTCACTGCACAATGTCTTCTTCTCAGGTTAGCTCTAATACCATGTTAAATTTTGAGCATTAATTCACAATACTCTAGGATCTTTACTGAGAGAATAACATGTACAGTATATCAATGCATAACAATCACAATAAGCATCACAAGAATCAAAAGCATGAGAGACAAGAGACACAGAGTTTCCGTGGGGAAAACCCTAAGGTGAAAAACCCCACAACTTCCTCAGAGATAGAGAGAGCAATGGCTCAACCAAAGTACAACCAAAATACACTGAGATAGTCTCCTAGTAGTAGATGATCCTCCTCCTCACTAGTGTGCCACTTTTTGAGTGAGAGAAATGTGACTTTCCAAGTGATCCAAATAGAGATCCCCCGATCTCTATTTATACTTAACCTGTTTTCCCAGTTACACTATGGGGCCGACTTGTCTATCTAGATACATCCACAATATAATATATATTTCAGGGCCGACCCCACACATGGTGGTCTAATAACCCATCGGCAAGTACACACACTTGCAACACTTGTCAATCCACATGACGACACTTCCTTATAGAGGAATAACACATCTCTAATAAGGGTACAATAAATATATATGAAATACATAGACGAAATACATTCCGAAGTTACATATATATCAACAAATATTATAGAATCCGAGCTTAGGCCTATCTTATCTAAGCATATCTCATGTGAACAATTCGGGTTTCTGGATGATAGGAAGATACTTGATGCTATCGGAGTGGCACATGAGACTTTCCACAGCATTAAGAAAAAAAGGTTGAAATCAATTATCCTTAAATTGGACCTTGCGAAGGCATACGATATGGTCGATTGGACTTTTCTCAAATTGGTCTCCCATGGGAAGTTTTCCGATGGATCATGGCTTGTGTCTCCTTCATAAATTTCGCAGTTTTGATTAATGGTTCTCCCTCTCGTTTCTTTTCGAGCTCAAGGGGACTGAGGCAAGGATGCCCACTATCGCCTCTCCTATTTATTTTAGTTATTGAAGGGATCAATAGACTATTAATAAAAGCTAGATCAGAAGGTACAGTTAAAGGGATAAAGTTTTCATCTTCCTCATGGGTGACTCATCTACTCTTTGTTGATGATGTGCTTCTCTTCGATGGTGAAAATGTGGAAGAATGGCATATGATGCAAAACATTCTTACACTCTTCTGCAAAGTTTCTAGAATGCATATCAATAAGGAGAAATCATATTTTTTAGAACATGATATATTGAAGGAGGTCAAAATTGAGATTGGTCAATTTTTTCCCTTTAAGTTCGGTGCTCACTAAATATCCAGGGTTCTATATTAAACCAAACAATTATCTCATAAAATATTGGTAGTGCTCCTTGCAAAATTTGATTAGAGGATAAATGTTTGGTGCTGGCGGTGGATGTCCCTGGGTGGAAAAATTACTTTAGCCAAATCGGTCCTTTAGAATTTGGTTGTCTATTAGATCTCATTATACAAAATTCCCAAATCCATTCTCAATGGGATTCGCAGACGTGTTTTCAACTTTATTTGGTCTGGAGGTCGTCTCAAGAAGAAATTCCATCTGATTAACTGGTTACAACTAGCAAAACCGAAGCATTTGGGTGGATGGGATCTCAAAAATATTTATCTATTTGCCAAAGCTTTAGCAGCCAAAAGTCTATGGTGGACACTTTCCTTAGATTGTCTATGAAGCCGAATCATCAAGGAAAAATATTTTAGGAACATTTATGTGGAGCAGGGGTTTCGACTGGGCAGTTTTTGTCCAAAGGGGGCGTCTAGCATCTGGTGCGGTCTCACTAGGTCTGCGTCAGTGATTGTCAATTGGATTACTTGGCTTCCTGGTGATGTGTTAGGAACCTATGTCAACCCTTCTCTTTACTATGTTAGTATATTGTTGTTGGACGCATATGCTTTGTAAGTCATCCCGTAGTATTTGTTGATCCGTAGTTTATATTAGCCCATAGTATTGGACGCATATGCTTTGTAAGTCATCCCGTAGTATTATATGTCCCATGGTTTTGACTCATAGTATTGGGCATAGACTTAGTATATAAGTGTGTGTTGAGGTCATTGAAGGCACCGTGAAGTTAATTGTATTGAGCTTGCTCAAAGGAGGTTGCCCCCTCGAAGTGGCCCGTGATCAATATAAAAGCGATTATGTTCTATTATTTCTGATATCTTGTGTATTTGCATTAATTAATTATTGCAGGTACATCACATCTGGTATCAGAGCACTTTCCTTGGCACAAGTGGGAATTTTTTTTTTTTTTTTTGGGCGGCGACTTTCAGATCAATTTTTGAAACTTTCTGCACAAAATTAGAAGAAACGGATTGCATATCTGAATTCCTCTTTCAAAAATACGCAGTTTCAAAAAAAAATCATCTCATTTGGAGTTCTAAAAGTGGAGATATTGTGGATTTAAAATCAGTAATTTTTCAGAATTTCGGTGACGGCCGCGGAAATTGCGGCGAGAAAATCTTTTGACCGAGTGCCCAGATTTCTATTCCGCTTTCATGGGAAGAAGCAAAGTGGTTGTTCCAGTTCCGGAAACATGCTATAATAGTGATTCTGAGCAATATAGATCCGGTTTTTGAACATTGGGTGGAATTTCTGCCCAAATTTTTTCTGTTGCAGGTTCGGATTTGGGAATAATCCCTATCCGCTTAACTGTGGGAAGTACTTGGGCATAAGCCATAAAACTCATTGTGAGGAGTACCACAGGAACCCCAAAGTAACTGGCCCATTGAGAGGACCTGCCCACGAAAAGGGCAACGACCCCTACCTGATTGACTAGTTCCCACCCGTGAGGTAAACCAAGAGCTGTCGTTTGTGGCAAAGCGGTTATCAGTTTTACCTGAGCCGTGGAGTGAGGGGTACTGCCCCAATACGCAAGCCGTCAGACAGCATTGGTGGCCGAGTGAAACCCCTGAACTGTTAGGAAGCCGCACATACCTGGGGTCCATATCTACTTTCAGCTGAACTATTGTCGATCACTACTGCGCCGTTTCAGATCCATTTTGCAAGCCGTTCCAGATCCAGCCGTTCGGTGTTGTTCCAGATTCCTTCCGAGCCGTAGCCGCTCCAGTCTGTATAAAAAAAAAAAAAAAAAACCGCTCCAGTCTGCATATTTCATTCCTGAGGACCCTATCCTCAATTCCCCTTCCTACAACCCGAAATCTCACATTTGTCTATTTTTAGGGTTTGCCATAACTTCCTCAGATTTCACCCAATCACCTTCGAATTTTATTACAGAGTTCCTTTCTGAATTCTGCTTCTTTGTTCCCCTCTACCAAATTTTCCCATTCTTTCACCCCGCTTCCAAAATCCTCATTTTTGCTTCCCTGTCTATCCAACAGTGTCCAAAACCTAGTCAAACCCCAATTACCCTTCTAATTTTTTCCCAAATCCAAATTTTCCCTTACTGAAGTAGTTCTTGTTTTTGTTTTCCTACCCAGTCAACCAAAAAAAAAAAAAAAATCCTGGTTATGGTTGTCACCCGTGTAGGAGCAACAACCATGGAGGAAGCACTTGCACCCATCCAAGCCAAACTCCAGGATCTTGATGAAAACTTTCTCAGCCTCCATCTTCAGCATTCAGCCATGAACAATACTAGACAACCATAATCTTTTGCAGCCACTGGGTTCTCTTCTTCTAGCAATTTTTGTGGGCCGAACCTTGATTTTCCTCGCTTCAATGGTACTGATCCGACTGGATGGATATACCGGGCAGAACAATATTTAAGTCTGCATAATACTTTTGATGTTCAGAAAGTTCCACTTGCATCCTTTCATTTGGAACAGGAAGCCCTTCAATGGTACCATTGGTACATCAAAGCTCATCCCGAGCCAAACTGGACAGATTTTTGCCACCTCATTTTGCCGCGATTTGGTCCTAGTGCTTTTGACAACTTCACAGGAGCACTCACTAAACTTCACCAAACTGGCACAGTGAGAGAGTATCAGACGGAATTTGAGAAACTAGCCAATCACACAGAAGGATTGTCTGATGAATTCTACAGGAGTTGTTTTATCAGTGGTCTCAAGGATGAAATCCGCTCAGAGGTCAAAATGTCTTGCCCCAACACAATGATGGAAGTCCTAGGGTTGGCTAAGCTGGCCGAGGACAAGATCGCAGCTCAACAATGCTCCAAACCCACCTTTGTTCCCTTCAGAAATATGGGTTCCCAACGACCTTCCATCACGCCTGCTCCTCAACCAACTCCTATCAAGCATTTGTCTGAAATAGAAATGCAGGCACGTCGAGAAAAAGGGCTTTGCTATAATTGTGATGAGAAATTCACTCGGGGACATAGATGTGTTCAACAAAAGCTCTATCTCTTGGATGTGGATTCTCTGTCTGCCTTAGAACTTGGTGAAGAAGCTACAGATACAGTAGATGATCAGGTCGACATTCAACACCTGCCTGTTGACACCCCATCTCAGGACGACCCACCCGAGATCTCTCTCCATGCTGTAACCGGAGTCACCACCCCACAAACAATGCGAGTCAGGGGATACTTCAAGAAGCTCCCTCTTACCATCCTCATTGATTCTGGTAGCACTCATAACTTCATTGACCCTCGGGTTGCCAAACAGGCTGATTGTTTTGTCCATCCTTGCTCCAACTTTGAAGTCATGGTTGCCAATGGGGGTACCTTACCTTGCAAGGGGAAGTGTCACAATGTAACTTCTCTTGGTCGGGACTAAAAATGACAATTCAACAGATGGTGGCTGACGATGATACTTTCCAAGTCAACAAGGGGGAAACGACACTCCTTTCGGGATTGCTCAAACCCGTGGCCATCCCTACACAGCTTTGGCCAACTATTTCTATGGATTTCCTAGCAGCGCTCTAGTGGTACAATACCACATCTCAAAGGACACCATATGAAGCAGGCTATGGAAAAACACCGCATGTTCTTCTTCCATACACCCTTAGCAGCTCTCCAGTTCAGGAAATTGACTCGGTTCTTCGACACCACGATCAGATTCTTCTCATTCTGCAAGACAATCTTCACATGGCCAGAATTCGCCTGAAACAACAAGCCGATCAACACCGTTCTGAGCGCATTTTCCACGCAGCTGACAGGGTTCTTCTTCATCTACAGCCTTCCAAGCAATCCTCCTTGACACTCCAAAGGCATCAGTGGCCCGAAATGCAAACCGAGGATGCTACCGGGGAACCACTCCTTCAGATTCTGCAGCAATTTCTCCAACCAAAGCTTTGAGGACAAAGCTTTTTCTAAGGGAGAGGGGATGTTAGGAACCTATGTCAACCCTTCTCTTTACTATGTTAGTATATTGTTGTTGGACGCATATGCTTTGTAAGTCATCCCGTAGTATTTGTTGATCCGTAGTTTATATTAGCCCATAGTATTGACCCATAGTATTGGACGCATATGCTTTGTAAGTCGTCTCGTATTATTATATGTCCCATGGTTTTGACTCATAGTATTGGGCATAGACTTAGTATATAAGTGTGTGTTGAGGTCATTGAAGGCACCGTGAAGTTAATTGTATTGAGCTTGCTCAAAGGAGGTTGCCCCCTCGAAGTGGCCCGTGATCAATATAAAAGCGATTATGTTCTATTATTTCTGATATCTCGTGTATTTGCATTAATTAATTATTGCAGGTTCATCACATGATGGGAGACATATTAGACTCGACTCAAATCCTTTCGTCAGGGGCCTTGTGGAATATAAGTTACCTTGGGATCTCCTTCATTTTATGAAATCAAAGGGATACCACACTCTTAACCAAATAACAGTTGGATCACAAGAGTGGATAAATTATGTACAAATCTGTCTATATGGATCTATGAGTCATACTTGGGACGATTATATTATGGACATGAGAAGAAATCATGTCATTTTAACAAAGAAACAAGATGCTTTACTTTGGTCCTGGAATGTAAATTCGGGTTAGGTCACAGCCAAAGAGGCATACAATTCACTCTTTTCAGGGGAATTGTCCTCTCCAAATTGGTGGCATGTGGCCGCTTGGCATTGACAGACTCCTTTAAAGATCATTGTTTTCATATAGCCATCGTTAGAGAATAATATTTTCACTTGGGACAATTTCCCGCGGAGGGTAGGTATTAGCCCCAATAGGTGCCCTTTGGGTTGTTTGGAAGCGGAATCTGTGGAACACCTATTTATGAGCTTCCCTTTTGCACATGAGGTTTGGCATATCACTAGCTCCTCGTTGTCACCTTGGGATATATGGCAGAAAGGTTCTTTTCCAATACATTAAACCTTTGGTGTACTAGTGAGGATAAATGGTAGTATCTCCCATGCTTCATGGCTTGGGAAATTTGGTTATGTAGGAATCGACTCGTATTCGAGGATAAGAAGCCATATGTTGGACTTGTGAGTAGTAAAGTATTGGCCTCCTGCTTGGAATTTTATAATAAAAAAGCGAAAACACCAAAGGTGAAGCTGTCTATTACAGGTGGCCCTATTTTCATTGCTTCAAGTTTTCAGGCTTTCTTTGATGTTGTATCTCATTGCTCGACCAGTCGTAGTGGGGCTGGGGCTATTATATGGACTTGTCCATCTTTTTGTTTCGGAGTTTGGTTAAAGTGCGGTCTTGGAACAAATTCGAGGAGAGAATTATTGGCAATGTGGATTCTTTTATACTTTTCCATTTCCAGGAATATCGAGGAAATTCAGATAGTTGGGGACTCGAAAGTGATAATTGACGGGGCATTGCAAAAGGAGGCTATTTCAATAAAGATTTTGGGCAATTGGATGGATGAGATCCGTTCTCTTCTCAGACATTTTCACCGGATATCTTTCCAACATATCCGAAGGGAATATAACTTAGAAGTGGATGGTCTCTCGAAGCTAGCTCTCAGTGCAGAGGAGGGCTTACTCTTTTGGGAATATTGGGAAGATGATCAACTAATCAACCATGGCTCTAATCAGATTTTTTGAGTTTATATCTTTATTTTTTGATATGGCTATTGTATATTTACCATTTTTTGGTGGCTAATATTCCTCATCTTTTGCAAGCACTTGATGGTTACTTTCTGGATTTTCAACATCTTGTTGGAGGTCTACGGCAGATCTTTATCCTTTATTTAGCGGCATATACTTTTGGTGTTGTTTACTTGGCTTGTTCTACCAACATATATACTCCTCTTTGTTTTTCTTGTGGCTTTCTTCGGCCTCATTTTGGTATCTCCATTTTGTACTCTGTATTGTATTTGCTTATTTGCAGACTTCAGCATTTTGATTGTCATGGCCGGCTCTTGTCCTCTTTGGACTTCGCTTATCCGCTGGTTTCTCTTAGGCCTGCTTGGGGCGGTCTGGTTCTTGGTGTCCTTGTATGGGATGGTACTTTTTTGGAGGTTATGTCTTGAGAGCTTTTTCTTGTGTTTTAGCACCTGTAGTGATTCTTGACTTCTCTGTGATTTGTCCTCTGTCATGTCACTTTATATACTATTTTTAATATAATAGTATGGATACTATTTTGTTTTTGAAAAAAAAATTGGAGTTGTACTCTCCATGGAATGAATAAAAAGATATGCTATAAATCTATATAAAAAGTAAACTGAAAGACATTCAATAAATCTATATAAAAAGTAAATTGAATGGTAATCAAAACACAATCTTCGCTGGACGGGTTATAGATGCTCGTGGTCTTGGAACACACAGCCTGGTGCGGTCACTGCAAAATTAGCGTATGAATCTATCTACGTTGTCTCTTGGGGGGACCAATGTTGGTGGCACTCTCGTTTATGGAAGTGGCCGATTCCTCCCAAAATGCATTTTTTTTTGTGGCTCGTGTTGGAAAACAGAATACTGACGTGGGATAACCTGCTACATCGTGGCTTCATTGGGCTGAGTATTTGTCCTCTCTGTTGGAATGCGACCGAAACTTGTGCTCACCTGTTCATATCTTGCCCATTCTCTCAACAGTTATGGTCGACTGTATATCTCCTCCTCCCGGCTCTGTGTTTGTGGACTGGCGACTCCATTCTGTCATGTTTCTAGAATTGGGTTTGTGATAATCCCACACACATTTCTATTGTGGCCTCCATTACATGGGAGATCTGGCTTGCTAGAAATTCTAGCATTTTCAACGGCAAGGTCCCCTCCCCATTATGGATTGCGAGGAAAGTTTATGCATTCCACCTGGATAAAAAGGATACTTCCTCGGGTGCACCTACTGTTTTTTTGAAACGACCCTCCCCTCCAATACAATATTTCATGGCTTTTTTTGATGGGGCTTCTCAGCGGGGGGGTTCCTCCTACGGAGCTGGTGTGATTATTTTTATTGATCATTTGCAATTCTTTAAAGTATGGATGAATGGGGGGATTGGCTCCAATACACGTGGTGAACTTTTGGCACTGTGGGTGGCCTTGTATTTTGCAACAAGAAAAGGCATCATGCTCTGGTCTTTGTATGGCGACTCCCGATCGGTTATTGATTGGGCTTCTGGTCGGGGAGGCCTCCTCTCACTGGCCCTTTCGCCATGGATGGATATGGTCTGCTTAATGCTTCAGGACGTCCCTCATCTCATCATCGAGCATATCTCTCGGGAACACAATGAACACGTTGATTTTCTGTCCAAGTTGGCTCTTTTGGCGGTGGATGGTTGTATCTATTTTGAATTTTGGTCTCACTCCATGCTCCAATCTAGCGGCAGCCTCCTTCTTCTAGTATCCTCTTGCTGGTGAAGGGGCGATGGATCTTTGGAGCTTCATATTTTTTGGTTTTTTGGCAGCGGTACCTTTTTTGGTTTTTACTCTCTTCCACTTCTATGGACTTTCTTTTTACTTTATTTTGTCCCGCCTTTATGGACTGGGACTTTGGTACCTTGGTTGGTATGGCTTTTGGTGACTTTGGTTTTTATTTCTATCGATGAATCTCATGGTGCCACCTCGATATTACTTGGGGAGGTGTTGTTGCCTTGGATTGGCTCCTGGCGGATGTATTGGATCACTTTCCTCATCGAAAGATTATGTATTTGACAATCTATTATATATTTCTATTGAATATATAGCTATTTTTCGTTTTGAAAAAATAGATGCTCGTGGTTCAAAAAGTATTTTAAAATCAAATTTTAAATTTAAGAACGGTATATACTTGGCATGGTTAATTTTGAAGGTCTCGTAAAACATTTATGAAGGGAAAGTACGGCCAAAGATTAGCTTCATGCGTGAATTAAACATCACATAATTCATGTTTAAAGAAAAAAAAATCACCAAATTCTATTCAAGCCTATCTCTTTCTTTATGTGTAGTATCAAATTATCAATAAAAGTGATATTGTCGAGCACATGCAAACTGTATATGCTTTGCAAGTTGGGGATCAAATTTGAAGGGTGGGGTCCCATTTCACTTTGAAGGGCTATGAGATATTGAACCCTTCAATGCTGACATGTAAAAATAAGTCATTCTTTTCATTTGAAAATGTATTAGTACATCAAAATTTCATTGTTTACTTACGTAGTAAAGTTGAGAGGCTTTATTTTTTGCCTCTTAAAATTTTAACCAATATAATAATAAGTTAACTTGCTAACCCCATTCCAATCCAACTTTCATCTTTACAGCCAAAATTAATACTATTTTACTTTTTCATGATCTCCCTGAACATGAGAATTTATTAGTGAAACATAACTTAGGAGACACATAGAAAATCCACACCTGTTTTCCGTAGGGATGCAACCGTGGTCAGTGCCAGCTGCCCGGGGAAGTGCTCGGTTTCAGAGTGAAAACAATGCTCTTCCTTGTCCCCTCCATTTCAGGAAAGTTAAAGGGAGGCTAAATTCTCAAGAGATTCGATCGAGCGAGAATGGAAAATAGGGCAAGGCAAGGAGCACATGGAATCATATGCATGTACACAAAACATATGAAGAAAGAAGCAACTGTTGTTGTTGCTATGGTTGGGAATCGATAAATTCTGTTTTGAACAACATCTAATGGAGATTTGTGACAAACCCACTCTTGGGTCTAGGCTTCAAATTTGAATCCTTCAAGGACCATTTGAAGTTACAAATTTTCAATCAAATAATAATATTGTGTTTGAACTTTGAAGTTACAAAATTTTTAAATAATTGATGGGATCATGAATGGATAAAATGATGTACATACCTGTAAATTCATAGGATATCAACAATCCAGTTAGCCTTGAAGTTGAGCTCCTCAAAGAAAACAAATTTCTTTATATATGTTTATGGCAGGCCGACATTGGTAGCTTAGCTTTGCAAACTCTCCTGGAGGACTAGAGGAGATAGGGTAGGTGGAACTTGGAATTAGTAGCTCGACCACGATGAAGCAGGGGTATAAGCAAAAGCTTGTTTGTATTCCTATAATATTATATATTGATGGTCGGAGCCATGGAAGCATGGAATTCAAACATTGACTTGATACAACAAATTAAGAAAACACAAGGTGGGACTCGAGAGCCGTAGGATTGACTTGATACAACAAAGAAAACACAGGGTGTGAGGTTGGGGGCCGTAGACGGTAGGATTAACTTGATAAAACAAAGAAAACAAAGGGTTGTGGGCAGGGGCCACGGGCGGGAGCGACAACCTACAACATTACAAGAAGTTTCTGGATTGTGGAGTTTGTCCGAAATGCCAAATTTGGGGCACATTAACATAATATATTATACATTGAATACTAAATTAACTCACGAAGTCAAAAGTCACAAATTGGTATGTGATAACTGGTAACTTGGTAAGCCCGCTGCCAGCAACACGTATGAGCCACCAACCATATTTAATAAAGTTGTTGTTTCCATTAAATGTGTTAAACACGTAAGCGCTCGCCGCTAACACGCGAACTTAGAAGCGTTCAAGACATGGGCTACACAGTGTAAGCCCATCCATGTAAATTGGTCAATGATATTATTAGAGGCCCAATGGCCCATGATCCATCGATGACCACACATGTGGATATTGGAGAGTAACCAAGTACCAAGTCCCACTCCCAAGTCACCTAGCTAGTAGCCACATTCCCAATTTCCCACTGAAAACTGTCGACGAGTGAAATTTGAAGCTGCCCTTCTGTTGCAATTTTAAACAATAGTGGTTAATTTAATTATTGAAAGGCTTACCATGAAATTAAATTTTTTTTGTATAGTAAAATTTGAGGTGGCCTTCTATGACGTGTAAAATGGCCTTTTAAAGGGCTGAAGGCTTCAAATTTGAATCCTATTGCAACTTGAATTCCGCCAGCGTCCATTCAGAAGACAAGACACCACAACTACGCCGAGCCAAGCTTATTTCTTTGTCATAATGTGGACAGGGATCACGGGCTAAAAAGTCTTCTTGAATGGACACCAGCGTCCATTCAGAAGACAAGACACCACAACTACGCCGAGCCAAGCTTATCTCTTTGTCATAATGTGGACACGGATCACGGGCTAAAAAGTCTTCTTGAATGGACACCACTAACGGACAAGATGCTGAACCAGCTGTGCCGAAAAAATGAATTGACTGGAAACCGATCACGAGCTAAGAAAGTTAGATGTATTATTGAATGCACTCCACTGACGGACAAGATGCTGAACCAGCTGTACTGAAAAAAACTGCGCCGCGCCAAGCCTGTCCTTTTTACATGTGGGGATCAATACACATGATATTGTGGGTCTGCTTTTCGACTAAATTTATCCACCAACCATTCAGAAGACAAGGTTCTCACACCGGAAGAGATGTACCCATCGAACGAAAAAGTATAATGAATGGACACCGATCACGGGCTAAAACATATTATTGAAGGGACACCACTGACTCATAAGATGCTAAACCAGCTGTACTGAAAAAATGAATTGACTGGACACCACTACCGGACGAAAAAATGAATTGAATGGACACCACTGAATTGAATGGGCAGCACTGCTCTTGGGACTAAATGGAAGGGGCCCTCCCTGAATAGAATAGGCAACACTAGCGCTGAAGGCCTTCTATGACGTGTAAAATGGCCTTTGAAGGGCTGAAGGCTTCAAATTTGAATCCTATTGCAACTTGAATTCCGCCAGCGTCCATTCAGAAGACAAGACACCACAACTACGCCGAGCCAAGCTTATTTCTTTGTCATAATGTGGACAGGGATCACGGGCTAAAAAGTCTTCTTGAATGGACACCAGCGTCCATTCAGAAGACAAGACACCACAACGACGCCGAGCCAAGCTTATCTCTTTGTCATAATGTGGACACGGATCACGGGCTAAAAAGTCTTCTTGAATGGACACCACTGACGGACAAGATGCTGAACCAGCTGTGCCGAAAAAATGAATTGACTGGAAACCGATCACCGGCTAAGAAAGTTAGATGTATTATTGAATGCACTCCACTGACGGACAAGATGCTGAACCAGCTGTACTGAAAAAACTGCGCCGCGCCAAGCCTGTCCTTTTTACATGTGGGGATCAATACACATGATATTGTCGGTCTGCTTTTCGACTAAATTTATCCACCAACCATTCAGAAGACAAGGTTCTCACACCGGAAGAGATGTACCCACCGAACGAAAAAGTATAATGAATGGACACCGATCACGGGCTAAAAAGTAGTATTGAAGGGACACCACTGACTCATAAGATGCGGCAAGCAATAAGCACCCCGCAGCAGACTGATTAATGCTGCTGCGGGGCTCTGACATAGCCTTAATGCTCCGTAACTCCGTGTGTATGATATTTCACGGTGAGAAATTTCCGGTGATTATCTGTTGGGGCAGTCGTCCATGCCATTGGCGATTGCCATGGGCCATGGCCATGCTCATGATCACAATCCCATGAAACTCCATCCGAATGGGCCCAACAAATGCTATGCGGTCAGCATTAATGACATGCTTATTTCAAATTTGAAATTGAAAACCCGCCCAGTTATTTCAAATTTGAAATTGAAAACCCCGCCCAGCCCAGATTGGGATATTGAATTTGTGAACCCGCCATGGTCGAATTTGGGGGTATTGTTCAGTCCTGTAATGGCTGCCTATTCCACCACGGCAAAAACCCGAGCGGGCCTCGGATTTCTTCTGAAAATATTGGCCAAAGGAGAAGCCGGCATGATAGGATTAAGCCATGCTCAAAAAGGACGCACGACAGTGGCTTCTGTTTAGTCACGGTGACCCAAAACTCGATTGAAGATACTGATTCATGTCGGTTGATCAATAGAGGAGTTTCAGCTATATAGCCATACCTCTTCACTGCATGTTGTTTTCAAATAAGTTGCACTCCATCCTCACTCAAAGACGGTACGAGTCTCTATTCCAAAAGAAGAGCTTTTTTAAGCGGGCACAAAATCGCTCGGCTAATTCTTTTAAAACTTAGGCACACACTTTCACACAAATTTTCATATTCGATTTCTGAATTTTTAATATCCAAACTTGAAAGCATTTAAGAACCCCTTACCAGCTGTAAAATCTGTTCCATAGGAGGGATAGGGTAATTCTATTTTTACGAAGCCTGGTTAAAGAGGGATAGGGTAATTCTATTTTTACGAAGCCTGGTTAAAGTTTCTGAAGCATAAACATAATATGATTTAGCCACTCTTATTCCGGACTAGAACCAGATTTTCCATCCAATAGATATGGCGTACAGGAAAGAGAATCTTTGCATCCAGTAGCTTATTTAACTCCTCTAGTGTTGACTGGCTTCTGTTTAGTGTTGATTGTCCATAGAGTGTAGACAATAGCTTGTAATATGCGAGGAGATGCCTTGTGCGGTGTGCAAGTATATTGCTGATGCTGTGCAGTGCAAACTGGAAACGCGGTTCTATGGTATTTTCTCAAGCCATTTTTTCGCATATGCATTTGAGTATTTTATACTTGGGAGTTTATAACTTAAGCATGCTGTAATGAATGTGAATTTGACAATGTGGAATGGTAATGAACAGTCTCTAATTGATGGGCGCTACGAATACTGTGGTGAGAGGCATTACTTCCATCAACAGCAAGCAGTTCCATGTATCCAACACCAAGCAGTTCCATGTATCCATTGCTGCATCTAACAACGTCCTGGCAGAGGGATTGACTATCCGTGCTCCAGCGGACAACCACAACACCGATGGAATTCACATATCTTCTTCTTCCAATGTCAGTCTTTGAAATATCAACATAGGAACGGCTGGATCATATTTCCCATTAGCGTTTTAAAATATATTGTTGGAGGAAGGGGAACTATTTTGTTAAAGATAAATCTTTAACTTTGGCTGTGCAGGAGATGACTGTATTGGTTTTTTTTGGAAGGAACTTCCGCTATTGCCATTAAACAAGTTACCTGCGTACCAGGCCGTGGAATCAGGTGAAATAGTTTGATAAAATTTCAGTAGGACTGATAATATGAGCATTCAATGCAATGCAGTGACAACCGATTTGGGTTATTATTATGCAGTGTGGGGATTCTTGGGAGATATCCTACTCGTAATGGAGTCAGCAACGTCACTGTAAATGGAGTTTCTTTCTCAGGCACTGAAAATTGAGTTAGAGTCAAAACATGGCAAGGAGGAAAGGGCTTCGCCAAGGGCTTAACATTTGAGAACCGACGGATGAACAACGTGGGGAATACAATCCTCATTGACAAATTCTAGTTCCCAGGTTGTACTGCTAAAGTGCTCATCATTCTACAGCTATCTGAACGTCTTCCTTTATCGCATTTTAGTGCACTTTTCTTTAATGAGAAATATTTTTGACACATAGGACACTTGAAGCATCATATGACCACTGAAGTTTTGTAGCTTATTTTAAAGTTCTGTAACATACTTTGTTGTTAAGATTGGCTTTTGTAACTTACTTTGTTGTTAATATTGACTTTGCCCGTGCACTAGTCTAATATGAATGTACATATTAGTAATATGATATGCAAAAACATCATAATTGGAACCTTAGCAACTAAGGAGGCTATTAATTTGGCCTGTAATGCAAGCTTTCCATGCTAAGATATCGAATTGGAAAATGTGACTTTGAGTTATGGAAATAATGAAGTTTAATCTCTTTCCCAAATCCTCTTTGATTTGTTAAGAGTGAATACTTCCTCTATTGACTTTAATATGTTTGGATTTTAGTTCTGTCAAATTCCCTACGGTTTGATTTGAAAAAGGGCGGATGCTTCCTCTACCAACTTTAATATGTTGGATTTGTATTATTTATCTTTTTATTTGAATTTGAGTTATGAAAACAATAAAGTTCAATCTTAAAGTTAATTTTTGCAAACATTTTTTGGGTTTGTAAAAGTGAATGCATTCTCCTAAATGGCAACACATTAAAAAAGTTCGCATTAACATTGTAAAAATAGTTCTACTAAAAAATTAGAATAAAAACTCTCTCAAAAAAATAATTTTTGCAAACATTTTTTGAGTTTGTAAAAGTGAATGCATTCTTCTATATGGCAACACATTAACAAAAGTTAGCATTAACACAAGAAACAACAATAAAATAAGAAAGTAGAAAACTGTTGAAAGTATCAATTGTTAAAGAAATAAATAAGAAAGAAAAACTAATTAATAAATTATTTAAACAAAGATTTTTTAGTAAAATAATATAAAGGCTATAACTTACAATTATTGATCCAAAAGTAAAACAAAAAAACTAAAATGAACTAAATAACCTATAATTATTGACTCAAAAGGAAAAATAAATGAAATAAAAATGCTAAGGAAAATAGAACACTCCAAAAATGGGATCAAGGTGAAACGAGAAGATCCTAGTCAATGGTAATAATTCAAAGATTAGGTAGATCTTTATATTGATATTGGGACTACTTAAAACAGATGTTGTAGACATCTTTTTTGGTTTGGTTTTTGGATTTTCAGTTAATACACCATATACATTAACTAATTCTATATATACTATAGTAAAAAATCTTATGCATTTGACCAAACTTTTTGTTCCATTTCAAAAGTTAAAAATTAAAATTATAAGATAGATGATATAACTAAAAATAGAAAAAGAGATAAGGATAAATTAACATAAAAATTTCACCAACTAAAATAAGAGTGCGAAATAAAATAATAGTGTGTAGGAAAATGTTCAAAGGTTATAAAGAACAATACCCTAAAAAAATAAGGAAGAAAAAAACTAATTAAATAAATTAGTTAAATAAAATGATGTTTTATTAAAGTGATATGTTGGAATGACCTATAATTACGAGTTCAAAAAGCGTAAATAAATAAAATAAAATGAAATAAATGCCAAAAAAAAATTAGAATGATACAATAAGGGGATGAAGTTGAAAGAAAAGGATGCTCACCAATGGTATTAATTATTGCAGCAACTACTTTGTAATAATATTGAGCATAACTTTACAATTATCAATAAAAATGTACTTTTTATATATGAAATTCCAAAAAAATAGTCTTACATTATTAAGGGTAGTACAGCTTAAAAACAAATGTTTCTCATTCTCAATTTAGTGCGAATTTGAGATATGGAAATAATGAAGTTCAATATTCATGGAAAAATGCCAAAGAGTTTAAAGTTAATTCTATCAAGTTCCCTTTTACTTTGTTAAAGGGGGAATGCTTCCTCTAAATGCCCAACTCTAATATGTTTATGCTACTCTTCCTTTAATTCTCTCCTACTCCTATTGATTGGCTTAAGCTACTTTCATCACTTGCCACTAACAAAAACATTCCTTGACATGGTAGTACACCTTGTTTCCTTTATTTGCTAAATTATAAATAAAAAATGTACTTGTAGGAGCAAGGAAAGCCAACGCAACTTATGGAATTTAAATGCCATGATCCAATCAATCACCAATAGTGATAATTTTTACTATCTCCCTAGTCCTCTCCTTGGACCAATAAGGTATATCACACCAATAAAACATATTATACTAAATTAAGAATTTATAAAAAAATATAAGAAAAATTATCATTAACCTCCACTCTATCACAAATTTTACAAAATAAAGCATCCCAAATCTGTTTTGGGTTAGATATATGAGATGATGGGCGGAACTGAAACTTTCCCATTGCTGAAAAACTCATCATCCTCACCAACGATTCCTTTTTTTCAACCAAAAAAACAATTACTTACTATTCTGTTGGAATCAAAGATAACTTATGTCAATACATATCAACTATGAACTGTTATACAAATCCCAAAAAGACTCTTACAGAGACGACAAAGACTACCCTTCTACATAATTTGCATCATGACGAACATTACAAAATTAGTATAGAATTCCAAATTCAACAACCTCATGAATGGTTCCAACCCTTTTGGGATTGTGAATAATAATTATTTGTAATATCTTGGAATGCCAACCCCTTATATTCGGCCAAGTATTTTTGTAAACATTGGAACCTATGTTTGAAGGTACTATGTACTTGGTATATTATTATAATTTGTTGAAAAATCCGCTTGGGTTATGTGGGCTAATCGATGAACAAGAGGTCTTAGTTTCTCTATAGGGAAGAACTATGATAAACAAAGAAGATTAAGAAGACTTTAATAGAAAATCAATTAAACTGAAATCTAAACAAAACAGAATAAGGAAAAATATAGAGAAAAAAAATAAGAATATGAAAAGACACTTCTGGAATATGCAATATAAAACAACAAGAAAATCCATGTTTTAGCACCACTTACATTTTGTGGTGTTAATGTGGTAGTATACAATGTGGGTCAGGAGTGTAATAAAATGTTTAATTGTTGTATAACTCCATCTAAAATCACTAAACAAAGACACCATAGTTTTTTGAGCCCGCTCAATAAAAAAAGACAATGTGGTCAAGCATTGCATTCAAGAAAAGATGCAACAAAATTTCAAAGGGTCGGACGAGCTCGCACAAAAAAGAAAAGCATGGATGAACAAATGAAGATTTCTTCTCAAAAACAAAGAAATGTCTATCATAAATCAGATATAGTGCAACATTATATTCCATACAATAGAGGTATTTCAATATGATACTGAATTTTGTTTAATTTGAAATAAGGTATATTATTCAACCCAATGCCATAATCTAATTATTTTGGTGATTATTGTTACAGTTGAGGAATCCACTTCTCAATCTATTCCAAGTTGTCGACTTCGATTATTTCATGATAGTGCTATCGATGATACCTCATTGTTTCCTAATCATTCAATAGCAGAAATAGAAGGGAATGATACATTCAACCCACCACAACATAATAACAAGACTTGTATAGGTATTGTTATGAATTTCAATCACATTTTTTTAAATGATCGTATGGTCATGGTGAGAAGACTTTCTTGGTTGTTTTTATAGGAAAGGTGTCTATTGGTCAAGAAATTTCACATCATCATGGCCAATCAAATTATGCTAAAACACACTTCGAATGTGTTGGACTGTTGCATACAAAAAATAAAACCATAAATGAGCAAATGGAGATTTCTTGTAGACAACAAGGAGATGTGGAACATAGGTCAGATTCAGTGCAACATTGGCATTAGAGAAATTTTGAGGTCAAAAAAGGGCCTCAAAACAAAGAAAATGTACTATAAAATACAACCAATCACATTCTAGTAGATGACATCATCCCCCTTGGTGAGGTGGCATTGCATGAGTTAAGAATGCTTATTTGTCAAATTTTCTATGGTGGATGAAAACACATAGTTAACCAAG
This sequence comes from Larix kaempferi, assembly GCA_027924585.1. Classification (NCBI taxonomy): domain Eukaryota; kingdom Viridiplantae; phylum Streptophyta; class Pinopsida; order Pinales; family Pinaceae; genus Larix; species Larix kaempferi. The sequence continues at coordinate 962,908 of BSBM01000646.1, forward strand.
GTAGTGGTGTAAGTACTTTTAAGTCATAAAGTAAAGTACTCATAATGATAGTCTTTTCATAAAATAATATTATTGTCATTTTCAAGTAAAGTACTCATAATGAATGTATTTTCACACTTTCACATAAAATAATATTATTGTCATTTTCAAGTGAAGTACTCTTAATTCATAAAGAAAGTCCTTTCACATTTTTTTATAAAATAATATATTATCATTTTTATGTTTTAAATTTTAAATTATATATTCACTCCATTCTATTTAATAACATAATGTCAAACTAATAAAGAATAATAATAGATTTAATAAATAATAATAATAATAATAATAATGCAATGTGGATTATAATAATATTATTGACATTTTACATGTAAATAAATTCTCAATTAAATTACATTATTAAATTCATGAGAAAATTACTAAATATAAAAAGTCAACATAAAATTTTAAAAAAAGCTCTTAAAAATGTTTTTTATTATTTAATTTCATTTGCAAGTTCAAGACAAATAAATGTTAAAGGACAATACATTTTTGGGAATTTACAATGAATCTTAGTCACATCAATGTAGACTTATTTTATTAATTTTATTTCTAGTGAATTTTGAAAAGTAACTCAACCATGGTTATTTATATTGTGCATAGAAAATAGTGTGGGAGGTGACTTGTCATATATACCTACCCCATAAAACCCCCAATTCATAATATTTTAATATATCTCATATTTTTGTAGTACATCTCTTAGGAGGCCCTTTTTTGACCTCAAAATCTCTCTAATGACTCTACGCAATAGAGGTATATCGGTTTGATAATATTTGTTAATTTCCATTAACTACGGCATATTTGATTGTTTCACTGGGCCTACTGTCATTGTCTTATTATTTTGGTGATTATTGTTACAGTTGAGGGAGGCACATCTCAAGTTATTCAGACTTGTTGACCTCGATTATTGCACAATAATATTGCTACGGGTAGCTCGTTTTTGGTTGATACAACAACAGTAGTTGTAGGAGTGAATGATACATGCAATCTACTACACTAGAGATCGTTGTCAAACTTAGCTATTGCAACTAATTTTTTGGTGCCAACCACATCAAAGACAGGTCCAACATTGCCATTAATTTCGGACTTGAACACATGACATTGTTTGTTCAAAGGTGAAAATATTTGACAAAAGATTAATAGATTTAAAATATTTGATAGTTTCAACACAATATTTCAATCAATTTTCTCTAAGTGTCAAGACACTTTGTCCTCGAAAATCAATTAACTTCTTCTTGAAAGTACGGTTACTAAATATATCACATAGTGTAGTAGTGTATGTTTTTTTCATATTGCGATAATAATTTTTTTAATTAGCTACTGATTAAGTATTTCAAGATTCTAAATTTGATGTTTTTTTCTTTCTTCAGTACAAACTATTCATTTGCTAATTATTCCAATATTTATCTACCAAAAATTTCAACTAATATTGATTCTAACATGAGTTTTCATCGTCATATATGTATTTATGTTATGAAACAAAATTTCATTTTATGTGTTAACTTCACATCTTCAACATTATCAACTCATAAAGTGGTTGATGCTGTATTTTGCAATGTTTTTAACAATTGTTGCAAATGATGGATGTCAACCTCTCTAATTATATGTGGGTATGTGTATTTTTTGTATTTGTGATAGTTGTAGGCGTTGCAAATCTATGATTATTGTTTTATAGGTTATGAAGGTAGAACAATTAGTCTCTATTTGGGAGGAAGAATGCCAACAGTTCCTCTTAAATTTCTTCTTCCCTTTAGTTCCTTGAGTACATCAATAACAAGTTTCCTCCCCTCCGAATGAGGTGAATCCTAGATGAGTTGATCGCCCAACAACATATTTTATTCCAATTATTTTTCTCTCTAGTCTCCATTTGATTTTCTTCCCTAGTGAGAGGAGGAGAGGGATGAGGAAAATTCACCAAAAATATAGCATAAGATGGAAGATTGTACAAATTTCATGAGTTCGAGCTTTGAGTCTTTCGAAGCTAGGCCTTCTCTCCAAAGGTCAATAGTTTACCACCCTTACCATCTACAAAATATGGGGAAGTATTGATGGGTTTCCCAGTCACTTGCTTCTGAAAAAAAACACACAAACTCTCAACTCGCAAATCTAGAATGCAAATCTAGAGTCCAAGTCTTTATGCAATGGCCCATCACTATTAACCAAACTTTCTATTTAAATATGAATATTTAGACAATATTGGTACTAAAATTATGCATGTTTTTGTATTAAAATTAAATATTAATTTTATTTATCAAGTTATGTATTAGATTTTCTTTTATCAAATTATGTATTTCTATTTCGTTATTTTGGATAATTGAATTATGTAGATGACTCAATATGCTAAAATTATTACAATAAGAGAATAAGAACCTTGTAATGTGCTAGGCAAAACTAGTCCCCCCTTTTTAGCTATTGTTCAGTGGCCAACAATTTGATGGACCAATTACTAATTCTGATTTTTACCTTTGCAAAAAGTGATTTTTCTCGATGAAATTGACACACAAAAAGAAATCAATCATTTGCGATAATTTATTAAAAAATTAGGAAAAAATGTATACTTTGATATAACATATGTGAAAAATTATATATCTGTAGTTTTGATTGAGAAAAAAATTATGTTTTACAGTTTTCCAACAATTTATTATGAAGCATCAACAAGAAGAATTGGATTTCAAAATAGTTAAAAGACCAGGTTTACACCCACTTCATTATTGCATGATTGGTGTATGCAAGAGTAAATATGGAGTCACTACAATTGATGCATTAAATAAACATAGACAATGAGTACATCAACTTGGTCCAATTCCACCTCGTCAGAAGGGTCATCCACGTGCTCAAGATTCTCATTGGCCAAAAAAAGATCCCAAGGAAATTCAAAAGAACAATGAACTAAGGAGCCTTCGTGTTGAATGTCGCATGGAAATGGCTCTCAAAAACTTAAAAAAAACGTCTATTAGAACAAGAGATATCTAAAGAGGTATGCTCATATTAAAGCTTCATATTTTACTTTCATTTTATCTTGTTTTATAAATATTAGTTATGTTGACTTCATATATATATATATATATATATATATATATATATATATATATATATATAAGCTTCGTTTTTTGTTTCTCTTTATCTAATTCTATAAATATTAATTATGTGTATGTGTTTTCTAAATAGAATGTGAATCATGAACATGAGCTGAGTAATGAGGCCTTGGAGAGAATTTCGCATCGCTTGGATGCATATAAATCAAATGAGATGAAAAGGCGTGAAGACACTTTAAGAAGGATTGAAATTAAAAAAGTGTTCAATGAGTTAACTAGTTCTAATGAAAGGTCATCTTCAACCATGGACAGCATTAGTGGTGCATACACTCATTCTGTCAATGAAGTAAGTGAAATAGTATCTTTATAAGACATTTTAATATCAAATTTGTTGTTTTCATATTTTGTAGTGTTGACATGAATTTTATAGTTGTAGTGCTAACATGGGTGCATATTATATAGATTTATATAGAATCGGAGAAGCAAAATTTCCAAGAGCTACAAGAAACAATGAAAATGTTCAAAGGATTGAATGTAGAAGATGAGTGTTCATCTTCTATTATGGAGGGCAATACTAATGCATCCAACAATCATATGATTGAAGTACATATTTTAGCACATGTTTTTATCTATTTCTTTTATAATATTAATCATGTTAAACTCACGTGCACATGCATGAAATTATATAGGATTCTATAGAGCAAGTCAAGCAATGCTCAATAACACCTAATGTCATAGATCACAATAGTAAGAAGACCATGACCTCTGAGATGAATCAATATAGCTATGTAAGTATATTACTTGTACTTTTTATGCTTTTATTTATTGTGGAAAAAATGTATACTTATTCTTGTATCTTTTTCATTTATATTTTAGCACATGTTTTTATCTATTTCTTTTATAATATTAATCATGTTAAACTCACGTGCACATGCATGAAATTATATAGGATTCTATAGAGCAAGTCAAGCAATGCTCAATAACACCTAATGTCATAGATCACAATAGTAAGAAGACCATGACCTCTGAGATGAATCAATATAGCTATGTAAGTATATTACTTGTACTTTTTATGCTTTTATTTATTGTGGAAAAAATGTATACTTATTCTTGTATCTTTTTCATTTGATTAAAATTTACTAAAGTTGTATATATTGTGGGTGTAATTATATATAGGGTTTTATAGAAGAGTGTTTCCAAAATGATCCACCATTGGATGACAAACACTACACACCTAGTATCCACAACACTCATGATTTGATTGTGAGTAAATATTTTTGATGCATTTTAAAATTTTATATTCACATTTTGAAATGTTAATATAAGTGAATTCCTTAATGATTGAACTTTATTTTGTATTTACTAACATTTTTTTTCTTGTGTAGGTAAATGAAAAAACTAGATCTCAACAAGAAAGAGTTATAAAACACACAAAACTTACACCTAAGAACTTGGGTCAAGTTGGATTTAGGAATAGAGTTGCTTGGTTGAGTCATATGCAATCCAACCATATTGCTAGAAGAAAGCCTATCAGAATAGCATATATTCATGGAATAGCATCTATTCATGGAAACAGTCAATGTAAAAAAATAACATAGATATGTTAACTAAAGCTTTCATTGGATCTTTAAATTGTATTGTTTCTATAACTAATTTAAATTTCAAAACTATGTGTTTATAACTAGTTAACCTTTTTTTACTAATTCCTTTATGGATTTGTGTAAATATACCAATTCCTCTATGAATTTGTGTAAATATCTAAACTGGTTTTGTTTGCATGAGTTTAGATGTGATTATTTGAACATTTTATTTTTATTTATAATTAATTGTTATGAATAAAATAGTGAAGCTCATTACATCTCATGTTTAAATTTATATAATTTTTTTAGTTTTAATTATTTGTTAAAATGTTATATGTTTTCTTTCCATTTGCAATATTTTTTATATTTAATTAAAAAAATTATCATTATAATTCACTATTTATTTGAGTTTGTACTTTTTATAATATTGTTTACTTCTATTAAAATACATAAGATTCTTAAAATAAATAAAATTAGTATTCTTCATACATATTTTTCAAATTGATTATTATAAACTAAAGTGGTCTTATAAGACATCATTATAGTGTAATTTTTGTTTTTTCAACATAGTTTTAAACCAGTATAAATCTATCTTTAAAGGGGATCAAATATTTCTCAATTGCAAACATTTTCTCAACATTTACACTTTGAATTATGTTTTGTTTTTCTTTTAAATTTGACTTAATTTGAATCATTCTCTATATTAAATTTAAAATATATTAATAATATGAAACTATCTTATTTTTAATTTAATATTATATATTTTTTAAAATTATTATGTAATTTATTTAATATTATTTCTAACCAAATCAAAACCAAAAATTCACATTTATATTGTGAGTATTTTAGGAATTTCATAATTACGCATATAAATGTTTTCTTAAGATTCTCACTTCTAAAAAATTAAAACTAAGTAGGTTAAAAGTTTTAGTTAATTTTAATTTGTGTTAATAATTTTTCTTTATTTTATTAGATTAACTCTTTAAAAATTTTCAATTAATGTTAATAATGTATTTTAAGTTGTTTTATCTATATATTTAATCATTATTATATTCAGTGTATATGTAAAATTTATATTGATATCTAAATTAATTATTTTATTTTTAAAGATTAAACTTTTTTTTTACATAAAATGTGACATCAAAATAACAAAATCAATACTTCTTAAGATACTTTTGTTCACTTATTTTCACATTTCTGATTAAGAAGTTACATTTTCTAAAAACATGTGGCAAAGAAATTCCACTTATTAAATGTGACATGAAAAAAAAAAAAAATTGATACTTCTTAAAATACTTTTGTTCACCTATTTTCACATTTCTTATTAAGAAATTACATTTTCTAAAAACATGTAGCAAAACAATTCCACTTATTTTTGAAGTACAAAATTAAACCACATAAAATGTAACATCAAAAAGGATGAAAGTAGTAATGCCTTTGACACCTATGAATATAAGCTTTGTTAACATATTTTCACATTTCTCAACACAAATGTGCCTTTTCTAAAAGCATTTGCAAAGTAACTCAACTTAATTTACTAAACAAAAAATTAGATACACATGGAAATAGTGTTAAAAATATTTAAAATTTGAATGTCTAGTATCAAAAATTAATATATATAATTAATCAGGTTCAAAGACATGAGATGGAAAAGATAGTAAATTTAAAATTTTAAGGATGTAAAAGTTATAAATTTTGTGTATGAAGATTGTGACATAATATTGATCAGGAAAAACAAAAATTCATTTTAGTAGTGTTGAGTGTTAAGGAAATATCATTAGAAAAATAATAAAATAGGCATGCAAGAAAACTTTGATGGGCATAGCTTAGTAAATAATAAATGATTAAATAAAGGAGGATTCATAATATTGAACATTAGATAAATAAACATAAAAAAAAATAAACATTAAATAAGACAAGGCTAACCATAATCTAAAGTTAAAAACTAAATATATTTGGATGTGTGTTTCTTTAGTTTTAATAATAAATTTTGAAACCTTAATACATTTTACTCAAAATAAATGTTCTCCATCTAAAATACACACACACATTAAAATCATCAAATAACTTGAGTCAAGGAAGCAAAATAAAATCGTCGTTGTCATCACCATCTTCATCATCATAATCATTGACATCATCCTCATCATCATCATCATCATCTTCATCATCATCATCTTCATCACCATCAGAATATACACTGGTGTATATTTCGGTATATACACTGGTGTATATTCCGGTATATACACCAGTCTATATATCGGAATATACACTGGTGTATATACCGGTATATAGACTGGTGTATATACCGGTATATACGCCAGTGTATATACCGGTATATACACCAGTGTATATTCCGATATATACACTGGTCTATATATCGGAATATACACTGGTGTATATACCGGTATATAGACTGGTGTATATACCGGTATATAGACTGGTGTATATACCGGTATATACACCAGTCTATATACCGGTATATACACCAGTCTATATACGGAAATACCGGTATATAGACTGGTGTATATACTGGAATACCGGTATATACACCAGTGTGTATACCAGTATTTCGGTATATACAGTGGTGTATATACCGGTATACACCAGTGTATATATCAGTATTTTGGTATATACCGGTATACACCAGTGTATATACCAGTATTCCGGTATATACACTAGTGTATATACCGAAATACCAGTATATACACTGGTGTATATACTGGTATGTCTATATACCGAAATATACATCAGTGTATATACCAGTATATACACTAGTCTATATAGTCTATATATTGGAATATACACTGGTGTATATATCGGTATATACACTGGTGTATATTTCGGTATATACACTAATGTATACACCGAAATATATACTGGTGTATATACCGGTATGCCTATATACCAGAATATACATCAGTCTATATACCATCACCCTACCAGAATATACTCATCATCATCATCCTCATCGTCATCATCATTATCATCGTCACCATCATCATCACCATCATCATTGACATCGTTGTCGTCGTCATCACCATCACCACCACCACCACCACCATCATCGTCATCATCATCTTCATCATTGTCGTCGTCACCATCTTCATCATCATCATCATCACCATCATCATTGTTGACATCGTCCTCATTGATCTTCATCATCATCATCATCATCATTTTCATCATCATCATCTTCATCACCATCAGAATATACACTGGTGTATATTTCGGTATATACACTGGTGTATATTCCGGTATATACACCAGTCTATATATCGAAATATACACTGGTGTATATATCGGTATATAGACTGGTGTATATTTCGGTATATAGACTGGTGTATATATCGGTATATACACCAGTCTATATACCGGTATATACACCACTTTATATACTGGTATATAGACTGGTGTATATACCGGTATATACACCAGTCTATATACCGATATATACACCAGTCTATATACCGAAATATCGGTATATGCACCAGTGTGTATACTGGAATACCGGTATATACACCAGTGTATATACCGATATTCTGGTATATACACTGGTGTGTATACCGGTATACACCATACCGAAATACACCAGTGTATATACCGGAATACCAGTATATACACTGGTGTATGTACCGGTATGTACACTAGTCTATATAATCTATATATTGGTATATACACCAATCTATATACTGGAATATACACTGGTGTATATACCGATATACATTGGTGTATACCGGTATGTCTATATACTGGAATATACACCAATCTATATACCGGTATATACACTAGTCTATATAGTCTATATACCGAAATATACCATAATCTATATACTGGAATATACATTGGTGTATATACCTGTATATACACTGGTGTATATTTCGGTATATAGGCATACCGGTATACACCAATGTATACCGATATATACACCAGTATATATTTCGGTGTATACACTGGTATATATATCGGTGTATATACTGGTGTATATACCGAAATATACACTGGTGTATATACCGGTATATACACTGGTGTATATACCGGTATATACACTGGTGTATATTTCGGTGTATATACCGATATATACATCAGTCTATATACCGGTATATACACCAGTGTATACACCGAAATATATACTGGTGTATATACCAGTATACATTGGTGTATACCGGTATTTCTATATACCGAAATATACACCAATCTATATACCGAAATATACACCAGTCTATATACCGGTATATACACTGATGTATATTCTGGTATATGGACTGGTGTATATATCGATATATACACCAGTCTATATATCGGTATATACATCAGTGTATACATCGAAATATATACTGGTGTATATACTGGTATACATTGGTGTATACTGGTATGTCTATATACTGGAATATACACCAATCTATATACCGAAATATACACCAGTCAAACCAACGTGGCCTTTGATGTGGTTGTGTGAAGTCAAACCAAAACAAGCATGCAAATAAAACATTGTATGTGAACTATTATGTGTCCATTCAAAGGACAAAGTCGGCTCAACAATTAAAAATAAAAATAAAATGAAAATTATATAGACAGGTCGATTGAATATCATGTGATATGATGTGCATGTACAACAGAAAGACATGACGATGTAGACAGTATGAAGAGACTAATGATATTTTGGGCAGCAGTTTGGTGAAAGGAGAGAATGATGTATTTGTGTATATCCTGGTTAAAATTATGACAGAGTGATGATGAGCAGAAAGTGATATAAATGTGGATATGTTTGATATCTTGACAGCAGAATGATAATTTGCCTATGTTTAATGACAGTTTGATGACAGGTTAAATATGTGAATGTAGATAGAATATCGATATGTTTGAGAAGATGCTGGACATGATGAAACAGGGACAGAATGATGATTGAAGACAAGGTGCTGGCAACAGATTGATGAATGAGATGATGTGAATAATGACATGACTGTGATATGTATGATATGTGACAACTATGTAATCGTAAATACAAGCAGGGTCTTGTATCCATTTTCTTAGTAGGATCTAAGAAAAACTAGGCTGGGTCCTAGATGATGAGTTGGTGGTCATTGTATCAATTGGTGTTGAATTGCCTCACGGTTGTAGTCGTTGAACCAAATACAAAAGATTACAAAAACTATATCTAGTCTTGTATTATGTGTTGATGTGTTTCATTAGTTGATAGTTAGTTCATTGATGAATATGATGTGAATGTGAAATGATAATATAAGAGTTGGTGATTGAAGTTGAAATTAAATAAATTATAGGCTCATTGATTCACCCCCCCCCTCTCAGTGAGCATTGTGTCTAACACAAATGTTTATAGTTTTGCTAGGTTTTCATGTTTGATAAGGTTTCATTTTTTTTTTGGTGGGATTATACAAATTTATATCTCTCAAATAAATTACACAATATTATAAACACAACTGTAAAATATGATGATAATATGGTAATTACTCAATGCTAATTAATTTGTAATTACTAAACACAAATTACTCGTAACTGGATCTAATTATTCAAAGTAAAGAAGTTACCTGTGTGTATGGTGCCGCAATCTCCTCTGCTGCCACCATGGCTCCATCAAGGTCAAAGGCACCGACGTCCTCCCACCTGGGGGGTGGAGACCCGACACCCAATAACTGAACATTAAAACAAATAAAGTCAACAATGTGTAATTCAAAGTTAAATATATTAAACAATACGATATCAAATAAAATACAACAAATACTTGAACATTAAATAAAACAATAGCAAACCTGATCCATGAAGCTCCCTGTGGCATGCTGTTGTGTATCACCATGGAAAGAATGACCACAGTGAGAACAACGATGTGTCTTTGTTCCAGCAGAACTAGAAGGCCCCGCCTGGGTTCCACCTGTACCCGGCATGTCTCGGCCACCACCCATAGACTGTGCAGCTATCTGTGTCTCATCGATGTCCTCCTGGATCTGGGAAGACATGGCCACAAATTTGGTATGTCTAAGGAAGTCATGTGTGGCATGTCTGACGGAGTCATGAATCTCATCTAGACCGCTACCAAACCCGGGTGGCTGAGGAGGTTGTTTGGCTCTCTCCTGGGTGCAGGAGGTCCTCTAAGCGGGTTGCGGTGCGCCTGAGGTCGATCTTGGGCAGAGCCAAGACCGACACCCTGAAACTCAGTGATGTCAAAATAGTTGCATGGTACCCTAGCTCAAACTCGACCCACAATTTTCGAAGGAAATACTGTGGGACCTCCAAATTGTTGCATGGCGGCCTGTCGAACACCACACCACCTCTATCTCCAGTTATCTCTCCATGGCTAGTAAATGCACCAGTCCATGCAAACCCGATCCCTCGTCAAAGTTGGAGGCTGTCCAGTCGAGGGAACTATGAACTTGCTATGCAACTGGGCTTTGCTTATGTTGAGGTCTTTTATTTGCTCTTTGGACAACCCAGTGGAGTAGTGTGCCCTCATTCGAGCCCCGTATTGGCTCAAGTTTGTTATCTCACTGTGTGCAATAATGTTTTGAAGTGATGAAGCCAAGGAAACTCGGGAGGGTTCCCTGGTACTGTTCAATTCAGTACTTAGTGCCCTTAATTGATTTAAGTCTTGGTGTAATTGATCTTCACGGTTTTCATTGGGTTCATTGTCGGTTCCCATATTCTCTTCTAGAGGTCGGGTTTCATCGGATGGTGGTGGTGTGTCTGACATCTTGTTAGGTGTGTAGATGGTCTGCAATTAAATTTCCTTGGTTTTTTAATGGATTGTATTTTTTTTTTTAAATTAAAATTCAAATGGAAAACAAAAATAAAGACAAATTTGTTCTTTGAGGAGCACTTACCTGGAGAAACGGACGACACCGTGGTGTAGGACAACTGCTTGGTGTTGATGATGACGGGGGTGCACAAGGACGCGTTCACGGGGTTGAAGGTGCGCTCACGGGTTGGTAATTTAGCTCACGGGTCTGTAAAAAATGACAAAACCCATGAGCTCTATTTTTTTATTATAAAAGAACAGAGGCACAAACGCGCCACTAACACGTGTGCGCCAATATGTGCATACGCATCAAGGGCGCGTGCGCGCCTCTTTTGTCCACGTGGGCGTTCGGCATTGTCGAAGTAGGGACGCGTGCGCGCCTTTGGAGGCGCATGCGCGCCCTTTTTTCTTCCTCTCACGTGCCCTTGTTGCGATTATTTTGGGTGCTAGCTTCGTGCTGGTACCCTCTTCCCATTCTCAACAACCAGAGATAGCCTATTACATGAAAAAATTTCAGCCATTACAAAGTGCCTTTTTTTTCAACAAAAATGAAATACCCAGTATTGGAAGCTCAAGGCTGGTACATGAGGTAAAACAAAGAATCCTCTCCTTCAAAGAATCCTGGAGGTAAAACAAAGAATCCTCTCCTTCATAATAAAATCGCCATACAGGCTAAACACCCAGACAAAGTTGTGGTGTATTACATTTAAGGAGTGTATCGAATCCGGTCCTAAGTTGCCACTCTAAATCCAAAACTCAAAACCTACACCTTACATTACAAAGTATACCAACCGCAGGAAAACTTATGTCGAAGGGAGGAGGGGGCCATTAAGGCACCAGACTTACCCAGTCGTGTAGCTGCACCAATCTCCATAACCAGCTCAAGCGACCATCACCTGGGTTCCTGCTAGTGTCAAACCCTGACACAAGTTAGTTGAGCCTCAAACCAAATCGATACTGCTGAAAACAAGTAAAACGAAACCAATAAACAAGTTGTTTACCTCATTCATTCATGTAGTTAGCACGGCCATCCTGCCATAGGTGCCTCTGGGGCCTGGAGGGTTTCGTCCTCCTCTTCTCACAAGTAGAAAATTAACAACTGCAAATTGTTGCACCAGGGTCATTCAACCCTTAGGGTTTAACCCTAAAAGTGCTTACCAGCTGGCTACCACTATTATCGTTGGATTCCATTGATGCTTTTCCCATTCCATATGCCTTTATTGGTACCCCTCCTTTTCTATTTTCGAAGTTCCTTCTAACTCATAAGATGGCTTTAATCATTGGTTAGGGTAATGTATTCAAGCACATATTTATGTTCACACAAATTCTAGGAAGTAAAACACCTAGATAATTCTTGTGGGTACCTACACCACCAAGTAAAGTTAAACTTTAGCATAAAATGCTAAGTATGCCTGGCCTAGGCTGCCGGAGTCCCCCCTCCAAACATAAGGATGCCCTTCTAAAATACAATCATGTAAGCAGATAATCGACAAGTTAAAATCACATAGATATAACTAGTAAATGGAAATGGCAATAAGAATGCATATAGACATTCAATCTATCAACCAAGATATAAACCATCAGTCGAAGTGATTGTATAAACAAAGAACCAAAATTCATTTGCTGCCACAGAACCATACAGTTGAAACCCAAAACACTTTGATTGTAACCCATAGTTGTTTCTTGGGCGAGAGCATCGTATATCAAATCCATTTATAACCTTACATTTCTCCAAGTGTTTTTCTCAGTGCTGAGGTTAATTTACTAAAACATCTAGATAAAAGGGTAGTATTATGGTGCATAGAATTTTTTTTTAATTTTTTACCGTTTTAGGGACATTAAAAGAAATCCCATAAAGGTATTTAGACACTCGACCAACACAAGATGAATGGATTTATTTAGTTGTGGTAGAGGAGCTTCAAATTACTTGATAGAGGAAATTTTAGTTTCTCTATTCTTATTTCTCACACCCACGGGGTTTTCATGGCATTTAAGCAAGGATTTACCAAGCTTTATATAGAAAGCCTTATAGTTCCTTTTTTTAAATGGTTATAAATATAACACCTCAAATTATAGGTCCATTATGATTAGTGATCTTATTATTTTAAATTTATATGGTATAATTTTAGAAAATAAGATTAGCATGCAACTTAAAAAACATGATAGAGAGCTAATACGTCAATTTTTGAAGTTATCTCTCAACTTTATATGATTTAATTACTCTTAGGAGTATAGGTGAAGAGTGTTAAAATAAAAAGGAGAATCTCATATGTTGTTCTGTTGACTTCAAAAAAGATTTTGATATCATTATTGGAAATAACTTATGGAAAACATTGGGAGATATTGGGGTTCAATTCAAGTTGCACACTATAGTGTTAAAGTTATATGAGAGATTCATTACCAAATTTATTAGAAACAAGAGTTGGTCATAAGAAAATAATTGTAATATACGTATCAAGTAGTGATGTACTTTGTCCCCTAGTCTTGTTATTATTTATATAGACAATTTAGTAGCTTGCATTGTTGCTACTATGAACCTCACAAGGGTAGTTATCATCATCCTCCTAAGCTTAAATTTCTCAAAACAATTTGCACCAATTCTTAAAGTACTAAGTAAGATAACAAAACAAAGATATCATCATTAAATCTTGAAGTTTTACTTATCCACATTTTGTTTGAGATAAACCAAAATTTGGAAGAAATCCCTTCATAAAAGTCTTTTTTAATTGACACCCATCATAAGATAAATTAAGAATACACTATTAAAAAGATGAGTGAATATTAGAACTTAGCTTTTTTAAATCTTAAAAATTGTTTTAGAAAATCCTTTAAAAAATATTCTTTTAATACACTATTTTTATTTTTATTCAATACTATTAATAAAAACTATTATATAAAATTATAAAGTTTTAAAATTTAAACTTCTATACAAACATACCGTTAAGATTGTAAATCTTCTCTTTTAATGAATCTTAAATATTCTTTTAAAAATAATTATACTTTAACATAATTATTAATTAATAATCAAAACCATTATTAATTAAATATATATTATAAATATGTTTTTATTAGGGATTATTTATAACACTCTCACCACAATAATTAATAAAATTATTTTATTGTTTACTATATATATATATATTATTTTGATATTTCATAAGTAAAACATGCTAAAGGAATTTGTTTTGGACAATTTTCATCATAAGTTGTTTTTCTATAAATTATTTTAGAATTTATAATATATTTTAATTTTAATTTGTTTTTTATTTGCTAGTTTTTGGTTTAAGAAATTATGACTCGGATGTATTTAAGTAGTCTAACTCATCTCTAAAGGAAATTGAACCCAAGTTCCTATTGTGATTTTATTTTTTTAATTATATTATATTGTAATTTAAAATATTGTGAATATACACATTTAAAAACTAAAAAATGATATTTTAAATGAGAAATACACAACATTAAAAGTTAGAATTTTCTTATAAATTTCATTATTTAAAAAAAAAAAATTATTTGTAAAACTACTTTGGTGAAAATTAAAAAAATAGAGAGATTTCATTAATTTTTTTAGGTTATGTTAATTTATTTTCAATAGAAACAATTTTTTCTACTTATAAAAGTTGTAGAATTATATATATATATATATATACTTAACCCACCGGGTTAGGGCCCGTAATCAAGACCGATAATTCAAAATTAAAATAAAATGGAAACCTATTTGTTCTTCTATTCTCACATCATAAAAAGTAGGTAGCATTAAATTCACCCAAATAATGCATACCTTCTATTGTACATAGAGTTAAAAATAGTAAATAACATGACCATGCTTTAAAAAAATAAAAATAGGAACTTCATAAATGATATATCCATAAAAAGAAAAATTTATAATTAGAAAAAGATAATACTCTAACCCCATATAGATGCCTTAAATATCTATTATCATGAAACATACTATATACTCTTTGTTATAATCTTTTCTTCCAAATGATGGAAAACATATAACAAGTATATTGCTTGGAACAATACCGAGGAGCTACATTTTCTTGAACACTAAAATATTGAAATGGGTGAGACCTTGTGATATTCATATTTTCACGGATCTCATTTGCTTAGTACTATGAATGCATTAATCTTAGTATAGTAGAAGAAAAATCTTATATAGTAGAAAAAAAAATCTTTTAATATAATAATAGGCTTTTTACACTCCAACAAATTTACGTTATCTACACTTAGCCAATAAATTTGTTCTTCCAAAAATTTAGGTTATCCACATATTAGGCTAATTGAAATTCTTATCTAGAAATTGAAACCATAATATTATTTAATTGTTTGAAAGAATTTAAAATTTAAATATTTATTTTTACATATAAGTGAAATGTAACATTGTTTCATTCAATTTTATTTGTAATAAAAGTGTTATCATTGTTTCAATAAATTTTCATGTTTCATGAGATACCATATTATCTATTTAATTATATTAATGAAAAAATTAACTCAATAAAAAAAAAATTTAAATTTACTATTTTTTGATAAATCTATATTTATTGATATATTCCAAATGATTAATGTAATTGTTACTAATGTAAACTAATCACTTACAATACAGGTTTTCACTGTGAATATTACTTATAATGTAAACTAATCACATACAATACAATACATTACTAATCACATGACGTAAGACTCCTCTTGATTACAGTGGCTCCTCTTGGTTACCGTGGAGTGGCATGTGATTGTAATTAGTTATGTACGCTATATATATCCAAGATTATTCATATTCACATAAGAAGTTTCCTGACTGTGGAATGGCATGTGATTAGAATACATTCAAGATTCATGATGTAGGTGTCCTCTTGGTTACACATTTCACTATCAGTTTAAACTGAATTCTAAGGATAGATTTAGATTTTACAAAGTTTAATATAATGTTTGAGGCTTTTGTTTCAAATTTGTAAGTATTATCTTCAACATAACCGAAAGAGATGTTGCGAATGCTATTGCAATATTTATGGAATGGAATTTGAACGCTCATTTACCACGACAAATGACTTCAACGCCTGTTCGTCGCAGTACGAACATACCCCATCTTATCAAAGGGCCCGTGGAAGATATCACCTGCGATTTCAAAATCAAAACAATTGTTGAGCAAGGGAACAGAGAGGAACAATAAACTACGATATTAGACGGAAAATCCAGCTACGCTGTCAACACAACGCATGGCATAAAAATTATATAGCGGAGCTCGTTCACCATGGACAATATCAGATTGGAGCTAAAGCTGGAGTTGCAGATGCGGTTCCAAGAAGTTTTTAGTTCCAACGCGGAGGGAACCACTCACGTACCCAGGAGCCTGGGTATTTCAAAGTTCAAATTTCAGACACAGCTGTGGTTGTGGGAGTTAAACCAAAAATTTGAATTGAGCACGGAGGGAACCACTCACGTTACCCGGGAGCCCGATTATTTCAAAATTCAAATTTCACTCGCAACTAGCGGATGAATGAGACCTTTCGGATGCCATGGCATGCCCACGCATAGCTATGGCATGCGCAGGTTTAGCATGCATGATAAATGTGAGACCTTTCGGATGCCATGGCATGCGCACGCATAGAATGGATGATAAACATGGACATTGTTCCGGTAACTCTAAGTGGATTGTCGACATCTCTGCCCGGAAAGTTCCACCTGCACAGGAAAGTCGAGTGTACGTCAAAGCCCCTGCGGCAGACTTAAATAGTCTGCTGCGGGGTGCATATGGCTTGCCATAAGATGCTAAACCAGCTGTACTGAAAAAATGAATTGACTGGACACCACTACCGGACGAAAAAATGAATTGAATGGACACCACTGAATTGAATGGGCAGCACTGCTCTTGGTACTAAATGGAAGGGGCCCTCCCTGAATAGAATAGGCAACACTAGCGCACGGACAAGATGCTCAAACAGCTGTACCCAAAAATGTTCAAAGCATTAGGCCGTCGCGGTGCAGTTGATTGTTGATTCGTCAGTAACTACGCCTTTAACAGATAAATAATTTTAACACAATATTTAATCATAAGATTAATAAAAGAAAAACAAATTAGTTCATTAATATTCTCATACTACTATCATTGGCCTTCCTCATACAAGAGGTATGTTAGTTTAATTTACAAATATTAAATTTGGACTTGATTACTCTCAATGTAAATAGGTTTTATTTTTACCTTTTTAAAGAAAGAAGTGTCTATATCATAGAACAATTTCAATATTTATAAATATTTTTTTAATAATGGGAACATTTTATAAATAAATATATAAATAAATATTGTTTCAATTTTATTATTATTAATATTTATTTTTATTTTATAATAAAATGTTTTTTAAAACTCATTCATTTAGGTTTAAGATATAGGTCACATGGTGCAACATATAAATAGGCGCATAGTATATTTAATTAAATGGAAATTTATTTTAAAAAATAACTAATGGTCAAATTTATTAAAAAATATTAACAAAGAGGCAAATATGGTAGCGTGATAGTGCTCCTAGTACAATGTGGAGAATCGAGAAAGAAAAAAAATACACATTAATATAATATGGAGGATTCACAGGAAAAAAATACATGTTATTTCATTGTATCCACGTTTTCTTTTTCAAACTGAAAAAAAAGCTATACTTTATTTAGAAAAGTATGTTTACATGTCCAGTATGGATTTGGTAGATCCATTTCATCTGGTGAGGATTGGTTTGGGAAAAAATGGAGGAGGGCGACAAGGGTTTCGTTTATGAACTTGGATGGTTTTTGGACGTGGAGGGTTTGTATGGGCGTTCACTGAATACCAGGTGACAACCAGCTTCGCCTACCTTCGGACAGTTGGAGGTACTCCCAAATAGGTGCCGGTATTTCAATGTTTGATATTCACGCTTCACATGGGGTTTTGGGTTTTCGTTGGATGTGTATCTAGGATTACCTGTTATAGAATGTTGGTTTTTCTTTAGATTCTATCAATCTGCTGTGGACAGTGACAGGAACTATTCGGTGGGGATTTTATACGCACTAACTGACAGTTTTGGTGCCGACCACTTGCTGTGGTGCTGGTCCCTGGTTTTCTCACTAGCTGGCTGTGTTAACTTGCTGTCGTTTATTTACCGTTTGCTTAGACAGGGTTTCTGCGACCTGGGGTTTTGGTTTTTCCGGGTATCATTAACACTTGGCCGTGGATATCTGCTGTCTATTGGGTCTGGCCATATTTCTCCAGTCTCTTTGCTGTTGGTCTCTACCGAGGTTTGACCCGGCCTTGTGCGACCTGGGGTTCGATTGACCTAAACTTCTGGGCATCATTATCTATTATTGGAATCTGTCATGGTTTTTGCACACGGTCTATTACAAACCTGGGGTTTGTTTCTTCTTGATTTGAGCTGCACGGGATCTCAGAACGTCCGACACCTAGACGCTTCTATTGTGTTTGCTTGAACTGCTTTCATCTGACAGATGGGGGAACATGTGGCGGCTCCATAAGCCTTGGCGGATAACCCCATGACCGTCTCAGATTACGGAATCGAAGAGGCGGGCTTATTTAAACCTGACTCCTATTTTCAGGATATGCTTCATGGCAAGCGTCCTCTTGCCTCGGGTAGTCGGCAAAGAGCTCCACGTGCCAAACATGTGCCAAAAAAAGGCCACCTGCCTTTGGTGGGGGTTCCTGGGGTGACATCGGGCTCTGACCCTTCGGTCGACAGCGCTCGGGCTTGTCCGTCTCATGTACAGGGGAAGAAACGTTGGTATGTCTCTCATGCTTCTCATCGCTTGAGAGAGAAGTTTTGCTGCCGTCCCGGGGAGGTCTGGCTTACTATGGGCCGGGACCTGGGCTTAGAAGAGCTTGTTGATTTCAATGTGATTGTTTTGGTGGGGAAATTCTCCTATTTTGCAATGGATCGAAAGGACATTGTGGGGTGGGTCACCAAAAAATGGAAGCCCATTGTGGGTTACACTCCCCAGGTTTTTGCTATGGCTCGTGGTTGGTATGGTTTCAAGTTTGAGCAGGAAATTCACTGTTCAACTATTTTAAACTAGCTGTGGCTTCATGGTGCTGGCAGCCTCATGTTACAGAAGTGGCATACTGATTTTGACCCAGATTTGGCTACTGTTCGCTTTCTCATCCCTGGCCTTCCGCTTGCACTTTGGAACCGGGGGGCGTTTGAAGCTATTGGTAATAGCTTGGGTTGTTTTCTTCATGTGGAGGATGAGCACCTTACGGGTTTTGACCGTCGTATGGGGCGGCTCTTGGGGGAGGTTGACATCTCTTTGGGGCTCATTGATGTTCTCCACATCAACTGGCGTGGCCGTCGGCAGGACTTGGTTATCGACTATTGGGGCATCCCCTTCCGTTGCTCCAATTGCAAACAAGTGGGACATCTATGGAGGCAATGCAACCAATGATTTTCTTCTGGTCATCCGGTGGGGGCGAACCCCTTTTGGTCTTTGGATGATGGCAGCGACAAAGATGTGGATACGAATGGAGGTCTAGACGGTTTTTCCAACAGGGTTTCGACACCGATTAATTTGACTGCGGGATTATTGGGTAAGTTGAAATCCAATGACCCATCTCTTTATCATTCTTTGAATGATTTGGACATTAAATTCATAAATGCATTGGAGCTTAATAATAGTAACAATGGTAACTATCTGAGTCGTGTGTATCCAAAGCTGTCAAATATCTCTGAGTCTAAAAAAGATCCCAATGTCTCGTCTGATTATACGTCCCCCACTTCTGATGTACCACTACCTGTGTTTATTTCCTCCCCTGGGACCTCGTCCGTCATTCCTATTTCGCCCGTTGCGTAGGCTAACATTCACAGTCCTACAGTTATCCTATCCTCGGATTGTGAGGTGCCTCTGTCTGAGTTTGTTCCTGTTGAGGATGGGGCGTTGATTGACAACACAATGGAACTCCCGTCCGCCTCCCTTCCTTCTCATACTTTACAACCGGTGAATCGGTGCCCCGAGATCGAGTATTACTCATCCCATCCTACTCTGAGATGGTTAAAAAATCACCCCTCCCTATTTATTTAAAAAATCGGGTTGTCGTTGATTGTGGTCCAAGTAATACAATCGTGGCTGATTCCTCGGACCCTGCGGCACTAATCCCGGATAAGGAGGTGTTGAATAACATACCATCTGCTGCAATTTTGGCCACGCTGGGAGATCAATGCATTGTGAAGGGGGCACAACAGGGAGGGCTGGCAACTGATTTCTCCCCATTAAAAACGAGGAGTGCTAGAAAAAATTCAAAGGTCGACACTCTGGGGGGTAATGACAAAAACATTCCAATTACCCCCGTCTCTCCTGATACCAAGGCTCTTAGAGGAATCAAAGCCCTAGCCAGGGGACGAAAATGATTTTTATCTCCTTAAACATCAAGGGTGTGGCGGGTATGCCCAAACAACTAGCCCTCAAAAGAGTCCTACAGATTGTTAATCCTGATCTGGTCTTCTTACAAGAAACAATGGTTTGTGGGGATAAAGCTCGTACTTTTTTCAATAAAATAAAGTCGGGATGGTGTATGTCCTCTATTGATGCGGTTGGTCTTTCTGGTGGCCTCCTGGCTGCATGGAACCCGGGGGTTCTTAAGCTAAATCCTTTTATTACTTCGCTGGGCATACTTCTGTCTGGCAACTGTAGAGGCTCAGAAAAAAATATAAATATTGTAAATTGCTATGGCCCTTACTACAACAGGGAAGCTTTTTGGAATCTGGCACGTTCGGGACATTTATTGGCATTGGAAAATTTGATACTTGCAGGTGATTTGAATTTTTCTTGGGGGGCTGAGGAAATCTGGGGTCGCGCGGCCAGAAGGGACCCTCTTGGGACTTTCTTCATAAATCTTTTCTCCACATATTCTCGGATTGATGTGGAACCGCGGCCATTGGCCCCCACATGGTCAAATGGTCGACAAGATGAGAATTTGATATCCAAACGTATTGATCGTTACTTGATATCTGAGTCACTTTTAAGCTCTTTTCAATCATACAGAACATGGATCCAGCAGACCCATATCAGTGATCATCTCCCCATTATTTTTCAATTTGAATCCGACGCAAATCATCATTTATACCCATTTAAATTCAATTATGTATGGTTAAATGATTCGGATTATGATGTGGGCGTGCGATCCCATTGGGAAAATACCGATGTTTCGGGGGAGCGGTCGGCAATGGACAAGCTTGCTGTGAAATTAAGTTCTTTAAAAGACTACACTATAAAGTGGGAACGATCCAAAAAAGCTGAGCTGACTACGGAACTCAATGCGCTTGAAATGGAAATTGGTGATCTTAGGGATCAATCTTTGAGGGTGGGGATTTCACAACCTGGTCGAGCCCGCCTTGCTATTTTGGAGGAAAGGAAACTCAAAATCCTCCTCATTCATGAAGAGTCCTGGCGTTTAAAGAGTCGGGCAATATGGCTTAAAGCTGGTGACTTAAACACAAAGTTCATTCATCGCTATGCTGATTCCCGCATAATACAAAATAACATTTGGGATCTTAATGATCATGATGGGAGGCGGATTCATGGTGATGAAGATTTGATGTCTGAGGCATCTCGGCACTTTCTAGATTACTTTACTGATCCTGTGAATATATCCCTACCTGAACAGTTTAAGCTTATAAAGGAATATCCTCGGATGTTCACTAATATGGAGGGGGACAAAATATTTGAGGCTATTACTATCACAGATGTTCATAATACCCTTCGGGGTTTTGCTAATGATAAATCTCCTGGTCCGGATGGGTGGACGGTGGAATTGTTCACACACTTTTTTGAAATTATCGGGAATGACCTCAGGGATGCTGTGGATGGATCTCGGTCCTTGGGACTGGTATCTGGGGCACTGAATTCTACCTATCTAGCACTGATACCTAAATCATCACATCCTGAGAGCTTTAATGATTTCCGTCCTATTGCTTTGTGCAATTTAGTATACAAGATCATATCCAAGATAATTGCACAACGTATCAAACCGATCCTGTCTACGTTCATTTCTATGGAACAATATGGTTTTTTGGATGGGACGCAGATTCACGATGCAGTTGGCGTGGCACATGAGGTTTTCCACAGTATAAATCAAAAGAAGTTGGACGCACTTATACTCCAACTTGACTTGGTGAAAGCCTATGACCGGGTAAATTGGACTTTTCTCAAATTGATCCTTATTCAAATTGGACTACCTTGGAAGGTAATGAAGTGGATTATGGCTTGTGTTACCTCTGTCAATTTTTTAGTTCTTATCAATGGTCAACCGACTGATTTCTTCAAGGCTTCTAGGGGCCTTCGTCAGGGATGCCCTCTTTCACCCCTTCTGTTTCTGCTGGTCATTGAAGAGCTGAGCCTATCCATTCACAAAGCTAAATGTGAGGGCACTATTGTGGGTATCAAGGTCTCGGCAGGTGTATCGGTTACTCACACTCTTTTTGTGGATGATGTGATGCTTTTTGGTCTGGGAATACTAGCTGAATGGCTACAGTATAAGAAAATACTTGATTTTTTCTGCTTGGTAACCGGTATGCTCATTAGTATGGTAAAATCTTTTTTCCTGAAGCACTCATTGGAGGTGAATATGGAACGCAGGATCAGGAGTATTTTTCCTTTGGAATTCAAGGAGTTATCTGAGGGATCAAAGTATCTCGGCTATTTTGTCAAACCTGCAAAATACAAGACTAATGATTGGCTATGGCTTGTCAAACGGTTTGATTCGCGTATTGGACACTGGAGCTTGAGATATCTTTCACTGGGTGGCCGGCTTACTTTGGCAAAGGATGTTCTTCAGAACCTAGGAGTATACTGGTTCTCCCTCTACAAAATTCCTTTGTCCATTTTACGCATAATTCAGGGCAAATTCTTCCGCTTTATTTGGTCTGGCAGGGGGGAGAAGATCAAGTTTCATTTACTTAATTGGAAAACTCTGGCCCAACCATATACTCTTGGGGGTTGGAATGTAAAGAATATGGAGCTTTTTGTGATGGCTCTCCATGCTAAGAGTCTGTGGCGTGCTTTATTTAACAACTCTATGTGGGGATGTATCATTCGGGCCAAATACCTCAAACTTGCTCCGGTTGCGACCTGGTTTCGGAATGGCAGGCATTCTGTTATTGGTTCATCAAATATTTGTAATGTCCCCTTCTATCATACCAGCATGATAGAGAGGATCATTGTGCTAAAACCGGGCATCTAGCCCCATGAACTTATTAAGTAAGTTCTCAAATGATATAAAAGACATATGAAGATGCATAAATATTTTTAAAACACAGCGGAAGTAACTTCAATACACATCCAACATACATTCCAGATTTTCATGCCATTCCTCAATCTAAGCAATATCAAATTATCAAATGAGAATACTTATCTTAAACCAAGTAGTCCCTGAGCAACCAGCTATGCTCCTGCAACGTTCCACCCAACCATAGGCCAGTGTGCTCCTCAATCTCTCAGCACCACTGCCACCCCCGAGCTGGGCATGATCTCCACAAGGAAAAAGGGGAAAGCAGGCTCTCATATAGACAAGGATACACCAAAATCAGCCAAGCCAATCAGCAGTTGGGTTTCTCAGGCTGCTAAGAGATGGACAGAGGTGAATTACTAAGCTAGTGGCTCAACCATTGAGCTATGGATACCTCATTGGGCTCATCTAGCCAATTCTGTCCTCAACTAGTTCAGAAAAACGCGGGAAATCCCAAAACGAAATTTGGAAAAAGGGAAAACAACCCCAGGAGCATAATCGTTTTTAGAAAAACGTCCATGGGCAATTCATGGGCAGAAACGACCTCTATAACCCCAGAAAATCGTGGTTCTCTTCTCCTAGCCACTGTGCTAACCAAAACCGAGTTTGCAGGCATTGAAAAATGCAGGAAATGGTGAAAAACGTGAAGGATAAAACCCCAACAAGCTCAGACTGCGTGAGAGGATGATTGCCATGGGTGAAGAATGGCTTTTGGGCACAATTTCGTGGGGGTTTTCTTGCCCAACAAACCAAAACTCGATTTCCTAGGTCGCTGTCTTGCCCATACACGAAAATTGACAGCCATACCTCTCCCATCCCAAGGCATTAATTGTCTCAACCAATTCTTGGAAGAATTAAATGATTGGGGTGCATGAGACCAAATGGGTAGTTGAGAGTTCATGGGTTTCCTCAATGAAATGGCTTAACACCATGGCTCAAGGGTTTGGTTATTTTCCCTCCCTATTCCTTGTAAAGATCATGCCCCCATCTCTTTGTTGCATTGCATAGCTGGTTGTGGGTTTTTCATTAAAAATTGCATGTTTACATGATGTCCGATTTTACATTGTGCACAGCTAGCACAAGAACCATATGCATCTATTCTAATTTCCGACACATAAAACGATAAATCAATGGCGGGG
This sequence comes from Larix kaempferi, assembly GCA_027924585.1. Taxonomy (NCBI): domain Eukaryota; kingdom Viridiplantae; phylum Streptophyta; class Pinopsida; order Pinales; family Pinaceae; genus Larix; species Larix kaempferi. Next base: position 987,693 of record BSBM01000646.1, read on the forward strand.
CCTTGGCCTTGAGCTCCTCACCATGACTAAATAACAATATTTACATCATTTACAATATTAATGCAATAGGGTCAAGATGGGGACATTACAATATTTGGCGTGGGCTCATGAGCTCGTTTTCTGTTGTTACAAAATGGCTTACTTGGAAACCTGGTAATAGCTTGGGTCGTTTTCTTCATGTGGAGGATGAGCACCTTACGGGTTTTGACCGTCGTATGGGGCGGCTCTTGGTGGAGGTTGACATCTCTTTGGGGCTCATTGATGTTCTCCACATCAACTGGCGTGGCCGTCGGCTGGACTTGGTTATCGACTATTGGGGCATCCCCTTCCGTTGCTCCAATTGCAAACAAGTGGGACATCTATGGAGGCAATGCAACCAACGATTTTCTTCTGGTCATCCGGTGGGGGCGGACCCCTTTTGGTCTTCGGATGATGGCAGCGACAAAGATGTGGATATGAATGGAGGTCTAGGCGGCTTTTCCAATAGGGTTTCGACACCGATTAATTCGGCTGCGGGATTATTGGGTAAGTTGGAATCCAATGACCCGTCTCTTTATCATTCTTTGAATCATTTGGACATTAAATTCATAAATGCATTGGAGCTTAATAATGGTAACAATGGTAACTATCTGAGTTGTGTGTATCCAAAGCTGTCAAATACCTCTGAGTCTAAAAAAGATCCCAATGTCTCATCTGATTATGCGTCCCCCACTTCTGATGTACCACGACCTGTGTTTATTTCCTCCCCTGGGACCTCGTCCGTCATTTTTATTTCGCCCGTTGCGTCGGCTAACATTCACAGTCCTACAGTTATCCTATCCTCGAATTGTGAGGTCCCTCTATCTGAGTCTGTTCCTGTTGAGGATGGGGCGTTGATTGACAACACATTGGAACTCCCGTCCACCTCCCTTCCTTCTTATACTTTACCAACCGGTGAATCAGTGCCCCGGGATCGAGTATTACTCATCCCATCCTACTCTGAGCTGGTTAAAAAATCACCCCTCCCAGTTTATTTAAAAAATCGGGTTGTCGTTGATTGTGGTCCAAGTAATACAATCGTGGCTGATTCCTCGGACCCTGCGGCACTAGTCTCGGATAAGGAGGTGTTGAATAACATACCATCTGCTGCAATTTTGGCCACGCTAGGAGATCAATGTATTGTGAAGGGGGCTCGGCAGGGCGGGCTAGCAACTGATTTCTCTCCATTAAAAATGAGGAGTGCTAGAAAAAATTCAAAGGTCGACACTCTGGGGGGTAATGACAAAAACATTCCGATTATCCCCGTCTCTCCTGATACCAGGGCTCTTAGAGGAATCAAAGCCCTAGCCAGGGGACGAAAATGATTTTTATCTCCTTAAACATCAGGGTTGTGGGGGGTATGCCCAAACAACTAGCCCTCAAAAGAGTCCTACAAATTGTTAATCCTGATCTGGTCTTCTTAGAAGAAACAATGATTTGTGGGGAGAAAGCTCGTACTTTTTTCAATAAAATAAAGCTGGGATGGTGTATGTCCTCTATTGATGCGGTTGGTCTTTCTGGTGGCCTCCTGGCTGCATGGAACCCATGGGTTCTTAAGCTAAATCCTTTTATTACTTCGCTGGGCATACTTCTGTCTGGCAACTGTAGAGGCTCAGAAAAAAAATATAAATATTGTAAATTGCTATGGCCCTTACTGCAACAGGGAAGCTTTTTGGAATCTGGCATGCTCGGGACATTTATTGGCATTGGAAAATTTGATACTTGCAGGTGATTTGAATTTTTCTTGGGGGGCTGAGGAAACCTGGGGTCGAGCGGCCAGAAGGGACCCTCTTGGGACTTTCTTCATAAATATTTTCTCCACATATTCTCGGATTGATGTCGAACCGCGGCCATTGGCTCCCACATGGTCAAATGGTCGACAAGATGAGAATTTCATATCCAAACGTATTGACCGTTACCTGATATCTGAGTCACTTTTAAGCTCTTTTCAATCATACAGAACATGGATCCAGCAGACCCATATCAATGATCATCTCCCCATTATTTTGCAATTTGAATCCAACGCAAATCATCATGTATACCCATTTAAATTCAATTCTGTATGGTTAAATGATTCGGATTATGATGTGGGCGTGCGATCCCATTGGGCAAATACCGATGTTTCGAGGGAGCGGTCGGCAATGGACAAGCTTGCTGTGAAATTAAGTTCTTTAAAAGACTACACTATAAAGTGGGAACGATCCAAAAAAGATGAGCTGACTACGGAACTCAATGCGCTTGAAATGGAAATTGGTGATCTTAGGGATCAATCTCCGAGGGTGGGGATTTCACAACCTGGTCGAGCCCGCCTTGCTATTTTGGAGGAAAGGAAACTCATAATACTCCTCATTCATGAAGAGTCATGGCGTTTAAAGAGCTGGGCAATATGGCTTAAAGCTGGTGACTTAAACACAAAGTTCTTTCATCGCTATGCTGATTCCCGCAGAATACAAAATAACATTTGGGATCTTAATGATCATGATGGGAGGCGGATTCGTGGTGATGAAGATTTGATGTCTGAGGAATCTCGGCATTTTCTAGATTACTTTACTGATCCTGTGAATACATCCCTGCCTAAACAGTTTAAGCTTATAAGGGAATATCCTCGGATGTTCACTGATATGGAGGGGGACAAAATATTTGAGGCTATTACTATCACAGATGTTCAGAATACCCTTCGGGGTTTTGCTAAGGATAAATCTCTTGGTCCGGATGGGTGGACGGTGGAACTGTTCACACACTTTTTTGAAATTATGGGGAATGACCTCAGGGATGCTGTGGATGAATCTCGGTCCTTGGGACTGGTATCTGGGGTGCTGAATTCTACTTATCTGGCACTGATACCTAAATCATCACATCCTGAGAGCTTTAATGATTTCCGTCCTATTGCTTTATGCAATTTAGTATACAAGATCATATCCAAGATAATTGCACAACGTATCAAACCGATCCTGTCTACGTTCATTTCTATGGAACAATATGGTTTTTTGGATGGGAGGCAGATTCACGATGCGGTTGGCGTGGCACGGGAGGTTTTCCACAGTATAAATCAAAAGAAGTTGGACGCACTTATACTCCAACTTGACTTGGTGAAAGCCTATGACCGGGTAAATTGGACTTTTCTCAAATTGATCCTTATTCAAATTGGACTACCTTGGAAGGTAATGAAGTGGATTATGGCTTGTGTTACCTCTGTCAATTTTTCAGTTCTTATCAATGGTCAGCCGACTAATTTCTTCAAGGCTTCTAGGGGCCTTCGTCAGGGGTGCCCTCTTTCACCCCTTATGTTTCTGCTGGTCATTGAAGGGCTGAGCCTCTCCATTCACAAAGCTAAATGTGAGGGCACTATTATGGGTATCAAGGTCTCAGCAGGTGTATCGGTTACTCACACTCCTTTTGTGGATGATGTGATGCTTTTTGGTCTGGGAATACTAGCTAAATGGCTACAGTATAAGAAAATACTTGATTTTTTCTGCTTGGTAACCGGTATGCTCATTAGTATGGTAAAATATTTTTTCCTGAAGCACTCATTGGAGGTGAATATGGAACGCAGGATCAGGAGTATTTTTCCTTTGGAATTCAAGGAGTTATCTGAGGGCTCAAAGTATCTCGGCTATTTTGTCAAACCTGCAAAATACAGGACTAATGATTGGCTATGGCTTGTCAAACGGTTTGATTCGCGTATTGGACACTGGAGCTTGAGATATCTTTCACTGGGTGGCCGGCTTACTTTGGCAAAGGATGTTCTTCATAACCTGGGAGTATATTGGTTCTCCCTCTACAAAATTCCTTTGTCCATTTTACGCATAATTCGGGGCAAATTCTTTCGCTTTATTTGGTCTGGCGGGGGGGGAGGATCAAGTTTCATTTACTTAATTGGAAAAATCTGGCCCAACCATATACTCTTGGGGGTTGGAATGTAAAGAATATGGAGCTTTTTGTGATGACTCTCCATGCTAAGAGTCTGTGGCATGCTTTATTTAACAACTCTATGTGGGGATGTATCATTCGGGCCAAATACCTCAAACTTGCTCCGGTTGCGACCTGGTTTCGGAATGGCAGGCATTCTGTTATTGGTTCATCAAATATTTGGCGTGGGCTCATGAGCTCGTTTTCTGTTGTTGCAAAATGGCTTACTTGGAAACCTGGCAATGGCCGGGATATCAGACTTGGATCGGATCCTGTTCTGGGGGGATCCCCCTCATATTATTTTTCTCCCGAACTACTTGCACACCTTCGGGCCAGGGAGCTCTATAATCTTGCACATGCGGCTTCTTTCAATAATGGGGGATGGATCACTGCTTGTCAAGTTGGTATTCGTGGGATTATGGGAAAGGAATGGTCGGATTACACTATGCATCTCTGTCAAGCAAATATCCACCTTAGTGACTCCCCGGATAGGTTGGTTTGGTCGTGGGATGTTGCTCGCGGCGTGGTCACTTCAAAACTTGCTTATGATTCTTTATTTGCTGACTGTCGACCGGTGAAGGTTTGGTGGCACACTGCGATTTGGAAGCTTTCCCTCCCTCCGAGGATTAGATGTTTTGTTTGGCTGGCATTGGGTAATAATATACTTACTTGGGATAACCTTTGCCGTCGTGGCTTCTGCGGCCCTGGCTGGTGTCCTTTATGCTGCTCCCCATTGGAATCGGTCGATCACCTTTTCTCCTCGTGCTCGGTCTTACAAGATCTCTGGTTACTTATTGCCAATTCCCTTGGTATACCTATTGCTTGGCATTCGTCCACTTTGATTGATTGTTTTGGCCGGTGGTTCCGCGACTCTCTTTCTCTTAGGTGGTTGGAACTCCCATGTTCTATACTGTGGGAATTATGGAAGGCCCGCAACCGATGCGTGTTTGATGGTATAGTTCCTAATATGGTTTGGTTATGCAGCCGAACTATTGCCTTATTCAAGGAGTTCAATTCCATATCAGTCCCTGTGGGTGGCATGATTGATTTATCTGAAAAATGACCTGGTTACCGAATTGCTCCTCCGGTTCTGGTGTATCCTTGCGGGTTCTTTGATGGGGTTGTGGCTGGGGAGAGAGGTGTTAGCGGGGCTGGTGTGGTGCTAAATCTTAGCAACTCTGTCTCCTTTCGAATCCATTTAAATTTGGGTTTTGGTACGAACACCCGCAGTGAATTATGTGCACTCTGGCTTCTTTTATACTTTGCTCGGCTCAAACAGGTTTCTTCTCTCGTTGTTATGGGTGATTCTTCTTCCATAATATCATGGGATTCGAGTTCTTCCCCACTCAATGTGTTGCTCCTCACACATTGGTTGGATGCAGTCAGGAATTACATCAGAGATTTTCAGCATATTCACTTTGCCCATGTTTATCGCGAGATAAATATGGAGGCAGACATGCTCTCCAAGCTGGCTTTGGACTCATCGACCGGTATTATCTTGTGGGAGGAATGGCATGAGGACTTTTTTTTCACCAGGGGCTCGGTTGATTTGCTTTGGATCTGATTCTTGTGGTTTGGTTCTGCGGCATTTTCTGATATATATATTTCTCATATGATTATATGCGGCCTTATATTTTGCAGGTTCATAGGCACTATCTCCAACTCCTTGTTGGATTTTTTATCCATTTGGAATTATACGGCTCTATTCTATTTGCTATATATTTGTCTTTTGTGTCCAGGCCTTTGGCTGTTTTGGACTTACATTATTTGTATTTATGTCTTTAGTTTGACTTTTATGGTACTTTGATACTATGACACATGGGGACGGTTAGTTAAGGTCTTATTTTACTGCTGTGGATTGGATGTTTTTTTTGGCATCCTTCATGGTTTTATGTATGGGCCTTGGTATAGATCTTGGATTGTGATGATGACTTGGGGCCCAACCTGTGCCCGTATGTGATTTGAATCACATACCTACATGTCTTGATGGCGTGATGTATTGGATCTATTTACTATTTCGCGGTATTAATAGTAATATATACTTTTCCTTGGAAAAAAAATGTCCAGTATGGATTCAGACAGGAAAAAAATACATGTTATTTCATTGTATCCACCTTTTTTTCAAAAAAAAAAAAAAAAAAAAAAAAGAAGAAGAAGAAAGCTATACTTTATTTAGAAAAGTATGTTTACATGTCCAGCATGAAAAATACATGTTGTTTCATTGTATCCATGTTATTGTGGGACAAAGGACTTTAAATTTATTAATATACATTAAATTCTAACACATTTTAATTTTAATTATAAATTATAAATTTTAAATTTTAAATAATAATTATATTATAATATTTAATGTAGTTAATTTTATCTATCTTAAACAATTAATATTTTTTCTACTAAAGTGTCTAGCTTATGGTTTAAGAAATCAGGATTCATCAAAATCTTGTAATGTACTTAATATTTCACTATGGATCACTCCATTGGACTAGGGAATTCATGGTCTAAAGTCACTTGGAAAAATTTAAGAAGAATAATAAAGTGGTGATTTGGGGTCATGAGGCATTATGGCAAAAACCAAGGTCCAAGGAAAAAATTATGAAGCAAGGAATCATTTTCTCCTAAATATCAATTTTATTAATTTTAATATTTTGAGAGAATATGACCAAGGAGGGTGCATTAGAGGATAAGTGGGTCCCCCATAAGGTGTAACTTCCATCCAAGTTGGAAAGAATCTCATCATGAAGACATCTCATGAGTTGTTACTCCCTCGGCTAAAAATAGCCAAGCAAGGTGCATTTATTGGAGGAGAATCCAATGCTGGTGAGAATCCCAAAGCAAATGTAACTCTCATTTGACCAAGAATAGCCAGAGAGGTTGAATTTGGGGATGGTGGACCTTCCAAATCATGAGGAATCTCATTCTAACTCCCATTAGGCCCAAAATAGAAACCGAGGGAAGATAAAGTGTCATAGGGGAATTATTCTCTCCTAAAATGAATTTCTTAATTATTTTGGAGAGATAATTCGACAATGATGTGGAAGGAGTTATTCTCTCATGAAAATCATCTCAATTAATATTTTATTAATAGAAAAAAAAACTCTAGAAGTAGGGAAAAGGGGAAAGATCAACTATAAAAGAAGGATGAGGATATTTTGGATAATTGGCTTTCAAGCTTGGGAGATGAACCCCTTGCTAGCATGGGAGATGTGTCCCTTGCATTTGTAACTGGTTTCGGTGATGAAATATTCCACCCTAGCTGGTAGAGAGGAGTAGATCATCCATATCTCTCATTGAGCTTCATTGTCAATAGTTGAGAGAAATCATTTAGATTTCTGTATAAAGCTTCATAGATCTGAATGTATTCAGTGTTGTGACACTATTATGTGCTACATTCGTGTTGATTTGGTGGTGCTTATGTGTGTTTGGAAGTAATTAGTGTTGGTTTGGAAGTTCTGTTGTTGTGGGTGTTCTAAATAATGAACCGGTATTGAAGGGACCAATGGTGGTTCTAGTTTCGATACTTCAGTGCATTTCTAGTTTGTGATACCTATTCCATTACATTCAAAGCATCATTTCCATTTGGGAACACTTTTCCTTAAAAAAAAAGGTTTCCATCTGTCTAAGATATGGCCATTTTACCAGATCCATGATTTGGAATTCTATTTTGAAATTTTCTATTGGTTGAGAAGGGTGCACCAGTGGATGTTTAAATCTTCCGTGGGATACCATATTGGTTGTATTTCACTCTTATCTAATGGAGGGCACATTGGAGAACTCAAATTTGCGAGCTGGGATCAAAATATGCCTATAGAGGGCGCATTTGTTGGAGATCTCTCATTTGGAGCAAAATTTCCCGTCTTTTCTAGGTTATTTTCTAGTAGCCATCTCTCAGTTGTCTATAGAAGATTTCTTTATGTATTTGTAGCTGCTATAGAATCCATCAGTGTTCTGATTTTAAACATACATTTCATAAAAATATTCACAATTATTTTCCCATATTGTGTTCAATATTCAAGTTACTGGTTGATCTATGAGTAGATCTGTTAATGTGGCTGTTCAATCATAAGTTTTTGTGTATGAAACCTTCATAAAAGTTCTTTGGAGTCTGTTAGTGAGCTATTTATCTTGATTTGGATGTGTTTGGATGAAGTTGGAGTTGTTTGGGTGAATTTGAGTTATTTTGGAGGTGTTTAGAAAAAGTTGAGAATCTAGACAATCTTTGTATTGAAATTTGAGCTAGTCCTTCTAGATTTAAATTTATCCTTATGGAGTTGTTCATACTTGATCAAATTTTAAATATATATCATTTCCAATTGTTACATTGATCCAATAACCCTTTCTTTGAATTTGGTGATATGATTAGTACTTTCAATGCTTCAATATTGATGATAAAGAGGTTGCATACAAAGTGTTTGATGAAAGTTTCGAACCAGACTCGATAACCAACTACCAAAAATTTATATCAGATCTGATTTGGGCACATTACAGTGATTTCAATGTATATTTAATGGGTTTTACATCTTCATCCAAATCCTAAACTATAAATACTTTCCGTTGTTGTTGAACTATAACATATCATAAGCCTTCATAAGCCACTATTTTGGATTCAGTTAGAGAACAATATACTCTCTATTGAAGAATTTGAAGTATAAATGTGCCTAACTTCTACATTGGGTACATTACAGTGGTATTAGAGCATGTTCCTCAAAAACTCTGGGAACTCAATAGGAATTTTGAAGAAAATTTGAGATCAAAACTTTCAAAAGAAGCGCATCAGGTGTAGAAGAAGAAAATTTCACAATGGCTAGATTTGTTGATGGTAGAATGTTACCCACTTTTCTTCCAACCTCACCACATGAAGATAAGAGGACTAAATGGGAGAAGATATCAAAGAAACCAGATAATACACAACAAGAGTTAAAGCATAATGTTATGGGAAAAATTGCACAAGTGCACTTTTCCCCTCGGTAAGGGGTTAGACCTTGTAGGCTGTAGCGAGGCCTTAGTCCTTGGAGCCCTTGTGTAGTTGTTGGTTGGTATTCCTCCAAGTGATACTGCAATATATTGTTAGTTTAATTAACATGCAAACAAATAAATATTGATAAAAAAACAAAATAAAAGAGATGGGGGGAGAATGCAAACTCCTATAGAAATCCAAGATATTCCAAACCACTTGATCTAGGTCGTGTCCAGGAAGCACGAGGGGGACAACAGGTGGCTGAATGAGTCGGACCTGTTATGGTGGAAGCTTAACAATTAGAATGAGCAAAAGCAAGATACACAACATAGATAAACACAAAAATGCACAGACAATATGCATGAATGCGAACTGTTCTTCTCTATTACTTGCAAACAAATAGATAAGATGTATGTTACAATATTATACATGATTATATAGAATTATGAGACGATTAAGTGCCTGCTCGTTACGTTCAATTACAAAGAAGAAGTTAGAACGGTTCAACCGTTCAACTGTTACAATCGACTGGAAGACAGAGAGACAGTCTGTCGAAGTTCAACAGTCGTTGGTCGCATGTCGATGCTGCATGTCGATGTCGTGAAACTGTGAAGTTGCTAAACATGTCGAAGGTGCGAAGTATGTCGTAGTATGTAGAAGTCGAGACTCGTCAAAGTTGTGTCGAAATCAAAACCTGTCAAAGTTGCTGAGTTTGTCGAAATCATGTCGAGTCGGAACTTGTCGAAGTTTTATCGACACCGATGACTTGTCGCAGTCGATGTTAGCATTCGACAACAATGCCAACTATGATGTGGATCAAACCTCCTTCCTTAAGAAAAAATGATCCCATTGTTTGCTCGCGAAGGTGAGGAAACTTGTGAGTTATTTCAGTAACAGAGTACCACTTTCCTTGAGATGAGAGCTAGCCAGCTTTGGAAACCTGAAACAAGGGAATTGTGTTCGCCCTTGTAAGACATACTCATCGTCCCATGATGGTGTCGCAAGGAAGGGGATCCTGAACATCTGGATGGATGTCTTTGGGTTCTGCTGTCGGTAAGTTGTTTTGTTCCAACAGTGGTGCATGGTATGGTCTAAGTAGATCCACGTTAAAGACTGGATGCAGACCTAGGCATGCAGGAATGTCGAGCTGGAAAGCATTCTCGCCAATCTGTCGAAGAATACTATATGAACCATATCGCAAAGGTTTTAACTTCTTGAAAGGACTTGTGAAGCGCTCCTTCTTAATATGTAACCAGACCTTATCCCCAATTTGGAATGAATGAGGAATACGATGCTTTTCGTGTCAGGTCTTAGCTTTCTCACTTGCTCTTTGCAACATTTCCTGTGCTTGCTTCTGGATGTCACATATCTGATCTCTGAACTTGATTGCTTTATGAAATTCTCGCTGGCTGTAGTTTGTGTTGGAGTTTGGTTGTGTCGAGGAGCTGATCAAGTCGATGTCCGCTGAGGGTTGAAATCCGTAACAGATCTCAAATGGACTCTTGCCTATAGAGTTGTGCTAAGCATGATTGTAGTTGTGTTATATGTATGGAAGACTTTCATCCCATGTGCGTCGATGCTTGTGGTTGTACATGTGAAGCAGTTGTACGACCAAGCGATTAACAACTTTTGTTTGTCTGTCGGTTTGAGGATGGAAAGATGTCGACAATGAGAGTCGTGTGTCCAGCTGTTGCCAGGGGGTCTTCCAAAAGATGCTGACGAATTTGGCATCTCAGTCGAAAATAATGGTTGTGGGTAAACCAAAGTGTTTCCAAACATGTGTAAAGAAGAGTTGAGTGGTCTGTTGCGCTGTCATGGTATTCTTACATGGTATGAGAATGGCCATCTTGGAAAATCAGTCGACTACTACTAACATCGCGTCATGATGATGTCTGGTAGTAGGATAACCCGTCAAGTAGTCCACACAAACAGACTAGATTGGTCATGGTCTTCTAATCTTGTGTCCATTGCCAGAAAGTTGGAATAGATTGGTCATGGCTGTAAGTAACTCTGTCTCTGGTTCAAACATCTTGAAATTTGATGATGTTATTGGTGTTATTCTTAGCGAGGAAATGCGAAGAAAAAGCACAGGTGAGACATCAGGTAATGCGTTGACCATGGAGAGCAGGGGAAGACAAAAGGAGGGAGGAAAGAGCCAAGGTAATCATGGCAAGTCTAAAACGGGTAGATCCAAGTCCATAGTGGGAAAAATAGAGTGTTGGAGTTGTGGAAAGAAAGGACATCTGAAGAAAAACTGCAGATCTCTAAAGAAGAAAGGAGATGGACAACACGAAACTACCCAGGAAGCAAATGTAGCAGGTGATCTGTTACAAGATGCTTTGATTCTTGCATCAGGTAATACTAGTGATTATTGGGTAGTAAATTCAGGGGCTTCATGTCATGCTACACCCCATAGGAAATATTTTCATGATTATGTTCCAGGTGTGATGCACCTTCAACAATTAATTAATACGAATATGCGAAATAGCAGAAATGACAAAACTCAGAATCACTTTTATATTGATCACAGGCCACTTCGAGGGGGCAACCTCCTATGAGCAAGCTCAATACAAATAACTTCACGGTTCCTTCATAGGTCTCAACACACACTTATATACTAATTCTAGGCGCCAATACTATGGGTGAAAACCATGGGCCGTTACAAACTATGGATCAACAATACTACGGGCGACTTACAAAGCATATGCGCCAACACAATAACACAAAATATTGATCAACAAATACTACGAGACGAATTACAAAGCATATCGTCCAACAACAACATACTAACAAAGTAAAGACATGGGTTCCTAACATCCCCTCCCCCTTAAAAAAAGCTTTGTCCTCAAATCTTTAGATGTGGAAATTGTTGTTGAATCTGAAGGAGTGGTTCCCATGTAGCATCCTCTGGTTGCATGCCGTGCCACTGAATTAAGACCTCTGTGATAGAGCGAGAGCGAAGCTGACGCGTGCGCCGATTGAGGATGGCCTCTGGCTCCAAAAGGATGGATCCTTCATTATCCAGTTTGGGTAAAATCGTTTGTCCATTGATGTTGGTGCCAAGAACTTTCTTCAGACAAGAGACATGAAAGACTGGATGAATGCGGGAAGAAGGAGGAAGTTCCAATTTATAAGCAACGGACCCAATCTTCTGAAGAATCCGATATGGCCCATAGAACTTTGGAGCGAGCTTATGATGCCCTTTGAGTTTCAAGGAGGATTGTTTGTATGGCTGGAGATGAAGAAAAACCATATCGTCGACTTGAAAAGTGCACTCAGAACGGTGTTGATCAACTTGTTGCTTCATGCGATTTCTTGCCATGTGAAGATTGTCCTGCAAAATGCGAAGAATCTGATCGCGGTTTCGAAGGACCGTGTCAACTTCCTGAACTAGTGAACTGGTGGGGGTGTATGGAAGAAGAGCTGGAGGTGCCTAACCATAGACTGCTTCATATGGGGTCATTTTAGAGGCGGTGTGGTAAGAGGTATTGTACCACCATTCAGCGAGAGGAAGCCACTTTGCCCACTGATGTTGTTGTTCCGAGGTGAAGCAATGAAGATAAGTTTCCAAGCATTTATTGATAATTTCAGTCTGACCATCTGTTTATGGGTGATACCCTGAACTCATCGTCAGTTTGGTGCCAGTGTGGCGAAATAGTTCTGTCCAAAAATGACTGGTGAAAGTCGCATCACGATCCAAGACAATGGAAGAAGGGATGCCATGAAGACGAAAGATCTGGTCCAGGAAAATTTGAGCGACAGAGGAGGCTGTATAGGGATGGCTGAGAGCACAAAAATGACTATATTTGGAGAGGCGATCAACCACAACGAGAATCACTGTCTTCACGCCAGATTTAGGGAGTCCTTCAATGAAATCCATAGAAATATCTGTCCAAATCCGTGTAGGTATGGGCAAGGGTTCAAGCAATCCTAGAAGGAGTGTTGTTTCACCCTTATTGCGCTGGCAGGTATCACATTCGGCCACCATCTGTTGAATTGTCCTTTTCATGCCCTGCCAAAAGAAGTTACGCCGTGCTCATTCATACGTTTTGAGGAACCCAGAGTTCCCTGCCGATGGAGAAGCATGGAGTTCATAGAAGACAGCCTGTTGAAGATCTATGCTCTGGGGAAGCACCAGACGACCCTTGTATCGCAGAGAAGCACCATCCCAAGAGTAATGTGGTACAACAGAAGGGTTGTTGGTCAAGCATTGGATGATTTGAGATAAGGAAGAGTCATTGACATAACCCTGTTGAACAGATTGCAACCAATTTGGAACAGGCATAGAAATAGCTGAAAGAGAAACTTGGACATCAAATGTGCGAGAAAGAGCATCTGCCACAATATTGTCTTTACCCTTCTTGTAAGTGATCTCATAGTCATAACCCATGAGTTTGCTAACCCATTTCTGTTGTGCCGGGGAGGAGACACGCTGATCTAAGAAATATTTCAGACTCTGGTGATCAGTCTTGACGCAGAAATGATTCCCTAATAGGTATGGGCGCCACTTCTGTACTGCATGCAAAATAGCCATCATTTCCTTCTCATAGGTAGAGGCCGCTAAATTCTTACCTGAAAGGGCTTTGCTGGTGAACGCAATGGGGTGTTCATATTGAAGGAGAACAGCACCAAGTCCATTGCCGCAAGCATCACTCTCAATAGTGAAGGGCTTGGAAAAATCGGGCATAGCTAGCACAGGTGTAGTACACATAGCTTGTTTTAGTTTTTCAAAGGCACACTGAGCAGCAGGTGTCCATGTAAAAGCATCCTTTTTCAATAGAACAGTTAATGGAGCTGCAATCTTCCCATAATCCTTGACAAACTTGTGGTAGTAGCCAGTCAACCCCAAAAAACCACGAAGGCTCTTGAGTGTCTGAGGATGTGGCCAATTGTTCATGGCATGGATTTTGGCAGGATCCACGCGAACCCCTTGTACTGAGATAATGTGCCCGAGATACTCAACTTCCTTCTGTCCAAAAACACATTTAGACTGCTTGGCATGGAGATGATGGTTAGAGAAAAGTTGCATGACAAGATCCAGATGCTGGAGATGTTCATCCCATGTTTTACTGTAGATGAGGATATCATCAAAGAATACCAGAATGAATTTCCGCAACTAGGGTCGAAATATTTTATTCATTAAGGCCTGGAATGTGGAAGGAGCATTAGTGAGGCCAAAGGGCATGACCAAGAACTCATAATGGCCATCATGAGTGCGGAAAGCTGTTTTAGGGATATCATCCTCATGAACCCGAATTTGATGATATCCAGAACGAAGATCCAACTTGGAGAAAAAGTGAGCCCCATGAAGCTCATCAAGAAGCTCATCAACAACAGGAATTGGAAACTTATCCTTGATGGTGAGGTGATTAAGTGCTCGGAAGTCAATGCAGAGGCGCCATGACCCATCTTTTTTGCGGACAAGAATAACTGGAGAAGAAAAGGAACTAGTGCTTGGGCGAATAATACCTTGCTTCAATAAGTCCCGAACGAGCATTTCAATCTCCGTTTTTTGGTGAAATGGGTAGCGATAGGGCCTAATTTTGGGAGGAACGTTGCCAGGAAGGAGTTGAATACGATGGTATTCTGGCCTGGAAGGTGGAAATCCCACTGGTTCAGCAAAGACACCAATATATCGATCCAGAATTTGTTGTAGATCCAAAGGAGTAGTGGAGACCGCTGATGGTTTCATCTGAATGGAATGGATCTGAGCGATGACACCATGTGAATTCTTCTTGAGAAGTTTTTCCATGCGATGTGAAATGATGATGCTGAGAGAACCTGGTTGTAATCCTGTCAATGTGTGTTTTTGTCCATTGAGGGAAAACTGCATCCAAAGTTCAGCAAAATCCCATAAAATAGGGACAAGTGTGCGTAGCCATTGAGCGCCCAAAACCACATCACATTCGCCTAAGGGAAAGGAAAACATGCCAGAGCGTAAGGTATAATCTCCCATAGAGATACACACATTTCGATACTTCCCTTTGCAAGGTAAGGTGCCCCCATTGGCAACCATGACTTCAAAGTTGGAGCAAGGATGGATAAAACAATCAGCTTGTTTGGCAATCCAAGGGTCAATGAAATTATGAGTGCTACCAGAATCAATGAGTATTGTAAGAGGAAGCTTCTTGAAGTAACCCTAGACCCACATTGTTTGGGGGGTGGTGATTCCAGCTAAAGCATGGAGAGATATCTTTGGTTGGTCATCCTGATACGGAGGGTCAAGAGGCGGTTCCTGAATGTCGACCGGAGCATCCAGTGTTTCTGGATCTTCGTCACCCATTTCACAGGCAGGCGGAGACTCCACATCCAAGAGATAGAGATTTTGCTGAACACATCTATGTCCCCGAGTGAATTTCTCATCATAATTATAGCAAAGCCCCTTTTCTCTGCGTGCTTGCATCTCTGTTTCAGACAAACGCTTGATAGGAGTCGGTCGAGGAGCCTGCGGTATAGGTGGTCGCTGAGAACCCATATTTCAGAAGGGAACAAAAGTGGACTTGGAGCGTTGTTGGGCTGCAATCTTGTCTTCTGCCAACTTAGCCAACCCTAGGGCTTCCATCATTGTGGTGGGACAAAACATTTTGACCTCAGAGCGGATCGCATCCTTTAGACCACTGATAAAACAACTCCTATAAAAGTCATCAGACAATCCTTCGGTGTGGTTGGTTAGGTTCTCAAATTCGGTTTGATACTCTCTCATAGTGCCAATTTGGCGAAGTTTAGTGAGGGCTCCGGTGAAGTCATCAAAAGCACTAGGACCAAATCGTTGCAAAAGGAGCTGGAAAAGTCTGACCATTTGGGCTCTAGATGAGCCTTGATGTACCAACGGTACCATTGAAGAGCTTCCTGTTCCAAGTGAAAGGATGCCAGTGGAACTTTGTTGACATCAAAAGTATTATGCAGACTGAAATACTGTTCTGCACGATAGATCCATCCAGTTGGATTAGTACCATTGAAGCGAGGAAAATCAAGCTCCGGACCACGGAAATTGCTGAAAGAAGAGAACCCATTGTCTGCTGAAGACTCGGACTGTCGTTTGTGGTTCATAGATGAATGTTCAAGATGGAGGCCGAGAAATTTTTCATCCAGATCCTGGAGTTTGGCTTGGATGGCTGCAAGTGCTTCTTCCATGGTTTTTGCTCCTGCACGGGTGACAACCATAACCAGGAGTTTTTTTTTTTTTTTTTGACTGGGTAGGAAAATAAAAATAGAAATTACTTCAGTAAGGGAAAATCTGGACTTGGGAAAAAATCTGGAGGGTAATTGGGGTTTGACTAGGTGTTGGACACTGTCGACTAGACAGGGAAGTAAAAATGAGGATTTCAGAAGCGGGGTGAAAGAATGGGAAAATTTGGCAGAGGGGGACAAAGAGGCAGAATTCAGAGAGGAACTCTGTGGTAAAATTTGAAGGTGATTGGGTGAAATCTGAGGAAGCTATGGCAAACCCTAAAAATAGACAAATATGGGCTTTCGGGCTTTGGGAAGGGGAATTGGGGATAGGGTCCTCAGGAATGAGATATGCAGAATGGGATGACAAGGGTTCCCCGAAAATTTCAAGGGAAACAGAGTGAAAACAAGCGAGATATGGACAAAAAACTGAATTTTATACCTTTTCTTTTTCTTTTTTTTTTCCTTTTTTTTCCAGACTGGAGCAGCTACGGCTCGGAAGGGATCTGGAACAGCGCCGAATTGAAAACGGCTGGATCTAGAATGGCTTGCAAAATGGATCTGAAACGGCGCAGTAGCGATCGACAATAGTTCAGCTGAAAGTAGATATGGACCTCAGGTATGTGCGACTTCCTAATAGTTCAGGGGTTTCACTCGGCCACCAATGCTGTCTGACGGCTTGTGTATTGGGGCAGTACCCCTCACTCAACGGCTCAGGTAAAACTGATAACCGCTTTGCCACAAACGACAGATCTTGGTTTACCTCACGGGTGGGAACTAGTCAATCAGGTAGGGGTCGTTGCCCTTTTCGCTGGCAGGTCCTCTCAATGGGCCAGCTACTTCGGGGTTCATGTGGTACTTCTCACAATGAGTTTTAGGGCTTATGCCCAAGTACTTCTCACAGTTAAGTGGATAGGGATTATTCCCAAATCCGAACCTGCAACAGATGCGAAAAAAAATTGGCAGAAATTTCACCCAGCGAACCTAAGAAAGTGCTCTGATACCAGATGTGATGCACCCGCAACAATTAATTAATACGAATATGCGAAATAGCAGAAATGACAGAACTCAGAATCACTTTTATATTGATCACAAGCCACTTCGAGGGGGAAACCTCCTATGAGCAAGCTCAATACAAATAACTTCACGGTGCCTTCATAGGTCTCAACACACACTTATATACTAATTCTAGGCGCCAATACTATGGGTCAAAACCATGGGCCGTTACAAACTATGGATCAACAATACTACGAGCGACTTACAAAGCATATGTGCCAACAACAATAACACAAACTATTGATCAACAAATACTACGGGACGACTTACAAAGCATATGCGTCCAACAACAACATACTAACAAAGTAAAGACATGGGTTCCTAACACCAAGTGATTTTGGACATGTCTTATTGGGTGATGATGAGCCATGTAAAATTGTTGGAATGGGTAAGGATAAGATTAAGAATGGAACTGATTAGCTATTGAAAGATGTAAGGCATATTCCTGTTATGAAAAGAAATCTGATCTCAACAGGCCAGTTGGGAGGTGGCGGTCGTCTATCTAAGTTTGGAGAAATGTGGTGGAAGATCACTAAAGGATCAATGGTGATATCAAAAGGAGACAGAGTAGGTACATTGTATTTATGTCCTCATAATACTGACCATTCTATCTTTTTAGCTTCCACAGGAACATATACACCATTGTTGCATCATAGGCTTGGCCACATGAGTGAGAAGGAGATGCAGATTTTTCACTCAAGGAAGTTGCTGCCAGATTTGAAGCAGGTAAGTTTGGAATTCTGTGAGAACTGTGTTTATGGAAAACAGAAGAGCGTCGGATTTCTCAGGGTTGGGAAACAGAAGAAGAACAAAAAGTTAGAGCTTGTGCATACTGATGTATGGGGACTGGCTCAAGTACAATCTCTTGGTGGCTCTCATTATTATGTTACATTTATTGATGATGCAACTAGGAAAACTTGGGTTTATTACATTAGACATAAATCTGATGTGTTTGCTACTTTTAAAAAGTGGAAAGCTTTAGTTGAGAATGAGTCAGGAAAAAGGTTGAAGTGTCTCAGATCTGATAATGGAGGTGAGTACTGCGGCAAGGAGTTTGATAGTTATTATTCATACCATGGGATTTGTAGAGAGAAGACAGCCCCAAGAACACCACAAGAAAATGGTGTGTTGGAAAGGATGAACAGAACGATCATGGAGCGTTGAAGGTGTATGAGATTGCATGCAGGGTTGCCCTTACAGTTTTGGGCGGATGCTGTAAATACTGTTGTTTATTTAATAAACAGAGGACCTTCAAGTGCTTTGGATGGTGGTATTCCAGAGGAGGCATGGATAGATAAAAAGGTAAACTACTAATTTCTGAGAACGTTTGGTTGTGAAGTATTTGTCCATATTGATAAAGAAAATAGAACAAAGCTTGAAGCTAAATCCAAGAAATGTAACTTTATTGGATATGGGGTTGATGAATTTGGTTATCGCTTATGGGATTATGAAAATAACAAAATCATCAGAAGTAGAGATGTGATATTCAATGAAAAGGTCATGTATAAAGATCAGTTGTAGGGAAAGAAACAGGAAAAGGAAACCACAGAGTACACAGTACTTGATGACATTGAAGAAAATGAAGTTCCAAAGGTGCCAAAAAATCAAGAACAACAGCAAGTATCTGAAACTCCTGCAACTGCAAGAAGATCTACCAGGTTAAGTAGACTCCCTGAATGATACTCTCCTTCAATGTATTATTTATCGATGACTGATGCTGGTGAACCAGAGTGTTATGAAGAAGCAATGCAGGAGGAAACTATAAAGAAGTGGGAGCAAGGCATGAATGAGGAGATGGACTCATTGATAGGAAACCAGATTTGGGATTCGGTTCAGTTGCCTGCTAGAAAAAGAGCATTACAGAACAAATGGGTTTACGATTTGAAGGAAGAAGAAGGAGGTAAGAAGCGGTACAAGGCCAGACTTGTTGTAAAGGGGTTTGCACAGAAGAAAGGTATAGATTTTGATGAAATACTTTCTCATGTTGTTAAGATGACTTCAATTAGGACTATTTTAAGTCTAGTGGCGGTAGAAGATTTGCATCTTGAACAGTTAGATGTAAAAACAACTTTTCTCCATGGGGATTTGGAGGAAGAGATATATATGCAGCAACCACAAGGGTATGAGGTCAAAGGTAAGGAGAACTTGGTATGCAGGTTGAAAAAGAGTTTGAATGGCTTGAAGCAAGCTCCAAGGTAGTGGTAATTAAAATTTGACAGGTTTATGACAAAACAGGGTTATAGTAGATGTCATTTTGACCACTGTGTTTATTTCAAGAAGCTAGACAATGAAAGATATATTATCTTGTTATTGCATGTGGATGACATGCTTGTTGCAGGGTCTAACATGCAGGATATAAATGTGCTCAAAAGGAATTTAGCTAATTCATTTGCGATGAAGGATTTGGGTGCTGCAAAGCAAATACTTGGTATGAGAATAACAAGAGACAGGAAAAATCGCAAATTGACATTGTCTCAGGGTGAGTACATACAAAAGGTGTTGGAGAGGTTCAGAATGCAGAATGCAAAACCAGTTAGTACACCTTTGGCCAACCATTTTAGTCTAAGTAAGGAAATGTGTCCCAAGACACAAGAAGAGACAGATTACATGTCCAAGATTCCCTATAAATCAGTAGTTGGCAACTTGATGTATGCCATGGTGTGCACAAGACCAGATATTGCACATGTAGTGGGTGTTGTGAGCAGATATATGAAAAATCCAGGTAAAGAACATTGGAAGGCAGTAAGTGGATTCTCAGGTATTTGAGAGGTACTACCACTCAGGCATTATGTTTTGGAGGTTTAGACATTGTTCTACAGGGATATGTTGATGTAGATATGGCAGGTGATAAGGATAGCAAGAGGAGCACAACAGGGTATGTATTTAGTGTAGGTGGAACAACAGTAAGTTGGGTTTCGAAAATGCAAAAGGTTGTTGCACTTTCAACAACAGAAGGAGAGTATGTTGCTGTTATAGATGCTAGTAAAGAGATGATTTGGTTGCATAGGTTTATGAAGGAATTTGGTAAGAAGCAGAAGGATAGCAAGTTGTATAGTGACATCCAGAGTGCCATTCATCTTGCAAAGAACTCGGCATTCCATTCCAAGACTAAACATATACAGCTCAAGTACCATTTCATACGCTCTGTTCTGGAAGATGAACTGTTGAAGCTGGAAAATATACATACTAGCCAGAATCCTGCAGACATGTTCACAAAGGTAGTGGCTAGAGAGAAACTGAGTTCCTACTCGGTTTCAGTTGGCCTTCTAGTGTGAAGGTGAAGATGAGAATTTTTCCAAGTCCAAGGTCCAGCAAGTGCAGCAGCGGTGGAGTTGTTGTGATCAGTCTCCAAGTGGGAGATTGTTGGTTGTGGAGCTTGATCTCCAGATTCAGAGACATTATTATTCAGCTGTGTTTGTAACCCAAATTTATATGATATGTAAAAGGAATGTACACTCACCCCAGTGTGGGGGGCGAAGCCTCCCCCCACCGGGGTCTGGAGGTAATTACCCCCAGCTGGGGGGTCTGGGGGCAACACCCCCGTAGGAAATTTTTGGGGTTGTTTTACGGGCCCATGGTTTTGGGTAACCCGTGGTATTTTTCCTTTGTATCTCCCCTTTATAAGAAAGACATTGTAACACGCCTAGGGTTGATGTATTAGGTTTTATGCATTGTAAAGATCTCTGAGATCGAAAGAGAGACTGTGAGACAGTGAAGAGGAAGTGCAGGGGCTGTGTTGCAGGTTGTATCCCTTCACCTTGCTGGACGGTATAATAAAAGGACTGGAAATTTCAGTGTGGACGTATCCCATCTTGGGTGAACCGTGATATATCCGTGTCTCTATTGTAATGTGTATGTGTGATTATATTTTCATTTTGGTTTATTGTTATTGCTCTACGATCCTGATTTTTTAACACCTTCCTCTCCTTATGGTTACCTCCTCAAGTGTTATAAAGGAGAGGCCATCCATGAGCCATGGGGCGAACTACTTGGGGCATCCAACTTATGATCTTGAGAGATTTGCAGAGATAACTAGAGGGAGAAATCTTGGAGCTGGAGCTGACTTGGGCATAAAGCAACTCTATGTAAGTATCTTCAAGTGGTTCATTAATGATAACTTGTCTTGTTTCCCATCTTGTGTGCATAGTGTTTGAATCTTTGGCATGATGTGTATCTAGTAAGATTTGAATCTAACTTATACTTCAAGGTGTTTGGGAGATTGGGCATTTTTTTCTTGTTTGATCTTAACACAAGTTCAACTTGAGAGATTCAGGATCAAGGATGGAAGTAGGACAAACGTCTGATTTGAAGGTGAGTCACATCCTTCTATCACTACCAAATACATTTAATCTCATTGTATGAGTTTAGTTCAGGATTCAAGGTTTCATTTGTTTCCTAATTGTCTTATATTAGAGCTAGTACATCCTAGTCTAACCTAAGAGAGATTCTTCTTACCTGTAGGAAGAAAACTCTATAAACAGAACTGGCGACTCCACTGTTTTGAATCCATTTTCTTTGATTGTGAAGTTTGAGTTTACTTTCATTCAAATTGATTGTGAATTTGGGTCTTTTTACCCTCATTTACACCCTCTTCTCTGTTTTGGATTACTATCTTTCAGTCTAACCCCAGTATCTGGCTCCCTGGGTTGGCAAACCCTAGAAAAATTCAATTTTTTTCTTAAAAATTCGCCTTCGTTTTTCTCTCTGTTAATTTTCGCGGCCTGCACACTACTACCAGAGTGAAAATCATCAAATTTTCGCACCCCATACACTCTCTAAAACGTGAAAATACAGTATTTTCGCTCCTAGGTTTTCTGCTACCACGCGAAAATTCCCTGAGAAATTCATTTTTTAATTTCTGTGTGGTTGGTTTTTATTTCATTTTTGGTTCTCTGCTCCAGATTGATTTGCTGACATTTTTTAGACCTCTGTGACCTGTGGTTGCAGTATAGTGCTTTCATTTTAGTTTCTTTTGAACTTCTTTGAATCTTTGCTTAGTTTTCAAGGTCTTTTGGTAGACATTTTTAACAACTGAGACCTAGGTCATTGTTTCAGTTGCACCTACATACTCATTATTTTTTGTATCTCGTCTGCACATTCATCTTGGCATTCCTTAGAAAAGTTGCAAGTGTGTTTGGTTTTCTTTCATTCACTATTTGTGTTTGGATTTTATGAGTCTTGTGACATCATAACTAGCATATTTTCCTCCTTACCATAGTTTGCAAAAGGTTTGGTCATTTCTGAATTATCAAGGTCTTGTGAGTTTATGTATTTGCAATCCTTGATTACATTATTGAGAGAGTATATTGTTTTGAAGTAGCATCTTTCTATCTGTTTCATAAAAGTTGATATTGAAAGATCTTTTTTGAGACACTCTTTCCCTTCTTGTTGAAAAGATCACAATCATATTTTGTATTTGGGAAGCATATATTTATTTTTATTTGTCACACAATTATACTCATTAGAAGTAGAATCAATAATAGATCAGATTCATCTTGAAAGAAGTAACATTATTTTGGCGTATTCAAAAAAGAAAAAATTTGTTGAGTGGTTTTTCAATCTTGTTGAAAAAGTTCAGGCTTGCATTGATTGAAGAACTTTCTCTTTACCTTAGCTAGCATTCATTGAAAGGAAAGGCTTATTTTGATTCATACTCACCTGCATGTTTTGGTTCAGTCATCACACCACCAAGTAGCACTTCCATCAACTCGATTGAGTAATACAACAACCATTAAAATCTATCTCCCTAACTCAACAAACTTTAACCTCGCTTGAGGATAAAAAGAACTTGGTAGTTAGGTAGGACATAGGGGATAGGAATCCAAATAATTGTCCCTTGTCATTTTCATCTGAGACATAGTTATTGTCCTCTAGGGTGCCAAAATCCTCTTGTACTTATTGACACGATCATTGAACAGTTTGTTGAGAGGGCCCCTCGCTACGCGGGAGCACGAAACAAGGATAGGTTCTGAATGGACTTTGTGGAATACCACACTCCACTTAGCACCTAAGGACATCTATCCATTGTATTCCTTGTAGTTTATGGCCTCCATACCAGTTGTATGAGGGCTCAAAGACTGAAGCTCTGGTTTACCTTCTTGAACGTGTCATGAATGAGGTAGCTTAGTGACTTTTCTTCTAGGGCTCTTTTACCCAGGATCCCTTTCGGTAAAGGGATGTCCTTCCATCTGATCTCTCATTTGGTATAATTTGACTTGGATTTCATCACCTTGCGAAGGATACAATTTGTTGAGGTCTCCTTACCCTAGTTAGGAAGTTTTCTTGCTATTTCATCTTTTTAGAGAGTCTTTTTCTCTTTTAGTGTTGCTTGTTGACATTCTGGACACTTTTGTTTTAGCTCGCTTATTGTGAAACCGGTACCGGTATAGTTTTTTGAGCTTGCTTTTTTGGCTTGCAAGCCTTGTCTTTTCCTAGCTCCCCTTTTTCCCATTCGGTTTCTCTAGGGTTTTTGAGTTCTTTTTTCAAGAGACTGTCCCTAGAACTAGTAATCCTATCCAATGCTTGATCAAAAGATATCACAGATACAACAGGGGAGAAGCCCTGAACCTCCGACTTCTCATCCGCCTGCTTCACGTATCCCTACTCCTATCGGTCGAGGAGCTGGTCGGGGGATTGTTCCACCATCTACCAGTACAACACCTTCAGTTGCTTATGTACCCCCAAACCATAGCATCGTCTCAGAGCCTCTTCCAAAAACAGAAACTTGTAGTGCACCTGAGATCCATGCAATACCACAATCCACTGTTGTTCCAGAAATCCACACCACACTGGACACCATGTTAGCTTCTGAAGTCAGTACTTCACCTCATGTTAGGTCGGAAGGCATCATCCTCCCAGAGACTAGAACTACACCAGAATCGACAACACTATTCAATGTCCCTGAAGGGTACATTGAAACCATTGAACAACCTGAATAATCAACAACATTATTTGATGTCCCTGAAGGGTATGTTGAAACCATTGAACAACTTGAAGAACACATGGAAATACTTGATAAGTCTGAATTCGTACCTCCTATACCATTTCATTTTTCTCCTTCTGATTTTGTATATCCTACTGCACAGTTGGAACCTCTACCTGTCATCACTACATCTCCAAGTACCCATACTTATGAAACATGCTCTTCTAGTAATCTACCGATCAGTTTATCCTTCCCTGATCTCCCTTCGGGACCTGAGATTATGACATCAAGTTGTTCTAGTATGGTTAGTCTATCCAACTCACCCCTAACATCAGAATGCTTTAGATGTGATACAGCTAGAATGCTTGCTTCGGCTTCACAATATCCCCTTGCACCCACTTCTGAAATGATAAATCCTCCTGATTCTCGAGCTTCCCAACCTCCATCTAATACGGAATATCATGAATCATTTGTAGGTCGGTCCGGACCCTCAGATTGGACTATACCAGAACTCCTTTCGGACCCTGACAGGATAGCTCCCATTTTTTATCAAGCCTCCACTTTATGGGATACAAATATGGGCCAAGCCCTCGACGATCTTCGCACCACTCCAACGGACATGACGCCTGAAAATCCTCGTCTGTTTTCCCCACACTTATTGTCACACAACATGTTCGGCTTAACTTCAAGGTATGAACCCCTTATGAGAGACACCCCAATATTTTCACCATCACCACCGTGTTGTTACTGCAACATCCCTATGCAATGTTTTTGTAAAGTGTTGGGGCCCCTCCTTTTTGTTTTTAGAAATGTCTACTTAAGAAGTCAAGTCCTTTCCTATGAAGTCTTTTTGTACTTAGTTTTTTGGAGAAAGCAAGAGCCTTTTTTTCGTGTCTTTTCTTCTAAGTAAAACTCAGCTTTCGTAGCCGAAATGGCGACACAACTCATTGAGTGGGTTCGAAACGTTCCCCTTTTCTGAACTCCGAGCCCCGCTAGTAAGAAGTGAGGTAGAGGCATGCGATGAAACTCACCAAGAGTCATCGAAACGAAATAGAAGACACCCAGTTTAGAGTTATCGCCAAGCTCGCTAGAGTGTGTTGGCCCGTTGTAGAAGCACTCAGCCAACGCTACCGAAACTGTCGCTCCGACTCGCCAAAAGCTCCTGGTGGATGGATCACATTGAATGCCAAAGCGGCTCCAAAAGCGACCTCGGTCACATCGCCATAACGACGTTTTAATACCCCACCAAACCGGTTTAATGCCCACAAGTGCCTGTTTTCTATATATAGTGAATGGGGTTTTAGAGGGTTTATTACTTTTTTTCTATTATCGTTAAGAGTTTCAAGAGAACTCCGTTCAAGGTCGTGCTAACCTTTTTGGGAAATCCAAGTCTGCAGCTCGTCAGCCTCATCCAAGCCAACCGCCCGCTGCCAGTTAAGTAACTTCTTCCTTATTTTCAATAGCCCAGGTTTGTTGTTTCTTTTCATTGATACCTTTGAGTAGCCCGTCGCCATGGCCACCCTCGTCCATACCAAAATTGTTGCGCCCATCTGATTATCCCAAGAGCCATTAGAGGACCCTGTCTGGAAACCGTTCTCTGCCCATCCGTTTGTTTCCCCAAAGTTTTGATGACCTGAAACTTGTAGATAACCGCACCCAGCCGCAACCTCTTAGTTACACTTGCCTACATCCTGTTATCAGCATCCTAGAACTCCTAGTAGGAGGTTGTGCCTTAGCTTCACCTTTTCATTACTAGCACTGATTTGGAAACTAGTTCTGACAAGCGTTTGGTAGTGACTGCATAGCACGAACTCTTTTATTTTGCTGCTTGCGTATTGTTTGAAATATAATACCACTTTCGAAGTTGCTTGCATAGTACTTTCCTATTCAGATCATGTCTGCTATAGTAATGAAATGTCATTTCAATGCTTAGCTTACATTCCATTTTATCACATGCTGTTGGTGTTTATTATGTGTTAAATAATTCCAATATTTAAATTGTCAATCCAGGAAGGGAGCTTATGAGATGCAAACACTATATGTGTAGGATTGAAGGCTGGAACTAACCTAAGCTGACCAAAGATGCAAAATGCGCTAACATGCAACTATGTGACTTTAGACTACATGCATAACTTTCATAATTCAAATGCAGGAATTTACTGATTAACAAATGAAACTATCAAAACTGAAATAACTGGAAAATGGAATTATTAACTCTTTATTTAAAAATAAACTATCTAGGAACAAGATTGATAGATTCTGAAACAATAACTGATTAGCAAATCAGATATAAAGAACTTAACTTTGGAGGAAGGTTGAAAAGAGGATTAAGGAAGAAAATATAGAAGTAGGAAATAATGACAAAACTTAATTAAAAACTCTATATAACATGAAACAAGATTTAAATTACATCTAAAACTGTTAATTAGAAGCAAGAAGCATTATATCTAAAAAGTAGAAAAAAAATGAATTCTGAAAAAGCATAAAACAATGCAGAAAGTGTAAAGGTCCGAATGATGATCCGAATGCTCGTCCGAATGACAGTCCAAATGCCAATCCGAATGGAAGAAAATGATTTAAACTAAGGAAAAGAAGAGTTTTGGATGATTTTAATTACCAGCTGTCTGATGCATATGATCCTACTATGCAAAAGAAATCAGTAAGAAGACTTGTTGAGAAGCTATGATAATAGAAAGAAACCTATTCTAATGATTGTCTAAAGAAGATGAACTATTTCTATGATATGTTAAAGCAAGACTAATGATGGAAGATAGAAGTAACCTACAACTACAGGAAGAAAAAGCTAACAGGGAGAGAGAAGCTAATAAAACAAACTATAACAGAACTTGAAGCAGAAACTAATCGTAGCTTGTTTACAAATTAAAATTTCATAGTTGTTAATTAATTTAACTTGCAATTATAAATTTGTTTATAATTTACAATTGGTTTGTATTTTTTTAGTTGTTACTTGGAATTAGTTTCACATTTGTAACTGTTTTATAGTTTGAGATTAGGTCATAGACTAGCACACACTTTTCAAATTAAATTATGAATAGAGTTTGGTTTAGATTGTTTTCATTTTTCCCTTTGTATTAGATGCATTAGTTTTTAGTATTTCAAGCTTCGTTTATTTCTGCTAATGCTTTTCCTGTAAACTAAAATAGACTAAAATAAACTATTAACTAAACTAAGTTACAAACTAATATTAATTACAAACTAAAGAAATGATTTCAAAATACAATTAACATAAATTACAACCTAAAAACAAACTAAAATTTGCAAATTCTCTAATTTAACAAATGAAATTCTAAAAATTCTTTAATTAACAGACTAACAAATTTCAGATTTCCACAAAACATTGTGAAACAAAACTACAAAATTAAATTCTACAAAACAAATATCTAAATCATATACTAAAGAATAGCTACAAAATTTGCAATCTAACTTACCATCTAAATTAAAAAGATCACAGACTTTATTAACTTACAAAATGAAAATCTAAATTAAAAAAAAAAACGACACAATTTATCAACCTAAAAGTTCATTACAATATGAACATAAACGTAGAAGGGTATACTTTATATTCTTTTGAATGACTTAAACTCCTTCCTAGTTATATGTGCATATTATAATTCCTACTCCAATTCCAGAATATATGAACAAGCAACAATCAATTCTCAGATGGAAATGTTTAGTCCTGTGCAATCAAGCAAATGTTTACATTCTCATACGAAATCCAAAATCGAACTTTCATATGACGGGAGTAATCTACAGGTAAAGATTTGATTCAGAGTGTTTATCCAAATAAACAAAGCTCGTTTGGAATAGATCTATGCTTACGAAAAGTAGGAAATATTTGAATAGAACAGAACCTGCATTCGAACTTACATTAAACAATTAATTCAACCTGTATAAAACCTGCAAACGAAATCGTAAGTGAATTAATTCAAATGGTGTAAACTCTAAAAACAAAATTGAAAAGGAAAGTAAAGATACAATCCACAAGATGGCTAGCCCTGAGGATTCTTCACACACAAACGAACTATACAAGAACTCGATTTCCATAAACCAATTCCATATTGAAGAGAAAGACTAAGTTACAGAGTGAATCCGATTTTTGCCCAAGCTTTCCTCTGTCGTGCAATTACCAGCTACTGGGTTTATTTAGTATTTACATGAGCATGGAATCCAATCATTTAGTTTCCATAGAATTAATACAACTTTCTAAAAATAAAAATTGTTCAACAATTGTGCAAGATTCCTGGAATGGTTGAGCTGACTATTAATTTAACTCCCAAAATAGTGTGATGAATTGCTCGCTGGATTTCAACCGTGTTCGAAAATCCTGGTTTAATCCGTTGCGAGATTATCCATTATGCATAATTGAGAAGGTGTTAAAAACCGCGTCATATGAAATAGGCATGACCTGCACAAAATACGATCCATTAATATAGCATTAAAAACCAACATATTAAAAGCATACACTTAAATTACCTCCTCCACGTGACTTGTCATATGGTAACGTTGTTTTTTTTATAACCGAGGAACTAGCCGCATCCTCCCTCCGAGCAGCATCGATTGGGCAGGGCGAGATACAAACCGCGGGCCGGGGTCAGCCTTAATTTGGAACCGGTTCACCAGCGAGTGAGAAGGCAGGGACGAATTCAGAGATACCACAGACGAGTCCTGCGATTGAACCATTGAGGGAGTAGGAGTAGAACCCTGGTCTCTATCGTAATAATCATCAGGACCAGCCACTGGGTCCGGAGCCTCGGCCTCTAACTTTGTTTTATACTAAAGTCAATGTAATTTTCCATGAATGGTAGGTTTAAGTGGCATAAACTAATATTTATATAAGTGGAGTTCATATTAAACAATTATCATTTGTTTTATGCCAACGTTATTCTATTTGGTAATGAAAATTGTATAAATAGTTTTTGTTTTGTAAATTATTTTAACTTTTATGATATTACTTTTAAACACTTATAATAATTATGAGTGTTTTATTTAAATTTAAACAAATTCTAATAATAAAAAAAGATTAGTATGTATTAATTTAAATAATAATAATAACCCTTTTAACATTTTATTAATTAATTTTTACTTATTTGCTTAAATTTAAAGTAATGTCAAAATCTCATCATCAAACTAGGGTTTTAATTTGCACATGCAGATATTACAAGACCAGTAAGAGACAAAGGTAAATTTATTCATCAAAAGAGCAAGCCAAACTAATAAACCAATGTGAAACATGCTATCAAACCCAGGGTGGAACTCAATACCGGATGAAGGGTCGGATGGAGTACCGAAATACTTAACATTTGCACAATTATTGCATTTAATACATTAAAAATAAGAGATTAGACAATTCTTTTATTTACGACATTTTAATTGATAAAGCAAAGTAAAAGATAGCCTTATTGAACATAAATGTATTAAATCACATTAAATAGGATGAAAAATTAATGTAAATAACATCATTATAAAAGACAAT
Source organism: Larix kaempferi (assembly GCA_027924585.1). NCBI lineage: Eukaryota > Viridiplantae > Streptophyta > Pinopsida > Pinales > Pinaceae > Larix > Larix kaempferi. Next base: position 1,017,216 of record BSBM01000646.1, read on the forward strand.
TCTGGAGCCCAACACATACCTACTCATATGTGTTCCAGCCAGGTCTAACCATGATGATGAAAGAAGGAAGGAAGAAGGAAAAGATGGTCGATCTAGAACCAGGTGGCATTGAATCAAGGGTATAGACAACATACGAGGACACTAATCCAATAACGAGAATTGCGCCCGAATTTAAATGGGGAGATTTGCATTATATGATCAGAGACCACGTAATTCCCGGATCAGTCCTGGAAGAGATGTATTTGTACCAGAACATTAGAAGTTCTGGCATTACTAAGGTAGCAACGCGCCCAAAACTCTTCCCATGCGCAAAAGTCATCGGTTGGATTCTAGCCCATGCAGACAGAGAATCAAGAGTCTTATATGACAGTAAAGGAGAGGCATTCACCTCATTCCATCCATCCCATATTTCGACAACCTACAAGTTTCCCTGCACCCAACAGCTGTTGAATGATGAATGGATAGAAAGTCTCAACATGGATTATGTAGAAATGGCTAGAAAATTGTTAATCCAAGGCAGGCAGCTGAGGGTGAAGGACAACAATGATTATGAGGTTCAGGCACTCAGGCCTCCATTCAGAATTATCGCTCTCATGTTAAGCAGGATTTTTGGGAGAGCTGATGCAACCACTTATCAGCTGCATCGGATTCCTCTAATCCACTATGTAGCATTCAAAGGCGCGGTGTTCAATTGGGAAAACATGCTCTCAGACAGTATATCAGCAGCCAAGGAAGGGCTGGCCTGGGGTAAATCAGAATTCTACATGTCATCTTACCTTATGGATTGCATTTTGTCAAGGCATCCGTTCCCGAGCTTGGGATGCATTTGGAACAAGGCCGACACCCCGGTTTATATTGTTTACAAGATCTTATGGGCCAAAAATTACAAAAGGCATTACAAGATCATATGCGAAGAATTAATCATGCCACTGTATGAACTAATGTTCAATGAGGAGCCCAGCTGCTTATCTGAGAATGCCATGGAAGTCTTAGAAAAGTATGGTGATGTTTATCTGATGGAAGAGGGCACCTACATAAGAATGTATGGAGGTTCCAAACCCCCATACCTCCTTCCTAAGTATGCTACTGATTTTGCTGTCCATAAAGAGGCAGTGAGACAAATATTTATAGATGGAGTTGGTCATGTCGGAAACAAAGCGAAGAAAGCCTCCTTCACGACCCTACCCTTCTATATAGGAGCATATAAGTTTTCTAAATTCAACTCGGCTGAAGAATTTCTTCAGGAGCTAAGAGAGTTTCACTTTGGGGAAAGGATCTTCACAAAGAATGACAGGCTTAATAAGGCTGCAAACCATTGCAAAATGGTTAATGCAAACTTTGAGTATGCTCACTATTTTGATGAGGAGGAAGAGGTTTTCAGAGGGGTCAACAATATGAATGAACTCCAAAGAGGCCTTCGCCTCAGAAGTGGAGCAAGCTCTATTTCCACTGCAGCCCAAGCTGTGAAGGAAGCTGAATTGAGAAAAGAGAAAGAAGAAGCCAAAGCTCTGACGAAGGAAGAGCAAAGGCTCAAAGCTGAGATTGAAAAGTTCCAAAGGGAGGCAGCAACAAAGTAGCAGAAGGAGCAAGAGGACAGGATTCGAGATGAATAAGCTCAGAGGCTTCGTGATGAGGAGCTAGAGAAAATTAGATTGGAAGAGGTTTCCAAAGAACAAGAAGAAAGAGAAGCAGTTGAAAAGCAGCTTCATAATGAAGAAGAAGAGAGGAAGTTGAAGGTCGAGGAGGAAAATAAAGCCAAGGAGGATGCACAAGCTAAGGGCTCGAACATGCAGGACATGGACATAGATTCCCAAATAGTCTAGACCCCAACTGCATAAGAAGACATCCCCGTAGAAGATCTCCCACTCGTCCCGTTTACCTCATCCAAGGGTCATAATGTGACCTATTGGGACAAATTTGTCTTTGACAAGAAGAGGAAGTCTATTGTGCGAAGGACAAAAACAAGAATGAAAAATCCTTTCCACCCGGACATCATCACCAAGCGAGAAACCACTGTTATGCAAGGCACACAGAATGCCCTTGTGGCTATGGCATCCGCTACTGTAGCTGCCGCCAAGGCAAGCGAAGACAATGTGCACAAGATGGTAAAAGAGTTGGATGCAAGCAGAAAGAGGGCTCGCATGTTACAACTCACTTTGGTTAATGAACAGGATTATAGGGACTTAATGGTGAAGAAGTATGATGCCCTTATAGAATAACAAAGAGAGTTGTTGGCTAAGTATCAACACCTGGAGGAAGAAAAGGATAATTTGACAGTCCAGATGATGATAGTGGAAGGGGAGAAAAATGATTTTGAAGCTAGCATTATTCAATTGGAAGAAGAAAAGGAGTTGATTACAGAACAGTTAGAACAGGCAAGCAGCAAGGCAATTGACCTAAGTCCTTTTCATGAGCAATCCTATGACATATTGAAGCAAATGCACACGTCACAGGAACTCCTCACTGAAGAAATATGCAAAATAAAGGCTATGGTGGCCAAGATGAAGGAAATCAGCTCCGAAGCAATAAGGCTCAAGAAGAAATACACACGGGTAAAAGATGATATTGGTAATCATATTGAATGGAGAGAGGAGAGGGGAGGTATCTTCTTGGTACTTTAGTTTACAAGCTAGCTCAATATCGAATTGGGAAGACTTTGAGAAGTGTTTTCTAAAGAAATATGGAAATCAGAAAACAGTCGCTAAACTTATGAAAGAATTATTGTCCATGAGAATGGAAAGGAAAGAGAAAGTTCAAGAGTTTAATCAAAGATTCACTACATTGTTAAATCATTTTAGTGAACCAACAAGACCAGCAGAGGAACCTTTAGTTTAGTATTATACAACAGCACTTGAGCTTCCCATAGCAATGTTTGTCAAAAGAACCAAGAAAACTACCTTAATAGAAAACTTCAAATAAGCCAAGAAGGTAGAAGAAGAAGCAGATAGTATTGCTAAACATGCTCTTGATGCAGAGGCAAAACCAACAGCAACTAAGAAAATGCTCCTGCTAACCAGAAACAAAGAAGAACCATCAGCAGATATGGAAAACGTGGTTAAAATGATGCAAAAATTGTCCAATAAAATTGTAGATCTCGAAAAGGATAAGGCAGCTAGCGGATCTAGAAATCCATTTAAACCTTTCTACAAGAAAAAAGAAGAAAGTGGCCAACCTTTTCCACCTACGAACAACTCTGTTGTTTTGAATTTAAATGAAGTAGGAATGGATCATTTCTGTACTTTCCATCAGGAACCACACTCTAAAAAAAGCTGTCCACAATGGATACATTCAATGAGTTTGGTAATGAACCAAATGCTGGATGCATAAATAATTGATCAGGAAGACCCTCAGGAGGAGCAGACGGTAGAGCCAAAGGAACCCTCTCTAGACACCACTATGGTGTTGTGGGTTTGGGTCCCTTTAACAGAATTAACTGAGAATGACCCGGAAGAAAGTCAAGTTTCAATAGTGAATGTTACTACTCGTAGTAAAGGTCCAATAGCTGATCCAAGCCCAACGAATCCCAAGCCTAAAGTCTCCAAGGAAATACCCAAAAGGCACATCACTGTTATTTCACCACAGCCTAAGGAAAATCTAGCATCTGTAAAAGAACTAAACATAGAAATAGCCAAACATCCAAAAGTTACTTCAAACAAAACGGAAAATCAGCCGAAAATCATAAAAGATTATGACATGGGATACCATATAATAGAAGACATAAAGAAAGCAAAAGCAAACGTGTCCATATTTGATATGTGTAGTTTGCCCCAACAACGAAAGAAATTGTTACAAGCTCTTGATCCCCAACCTAGCACTTTGTTATCAAGTACTCAGGATGATCCCTAAATAAATGAAGCTAGTATTGGCGGGAAGTCTAAATCCCAACCGCTACCTTTTCTTTTAACTTTCAAAATTTTCAATCATAATGTGCATAACTGTTTGGTAGATTTTGGGGCTTCCTCAAATTTCATGCCACTGTTGATTTGCAAAAAGATTAATGGGCAGCCAATTCCATCCCCAGCTCAAATCATACAGTTAGATAGAACTGCTGTCAGAGTCATCGGAGAGATGGAATATGTGCTTATTAAGTTGTCAGCAGATCCTAGAGTATGCAATTTGTTGATATTATGGTAGTTGATATTCCTGAGGCTTATGGTTTGATCTTGAGCAGGAACTGGTCTACAAAACTAAATTGTTACTCCAGAACCGACTGGTCTCACTTGTGGTTAACACATCAGAATAGGAAAAATCAGATTAAAGTACCGAGAGAACCCCACATGAAGCAAAATGTAACTCAGTTAGAAGAAAAGAATGAGGCTGTAGCTTTCTCATCCTCAGTTTTGGGGAATTATTTCTTAGAAATTGAACCGGGTAATTATCAATCAGAGAATGTTAGCCATGAATCAGATGAACAGTCCGATCTCCAATTTTCACGGACTGATGATATTGATTGTAACATAGTTAAATTAGTCACTGACTTAGGTAATAACGATATTAACTTAGTTAAAACAAAAAATATTTTTTGGGTTATTTACTTTGATGGTTCCAAAAATCAAGAAGGATTCGGAGCTGGTTGTGTGTCAATTGATCCTGAAGCCAACAAACACTTCTTATCTTGTAGATTATAGTTTGAATGTACTAATAATAATGTTGAATATGAAGCTTTGGTTCATTGATTAAAGAAAGCCATTGATTTGAATGTCAAATACTTGAAAGTCTTTGGTGACTCAGAAATAGTCGTCAGGTAGGTGAGAGATACCATTCATTGTCTTTCATCACATTTAAAGGGTAATCAGTCCGAGTTATAGGATTTAATTTCGCACTTTGAAGCTTTTAATATAAATTCTATTCCTAGATTACAGAACGCTGCAGCTGATTTGCTAACTACTTCTGCTTCTAGGTTAGTGCCCACTAATAATAAGTGCTCTATCGAATTAATTTTCAGGTCATCTATTCCTGATAATATTACAAATCTTAGAGTGTTCGAGGATGACGATCAGATCATTAGTTTCCTCACAAATGAAGACGCTTTCAAGGAAGCCATTATAGATGAAGAAAAACACGATTCTGATTTGCAAAGCAAGGATACAGTCAAAGGAAATTTCATACCCAAAGGAGTGAGATCTCTTGAGAGTCTTTTCGATCTTCAGAATAAGTTCAAGAAACCAACAAATGTTAAAACTCATATCTCCTCTATGCAACATGAATTGATAAATCTAGGTACAGAAGCTGAACCAAAGTATGTCAATCTTGGTAAATGTTGCTCACCGAGCGAAAGAGATAAGTTCTTTAAGCTTTTTCAACAATGTAAAGATGTCTTTGCATGGACTTATGAAGATCTGAAAACATATGATACTCGCATCATTCAACACATAATATCAATGAAGGCAGGCGTTAAGCCATTTCAGCAGCAATTAAGAAAAATGCATCCGACTCTTGAACCTTTGATACAAAAGGAGTTGAAGAAATTATAAGATTCCAAGATCATTTTTAAAGTCAGACACTTTAAATGGGTCACTAATCTAGTTCCCGTACGAAAGAAGTCGGGAGAGATCAGGCTATGTGTATATTTTCGAAACTTGAACAGAGCTTCTGATAAAGATAACTACCCTATGCCTTCAATGGAACAAATTTTGCAGATAGTATCAAGATCATAACTTTTTTCCTTGTTAGACAGTTTCTCCGGTTATAATCAAGTATTAGTAGCAGACGAAGATCGCCTCAAAAACTACTTTTAGCACTAAGTGGGGAACATTTGCATACCGAAGAATGTCATTCATCTTGATTAACGCAGGAGCTACTTTCCAGTGAGCAATGGACATTGCCTTTCGAGGTTTGGGAAGTCATTGTGTTGTAGTCTATCTAGATGATGTATCAATTTTCTCAAAGAAGAGGGAAGACCATGTTTCCCATTTAAAACAGATTTTTGATCGCTGCAGAAAATATGGTATTTCTTTAAACCCCAAGAAAAGTATTTTCGTTGTTCTAGAGGGTAAGCTTTTGGGTCACACAATTTCAAAAAAGGGAATTCCGATAGATCAAGAGAGAATACAAGCTATCAACAAAATTCCCATGCCTCACAATAAAAATTCTACGCATTCATTTATGGGCACCATTAACTTTGTTCGAAGGTTCGTTCCCGATTTCGCTCAAACTGTTAAACCTTTGCAGCAAATGGTGAAGCAAAATATACAGTTTAAATAGACAGACTTGGAAAAGGTGGCATTTAAAGAAATTAAAGCAGCCATAGCTAATGCCCCTTCTCTAAGAAGTCCGTATTTCGATAAGGATTTCATTATGTATACCTTTGCTTCAGATGACTCTCTCACAGTCGTGCTTACTCAGAAGGTAGAATCAGGAGATGAATACCCAATTTCCTTTATGAGCACTGGTTTGCAAGGCGCTGAACTGAACTACCCTGTTGTAGACAAGCAAGCATATGCCATGTTTAAAACAGTAAAGTAGTTCAGGCCACATATTCTAAAGAACAGAACTAAAGTTGTAGTTCCTCGCCTCACCGTTAGATCTCTTTTCGTTCAGAAAGAATTGGGAGAAAGAAGAGGAAACTGGGTCACCGCTCTTCAAGAGTATGATTTAGAATTTAAACCTACCACCATTATTAAAGGTCAAGGGTTATGTAAATTGCTCACTGAACACCCAACTGATGAAGAGCTGAATTGGGAAAGCGAAGCAGAACTGAACATGGTTGAAGTATGTCCTATCTTCACAAATCCTGAATCTTGGTATAGGGACTTAGTGCATTATTTGCAGCAAGGGTACTTGCCGGAACACTGGAGTTCCAAGCAAAGAAGGGCACTCCGTTTGAAATCAGCAAGTTATCTAATTATTGAAGGGGCACTCTTTAGAAGAAATTATGATGGTATCTTTCTTGGATGTTTGGAAAAGTAAAATGCAAGTAAAGTGGTCAAGGAATTACACGATGGCCCTGCCGGTGGACATTATTCTGGAGATACAACAACTCACAAAATACTGAGAGATGGATATTATTGGCCCACCTTGTTCAAGGATGCTCACGCCTATGCTAGGAATTGTGATGTGTGCCAAAGCAGTGCTGGAAAATTTCCAAAAGCAGTGGCACCGCTGCAGCTAGTCATTATTTCCAAACCATTCGAGCAGTGGGGCATATAGATGTTATTGGGGAAATAAACCCAAAATCTTCTCTGCAGCATCGGTACATTCTGACAGCCACGAACTATTTTACACGATGGATGGAAGCTGCTCTGCTACGCAAGATCAATGAGGACGCAGTTATCAATTTCTTAGAAGAAAACATCATAACCAGGTTCGAGGTTCCAATTTCCCTAGTTTTCTATAATGCAACTTATTTTTCATCTTTGAAGATAAATGAATTTTTTTATGAGAGGGGAATTAAGTTACATTATTTAGCCAATTACTATCCCCAAGGGAATGGATTAGCTGAATCTACAAATAAAAGCCTCATCCGAATTATGAAGAAAATTGTGATTGAAAATCAGAGAAGTTGGTACATATCTCTCCCAAATGCTTTATGGGCAGGTAGGGTCACTGTTAACACCCAAAAAGTGCTCACTAGCTCATTTCCCTGTCCACATGACCCATTTGTCCACTTTTCCTACCATTTCAGCCTCTAAAACCTTCAAAAGGTCACCAAAAAGACCAAAATCCATCTTTTTCCCCTCAAAATATTTATTTTTCCTCAAAAAATACAAAAAACCATCAAAAAGGGTCCAAAATTCCCGAAAATCAATTAAAAGGGAATAATATTAAAAAAATATTCAAAAAGAAAAAAGAGAGAAAAAAAAAACCTAAACCATTTTTACCAATACCATTGGTTTCCTTAAACCACAAATGGTATTCTCCATCACCAAAAAACTATAAAAAAGGTGATAGAAGCTCCTCACTATTCATCCACATTCATCCTATCCTTATGCTGCCAAATTCTTTCTTGAGAGACCTTGCCTCCTTTTTGAGTTTGAAGACCCCCATTAGCATCTTGGAGAAGAAGAGATCATTGGAGCTTTGGAGCACCTCACCATTGTAGCTGCTCAAGCTCAACCATCCTCTCCCTTTCAGGTAAAAGAAAATTTCAGAGTTTTCATTTATGTCTCTTATGGATCTGCTTTATTTATTGTTTTAATCTAGAGTTATTTTATTTGCACATGTTAGATCAAGATTTACTTTTTACATTTGTTTACTTTTATTGTTTAAATCCAAACCGCTACTACAAGTTAGTAGGTGCACATCTGCACATGCTTGGATGAAAACCCAAGAAACAGTTTTTGGAGACTTCACTTCGTTTTCGAATATTTGAATCTTTGATTTAGATCTATATTTTAGTTGTTTTTTACCTTTTACATTGTAGATCTTGCCTACTACTAAGCCCCTATTTTATTTCCCTAGCCATGGGCCGTTTCTACAGCCCAAACAGCCCAAAATTTCAATTTTTGGTCTTCATGCTTATCGTCGCCTCAGTTTGCGTACCACATCGGCTGTTGTTTGTTTTTTACTTTCTCTATATCACCGGATTCATTTTTCCGCGCTCGTGATGATGCTTGAGATTATTTCTCGCTCTCACCCCCATTTTGTTTTGGGTATTTTTTTGCATGCCCATCGTCACCTCGGTTTGCATGCCACACCGGTCGTTGTCCGTTTTTGGCATTCTTTATATCACCGGATTTAGTTTTCCACACTCGTGATGATGATTGAGATAATTCCTCGCTCTCACCATAAACCTTTTCAAACATTGTGTCTCTACACCTTGTTGCCTTAGTTTGTGCGCCACATTGGCTACTGTCAAGTTTTACAAATTTATACATGAGCCATTCACTCCATCCATACTGCAATTATGGCATTGTTTTGATATCATTCATCAACCTGCAAGGAGGCCCCATTAGTGTTCCTCCCCCGTCATTGTGCTTGATCCCCATACTCGTCCATTGATTGAACACTTCCTCCTTGCTTCTCCAATACTTTTGTTCGGTATAATTTTATCCCTTTTTGGGCCGATCAATTCCTTTACGAAAAAGGCACTGTTAAATTTTGACCATTAATTCATTATACTCTAGGATCTTTGTTGAGAGATTAACATATACAGTATATCAATGCATGACAATCACAATATGACAAGCATCACAAGAATCAAAAGCATAAGAGACAAGAGACACAGAGTTTCCGTGGGGAAAACCCTAAGGTGAAAAACCCCACAACTTCCTCAAAGATAGAGAGAGCAATGGCTCAACCAAAATACAACCAAATAACACTGAGATAGTCTCCTAGCAGATGATCCTCCTGCTCCTCACTAGTGCGCCACTTTTGAGAGTGAGAGTGAGTTACTTTTCCGAGTGAGTAAAATAGAGATCTCCTATCTCTATTTATACTCACCTTTTTGCCCAGTGACCTTATGGGGCCGACTTGTCTAGTTAGATACATCCACATTATATTATATATAATTCCGGGCTGACCCCACATGGTGGTCTAATAACCCATCGGCAAGTACACACACTTGCGACATTTGTCAATCCACATGACGACACTTCCTTATAGAGGAATAACACATCTCTTATAAGGGTACAATAAATATATATAAAATACACAGATGAAATACATTCTGAAGTTACATATACATCAACACTCCCTCTTAACTAGGAAGGTATTTCTCAACACAGATCTGCTAGACAAGTCTTCTTCTCTGGATCATCGTCATCGATGCATCGTCATCATCATCGTCACTGCTGCTGCTATCTCAACCAATCTCTGACTCTACTCGTCATAGGAAGTTCTACAGAGCCAGTCCTTTTTCATACTGGATGTAGGACCACCACCTACAGGTCTTCATCATCACTGGCCATACTGTGGAATCCTCAGGACTTATTACGTGCGTCACAAAACCTTAAAAGAGTCTCTTGACTAACAAGAACTCTAAAGAGCATCTGAGGCCTTTTTCATCATGTTCATATCTCTAGGGCTTATTACATGTGACCCCACCACAAAACCTCGCAAGAGCATCCCAGGCTGTTACGAGCACGCAGCTCTACCTATAGGATCTCCCAAGGCACCGAATTACATGTGGTTATGGCAAAACCTTGCAAGAGCATCCTAGGACTGATTACGGGCACACAGCCCAACCTATCGGATCTCCCAGGGAACCGAATTACATGCCGTAGGATAAAACCTCGAAAGAGCATCTGCCAGATATCCCAGGGCACCAAATTACATGCCATAGGAAAAACCTCGAAAGACTATCTGCAGATCTCCCAGGGCATCGAATTATATGTCCTTCCAGAGCAAAACCTCGAAAGAGCATTTGTCAGATATCCCAGGGCACCGAATTACATGCCATAGGCAAAACCTCGAAAGACTATCTGCAAATCTCCCAGGGCACCAGATTACATGCTCATCTGCACAACCTGATCCATGGCCATAGAGTATCAACCTGATACTCATCATACATCATCCTGATGTACCCATGATCATCCTGATCATCATCACTACAACATCCTGCTGCATGTCATCTGGAGCAACATCCTGAAGCTCGTCATCCATGATCATCCTGATCATCATCACTGCAACATCCTACTGCATGTCATCTGGAGCAACATCTTGAAGCTCGTCATCCATGATCATCCTGATCATCATCACTGCAACATCCTGCTGCATGTCATCTGGAGCAACATCCTGAAGCTCGTCATCCATGATCATCCTGATCATACAATGCATCTACCTGATGCATACCAAGTATCTACCTGATACATATCATCATACATGATCCTCCTGATCATACAATGTATCCACCTGCTACAAATACAAATACAAATACATGATACATATCACCATACATGATCCACCTGATCATACAATGTATCCACCTGATACATACAATGTATCTACCTGATACATATACAGATACATGATCCAAGCATCCAACATGATGCATATACAAAAATACATACACATGATCCAACTGATCATATCCAGCATCCAACATGATGCATACATATAAATGATCCAACTGATCATATCCAGCATCCAACATGATGCGTACATACATACATAAAAATGATCCAACTGATCATATCTAGCATCCAACATGATCCATACATACATACATAAAAATGATCCAACTGATCATATCCAAGCAGAAACCACAACATCATCCTGATGCTCATTATCCAGCGCTTACATCCACAGCCATGTGAAGGATCCTCCTTCCAACATGCTTGGAATGGCTTCAGCAAATGTGTCCATCACTTCTTCCTCGAAGTGTCCTCGATCTGAAGAACGCCAAGTCTCTCTCTGAAGTACTTGAACTTCACCCTGGCTAGTGGCTTCGTCAGCACATCTGCAATCTGCTCGTCCGTCGCAACATACAGGAGCTTCACAGCTCCTCTCTGCACCATATCCCTGATATAGTGATATTTGATCTCTATGTGTTTCGACCTGTCATGAAACACTGGGTTCTCAGACAGCTTCACACAACTCTGGTTATCACAGAAGATACCAGTATCCTCCAACGGGAGATCAAATAACTCAGACAGTAGCTTCCGCAGCCATACTGCCTCACAACTAGTTGAACAGGCTGCAACATACTCTGCCTCAGCTGTACTCAGTGATACGCAGGACTGCTTCCTGCTAAACCAAGAGATCACACCTGATCCCATACTGAAGCAGCATCCAGATGTGCTCTTCCTATCTGCAGCACTGCCAGCCCAATCTGAATCAACATAACCCTGCAGGTTAAACTTTTGATTCGCTTCATTCTTGAGCCCATAATCCACTGTACCCTTCAGGTACCTCAGAACATGCTTTACAACAACCAGGTGAACACTCCTCAAATCTGTCAGGAACTGACTCAATGTGTTCACAGCAAAGCAAATGTCTGGTCTCGTGTTCATCAGGTACATCAAGGACCCAATCATCTGATGATACATAGAGACATCAACCAGCTCAGATGAAGCATCACATAGAAGCTTCAGATTCGATTCCATAGGTGTGGCCATGTCTTTGCAATCCATCATCCCAAATCTCTTCAGGATATCTACTGTGTACTTCCCTTGACCAAGGAAGATCCCACCTGTACTCTGCCACACCTCCATACCTAGGAAATAATGCATCATTCCCAAATCTTTCATATCGAACTCGACAGCAAGCTTTCTCTTAGTATCTGCAATCAAGTTATGGGAGCTTGCTACAAGCCATACAAGGCTTTCTTCAATCTGCACACATGTGACTCCCTGTCAGGTCTTGGGACTACATCCCAAACATCTTCTTCATGACCGACTGATCATGGCATTCCATTTCTTCATCCCAGATCCTAGGAACTTCAATATATTCAATATATATCTTTGTTGTTGGAACAAATGTTGTAGTCCTTTTGTAGGTGAAGATATATGGTCTTTCCTACAAAACAAGTTAAATTGCATGATTAGAAACATCTCATAATTTTCAGAACAAATTCTTTACACATAAATAAATATGTCATGCAGTCATGCAGTTATCTTAGCCAATGCTTCAATACAACATTTATCCATGTTCCACAACTTTCTAGATGCCTTCCAGTCTCTACCAGAACATTGTTAAGAGTTTGCAATACTCCCAACATGTCAGCAAAGAGGTTTCATTCTAGATAAGTAGCACTGGAATGTTGTACAGTGCCATAGGCCACTTACCCATCACATGCATATTAGTAGTATACTGTTCATTAATGCAATCATTCTAATATGCACAATACATCTCCTAAGTCTAAGAACATATAATATTATTTAAACAAAAATAAGCAAGAAATGATAATTGAAATACTTATCTTTGTTTGTTTGTTGGGTCCCTCTGAGTCTTTGCTTCCTGGAAGGAGCTGCTGAAGTAGCTTCTTCTATACCTTTCTGTTGTGGAATGTAGGGAGATGGTCAACTCCCTCTGAAAATCTGCATCCTTGCACGAGCTGCTGGAGTGTGCTCCCTCTTGATCTTTGCTTCCTGGATTACCTGTCCTTGAACTTATATTCATCCTTGCTGACATCAATCTTCTTGAACCCTGGAAAGTATATTCTGTAAGTCTTCGAGCTTTCACTGTAACCCACAAAGATACCCTTCTTTCCTGAAGGATCTAGTTTAGTCCTCTTTTCCTTTGGGACATGAGTGTATACTGGACAACCAAATATTCTGGGATGGCTGACTTCAGGTTTCTTACCAAATATTCTGGTGTCTTGTTGTCCAATATCTTGTGGGGTGTTCTGTTCTGCACATATACAACTGTTCTAGCTGCTTCTGTCCATAGATGCATAGGTAGATCTTGGTCATGTAGCATTGCCCTTGCTGCTTCCATGATTGTTCTGTTCTTCCTTTCTGCAACTCCATTCTGTTGAGGATTATAAGGAGCAGTCAACTCCCTCTTAATCCCTGAATCACTGCAGAGCTTCTTGAAGTCACTTGAGGTGAATTCTCCACCATTGTCGGATCTGAATGTTTTGATCTTCTTGTCAGTTTGATTCTCCATCAAGGTTTTGAATTCCTTGAACTTATCAAACACCTCATCTTTGTTCTTCAAGAAGTATACCCAAGTCTTTCTGGACAAGTCATCAATAAATGAGACATAGTAAACATACCCACTAAGAGAACTAGATGACATAGGACCACATACATCTGAGTGGATGATTTCCAGGATATCTTTTGCCTTGCTTTCACTGCTTGGGAAAACTTTCTTAATGTTCTTACCTTTTGCACATCCTTTGCAAACACCTTCATGTTTGATCTTGATTTCAGGAAGACCCTCTACAGTCTTGCTTGCAATTGGAAGTGCCCTATAGTGCATATGAGAAAGTCTTCTATGCCAAAGTTCACTTGGCTCCATGGATTCATGCACCATGGCATGTTCAGGTTGTCCCTTCAATTTATACAAACCTCCCTCTTGCTCTCCAATCACTACTGCATCATCTATGTTCTTTCCCTTTGGCCACATTAGAACTTGGCCATCCACAAATGCAACCCTCATACCTTTTGCATCCAATGCAGAGATGGAGAGTAAGTTCTTCTTGAGCCCAGGTACTTAAAGGACTTCTTTCATCTTCAAAGATTTTCCAGAATCTAGGTTGTAGGAGGCTTCACCACTTTCTTTGATTGGGTATTGATAATCATCCCCAAGTTTCACCTTATGGGGTGATTCATGTTCAGATAGGTTCACAAAAGATTCCTTAAACCCAGTCATGTGTTTGGAGGCCCCACTATCAATCAACCAATCATTACAACCATGGGAGATAGTACCTGTGAGAGCAGAGATCAGAACATATTCTTCTTCACTTGATGAGTCATCATTACTATCACTTTCTGCCCTAGCTTTCTTCTTTGGGGGTTCATCATCTTCGGCATCATGAGCATGAAACCTTCTTTTGCTGCCCTTCTTCTTCTTATTGTTGTTATTATCCCTTTTGTTCTTGGGACAATCTGAGGCAAAATGACCCTTCTCATTGCATGTGAAGCATCTTAGGTCCTTCTTACTCTTTTGATAGGATCTATTGTGGCGAGAGTGCTCCTTCTTGGTTTTGCTTCTTTTGGTGTGAGCTGCAAGAGCTTGATCTTCACCTCCCATCTTTTCCTCACGAGATATAAGTCTAGCTTATTCTTGAGAACATTCTTCCCGCAATCTGTTGAAGGAGATCAACTTCTTCCTTGCGCAAATTCCTTGAATGAAGGAATCCCATGACCTGGGTAGGCCATTTAGAGTGGTCATCACTACTTCACCATTCTCCACCATTTCATCTACTGCTTCTAGTTGTTCCTTGATCTGGGAGACCCTTGAAAAATAAGATTGAATGGTTTTTCCATTCTGAAACTTTACTCCTTTCAATTGGTTCTGCAGGGTCATCTTTCGATTTATGTTCTTTCCTGCAAATAGCTTGGTCAAAGATTCAAACATCTCCTTGGGTGTCTTAAGAGAGGACACATGGGGTATGAGATGGTCTTTGATGGAATCATCAATGATTCTCTTTGCCTTGACCAAGTTCTTCTTATGCAATACCTTGGCCTCTTCATCCTCTGGGATAGGGATGTCTTCTTTCACATATGAGTCCAACTCATTCTCTTCCAGGATTAACCCAATCCGATACTTCCAGGCTCGAAAGTTATGAGCCCCTTCAAGCTTATCCTCAAGCTTGGTGTGGAGAGACATCTTAAAGAGTACTTCAAATGGAAATAGAAAAGATTTAGTTCTTACCACTTGAAATGCTGAAAACTGGATCTGGTACCGGATTAGGGTTTGTTAGAGAAACCCTAAAAATTCAAAATGTGAATTTCAAATTTCTGAAAGGATAGAAAGATGCGCTTTGATGAGCTGATCATCCTGGTGCATTCATAATTTGAGATCAGCAAAGTCTTGCCCTTCAGAATTGCCTTTTTGTCCTCCCGGGTTCACTAGGGAGAGCCCTGAATTAGGGTTTGAGTTTCCTGGAGATCTACCCAGCCAAAAATCTCGAACCAAAGCTCTAACCTTCGATTTTTGCAAGGAGCATCCATCTGTGTCTTCAGATTCCAGAAATTCCTATTTTTGTGGAAACCCTAATTTTTAGGGCCAAATCTAAAAATGCTCGGAATTGAATTCTGATTGGACAGATAGATGCGCCCTGATGAGTAGAGTCAATCTACTATACTGATTTTCAAAAATCTGTGCAGAGAAACCCAATAAACAAGAAACTCAAGCTTTCGTCACTGCAAAATGTCTTCTTCTCAGGTTAGCTCTAATACCATGTTAAATTTTGAGCATTAATTCATTATACTCTAGGATCTTTGCTGAGAGAATAACATATACAGTATATCAATGCATGACAATCACAATATGACAAGCATCACAAGAATCAAAAGCATAAGAGACAAGAGACACAGAGTTTTCGTGGGGAAAACCCTAAGGTGAAAAACCCCACAACTTCATCAAAGATAGAGAGAGAAATGGCTCAACCAAAATACAACCAAATAACACTAAGATAGTCTCCTAGCAGATGATCCTCCTCCTCCTCACTAGTGCACCACTTTTGAGAGTGAGAGTGAGTTACTTTTCCGAGTGAGTAAAATAGAGATCTCCTATCTCTATTTATACTCACCTTTTTTCCCAGTGACCTTATGGGGCCGACTTGTCTAGTTAGATACATCTACATTATATTATATATAATTCCGGGCCGACCCCACATGGTGGTCTAATAACCCATCGGCAAGTACACACACTTGTGACACATGTCAATCCACATGACGAAACTTATAGAGGAATAACACATCTCTTATAAAGGTACAATAAATATATATAAAATACACAGATGAAATACATTCCGAAGTTACATATACATCAACAGGCACTTAGGGAGTTTCTGTTAAGCTCTTTTCTGACTCCCAAAAGAATGAAAATATCGCCAAGCAATCTTGTTTCCTTTCATGATCGTTAAACGTATTTGAAAGCGTGTCTACCTGGTCTAAGTTTACCCATTTTCCGGACCTTGTAGACTAATTACAAAAAAGGAATACTCTAGTCACATCGACTAGAAGAGTTCTCCATTCACATTATTTTATGTTTTTTCGGGCCTTGGAGACTAACACACGAAAAAGAACACCATTGGAGTCTACTTACTGCTTTCAGACTCTCTAAAACTGAAAGCAACCACAAGCATAAACTATCCTGGGCTTGTACAAATCCACACGACAATACCATTGTAGAGCATACTTTTATCCTTTCTTGGAGCTCGATAAACAATCAAGAAGACCCCAACGATGCCTCTCAGCGCCACAATAGATCATGTTTAGTCACACTATCATGGCAGCTTCCCCAATTTGGTTGCCTTTATTCAGAGCATTCTGCGATATGCCACCTTCAGAGTTTCCCGATACCATAATCAGTTTACTCTCCTGAACCTCTCCCATTTTAGTACATACCTCTAATCCCTTAAGCTATGGTCCCCAAAGATAGTTTCATATGCTGCCAGGTCAACCATGTCATCATGCTCTGAACAAAGGAAGTTTTGAGTCCACCCACTCTATGACCCCAGTTATTCCCCATCCCCACAGTATGTCAGTCCCATCATCAGTACTATCACACTTTGGTTGTACACCTCATGCTCCTATCAAGGAAACATCATTTCCTTAGTAGTTGTTGGTCTCCCTCTGTCGACGCAAACCAATCTATTCCAGAGGATAGACCCAGAGATCCCTGTGCCTTGGACTCATCATCATCAGTGGAAAGTGACTACAGATCATTTTGAAAGGAGCCCTTAGTGCCTCTATCAATGATTGTTTCTCACATGCTCGACGTCAACACCTTGATCGCATCATCGAGATTTGTACAGGGTATCGGTTCTTTCAGTTATTAGTTGAAGACCCCGGATGTCACTCGACGCAAGCACATCGACGAGTCTCCTTTCAGAACAACTAGTTACATGTTCCTGTAGATATCCAGGTTGCGCTTGGCAACAATATTCAGAAATTCTCCAGTTTTATACTCCCTCGAGTATACAGTTCCATATACTCTTCAGAATATTGACTCACAGTTGTTGAGTCCCTACAGTTGTTGGATACCTTTAAATTCAACAGTTCATCAACCTTTCTGACACCTCATTCAGAACGGTTGGTGCTCATTTCCAGTGTATCAATTTTCATATAAGTCATGGTATGACCATGAAGTATGTCCCAACATGGTGTCCCCTCTGTACCATTATGATGTACACAATAGGTTATATGTATTGTCCAGGTCCCCTTCTTTGGCCTCATTGTTATTTATATGTCATGATACGAGCATGGGTATGCTAGATTGTTATTTATATGTCATGATACGAGCATGGGTATGACCACCTCGTCCATTATCAAATATTATCTCTCATTCATTTTGAGGTCATGTATTTTTAGTTTGTGCAGTTTGCATGGGACCGGTGTTCCAATCTCCAATCGGTCTCTTCTCTCCTCCAAACCCCAGGAAAAAGACAAAAGAACTATGATATCTATCGGCCATACGATGAGCTCCTGCCCTCACACATCAGGGGGCAATCTGTTAACACCCAAAAAGTTCTCACTAGCTCATTTCCCTATTCACATGACCCATTTGTCCACTTTTCCTACCATTTTAGCCTCTAAAACCTTCAAAAGGTCACCAAAAAGACCAAAATCCATCTTTTTCCCCTCAAAATATTTATTTTTCCTCAAAAAATACAAAATACCCTAAAAAAGGGTCCACAATTCCCAAAAATCAATTAAAAGGGAATAATATTCAAAAAAGGAAAAAGAGAGAAAAGAAATCTAATCCATTTTTACGAATACCATTGGTTTCCTTAAACCACAAATGGTATTCTCCATCACCAAAAAACTATAAAAAGGTGATAGAGGCTCCTCACTATTCATCCATATTCATCTTATCCTTATGCTACCGAATTCACTTTTGAGTTTGAAGATCCCCATTAGAGCATTGGAGAAGAAGAGACCATTGGACCATTGGAGCATCTCAACCTTGCAGCTGCTCCAACTCAACCATCCTCACCATTGAGGTAATATGATTTGTGTAAAGCTATTTTTTCCATTAATAAAGAATTTGTTTTACATTGAGATCTGAGTTCTTTACCATTTACTTTCAAGTTTTTACATGCACATGTTAGATCTACTTTTTACATTTCAGTTATTGTCTTGCATATTTTAGATCAGAATTTGTTTTTATCTTAGTTTTTTACATGATTTAATCGAGAATGATACTACAAGTTAGTAGGTGCACATCTGCATATGCTTGAGTGAAAATGTTCGGGTACACAGGGTACTCCCAAAAGACTGAACACCTATAGCAACCATTTCACACAAACAGATCACAGATCGATACACCAATGTTTGGACGTGGTTTAAACTCTTGTGAGGGAAACACTCCACGACCCCGGCCAAATAGATTATACGGGACAATTTATTATGAAAAGAAAGAAAGTTACAAATGAGCTTCTCATAATCGATCAACTTTCCAATGACCCTCCATGCTCTTTAAATAGAAATCATGAACCAATCAGGTGTTAAGCCACAGATCAAGGGTAGGTATGGTCTAAGAGAAGTTGAGCCATCGGATCACTCTATGTCGGGAACATATCATGACTGTCAGATTAAATATTTACAAATGCATACTAATGCATACTAAGAAAACACACTTTACCTAACAGATATATTACACAAGTTGATCTTAACTAACTCCTAAGTGTCTAAATATCCTAACATACCCCCTTAAGAACAACTTGGGATATGATTGAAGGATTTACAAAAGTGACACTATTAGGAGAAGGAAGGAGGCATTAGAGCCTATCCCCCCTTAATGACAAGTTCCTGAACTCCTAACATAGATCGAAGTTTAGAAAACTTCACTTCTGTAAGAGACTTGGTGAAGATGTCTGCAAATTGGTCATCTGTAGGGCAAAAGAGCACTTCAAGGACACGATCATGAACAATATTTCTGATGAAGTGCATATGTAGCTCAATGTGTTTGCTGTGTTGATGTAGAACTGGATCTTTGGCAAGCTTGATGGCACTTTGATTGTCGCACCAAAGTGGAGTAGGCTGCTGCTGCTCGAATCCGAACTCTGAAAGGATCTATCGAAGCCATAAAGATTCCTGACTGGAATTAACTGCGGCTCGATATTCTGCTTCTGCTGAAGAAAGAGCAAGAGCTTGTTGTTTCTTACAAGCCCAAGTAATAGGTCCAGATCCCAGACTGAAAACATAACTTGCAGTAGACTTTCAATCATCAGGATTGCCGGCTCAATTTGAATAAGTGAAACCAACCAACAAAGGTTTCCCCCCTGTACTGTAATGAATCCCAAACTGAATTGTACCTCGAATATATCGAAGTATTCTTTTATCTGCTTTCCAATGACTTTCATGAGGTGTTTGCATATAACGGGCAACACGACCAACGACAAAGGAAAGGTTAGGACGGGAATGAGTCAAGTATAAGAAACTACCAACAAGCTGACGATACAAGGTGGCATCTACTTTAGGTGAAGGACAAATGGCAGAAAGTTTGACTCCAGACTGGAAGGGAGAAGGGGTTGGTGTACAATCTTCCATGTGAAAGAGACGAAGAAGGTCACAAGCATTCTTAGACTGAGAAAGAAAAATTTCTTCTTTGGTTTGCAGGACTTGGAGACTAAGAAAATAATGCAAATGTCCTATGTCTGACATTTCAAAATTTTGCTTAAGACTAGATTTCACATGGGTTATAAGCTTAGGATCACTACCAGTAAGAATAAGGTCATCAACATATAGAACAAGTATGATGAGATGGTTTCCTACTTTCTTGGTATAGACATTGGGGTCAAAATGGCATCTAGAAAAACCAATGTCAAGGAGAAAGCTATCCATTTTGGCATACCAAGCTCTAGGAGCTTGTTTAAGGCCATATAAGGATTTCTTAAGGTGACAGACAAGGCTAGATTTATTCTGAACATATCCAGGAGGTTGTTCCATGTAAATTTCCTCCTCTAAATCACCATGTAAGAAGGCAGGCTTGACATCCATTTGATGGACTTCTTAGTTGTGTAAGACTGCAAGGGAAAGAACAAGGCAGATGGAGTTCATTTTTGCGACAGGAGCAAAGGTTTCATTGTAGTCAATCCCTTCAACTTGGGAAAAACCTTTGGCAACTAACCTTGCCTTAAGTCTTTCAACACTTCCAACTGATGCATACTTAGTTTTGTAGACCCATTTACATCTGACAAGTTTTCTTCCTTTTGGAAGAGGTTCAAGATCCCAAGTATCGTTCGCCATTAAGGAACGATATTCTTCTTCCATAGCTGCATCCCAATATGGATTTCCTAAAGTTTCTGCAAAGGTTTCTGGATCATGATTCTCGGAAACTTGAGCCAAAAGAGAAGAGGCTCGCTAAAACTGAGAACGTGTTCAACGTTGATCTCTAGGATCACCGGCAAGATCACCAGCTGCTTCACATGTTGAACGGACCCATCAAGGAAGCACTTGTGCTGGTGCAACTGGAGGAACATGAGTAGGCGGAGGTGAGATTTCATCCTCACTGTCATCATCAGAAATTGGAGTTGAAAACCTGTCAAGGAAGTTGGAAGAAGAAGAAGAAGGCACAAACGTTGAATCAGGCTCGCAGGCCAAGAGATTTTCATCAAACTTAACATCTCTTCTAATGATTATATCATGAGAATGTGGTTGAAGAAGTTTATAACCTTTTACATCTTTAGAATATCCAACAAATATGCACTTTTCACTTTTAGGCTGCAATGCTTTCCGTTTTTCATCCGGAATGTGAGCCCATGCTTCACTACCAAACAAACGGAAGTGACTTACATCTGGTTTAATTTTACTCCATGCTTCTTCCGATGTGATACCTTGTAATGCTTTAGTGGGAGTGCGATTAACTATTTAATTTGCACAATTAATGGCTTCAGCCCAAAATTGAAGACTTGGTCCCTTAGATTGGATCATACAATTAGCCATTTCTTTTAAAGTGCGGTTCTTCCGCTTAGCTACACCATTTTGTTGTGGTGTATATGGAACAGTGTGCTGTTGCTGGATGCCTTGTTCAATGTAGAAAGTAGTGAACTTTTTGTTAACATATTCTCCTCCATTGTCAGATCTTAACTTAATAATTTGATGACCAGATTGTTTTTCAATAAGGACCTTGTAGGCCAAGAACATGTTAAATACTTCGCTCTTAAGTTTTAGGAAATAAACCCAAGTGCGTTTGGTGTAATCATCAATGAAAGTTAAGAAATATTTGAAACTAGAAAAGGAAGTAGATGGAAGAGGACCACACAAGTCACTATGCACAAGCTCCAAGGGAACCGAGGCGTTCCAAGAGACACGTTTGTCAAAACTAACTCGATGATGTTTTTTGAGTACACAATCGGAACAAACACCATCCTTGCAAGATACCATCGGAAGACTTGTCACCATATTGTCTTTACATAGTTGTTGCAATGAGCGATAATTTAAGTGACCAAATTGCTCATGCCAAAGTTTGCTCAAGTTATCACTATGAGCAACAAAAACTGAAGGAAAAGGTGATGACCCAAAGTTGTTAAATTTGTACAACCTGGTAATATCATCAACAATTTCGGTAGCTAGGACCTATTGAGAATCTTTAAAATCCTTGATTACAACTTGGTGAGGTGTAAACGTCACAATTTTACCTTCACCAGAATGAGTGATCTGATAAAATGATAACAAATTGCAGGAAATTCTTGGAACTGTCATTGAAATGACCATTATCTACTAGAACTGTTCCAGCTCCTACAACACTTAGAGATCTATCATCACCAACAAATATTTGTTTGGTGTTACATTCATGCATAGTAAAAAAGATGGCTTGATCCTTAGCCATGTGATAAGATGCTCCAGAATCAATAAGCCATTCATTTGAAGTAGAAGAAGAAGATGCATTATAAGAATAACCAGAAGCACAAAGTGTATGTCCATGAGAGGTAGATTCTGAAGGCGAATCTAGGATGATGTGGTGCTTCTTCATTGCTGCTTCCAAGGCTGTCATCTTCTTGAAACAATTAGATTCATCATGATTATCTTTCCTGCAATAGTTGCAATGACGCTCAGTCTTCTTGCCTTTTGGCTTAGATCCTTTGTCATTTTTTAAAGAAGGAGCTGATTGAGAGGGTTTGGGATCCTTGTTTGACTTATTATTACGAAAATTTTGTTTCTTGGGAGGCTTGGACTTTTCTTTCTGTTGTGATAATAAGGTTTTCCCATATGTATCTACATTGTTGATTATTCCAAGATGGATGAGTTTATCTTGCTCTTTAATCAAGGAATCACAAAATGATTCAAGACTAGGCTCTCGATAGCTAGTTGCATTCAAGGATTCTTTCATGGAGTAAAATGTAGATATAAAAACAGAATATGCAGGTCCAAGTTTTGAAAGAATATGATAAATGCATTGTTTGTCTTCCCTCTTAATCTTACATTATTCATATAAGAGTTTTGTACTTAGATAAATAATCTTTAATGCATGAAAAATCACTTGGATTTAAAGAAATCAACTCATTTTCGAGTTGATGACCTCGAATTTCATTGTGTTTACCAAACACAGATTCCAACTTGTCCTAAGTAGCATCAGGTTCATCTATTCTAGATATGTGGAATCGCAAATCAGTAGAGATTTACATCCCAATCAATCCACGAGCTTCGTCACATCTATTTGCCCATTTGATTTTCTTATCATCATCAGTGGTTTCTGTTTCTTTCCATGAGGTAATTCTGAAAATTCCCCTACTTCGTAGAACATCCTCCATACGAGATTTCCATGAGAAATAGTTGGAACTGGTAAGTAGAATATCACAAGGGGCGGCCATATTTGTAAATTAATGGCTGTAAAAGTGAAAAACAATAGTCTGGATGCGAAGAGCTCGGAAAAATAAGCGGTTTAAAAAAAAATGGCACTGAAAACTGACTTCGGATGATGAAGTTATGCTTGAACAAAGAAAATGTTGAAGATGTCCCCAATAGTGACGTGGCACATAGAGAATGACCAGCTAAAAAAAACAATGACCCCCCTCTTCCCAAGATGAACTTTTGACAATCACTTTACAAGAAAGTTGCTTTAAGTGAATCACTTTTATAAAATAAGTTATTTCACTTTTACAATGATGTTACTTTTAAATAGTGCAACAATAAAAAAGAACTTAAGTGACTCACTTTTTTATTTTTATTTTTTATTATTTAAGTGAGATGCACTTTTACAATAAAGTAACTTGAAAATGGAAATTGCATGCACTTTTTCTTTTAAAAATAACTTCCTAAGACTGAACTCAAGACCTATTAAGGAATAAAACAACTTTAAACCAAGTGAGTTAGACTAAAAGGTATGTAAAATATGGGAATGAGGAAAATGGTTTTTTTTTTTTTTTACTCTCCTTGCTCAATTTCCGTGCTTGCCTTTTTTTTTTCTGCAAATCACACCATAAACCAAAACAAAAACAAAAAATTCTACGCTTGTGGGGTTAGATTTCGTCAGCTTGCCCGGAAAGTCTACGTTTTCTCTTTGTTTCTGCATGGCCGAGATCGCACGAGGTGCACGGCAAAGAGCATACGCAGACAAGGAAAGCAACAATCTGAAACTAAAAAAAATCTAATAGTAAAAACTAATCAAATATGAGATTTTTTTTTTTTCCTTTAAACCCGAAAATAAAATAAAAAATGCGTTACTGTAACATTATACCTTCAGATCTGATGAAATATGGGTTTCTAAAGCAACCGAGAACCGTTTTCGATCAAACAAAAACTATTTCCCAATGGAAACGACGCTCCGGACGCAATGGAACACCTCCCACAGCCTAGAAATGCACAAAAATACTAGAACCATAAACCCTTTCAAGTTTCGACAACAACAGTTCAAAATCTAGATCATAACCGGAAGCGGCTCTTCATAAAAGCTCTGATACCATGTTCAGGTACATTGGGTACTCCCAAAAGACCGAACACCTAGAGCAACCACTTCACACAAATAGATCACAGATCGATACACCGATGTTTTGACATGGTTTAAACCCTCGTGAGGGAAACACTCCATAGCCCCAGCCAAATAGCTTCTACGGGACAATTTATTATGAAAAGATAGAAAGTTACAAATGAACTTCTCATAATCGATCAACTTTCCAATGACCCTCCATGCTCTTTAAATAGAGATCATGGACCAATCAGGTATTAATCCATGGATCAAGGGTAGGTATGATCTAAGAAAAGTTGAGCCATCGGATCACCCTATGTCGGGAACATATCGTGACCATCGGATTAAGTATTTACAAATGCATACTAAGAAAACACACTTTACCTAACGGATATATTACACAAGTTGATATTAACTAACTCCTAAGTGTTTAAATATCTTAACAGAAAACCCAAACAACAGTCACCCCGAAGAATGCCTTAGGAGTTTCCCCGTACACCCTTGTCTATGGTAGAGAAGCCATACTTCCTCCAAACATATTACTCCCATATTTGCAATTGGCCCAAGCCTCCTAAGGTTCCAGCAGTCAAGTCTTATAATCTAAAATTGACACCTTGTTGAAACTCAAAGAATCCTGGCAGAAAGCTAAAGACTGATTCCACCAACACCAAGACATAGTCAAAATGTGGTTTGATAAACGAAAGTCTAGCAAGAGAAGCTTCGAACTAGGTGACTTAGTTCTGAAATGGGACCATCCACATGATGGTAAGGGAATGCACACAAAGTTTCAGCATTTATGGGTTGGCCCTTACCAAATTTCTTAAAAGCTTGGTCCGTTGACATATAAGCTAAAAGACTTGCAAGGAGAGGAAGTAAATCTACCTCTCAATGGCCTCGCTTTAAAACAGTATTTCGCTTAACCCTATGAGTGCCTTTTGTACATAAATAACCACTCTTGTTTCTTTTCTTGTTTGTTTGTTTTTGTTCTGATTTGTTTTTTGTAAATAGCTTTGATTTCCACCTTGCTTTGTGCTTATTTGTTTTCCTTTAATAAATCCTAGCTCAACTCTTGGTGTAGAGGTAAGATAGAGCTCCGACCAAGACGCAAAATCCTGTAAGACAGAAACCTACCTGTAAAGAAATGTTTTGTGACTTTGTTTTCACTGTTGAGTTTCCAGGAATGAAGGGATCCTTGTTTTTGTTTGGTCAAAATAATCTTGTTTTGTTAATAGCTAAGATTCAGCATTTCCTTCGTAATATTGGTGGAATCCAGGAATGGATGCCTAATTAAGGCAGCTAGACCAGGAGCATACTTTAATTATCGACCAGGGGACGTACAAACTTCAGAGGTACTAACACTATATTTGCTCTATAGGATAGTCCTCGTCATGTTTGGGGTGTTGGTATATATATTAAAGGTTTCTCTAATCAAAGAAGAAAGTGGGTTAAAAAGATTGTGAATCTATAACTAATGAATTCCTATGCTAAGAAATTAAATGCTGAAAAATGTAAATCTACACTAGGAATTGAAATGTTGAAAGCTGTAAATCTATACTAAGAATTGAAATAATGAAAGCTTGGTAAACTTAGTTCAGAAATAAGATGTTGAAAGCTAGAATTTTAATCTAAGAATTTAATACTGAAAATCAAGTGTTGAATGTTGAAAGTCTAATCTAAAAACTTAAATACTGAAAACCAAATCCAGAAAGTAAATATCCAATGATGAGAATTAACAAATCTTATCTATTCGGATTAAACACTACAAATGATGATCATTTATTAAACCAAGGAACTGAAAGTAATTAACTTTTATGATCTAAGTCTGATAAAAGAAATATGCATGAGCTTCTACATCTGAATCATTGTTTTATAACTAATATAATAACTCATGAAAACAGATGTCGAAATATGCTTGCGCGGAATGCAACTACAGGACTACAGAATGCGTTCTACCGAACTACAGAATGAGCGTTGATCAACTACAGAAAGTATGTTGAACCAGAATAATCTCTTAACTGAAATAAAACCATGTTATTCAAATGCCATCAAATTATTTCATATACGATAGGAAGTAAATCGATTCACAGCATAAATGGAAAATACCTGAAAAGAAAGTAACGCTCCTGACTTACGTGTTGGAGGGGCCCTCCCCAACCCGTACTAAGGAGTATGGAAAACTTATAAACGTAGGCTTGAAAGTAACATAAGTCTTCTTATTAAAATAGTAACTTCATGGTTCAAAACGAGTCTTAACAAAAACTGTCTGCGAAGTGCAAAAGTGCATTAACCATTGATTCTACAAAATAGCAACTGGACCCCCTCGCTACCCGAGAGGTCCATATATATATGTTTCTAATTCTAACCAAGCCTATGATCATAAATGTCGATCCTCTTAATCATGGCTTCCCTAGAACTTAGGTAGATATGAGCACTGAGCCCCTTTGTTATCTGTAGTCTCGAGCTTTGACTCTCGTTGATACCTCACTACCTTCACGCCCTGTTTATGCCTGCTCATTCCAGGGTTAGCACATAAAAAAAATGATTTTAACATAAAAAGAATAATATCTAAACATCCTTATTAAATAATCAAAGTAAATACATTTCCCCACAAAAAAGGTGTATTTCCTTCAGCATATCTTGTGCTTTACTGTGGAAAAAAGGCCATAGGATACCTATAATTTGGGCTTATCATCTCCCCCGTGCTTGAAGGATTCACCCATCCTTGGGTGACACACTCAGCTCTTCGATAGCTTCTCTGATGTCCCATGCGACCACTCTAGGAGTTCCTGCCTGCCTGTAGTAATCCATGCTCCGGTCATCCCTAGCTGTAATGTCCCCATTCAAATAAGTGCATAGTAAGACAATCCCATCAATCCTACTAGTTTCCTAGGTTGGATGGGCACATGTGGGATGGTAATAAGGAAGCTAATAAATGATATTTAGACATTAGAGGGGTTCAAGCATTTAATAAATATGGTGAATAAATAAATTCAAGATAAATTCTAAGTGGCAAGTGGTTTTGGAGACATATGCAAGTGGTGAGACCCACACTAGCTTGATTTCTCATAATACATGGTATCTCTCTTTTGCAAATTCGAATTAATGGGAATGTGAACACTCTTGGGTGAGTTGGTAATTCATAACACATGTCATTGAGCATCTTAGGTCGAATTGGGAAGGATTGGTAACCTCCATGGAAGATAAAGAGTCAAAGTGGAAGTTTGTGGACACTTGGGCTAGATTCCCTAGCCCCTATGACAACAATGATGGAGCATCTATGACAACTATGACAAATTGCAGACCTGACCTCTGACATCTGACCACTATGACATGTCAACACCAAAAATAGGCTCAAGAAAGGTGAATTTGGGAGTTGGAGAAGCCAAAGAGACTCAAAATCGAATTTTGGAGAAGATGGAAGGTTGGAACTAGGAGGCAAGTTGCAAATGTGGAATATTTCCTAAATGGAAATCTATTGAATCTATTGAGAGGATTTCAACCCTTAGAAGGCTAATTTTGGTTATAAAATGTAGAAATGAAGTATGAGAATGGCTTTTGATGATTTGAGAAAAATTGCATTTGTGAAGAGAGAGCTAGTGGATGACTAGTTTCTTGCCTTAGCCAATTTCGAGGGTGAAAGATTCCCATCCAAGTTGGTGTTTGGAGAGGCCACTCAGGTCTTTCATGGTGCTTTAATGGAGTTTGTATTTGCAGGTAGCAGCTATAGGAAGTTTTATGGTTTGGTTTAGTGCAGCACTTTCTCTCCACTGTTTCCAGTTTTGAAGGCATATTTATGCTCCTTGAGGGAGGGCGTTTTTGGTGAGCACTTGTGCTTCTTGAGAGAGATTATAATTATATATTGCTGATTGTAATAGCTTCATATCCTCTATTATTAATATTCAGAAAGTCTCGGGTCGAAATACCCACTGGTTGTATGCAAAACTATTGCTTAATGAGCAAACAATGTCCATTTCCCCAATGCATTGATGTATGACACTATAATGTTGATTATTTCGAATGGGTGGATGATTCTCTGATATATTTGTGATAAATATACTACCATGGATGTCATCTACAAGTTTCATGCATTTTACTTGAGCATTTGAAGCATTTTTACTTAGTTTAGTTGTATTGGGAGGTGAAATAGTGCCATTTCCCCAAGGGTCGAATTGGGGGTTTTTGCAGTTGAATGTGAGAGAGTTAGAACAGTAGTAAAAATCAATTAACGGTTCATATGAGACCTTAATCACATACTTAACACATTATATACCTCTGTTCATAAATTCTTGGGAGTTTGGAGGCATTTGGAAGGCCATTTGCAGTGTTACCCGGGGGGATTTGATGCACAAATTACTAGTCAAAATTACATATATTGATCAGAATACAAATCAAGTTTGCAGCAGTATTTGGAGGGCCATAAAACATCCCTGAACCTGATATTCAAGTCTAAATACCATTCATACACTCCTACAGAAGATTTGGGAGCATTTGGGTTGATTTGGAGGTCAAAACAGTTAAACTAGTCAAAGGTCGAAATTGGGGAAAGAGTGAAAAATTTGGCATTTTAATAGAATTTTGAAAAAGGATCATTACAAGTGGTATCAGAGCATGGTCTTGGCACCTGATGGTATTAACAAGAATCCAAACAAATAAAACACCACCCTTTGAATCAGTAGTTGAAGAAGTTTTGGTTGAAGAAGAGATAGTAGCAGAAAAAGAGTTTTTTTCTAAAACAATGGGTAGAGAGGAGGAGGAAAAATTAAGACATAAGGAGGAATTTATTGAATCCTTAAAACCATGTTTTGAAGGAATTACCATGGTTATGCTAGATATGAATAAACAAATGATGAAAGGTTTCGAATTGTTGGGTAGCCAACTTTCAGGCAAAGGGTTGATAGGAGATAATAGTGGTTCACACTCAGGGGAAAAGATGAAAGGGAATGAGCATATTTTCTCAAGTACAGGACCTCATAATAGACCTGATGAATTTCAAAGCACACAAAGGGATACTGCACCTAAATTTCTCACACCCAAAGAAGAGCCCAATCTTGAATTGGATTACAAGAAACTAGTAAATGATTGGAATGATTTGAATGAAGAGTGCAAAAGAGGTGTACCACTCAGTTACTACATTGATGCTATGCAAAAGATTAAAATGAAGGGATACAATAGGAGTCCATTCCAAAACAAAGAATTGAATAGTGCTATTGGAAAAATGTCACTTCCTACTTTTGATGGTTCTTCTGCTAACACTTGGGTGCAAAAATTGGATGTATATTTTCAGCTGAATCATATGTTGGAAGAGGATGCATTAAAAATGGCCATTTTGCATTTGGAAGGAGATGCCAATGAATGGTGGTTTCATGGGCTAAAAACCTTGGGTCATAATCAGGTTAAAACATATGGAGAATTTGTTGACAAGGTACTAGAAAGATTTGAACAAAAAGATCCAGAATTGCCTTTCAAAGAACTAGCTCAATTGAAGCAAACTGGGTCCCCTACCGAATATATGTTGGACTTTCAAAAATTATCAGTCAAGGTGGCTAATGTATCTATGGGAAGATTAGTATTGCTGTTCACTGAAGGTTTGGCTGAACCCTTAAGAGGTTTGGTCAAAGTCCACAAGCAAACTACATTAAAAGATGCAATGAGCTTGACTAGGGATCTCCAAAATGTGCTTCCTAGAATGAGATTTCCTCCTAAGCCTAGCTACAAATTTGAAAAGAAACCTTGGCAAAGGGATGGATATGATAAGAAACCTTGGAAAAGAGAGTCATTTGAGAGGAATAAAACAGAGGGACTAAACACGGACGAACTTAAAAAAAAGAAATTGTGCTTCACATGCTTCCAACCATGGACACCGGGGCACAAATGTACCAAAGGAAAGGCTCAATACATAGAAGTATTTTCTGACAATGAGGGGTATGATGGGGGAATGGATGAAGATGGACATATTTTAGATCAAGAAGAGGCATATGAGACAGCAGTAGAAGAGGAAAGACAAGAAGAAAATCAGCCTTCACCGGACAAAGCAAGAATGGCAGTGCTTTCAACAGTACCTCGCTATCATACTATCCGATGCAAAGGTGTGGTACAAGGACAAAGAACTTCAGTTTTGGTAGATGGAGGAGCCACTCATAACTTCATTGATGCAGAGATGGTAGAGAAAAGAAAGATACCTATTGAACTATTTGATGGCTTCACAGTTGTCATTCCCGGTCACAACACAATGCAATGCAAAACATGGGTTCCAAAGCTGCAAGTCACCGTAGGTAACTATACTTTTGTTGATAGTTTTTATGTGGTTGATGTTGCTGATACTAATGTGGTTTTGGGAGTGCAATGGTTGTATTCAATAGGAGAGCATACAGTAAATTATCAAATTCCTGAAATGAAATTCCAAGATTCAAAAGGAGTACAAAGAATTGTCAGAGGACAACACACTTATCCAAATCAAGTAATAACTTGCAATAGTATGAGATCTATATTGAGGGATGGGGATATAGAATGGGCTGCTGAATGTCATATTACATCTCCCAAGCCAACTATAAATATTGTCAAACACCCAAAGGAGATAGAGAGACTTTTGCAAAAATATGAAAAGGTTTTTAGAGACCTTCCACATGGTAGGCCACCGGATAGGGGGGTTGAGCACAGTATTATTTTGGAGGAGGGTACTTCACCCATTCAGATACCACCTTATAGAAATCCTAAAAAGTTCAGAGATGAGATTGAAAAGGATATCCAAGAACTCCTAGAGTTGGGACTCATTAGACCAAGCTCTAGCCCTTATGCTTCTTCAGTAGTGCTAGTGAAGAAAAAAGATGGAACATTGAGAATGTGCATAGATTTTAGAGCCTTGAACAAAAAGACTATCAAGAATAGGTATCCTATTCCTAGAATTGATGAGCTCATGGATGAGCTTCATGGGGCCAAATACTTCTCAAAAATTAACTTTAGATCAGGGTATCACCACATTCGAATGAAAGATGAAGATGTGCAAAAGATCGCTTTTCGATGTCATTTTGGCCACTTTGAATTTCTTGTCATGCCTTTTGGGTTAACTAATGCTCCAGCCACCTTTCAAGCATGTATGAATAGGATATTTTGCAAGCAACTAAGAAGGTTTGTTTTGGTTTTCTTTGATGATATTCTCATTTATAGTAAAACATGGGAAGAGCATTTGCAACAGTTAGAGATTGTGTTGAAAATCTTACAAGAAGAGTCCTTATTTGCTAAGTTATCAAAATGTGAGTTTGGGATGAAAGAACTACTGTATCTTGGGCACATTATTGGGCAAGAAGAAGTGAAGGTAGACATAGAAAAAATCAAGGCTATATTGGAATGGCCATCACCAAAAAATATTACCGAATTGAGAGGCTTTATTGGCATATGCACCTACTACAGAAAATTTGTGAAAGGGTTCTCCAAGTTGACTTCTCCACTCACTGATTTGACTAAGAAGGATGCTTTCAAGTGGGATGAAGAGGCTGAAAAGGCCTTCCAAAAAATGAAAGAGGTAATGAGTAGTTGTCCCATACATGATCTTCCTGATTTTACTAAACCTTTTGTTGTGGAATGTGATGTTTCAGGTGGAGGAATAGGGGCTGTCCTAAAGCAAGGCCAACACCCCATAGCCTTTGAGAGCAGAAAGTTGCAGTCTCATGAAAAAATTTACTCCATCTATGATAAAGAATTGCTGGCCATTATGCATGCATTGGCCAAATTCAGACAATACTTGGTGGGCAGCAAGTTTGTGGTGAAAACTGATCACAATAGTCTAAGACACTTTCTCAACCAAAAAGATCTAAATGAAAGGCAACAAAAGTGGGTAAGCAAAATTCAAGCTTATGATTTTGATATTGAATATGTCAAAGGAAAGAATAATATAGTAGCAGATGCTTTGTCAAGAAGGCCTTCTTTTTCTCTCATGGATATTGCCAAGGATTGGAAAAACATGCTACTAGTTGAATATGCCAAAGAAAAATCTGCTTGTGATGTGTTGGTTGGAATCAAAGGGGATGATAATTATAGGATTTTGAATGGGATGATATATTATAAAGGAAGAATTTATTTAGTTCATAACTCCAAGCTCAAGTACCGAATTTTGCAAGAAGCACATGATTCCCCACTAGCGGGCCATCCGGGGATCTTCAAAACTTATAGACAGTTGAGACAAAGATTTTTTTGGGAGGGGCTGAAGGAAGATGTTCAGAAGTATGTGAATGAATGTAAAGCATGTCAACAAAAAAAATCAGAACTTACATGTCCAGCCGGCCTATTAAAACCATTGCCCATTCCGGAGCAAAAATGGGACATTATTTCCATGGATTTCATCACCGGATTGTCTAAATCCTTGGGTAAGGATTGCATCTATGTGGTAGTTGATAGGTTGAAAAAATTTGCTCATTTCTTTGCTGTTACATCATCTTTTAGTGCTGCACAAGTGGCTAATATTTGTTTCAAAGAAATCTTCAGATTGCATGGTCTCCCCAAGAGCAT
Organism: Larix kaempferi; assembly: GCA_027924585.1. Taxonomy (NCBI): domain Eukaryota; kingdom Viridiplantae; phylum Streptophyta; class Pinopsida; order Pinales; family Pinaceae; genus Larix; species Larix kaempferi. The sequence continues at coordinate 1,050,123 of BSBM01000646.1, forward strand.
TGTTAGTGATAGAGATAGTAGATTCATGGGTGCTTTTTGGCAAGAACTTTTTAGATTGGTAGGCACTCAATTGACTCCATGTACCAGCTATCATCCACAAACTGATGGACAAACATAGAGGGTAAACCAATGGTTGGAAGGATACCTAAGAAACTATGTGGGAGTGCAGCAAAAAGCATGGGCAAAATGGCTACACTTGGGTGAGTTTTGCTACAACACCGCTTATCATATGTCAATAGGAATGTCTCCTTTCAAAGCATTATATGGTTATGATGCAATTTCATTTGCTGACATTATATTTGGTGATAGTAGAGCCCCAAAAGGTAAAGATTGGGTGGAAGAGAGCCAAGAAAGTTTAAAGCTCTTGAAAGACAATTTGCAGGTTGCTCAAAATCAGCAAAAAAATATGCTAATAGGCATAGAGAAGAAAGAACCTTTCAAGTCAATGATTTAGTATATTTAAGGTTGCAGCCTTATAAACAAACATCTCTAAAAAAGAATGAAGCAGAAAAATTAAAACCAAGGTACTATGGGCCATACAAGGTAGTGCGGAAGGTTGGAGAAGTAGCATATGAACTAGAACTTCCAGAAGGGAGTAAAATCCGCAATGTATTTCATGTTTCTTGTCTCAAGAAAGCTCTTGGTCAGCAAATCATCACTTCAGAAATACTTCCTCCTTTGGATGATGAAGGTCAGCTCACACTTGTTCCGGAAAAGATTTTGAAGACACGGGAAAGAAGGTTGAGGAGTAGAATCATCAAAGAATATTTAGTGCAATGGAAGGACTTACCAAATGAAAATGCCACATGGGAAGAGGAGAATATTTTGAAGCATCCAAATCTGAAATTGCTTGAGGACAAGCAATCTTGGGTGGGGAGGACTGTAATGTCCCCATTCAAATAAGTGCATAGTAAGACAATCCCATCAATCCTACTAGTTTCCTAGGTTGGATGGGCACATGTGGGATGGTAATAAGGAAGCTAATAAATGATATTTAGACATTAGCGAGGTTCAAGCATTTAATAAATATGGTGAATAAATAAATTCAAGATAAATTCTAAGTGGCAAGTGGTTTTGGAGACATATGGAGGTGGTGGGACCCACACTAGCTTGATTTTTCATAATACATGGTATCTCTCTTTTGCAAATTCAAATTAATGGGAATGTGAACACTCTTGGGTGAGTTGGTAATTCATAACACATGTCATTGAGCATATTAGGTCGAATTGGGAAGGATTGGTAACCTCCATGGAAGATAAAGAGTCAAAGTGGAAGTTTGTGGACACTTGGGCTAGATTCCCTAGCCCCTATGACACCAATGATGGAGAATCTATGACAACTATGACAAATTGCAGACCTGACCTCTGACATCTGACCACTATGACATTTCAACACCAAAAATAGGCTCAAGGAAGGCGAAATTGGGAGTTGGAGAAGCCAAAGAGACTTAAAATCAAATTTGGGAGAAGATGGAAGGTTGGAACTAGGAGACAAGTGGCAAATGTGGAATATTTCCTAAATGGAAATCTATTGAATCTATTGAGAGGATTTCGAACCTTAGAAGGATAATGTTGGTTATAAAATGTAGAAATGAAGTATGAGAATGGCTTTTGATGATTTGAGAAAAATTGCATTTGTGAAGAGAGAGCTAGTGGATGACTAGTTTCTTGCCTTAGCCAATTTCGAGGGTGAAAGATTCCCATCCAAGTTGGTGTTTGGAGAGGCCACTCAGGTCTTTCATGGTGCTTTAATGGAGTTTGTATTTGCAGGTAGCAGCTACAGGAAGTTTCATGGTTTGGTTTAGTGCAGCACTTTCTCTCCACCATTTCCAGTTTTGAAGTCATATTCATGCTCCTTGAGGGAGGGCGTTTTTGGTGAGCACTTGTGCTTCTTGAGAGAGATTCTCATTATATATTTCTGACTGTAATAGCTTCATATCATCTATTTATAATATTCAGAAAGTCTCAAGTTGAAATACCCACTGGTTGTATGCAAAACTATTGATTAATGAGCAAACAATGTCCATTTCCCCAATGCATTGATGTATGACACTATAATGTTGATTATTTCGAATGGATGGATGATTCTTTGATATATTTGTGACAAATATACTGCCATGGATGTCTTATACAAGTTTCATGTACTGTACTTGAGCATTTAAATCATTTTTACTCAGTTTAGTTGTATTGGGAGGTGAAATAGTGTCATTTCCCCAAGGGTCGAATTGGGGGTTTTTGCAGTTGAATGTGAGAGAGTTAGAACAGTAGTAAAAATCAATTAATGGTTCATATGAGACCTTAATCACATACTTAACACATTATATACCTCTTTTCATAAATTCTTGGGAGTTTGGAGGCATTTGGAAGGCCATTTGCAATGTTACCCGGGGGGGATTTGATGCACAAATTACTAGTCAAAATTACATATATTGATCAGAATACAAATCAAGTTTGCAGCAGTATTTGGAGGGCCATAAAACATCCCTGAAACTAATATTCAAGTCTAAATACCATTCATACACTCCTACAGAAGATTTGGGAGCATTTGGGTTGATTTGGAGGTCAAAACAGTTAAACTACTCAAAGGTCAAAATTGGGGAAAAAGTGAAAAAATTGGCATTTTAATAGAATTTTGAAAAAGGGTCATTACAAGTGGTATCAGAGCATGGTCTTGGCACCTGATGGTATTAACAAGAAGCCAAACAAATAAAACACCACCCTTTGAATCAGTAGTTGAAGAAGTTTTGGTTGAAGAAGAGATAGTAGCAGAAAAAGAGTTTTTTTCTAAAACAATGGGTAGAGAGGAGGAGGAAAAATTAAGACATAAGGAGGAATTTATTGAAGCCTTAAAACCATGTTTTGAAGGAATTACCATGGTTATGCTAGATATGAATAAACAAATGATGAAAGTTTTCGAATTGTTGGGTAGCCAACTTTCAGGCAAAGGGATGATATGAGATAATAGTGGTTCACACTCAGGGGAAAAGATGAAAGGGAATGAGCATATTTTCTCAAGTACAGGACCTCATAATAGACCTGATGAATTTCAAATCACATAAAGGCATACTACACCTAAATTTCTCACACCCAAAGAAGAGCCCAATCTTGAATTGGATTACAAGAAACTAGTAAATGATTGGAATGATTTGAATGAAGAGTGTAAAAGAGGTGTACCACTCAGTGACTACATTGATGCTATGCAAAAGATTAAAATGAAGGGAGACAATAGGAGTCCATTCCAAAACAAAGAATTGAATAGTGCTATTGGAAAAATGTCACTTCCTACTTTTGATGGTTCTTCTGCTAAAACTTGGGTGCAAAAATTGGATGTATATTTTCAGCTGAATCCTATGTTGGAAGAGGATACATTAAAAATGGCCATTTTGCATTTGGAAGGAGATGCCAATGAATGGTGGTTTCATGGGTTGAAAACCTTGGGTCATAATCAGGTTAAAACATATGGAGAATTTGTTGACAAGGTACTAGAAAGATTTGAACAAAAAGATCTAGAATTGCCTTTCAAAGAACTAGCTCAATTGAAGCAAACTGGGTCCCCTACCGAATATATGTTGGACTTTCAAAAATTATCAGTCAAGGTGGCTAATGTATCTATGGGAAGATTAGTATTGATGTTCACTGAAGGTTTGGCTGAACCCTTAAGAGGTTTGGTCAAATTCCACAAGCCAACTACATTAAAAGATGCAATGAGCTTGACTAGGGATCTCCAAAATGTGCTTCCTAGAACGAGATTTCCTCCTAAGCCTAGCTACAAATTTGAAAAGAAACCTTGGCAAAGGGATAGATATGATAAGAAACCTTGGCAAAGAGAGTCATTTGAGAGGAATAAAAAAGAGGGACTAAACATGGACGAACTTAGAAAAAAGAAATTGTGCTTCACATGCTTCCAACCATGGACACCGGGGCACAAATGTACCAAAGGAAAGGCTCAATACATAGAAGTATTTTCTGACAATGAGGGGTATGATGGGGGAATGGATGAAGATGGACATATTTCAGATCAAGAAGAGGCATATGAGACAGCAGTAGAAGAGTAAGGACAAGAAGAAAATCAGCCTTCACCGGACAAAGCAAGAATGGCAGTGCTTTCAACAGTACCTCGCTATCATACTATTCGATGAAAAGGTGTGGTACAAGGACAAAGAACTTCAGTTTTGGTAGTTGGAGGAGCCACTCATAACTTCATTGATGCAGAGATGGTAGAGAAAAGAAATATACCTATTGAACCATTTGATGGCTTCACAGTTGTCATTCCCGGTCACAACACAATGCAATGCAAAACATGGGTTCCAAAGCTGCAAGTCACCGTAGGTAACTATACTTTTGTTGATAGTTTTTATGTGGTTGATGTTGCTGTTACTAATGTGGTTTTGGGAGTGCAATGGTTGTATTCAATAAGAGAGCATACAGTAAATTATCAAATTCCCGAAATGAAATTCCAAGATTCAAAAGGAGTACAAAGAATTGTGAGAGGGCAACACACTTATCCAAATCAAGTAGTAACTTGCAATAGTATGAGATCTATATTGAGTCATGGGGATATAGAATGGGCTGCTGAATGTCATATTACATCTCCCAAGCCAACTATAAATATTGTCAAACACCCAAAGGAGATAGAGAGACTTTTGCAAAAATATGAAAAGGTTTTTAGAGACCTTCCACATGGTAGGCCACCGGATAGGGGGGTTGAGCACAGTATTATTTTGGAGGAGGGTACTTCACCCATTCAGATACCAACTTATAGACATCCTAAAAAGTTCAGAGATGAGATTGAAAAGCTTATCCAAGAACTCCTAGAGTTGGGACTCATTAGACCAAGCTCTAGCCCTTATGCTTCTTCAGTAGTGCTAGTGAAAAAAAAAGATGGAACATTGAGAATGTGCATAGATTTTAGAGCCTTGAACAAAAAGACTATCAAGAATAGGTATCCTATTCCTAGGATTGATGAGCTCATGGATGAGCTGCATGGGGCCAAATACTTCTCAAAAATTGACCTTAGATCAGGGTATCACTAAATTCGAATGAAAGATGAAGATGTGCAAAAGATCGCTTTTCGATGTCATTTTGGCCACTTTGAATTTCTTGTCATGCCTTTTGGGTTAACTAATGCTCCAGCCACCTTTCAAGCATGTATGAATAGGATATTTTGCAAGCAACTAAGAAGGTTTGTTTTGGTTTTCTTTGATGATATTCTCATTTACAGTAAAACATGGGAAGAGCATTTGCAACAGTTAGAGATTGTGTTGAAAATCTTACAAGAAGAGTCCTTATTTGCTAAGTTATCAAAATGTGATTTTGGGATGAAAGAACTACTGTATCTTGGGCACATTATTGGGCAAGGAGTGAAGGTACACATGGAAAAAATCAAGGCTATATTGGAATGGCCATCACTTTAAAATATTACCGAATTGAGAGGCTTTATTGGCATATGCACCTACTACAGAAAATTTTTGAAAGGATTATCCAAGTTGACTTCTCCACTCACTGATTTGACTAAGAAGGATGCTTTCAAGTGGGATGAAGAGGCTGAAAAGGCCTTCCAAAAAATGAAATAGGTAATGAGTAGTTGTCCCATACTTGATCTTCCTGATTTTACTAAACCTTTTGTTGTGGAATGTGATGCTTCAGGTGGAGGAATAGAGGCTGTCCTAAAGGAAGGCCAACACCCCATAGCCTTTCAGAGAAGAAAGTTGCAGCCTCATGAAAAAATTTACTCCATCTATGATAAAGAAATGCTGGCCATTATGCATGCATTGGCCAAATTCAGACAATACTTGGTGGGCAGCAAGTTTGTGGTGAAAACTGACCACAATAGTTTAAGACACTTTCTCACCCAAAAAGATCTAAATGAAAGGCAACAAAAGTGGGTAAGCAAAATTCAAGATTATGATTTTGATATTGAATATGTCAAAGGAAAGAATAATATAGTAGCAGATGCTTTGTCAAGAAGGCCTTCTTTTTCTCTCATGGATATTGCCAAGGATTGGAAAAACATGCTACTAGTTGAATATGCCAAAGACAAATTTGCTTGTGATGTGTTGGATGGAATCAAAGAGGATGATAATTATAGGATTTTGAATGGGATGATATATTATAAGGAAAGAATTTATTTAGTTCATAACTCCAAGCTCAAGTACCGAATTTTGCAAGAAGCACATGATTCCCCACTAGCGGGCCATCCGGGGATCTTCAAAACTTATAGACAGTTGAGGCAAAGATTTTTTTGGAAGGTGTTGAAGGAAGATGTTCAGAAGTATGTGAATGAATGTAAAGCATGTCAACAAAAAAAATCAGAACTTACATGTCCAGCCGGCCTATTAAAACCAATGCCCATTCCGGAGCAAAAATGGGACATTATTTCCATGGATTTCATCACCAGATTGCCTAAATCCTTGGGTAAGGATTGCATCTATGTGGTAGTTGATAGGTTGACAAAATTTGCTCATTTCTTTGTTGTTACATCATCTTTTAGTGCTGCACAAGTGGCTACTATTTTTTTCAAAGAAATCTTCAGATTGCGTGGTCTCCCCAAGAGCATTGTTAGTGATAGAGATAGTAGATTCATGGGTGCTTTTTGTCAAGAACTTTTTAGATTGGTAGGCACTCAATTGACTCCAAGTACCAGCTACCATCCACAAACTGATGAACAAACAGAGAGGGTAAACCAATGGTTGGAAGGATATCTAAGAAACTATGTGGGAGGGCAGCAAAAAGCATGGGCAAAATGGCTACACTTGGGTGAGTTTTGCTACAACACCACTTATCATATGTCAATAGGAATGTCTCCTTTCAAAGCATTATATGGTTATGATACACTTACATTTGCTTACATTATATTTGGTGATAGTAGAGCCCCAAAGGCTAAAGATTGGGTGGAAGAGAGCCAAGAAATTTTAAAGCTCTTGAAAGACAATTTCTAGGTTGCTCAAAATCAGCAAAAACAATATGCTAATAGGCATAGAGAAGAAAGAACCTTTCAAGTCAATGATTTAGTATATTTAAGGTTGCAGACTTATAAACAAACATCTCTAAAAAAGAATGGAGCGGAAAAATTAAAACCAAGGTACTATGGGCCATACAAGGTAGTGCGGAAGGTTGGAGAAGTAGCATATGAACAAGAATTTCCGGAAGGGAGTAAAATCCACAATGTATTTCATGTTTCTTGTCTCAAGAAAGCTCTTGGTCAGCAAATCATCACTTCAGAAATACTTCCTCCTTTGGATGATGAAGGTCAGCTCACACTTGTTCCGAAAAAGATTTTGAAGACACGGGAAAGAAGGTTGAGGAGTAGAATCATCAAAGAATATTTAGTGCAATGGAAGGACTTACCAAATGAAGATGCCACATGGGAAGAGGAGAATATTTTGCAGCATCCAAATCTGAAATTGCTTGAGGACAAGCAATCTTGGGTGGGGAGGACTGTAATGTCCCCATTCAAATAAGTGCATAGTAAGACAATCCCATCAATCCTACTAGTTTCCTAGGTTGGATGGGCACATGTGGGATGGTAATAAGGAAGCTAATAAATGATATTTAGACATTAGAGGGGTTCAAGCATTTAATAAATATGGTGAATAAATAAATTCAAGATAAATTCTAAGTGGCAAGTGGTTTTGGAGACATATGGAGGTGGTGGGACCCACACTAGCTTGATTTTTCATAATACATGGTATCTCTCTTTTGCAAATTCGAATTAATGGGAATGTGAACACTCTTGGGTGAGTTGGTAATTCATAACACATGTCATTGAGCATATTAGGTCGAATTGTGAAGGATTGGTAACCTCCATGGAAGATAAAGAGTCAAAGTGGAAGTTTGTGGACACTTGGGCTAGATTCCCTAGCCCCTATGACACCAATGATGGAGCATCTATGACAACTATGACAAATTGCAGACCTGACCTCTGACATATAACCACTATGACATTTCAACACCAAAAATAGGCTCAAGGAAGGCAAAATTGGGAGTTGGAGAAGCCAAAGAGACTCAAAATCGAATTTGGGAGAAAATGGAAGGTTGGAACTAGGAGACAAGTGGCAAATGTGGAATATTTCCTAAATGGAAATCTATTGAATCTATTAAGAGGATTTCGAACCTTAGAAGCATAATGTTGGTTATAAAATGTAGAAATGAAGTATGAGAATGGCTTTTGATGATTTGAGAAAAATTGCATTTGTGAAGAGAGAGCTAGTGGATGACTAGTTTCTTGCCTTAGCCAATTTCGAGGGTGAAAGATTCCCATCCAAGTTGGTGTTTGGAGATGCCACTCAGGTCTTTCATGGTGCTTTAATGAATTTTGTATTTGTAGGTAGCAGCTATAGGAAGTTTCATGGTTTGGTTTAGTGCAGCACTTTCTCTCCACTGTTTCCAGTTTTGAAGGCATATTCATGCTCCTTGAGGGAGGGCGTTTTTGGTGAGCACTTGTGCTTCTTGAGAGAGATTCTCAGTATATATTTCTAATTGCAATAGCTTCATATCCTCTGTTATTAATATTCAGAAAGTCTCAGGTCGAAATACCCACTGGTTGTATGCAAAACTATTGATTAATGAGCAAACAATGTCCATTTCCCCAATGCATTGATGTATGACACTATAATGTTGATTATTTCGAATGGATGGATGATTCTCTGATATATTTGTGATAAATATACTGCAATGGATGTCTTCTACAAGTTTCATGTACTGTACTTGAGCATTTGAAGCATTTTTACTCAGTTTAGTTCTATTGGGAGGTGAAATAGTGCCATTTCCCCAAGGGTCGAATTGGGGGTTTTTGCAATTGAATGTGAGAGAGTTAGAACAGTAGTAAAAATAAATTAATGGTTCATATGAGACCTTAATCACATACTTAACACATTATATACCTGTTTTCATAAATTCTTGGGAGTTTGGAGGCATTTGGAAGGCCATTTGCAGTGTTACCCGGGGGGGATTTGATGCACAAATTACTAGTCAAAATTACATCTATTGATCAGAATACAAATCAAGTTTGCAGTAGTATTTGGAGGGCCATAAAACATCCCTGAACCTGATATTCAATTCTAAATACCATTCATACACTCCTACAGAAGATTTGGGAGCATTTGGGTTGATTTGGAGGTCAAAACAGTTAAACTAGTCAAAGGTCGAAATTGGGGAAAAAGTGAAAAAATTGGCATTTTAATAGAATTTTGAAAAAGGGTCATTACACTAGCCCATGCTCTTTTCTATTCTTCCTCATTAATCTGCTCTTTAATAATTAGAGGAAGGAAAAATGGAGGGTTTAGCTTCATGCCAATCCATCAGAGCTGGTTCTTGATTAAGGATTCTTTGTATAGCTTAGCTCTGACAAGAGCAGCTTCTAGTCTCAAAGGGGAGTGAGGCTCCTTCCTCTTTAGATCATTTTCTATCTTGCCCCATCTTTCACCAATGGCCTCATGAACCTCTTTGTATGTGCTCTGGAGAGTAACATCAAAGTGTGCCACGACCTCCTGTTTATTTTCAAGGAGAATAGGGATTATCTCGTCATCAGTGGTGAGGTTCTTGTGGTCTTGAATTAATCTCTTAGGGTGAATCGCCTCTGCCCTGATCCATAGTGGATTTTTCCACTTATCTGCAACGTAAAGATGGGCATCTTGTGCTCTTTCAATCTCGTGATTCATCCATGAACACAGTGCCCTCAACTGGAAATCGCCCATGTAGGTATTTGGCGAACAGTTGGGCAAGCTTGGAACCACAAAGTTGTGTAAGAAAAATTCACATAGTTGATCCTTCTCCAACTCTGTGGAGCGTAGAGATGTGTCCACAAATTCTCAAGGGGTGTTTATTTCTAACGGGAGTCCCTGCTTTAACCTTTGGAGCTGGAATTTGACCCACTTCTCTCGTAGATAAACTGCATAGATATTTGAGGGTGGTCTGAGTTCTAGTAGTCCATCATAGATTTTAGTAGTTGTAGCCAAGATGTCCTCCAGCTGGAGAATCGTTTGATCCTTTTGAGCTAACTCCTCTTGTGCCTGGACCAACTTCTCCTTTAGTGTTGAATTTTGTTGTTCAACCAGCTTTAACTCCCCTGCGTGCTGCATTTTCAAAATCTGGGTCTTTTCGTGCACAAACACTAGAGAGTTTGGCTAGCTTCTATGCATACTTGCTTCAATTCTTAATGTTGACAACTCCACCTTGACCTTTGCTAGTTCAATCAGTGCCTCAGCCAGTCGGTCAGTGGCTCCAGTGTTTACATTCTAGTGAGCAGGGTTGACATTTTGATCAACAAAGTTGACATTTTGATCAACAGGGTTTACATCTTGACTAATGGGGTTTACATCTTGAGCAGCAGGGTCCCATTGGTCATCATATTGTTCTTCAGGTGTGGATGGGTCATCTTGGTCTACCCAATCGTCATCGTTGTCAGACAAGTTTTGAATTATGGGACTGGGCACTCTTTTTGCCTTTTTTTCCTGTTCCTTCTTGGACTGTTGTGGAATCCTCTTACTTCACCGTTTTTCTCCTTGCTTGCTGGTGGAAACCCCTGATTCTTTTTGGCGGGAGGCGTTTTTTGAATGTTTTATCCTAATCAGGGTATCGGTCATAATTTCGTTGTCACTATCCAGGTCGATCTTTCTCTTGGACCCTGATATGGAAGTGGATTTTTCCTTCGACCCGGAGGCTAGGGGTATGCCTACATTGGGTGTACCCCTCATTCTCTACACATCATCTGCTGAGATTACCACAAACTCCTTCCATGAAAGTTCTGGAACCTATATTGTTAATTCTTCACAAATTATCAATCTGATTAGCCCATGGTGGGCTAACCATCTTCTTTTCCTTCAACCACTTTTTTGCTCAAATCTCCCAAAGACAGGAGAAGATAATAAGGAATGTTGATGTTGTTGTTCGGTGTGATATGGCTCATGTTCCTTAGAAGATCCAAAATGAGGAAGTGAAAGAGAGGGACGTAGCTCAGTCTCCCTGTACATGTCACATATTTTTGAATGATGATAGCTACTTCATCCCAAGGTGCTGGCATAGTGACCCTCTTGACTCCATTTTTATCTTCTTCATAAACTTCTTCAGGCTCGAAGAAAGCTGCCTTTGCACTCTGGTTGGCTTCCCTATCTTCCCTGGCCCAGTGTAGACCCATGGGCAGCCCTGTGTATTTTGCAATTACCTCCTCATCCAGTCTTATACAAAGTCCCCTAACCCTGGTGACGAACTATTTGTCTTTGATGTGCTTCAAGTTTCTTGCGAACTCCAAGGATACCTCTGTATTAGACCCCCTCAGACCTAAGATGAAGGGCATCCAACATGCATTACACAGGATTGATAGAACCTTTGGGTTTTCATAAATGGCTCTGTGATCCTACGACTCACTCTTTTTGAACCCCTTCATCATCTTGAAATCTTTTACAATAATCAGCAAACCAAAAACTTTGAGCTTGGTTGACTTACCTCTACTAGCCGGGATTGATTCACAGGTTTGAAGGCAACTTGCAGACTGAGTGATCGATACAAGTTTCCAACTTTATTGTTTCCCGAACTGCTTGTGTTACCAAATTGGGTTCTCGTATAGACTATTTCGGCTTATTGTTATTTAGCTATTTTCGTCCACTTATCTCGATCATTGCATCGTACTTGCTAATTTAACGATTCCTTTCCATTATTGCACCCTGCTCATCCTTCCATCATTTACTTTGTGTTGTTGCTTTGATCGATTGGGGGAATATAGTGGCTAGATGCAAAGATTGCTACTCTGACATGCCGAAGATGGGTAATTATGATTATGTGAGGTAATTTGAACCTTGTCGCCGATTTAACTTAAAAGTTGTCCTTAGCTTCAGAAATAACCGTTTTGTGGGATGATGATTTGACCTTGAAAATAAAACAAAGAGATTTAGGGATTACCTGGTTATGCTTAGCGTACCTGAGTGCATGGTGTGGCTTGATTTCATGGGCGGTGTATTCTGTAGAAGATTTGGCATTGTATGTAGTTATTTTAGGCATGTCAATAGTTACGTGTGTATGCCTTCATTGAGTCGGTTCTTTTGAAAATGTTTTTTCTTCATGCTTTGATTTTTGTGTCGAATTTTTTATTAGACTTTGCTCTGATGCTCAGTATTGAGTTCAAAATATTTTCTGAACCTGCTGACTTGATTGTAGTGCATGATTTTTTTTTCTCATTTGAATACATGGCTGGCTCGCTTGAATAAATGGTTGGCTCGCTTGAACATATGGCTGGCTTGCTTGATCAGATGGCTGGCTCGCTTGATTTCTGTAGTTCGTGATTATTTCCTAGCTCACTTTATTAGATTTCTGGCTCACTTGATTAGATTGTTGAATTGTTTGAACAGATGGATTATTCGCTTGAATATTGCTACTTGGCTCGCTTGATTATTGTTACCTAGCTCGCTTGATTTTATCCGTTTGTAATATGGGCGCTGGTTATTCATGGGGATGTATGATTTCCTGCAATTCACTTGATATTTTTTCAATTTTCCATTCCCAAATCATTTTTCTCTTTTTTCATTTTTGTTTTATATTTTTTCTCTTTTTTTTTCATTTTTCTCTTTTTTTTTCTTTTCATCTTTCTCTTTTTTTCTTTTTGTTTTCATTTTTCTCTTTTTTTCATTTTTTTTTTCTCTTTTTTCATTTTTATTTTAGTAATTGCAGATTAGTTACATTCGATGCTCTCTATCAGCATTAGACTTTGTTGGTAGAGTATCTCTGTGAATTCTTCTTTGGACTATGGTGTCTTGTAGATTTTTAATCTGTGTCCATTCACCAACATGGGGAATCTGTCTTCATCTATTGTTGTAATTCTGATAGCTCCATTGTCATAGATCTTTTCAATGATGTAGGGTCCAAGCCATCTAGTTGTTAGTTTTCCTGTGAAAGTGTGAAACCTGGAGTCATAGAGTAGTGCCCAGTCACATTCCTTGAACTTTTTCTGCTTGGTGTGTGTGTCATGCCACTTCTTCCTTTGTTGCTGGATGATTTCAGAATGACCAAGTGCTTGCTGGCATTGCTCATCTAGTCGATTTAATTGTAGCATGCGTTCCTGTTGGATATCTGAAAGTTCCATATTTAACTGTGCTGCAATTCTCAATGTATTGATTTCAAATTCTATGGGTAGCATAACTTTCTTTCCATAAACTAGCTCATATGGGGTGAAGCTTGTTGTTGTTTTCCATGTGGTATTATAAACCCAAACTACTTCACTTAATCTGCCTGCCCAATCTCTTTTGTGGAGTTGCACTGTCTTCGTCAAAATCCTTTCTAATTCTCTGTTGGTTACCTCAACTTGACCATTAGCTTGAGGGTGATAGGAGGAGGACTGTCTGTGCTTAACATTGTTTCTTCGAAGCAAGTCTTCTATTAGATTGGATGTAAACTGTGGGCCTTGATTAGAAAGTAGCTCTCTTGGGACTCCAAAATTGTGGAAGATTTGCTCAGTGAAAATTTTTTCCACATTGGTATCATTAGCTGCAGCAAGTGTTGCTACCTCAATCCACTTTGTAAGGTAGTCAGTGCACACTAGAATGTAGCTTTTCTGATTTGATTGTCGGTTGATTGGACCAACGAAATAAAATCCCCATTTCTCGAATGCTTCTAAGGAGATTTGTGGATTGAGAGGCATTTCTTCTCTTTGTGTAGGCTTCCCCATTCATTGGTAGTCATCACAGTGTGAAACATATTCATAGGCATCCTTGTGGAGTGTTGGCCAGTAATACCCTATTTGCAAAATTTTATAGGTTGTCCTTTTTGCAGCATAGTGTCCTCCACATGGCTCATTGTGAGTGGCATGCATTATGTCATGCACTTCATCTTCTCTAATGCATCTTCTTAATATTTGATCTGGCCCTTTTTTGAAGAGCATTCCCTCTATCCATGTGTAAGTGGCACTTTGTCTTATGACTTTATTCTTCTCTTTGTAGCTGTAATGTGCTGGAAATTTCCCAGACACTAAATAGTTTGCTATGTCAGCAAACCATGGGCTTCTTGTGGAAATTGCAAAAATATGTTCATCATGAAAACTGTCATTTATCACTTCATTGTCTTATCCATGGGTGAGCCTAGACAGAAAATAAACCACTACATTGTGTTTGCCTGGCTTATCCAAAATTATGATGTCAAACTCTTGCATCAGGAGTAGACATCTAATGATTCGGGCACTTGTATTCGGTTTGTTCATGAGATACCTGATTGCTGAATGGTCTGTATGGAAAAAAACTTGGTACCCAGTTATGTAGTTCCTGAATTTGTTAATGACATGTATGACAACCAAAAACTCCTTCTCCGTGACTGTATAATTTAATTCTGCTCCTGCCAAGTTTTTACTGATATAATATATAGCATAGGGCTTCTTCTCTCTTTCTTGTCCAAGGACAGATCCAATGGCCTTATCTGATGCATCTGAGTGGATGTGGAATGGAAGTGCCCAATCTGGTCCTTGGAGTACTGGAGCTGTAATTGTTTTTTCTTTGAGCTTGTCAAATGATAGCATACAATGTTTTGACCATATGAATTATGTGTCTTTTGTGAGTAGAGCAAACATTGGTGCAGCAATTTTGCTATAACTCTCAATGAATCTCCTGTAGTATCCTGTTTTCCCAAGGAAACTTCTCACATCTCTTTGTTTCACAGGTGGTGGCAGTGTTCTAATGACAGTGACTTTTTCCTGATCAACCTCAATTCCCCTCTGTGAAATATGGTGGCCAAGCACGATGCCTTCCTCCATGAGCATTCTGCATTTATCGTTGTTGAGGCATAAGCTCATCTCAATACATTTTTTTTTAAACCAGTTCTAGATACTTTAGTGCTTGGTCGAAATTCTGGCCATAGGGTGTGAAGTCATCCATGTACACGTCCATTTGGTCATTAATAAAATCAGAGAAGATGTTTAAGATTCCCTTTGAAACGTTGCTAGGGAATTGAAGATCCCAAAGGGAAGCACTCTGTAAGCATAAGTACCCCATGGGCATGTGAATGTTGTTTTGTCCTGATCAGCTGGGTGAATGAGCATTTGGTTGTAACCACTGAATCCATCCAAGAATGAGAAATATTTGTTCCCAGCTAATGTGTCTAGTACTTGGTCGACAAATGGGAGAGGAAAGTGATCTTTCTTGGTTGCTTTATTGAGCTCTCTGTAGTCCACACAAATCCTCCATTTGCCTCCTTTTTTAGGAACTATGACCAGTGGTGATACCCATTCACTATCTGAGATTGGGTATATGAACCCTGCATCTTATAGATTCTGTAACTCCAACTTTACTATGTCCTTTAATGTTGGGGTCATTCTTCTCTATGGTTGCATGATAGGAACAACACCTTCTTTTATATAGATATAGTGCTTACAGATGTCTAGGTGGATACCCTTCATGTCAGTATATTTCCATGGAAAGGATTTATTGTTGTCTGACAACACCTTCAGTAATTGTTGTTCTTGCCCTGTCTCCAAATTGGAGTTAATATTAACTGTCCTGCCAGGCATTATCTCAACAGTTTTTATATGAATTGGATGTTGTTCAAGTGTGAGTACCTCTGCCCACATTTTGTCGAGATCGTGGTTTAATGTTTCCTCTCCTTGCTACTGACCTATGCTAAGAAAATCTTCAAACATATTCTGATTAGGAGAATCATTTTGAATAAACCTATCTAAATGACTATCTTCGTCGATGGCTTTTAGTGATAGGGCAACTTCAATTGTAAGGATAGGGCATATGTTTTGATTGGAAGTTTCATTATAATCATCAGTCCAGTTTTGATATTCTAGGTCTGAATATTTCCTTGCTAGAGGGTAAATCGTGATTTTCTTCCTGGCTTGTCCACTGGTGATTGTCATGTTGCCTAATCTGCAACCTATGTAAGTGTCTGCAGTTGCTAGCCAAGGTCTACCTAGTATTATTGGGTAACTGTTAAGTTTACTCTTTACTTCAATGACTATGAAATCAGCTGGATATTCCTAGGATTCGATATTGATAATTATGTCTTCGAGTGTCCCTTCAGGTCTTACTGTAGATGTGTCAGCTAGCTGTAGCACGGTAGTTGTAGGTCTGACCATTGATTGGAGTCCTAGGTGTATCATAGTATCCTTGGTCATCACATTGATAGCATCTCCTAAATCAATTAGGCTTCTGTCTATCTGTCTGTTATTGATGGTTACGTTGACTATTGGCCTGCCTGGATCAAGGTATTTGGGGTTAACAATGATCCCCAGCATTATATCTGCTAACTAGCCCACTACATTTATCGTTGGTGGGTCGCGTTTCCTTCTACCAGGTTTTTTTAGACAATTCTCTTTAATAAACTTGTTACAAATTGGAACATCTCTTATGGCCTGTAGGATCGGAATTTGGATATTCAAGTGCTTCAATTCGTTCAGAATTGCATTTTCCTCTTCTTCTTTTGTACTTTGTATGAGTTTTTCTGGAAATGGAGGGTTTCTATTCTGTGTGAGTGGTCGAATTTATTCCTCCTGAGGGCTTGGATCATCTTGATGTTGAATATGAGGTTGTGTTTTTTTTTTGTGAGCCTCATCCTCTTGATTACTCTGTGTGTGTGTATTTTGCAATGTTTTTCCAAACCTTAGATTAATCTCGTTAATTTCCAAGGTATCCACTACGTAAGTGGGAAACTGCGTCATTTCAGCATTGTAGGCTTGTTGCTGCCCTGGCCTGTTGTTGTTAGGGTTTGGAATTGGCTGGGTAGGAATTGGTGGGGGTCTGGGGGGTGGTTGATTTGGTGGTGGAGGCATGATGAGTGGTTGTTGCTGCTACAATGGAGCTCTCCAATTCGATGAATAAGGATATGGATTTCCATAATTCGTGGTTGGCTGAGCAAAAGGTGGGGGGTATGGAGGGTAAGATTGTGGGTAATAAGGTTGCTGATATGGTTGGCTTTCCTGCCATTGTTTTGGACTTGGTTGAGATGGCCATGGAGCAGGTACTGAGTTCCAATTTTGCTGGTTACTTCCCTAGTTATAGTAGGCTTGGTTGTTGGGTTGGTAAGGCCTAGCAAAATTATTTCTCCTTTGATTAAAAAAACAGAGTTGTTCTATTGCACATTTAGTTGTGGGCTCTTGAATAGCAGCTTTGCATGAAGGAAATAGAGGACATTTATTAGTGGAGTGATCATCAGTATAGAAGCCACATATTTCTATGGTGTTTAGTGTGCACTGCCCTTTCTCACGTTTTTTTGTTTTGTTTTCTGCAGCGTGGACAAAAGACTACCAATGCTTGGTTTATTTTGTCTCGTTTCTTCTTAATTTGAAGTGCATCAAGCTGCATGGCCAGGGATTGTAGTATATCAGTATTCATGTCATCAAGGAGGTTCCCTAAATCAAATTTTGTAAGATTTGGTCCTGAAGATGCTGATCCCCCAGTAAATGGGCGTGAATCCCTTGTCCCACTTTTACTTTTCCTAGATCTAGAGTAGTTTTTGAAGATTTGTAGGATTTGGTCATAAGTCTTCTGGAATATATCTCCATCTCCTAGAAGGTTTAAGACTTCAAGATTTTCCTCTTTTATACCTCTAAGAAGGACAAGTTTTAGTGATTCAAGATCTAAGGTGTAGTGACTAGCTCATTTGTAGCTGAGTTGAAATATTTGGGCATAATCTTCTAATGACTCTCTTTCCCCTTGTTGCATCCTAAAGATTTCATCTCCTGTATCCTTTGCTTTGTAGTAGTGCCTATATTTTTCTAGAAATGCCTGTGTTACACCTAAAATCTACCCATCATTATGATTTAGTGTATACATCCCTGAAGTCACCTGGACCAAGTGCTCATTTGGGAGGATTTGTACTCAGTTTGTACAACCTTTTGAGAGGTCATCGCAGGTTGCACACTAGCAACATGCGACGTCGCAGGTTGCTCCATAGCAAGGTGCGACGAGGTCTGTTAATGGGAAAAAATAGCCATTTCGAGATCTTTCTCAAAGCTTGCCCATTTGGGGGCTTATCCCTGATCTCTTGGAGAGCTGGTACTTGACCCCTAACTCATTGGGAGGATCCCCTATCTCTCTCCTACCATCTCTCAACCTATCATATCCATAACCCCATCCACTTAGTCCTATATATACGAGGCTCACTCCCATACCAAAGGGAGGAAGACTATGGTATCTACATGCTGGTGAAATATCTCTTAGACACCTTCACTCACCTCTTGGAGAATTCATGCTTCCTTGGAAGGGCTTGGCAATTGGCTTGTGTGGAGAAGGGCTGCTACGTTAAGTCATTGGTTGTGGTTCTATATCTCTGTCATGTACTCCTCTATTTGCAGTAATACAAATGCTTTCCACCAATATCGTTCTTGTGTGTAATGATGTTGTGTTGTTTACCTGCTTAACTGTTTACATAGATCTCTTATTGTATAGATGCTCTTTACTCGTTTCTCTTTTCTATGTCTTAACATGTCTTGCAGCTTGGATCTGACGACCTTGGGACGTGGAGCAACATTCGGGAGAAAGGATAGAGAAATCAAAGAGGTAAGACATCTAGTACTTGATCCTTAAGTAGATCTAGGAAACGTGTTTGTAGTATGTTCTATTTGTTCTAGACTTGCATTGAGCTAGGGAGATCCGGCTCGCCTTTGGTCGAGTGGATTGTCCGGTAACAAATATGGCGACCATACTGGGGAGTATTCTTGTTTAGTGATCGTTAATCTGAGTCATTTTCAGTTGATTACTTGTCACAAGCCTTGTTGTCATTTCTTTTTCCATTTTCCTTCTTAGGATTGATTCCATTGTCAGATCTTCATGTTGAAGATCCTGATCTTCTTCCTTTGAGTTTGTACAACTCAGTTTCAAACCTGTTGTTGGTTCATTATTGAGAGATCTGATTCATTTTTGAATCTAGAACTCGCCTGTCGCACCTAGGCAGTGAAAACAGAGCGACACTGTGTTTTTATGAGTCTTTGTTCTTTGACTGTTGCTTACTCGTCACGGCCTATGTATTAGTAGACTGCGACATCGTCGCATCTCTCGTGCAGGTAAACTGCGACGTCGCACTATCTGCAAGGCCAGAGTGTGCCGATCTGTCGAGACTTAACTTACAGGCATCCATCCCCCTGTATGACAGTCTGAGCCTTGTTTTTATGTATGAACTCCCTCTGTGCTGCAACATTCAGCCAGAGATCCCATTTTTTATTTGTGTGTTGAGAGTTTGGGTTGTTTGGATTGATTTTGGGTTCCACTTTGGAAAAGTTTGAAATCGGTAGTGGTGGATACTTTTGTCTCCCCCACCTTCATCCATTCACTCTTGCATTCCCTTCCTTCCATCCCTGATCTGATCATTGCATTGGATCAGATTCCAGACCTCATCTACTTTTGTTTTGAGCCTTGCTTGCTTAGTTTGCTTGCTGCTGCTTGATTTTGAGTTGAGTGTGTCATTTCTGCTTGGTTGAGTGCTTGTCTTTTCTTGAGTTTTCTGAGTGTATGAGTGTCGCAAGTAACATTTTATTTTCAGTCATTTAGATCTGAAAGCAAAGTTGTTTTCAAGTTTATTGCTTTGATACATCCATTGAAATATTAAAAGTGCTTCTCTCCCATTGTTTCTCAAGAAAGTTATTGAAGAAAGATCATTGTGCATTGGAATGTTTTGGAAAAGATGAATGGAAATATGATTGATTGTGTTTTTCTTGAATTATGAGTTATTCATCTTCTTGAAAAGCTCTAGTACATTTTGGTTTTTTTCAAAAGTTGTTCCCATGCTAGGGAAAGATATGTGCATTTTTTTATTTTTGTTGCCTTTAGATCATTGAAAAGAGAAAGTGAAAATCTTGCATTTCCGTTTCAGAATCATCTCATTTCATTACTTAGCATTGTTTTGATTTGAAAAAGAAAAGAAAAGAAAAAATACTTTGATTTGGATAGTAGTGTTGTGTACGTTTGCGTGTTTCGTTGAAAAAGAAAAGAGTACTTTCATTGTCAAATTTGTGCATTGGAAATTGTGTTGCATTGAGTTTGTTTGGAAATACCATTAGAAAAAGCTTTCTCCTTACCATAGGTAAAATTCATCGAAAGAAAAGAATATTTCATGCATGTAGCTAGGGCTTGCATTCTGTTTCCGATGATGTACTCACCTCATGCATTCACCTAACCGTCCAAGATAAAATTAACGGTAGAACTAGGTAAAAAATTTTAATAACTTGTGTGTAAGTTAGAGACGTGTTCCGGCATCGTTAAGTGTGGCAGCTGTCGTTACTTGCCAACACTGTAGTCCGGGGGTATTGTAGTCTGCCACGTACATCGGTATATCGAGCTCCTTCACATACCCATCAAGTAACATAATCCATACTTGGCGTATATCAAAGGGTGTATCACATACTCAACACGTATATCAGAAGGTATCGTGCCAACGACTGTGCATTAGACAGCACCACTACGGATTTGAGCTCCCACGTAACTTGCGTATATTGGGAGACACCATTAGGATTCCTGAAACCAACCGAGTTAACCATTTGGCCGTCTTGGCAAAGAAATACACAGAGAATAGCACTCAGGGAGATTAGCACACACATCCTGTCTAAGTAGTCGAGTATGCAGGAAAGGGTACGGTCCCAATCCTCCTTGTCGCGTCATACTGTTGGACCCTGCAGTATATTGCGGTTTGCGATGCCTTGATAATCCCGTGAGGTTCCAGACTTTTGAATTCACTCTCTCACATAAGTTTGCTTGTTGCCTTAGTTTGAGTAGGTTTTCTTGGACTGCTTTTCTTTTAGTATACCTTTAGGAGAAATGTTGTTTCAGCCTTTTTTGGCTGATTTTCCTGATACTCTAGCGGATTTTCCCTGGAGAAGGTCCCGTAGGATCTTGAACTTGCCACCCGAATTTTCCCTTAATCCAGAGTTTATTTCGAGGGTAAGAATGGATCAGCGTAACGTGGTCGTAGTTACTGAAGTAGGGAACCCCACTTTGAATATTGGCGGACATTTGTTTCCACCAAATTCACCTGCCTCTCATCCCACATAGGATGAAGGGGCACAAACCCCCACTTCACATGAATTTTCTCCCGTCATCTCGAAGAACCTGGATCGTTGGAATGGATCAACCGACCCCAGGATGACCCTACAGCAACTATTGGTCCTTTAGCAGCTTTCTGGACATCTTCTACAGACCATCCAGTGGCTCATTTTGCCATCTCATCCCCACCTAACTGGACTACTCTAGAGTTCACTAGGCCTTACCATAGGTCTGACCTTGCCGAGACTTTCAGCCCCATCCATGAATGTTTGGAACAGTTACGTGTTAAAGGAGATGAGCTTCGAAGACAAAGTCTTGAGCGACACTCTGAAGAGTTCCATAATTGTCATTTCCAAATAAGACTTGACGACGGAAACATCCCAGTTCGTTCGATATCTTTCAGATCACCTGAAGCACCCCACCCCGTGACCACTAATGAGACTGGTCAACCCTCGCAGGAGTCCAGTCCTGCACCTCAAGTGAACCGACTGGTGGAAGGACAACGGTCCAACACACCTATCACTACCACGGTTACTTTTCCAATTCCTCCCCCACCTCAAAATTCGAGGGGAGGGTATTCCATTCCTACGGATTATCTTATTGGTAATGTTATTACCACGGTAGCTAGTCAACAACCCACGTTGGTTCAACATTTGAATAGTGGTCATCCCATTGTGGCTGGGGATCAACCCTCGTTTCCTAACCAGAACGTAGGAAGTGGAGTCCCCAACAGACCTTCCATTGGACCTTCCCAACTTGCTACACCATCCACCACGGGATTATCTCATGTTGAAGGGCCGTCCAATGTAACCCAACCCTCATGGAATCAAGCGTATCCATGTTCTTTTAACCCTGTGCTAGGTCAACCTAATCCCAGAAACGCGCCATACAGGATACCTTATCCTGAGAATCCATACACTCTATGGGGGAAACAACCTGTGTTGCAACACGGACCCCAACCGACTATCCCTCAAGTACCACCACCCCCGATCGGTCCTCCCCCACCCCTTGTTGGAGGCGGCGGGCCCCCACCCAACGTTGGCAAAGGCCCACCTCATTTTACCTACAATGCCCCTCACCCCTCAGGCAGTGGCGAGAATGGTCCACCACCTCCTCCCGGCGAAGGCGGCGACGGACCACCTTATCATGGTGGAGGAGGACATTTCCCTCTGGGTGGCGGCGGTGGTCCACCACCCCCTCCAGGCGGAGGCGGTAGAGGACCTAATTACCCTAGTGGTGGCGGTAGTGGTGGGAACTCTCATCCTTCCGGCAGCAGAGGTGGTGGGGGCCCCCATCCATCTGGCAGCGGAAGTGGTCCACCACCCCCTCCAGGCGGAGGCGTTGGTGGGCCACCTTATTACAGTTATGGACCTCCACCTCCTCCCGGTGGCAGCGGTGGACCTCCACCCCCTCCCGGAGGTGGAGGTGGATCCCCACCTTATTGGAATGGACCACCTTATGGTGGCGGACCTCCATACGGTCCGGGCGGCACACCCCCCTACGGTCAGTTTTATCCTGGTACACCTTACTGTCAGTTTAGTCCTTACACACCATATCCGTATTATCAATACGCGCAGCCTAATCCACAGCTGCCCTTTTTGGCTACTTTGGACCTACCTAACCTCTCTCGCTTAACCAACGATCCTATATACCATGGATATAACTGGCCACCGATTCCGGTGAAACTTCCGTCTGATATCCCCAAGTTTGATGGCAAGTCGGGTGAAGACCCCAAGAACCACGTGATGACATACCACTTATGGTGTTCATCTAATTCCTTAATGGACGATTCAATTTGTCTTAGATTGTTCCAAAGGACTCTCACCGGTTCGACTGCTAAGTGGTACATTGAGTTGCCACCGCACTCTTTTCCTGATTTTGGCTCTCTTGCTATGAACTTTTTGACGGATTTCCAGCTGCCTATACTGTATGAGATTGGTACTGAGCTTTTAACCTCGCTCTGTCAAAATACCGCCACTCACATTTCGGATCATATCCACGAGTGGCGAAGGAGACGACATCTCATTAAAGCTCCCGTTCCAGATCAGCTCCTAGCAAACTGGTTTACTAAATTGCTTCTTCCCACCATAGCAAAAGATGTTGCCATGCGAGGTGCTGTCACCGAAGAACAAGCCATCACGAGTGCTCATCTGTTAGACCTGGTTTATACCCAGTCTGGCACTCTGTTCAATATTTTTCCTGACGCACCCCGGGACGTTAACGATCCCACGAAACCACATAAGGGACCCCAAGCCGATGGAATCATTGGTTCCCTTACCACCCATCCTGCTGTTAGTACTATTGGATCATCCAACCCAACTCCGGTTGGTCACAGCACCGCCAAGTCCACTCCTCCTACTGTAACTGAAGAGGTGAATTCTGTTCAATCAGCTTCATCTCAGAAGTTTACTGGAAAAAAGAAGAACAAGGGGAAACCCAAGAAGTCTTCTGCCCAGCAGGAAATGAAGAACACTCCCGAAGATACTAAGTAGAAAAGGAAACTGAAGTATCCTTGCTTATTTTGTGGAGAAGATCATTTCTCCAAAGAGTGCCCCCATAGAGATGAAGTGCAAAATTTTCTTAGGGGTAAACCGACTCCCACAATCCTCAACGATCCGTTTCCTGCTCAAAATCAGCAGATGATTTCTCAAAACCCCCCATCCCAGGGGGAACCATCCAATACCACGCATGTTCTTATGTTGCGCAACGAGGTGATCAATTTAACTACTCGCTCGCGATCTTACGAACAGGTCCCTTCGAAGGAACCCGCCGGAAGTAATACTGGAAAAAATTATGACTCTTTACTCGATGTCACTGTACCATCGACCTCTCTCACCATCGAGAGACCCTCTTTAGATTCGATATTGCGTCTGCCCAAGAGCATGATTCGAAAAGTTGTTTTCAATCCTAATGCTTGCGTGGCACATAATTACAATATCGTAGAGGACTTGGCCCAAGCTCCTTGCACCATGTCCACCTTGGAAGTTTTGCAGAATTGTCCCAATCAACGCAGAACTCTCCTTGCAGCTATTGGTGCAATTGACCCGGATTCCTCGAACACCATCATGTTCCAGCTTGACAACCTTAAGCCGAGGCTCTCACACCAACTCGCATTCCAAGTTACTGCGAACCTTGGTGGAAAGATTATCCATCGTACTCTTTTGGACGAAGCAGCCTCCACTTCTGTCATGTCCATCACTTGTTGGAGAGCCATTGGCTCCCCTGAATTGAATCGTTCTCCTACCACATTGAAAGCATTCGACGGACGTGGCTTTCAACCTCATGGGCTCTTACAGGCTCTTGCAGTTGAGTTGAGCGGAAAGACCGTAACCATTAACATGGAAGTGGTCTTGGCCCCGTTAGATTATAATCTCTTGCTTGGTCTCAATTGGTTTGATACCATGCAGGCGGTAGCCTCTTCAGTCTTCCGTACAGTACAATTCCCCCACCAAGGATGAATTGTTACTATCGATCAGTTAGATTTTTGTACACCGGATGCCACTACTCATCCTGGTGACCATGTTCCTTCCATTAGACAGACGTCAAAATAGTATGAGAGTGTAGGGTTTGGCCTACTGAAAGATTCATCTCCCATGGGCGTTTTTCCAGCCACAGACCCCCCTAATCATGTTGCCACAGTGAACATGATCTCCACTGAGATTTTATCTCACTCAAACGATGCTTGGCTTGTACCGGATGAAGCCACAACACACCTGTTTGGAGATATGATGCCTCTTTCACCCGCTGAACGTATTTATGAGGCTATCCAATCAGCTTCAGAGGACCATTTAACTATGGCCTCCCCATCTTGTTCTCTACAACGAGCATCCTCTCTACCTGATCTCTTACTTTGGATTTTTCATTCAGACAAGTCGATCATGGAAGTAATGAATGTTGACGATAGTCCGTGGGATGATCTCCATCATAGATCATCTTTTCTTCCTCCTTTGGAATACATAGAGAACAACATCCATGCCCTCTTTTCACCAGATATCTACCCATCCCCTTAGTCCCCCATCCTTACATGTCTTACGGATAAGGAGGGCAACTTGGCCAACATTGAGCCAACCACCCCGGTAGACATCTCGGTGAAACCTGGTATAGTGGAACACATTCGCATAGGCCAGAAGTGTTCCCCTGAAGAAATCATTGTTAGCACAGCCTTATTCAAGCAATTTCGAGACGTGTTTGCTTGGTCCTATGAGGAGATGCCTGGGATAGACCCCGCAATTGTTTCTCACGAAATAAAAACCTATCCCGACATCAAACCTGTACGTCAAAAGTTGAGACCGGTACAACCCCGAAAGACTGCGGCCATAAAGGCAAAAATTGAAAAGCTCTCAAAGGTTGGCTTTATTTATCCTGTCCCATTGACGGATTGGGTCTCAAATGTCGTTCTTGTGAACAAAAAGCAGGGCACCATTCGCGTTTGTGTTGATTATCGGGACCTTAATCGGGCTTGTCGAAAAGACAATTACCCGACCCCCTTCATCGACCAGATCATCAACAACTGTGCCGGAAGCGTCATCTTCTCATTCATGGATGGCTTTTCTAGTTACAACCAGATTGAGATCAACCCAACCAACCAACATAAGACGACTTTCATCTACCCATGGGGTACATTCGCTTATCACAAGCTCCCATTTGGCCTTAAAAATGTTGGCGCCACGTTTTAGTGGGCTATGTCATACGCCTTCCACGATATTAAGGACTTTTTGGAACCCTACTTGGATGATCTCCCTGCTCATTCAAAGCAGCATGAGTTCCACATCGATCATCTGACGGCCATTTTCCTCAGATGCAGACGGAACAATATCTGTCTGAATCCTCACAAGTGTATCTTTTGCGTTGAGTCCGGTCACCTCTTAGGATTTATCGTTTCGAAGGATGGGATCCGCATTGATCCCTTAAAGGTGGAGGCCATCATCAAGCTACCACCCCCAACTGATGTTACGGAGCTTCAAAGTCTCCAAGGGAAGGCGACTTACTTAAGACGTTTTGTGTGCAATTTCGCAGAGAAAACTCAGGGCTATATGAGACTGCTTAAGAAGGACGTCCAGTTCATTTGGGATGATCAAGCTCAAAAATCCTTCGACGGTATCGAACATGCCATCACGCATGCCCCTGTGCTCCAACCACCTAATTATTATCGAGATTACATTTTATATCTCGCCGCTTCTGCTACCACTATCGCCATGGTTTTGGTACAGGAGGATCAAAATGCTCAGGAACATGTGATATACTATGCAAGTAAGGGTCTAGCCGACGCTGAAACTAGATATTCACATGTCGAAAAACTTGCTTTCACGGCAGTCATTGCCGTCCAGAAGTTCCGTCATTACATCTTGCTCCGCACCACCACTATCATTGCTGACTCGAACCCCATGTACCATGTACTGACACATCAGGTGCTTGGGAGCAAGTATTCATGTTGGATTGTGATACTGCAAGAATTCAATCTTCTTTTCGAGAAAGCTAAGTCTAAGAAGTCTTTGGTGTTTGCCGAGCTCATTTGCGACCTTCCCCGTCCTGATGCAGAAGTTGAGCACAATGACTCATTTCTGGATGAATCATTGTTTCTCATCAGTACGAATGACCCCTGGTATGGAGATATTCTGTTGTATCTTCAAACCCAATGCTTCGGTCCTCAACTTTCTCGCGACGATCGTCGTAAGGTTCGCCACCATGCAAAGTATTATTTAATCATCAATGATACTTTGTATCGTCATGGCGTCGATTCAATCCTTCGACGTTGTCTCACTCATGATGAAGCTGAACGCATTCTAAATGACTGTCGCGCTGGGGCATGTGAAGGTCATCTCTCTGGGATGGCTACAGCCCAGAAGATTTTGCGCGCAGGATATTACTGGCGTACTATCTTCAAAGATTGTATTGAGGCCATTAAAAAATGTCCTCCTTGCCAACATTTCCACACAAAGAAGCGCACTCATCCTACCCCACTACATCCGTTTATTGCCATTGGCCCATTTACAAAATGGGGCATCGATTTTATGCACTGTAAGCCTACCTCGGCCGGGGGGCATAGTTACATCATCGTAGCTATGTATTACTCTACAAAGTGGGCCGAGGCTATGCTTACATACCAAAACGATGGCAAAACTGCTGCACTCTTCATGTTTAATCATGTGATAGCGCAGTTTGGAGTTCCGCAGGCCATAGTTACCGATCATGGTTCTCACTTTCAGAACCATATGGTTGATGAATTGAGTGACAGGTTGGGTTTTCGCCATGAAAACTCGACACCCTACTACCCGCAATCCAATGGATAGGTCGAGGCAATTAACAAGGTCTTGAAAACTATGATCCAGAGGATGGTAGGGACACAAAAGTCCAACTGGCATAATATGCTCTTTTTAGCGTTATGGGCCTACTGAACTACCGTTAAAACCACCATAGGCTTCACTCCCTTCCAATTGGTATATGGATTGGAGGTTGTTCTGCCGATAGAGTGCGAAATACCGTCTTTATAGCTCGCGGTCGAACTTCTTCCTAACACTACTGTTGAGGAAGAACGTCTCTTACACCTAGCCCAGCTTGACAAGTCTCGCCATGATGCCGCTCTTGCTAATGAAGCACATAAGAAACGCATCAAGGCCCAATACGATAAGTCGGTTGAACCTCATATCTTCAACGAGGGTGATCTGGTCCTCACTTATGACCAGAAGCACGATAAACTAGGAGCAGGGAAGTTCGAGTCCATGTGGCATGGACCCTACGTCATAAAACGTGTGTTGGAAAAAGGTGCCTACGAGCTTGAAGATTATGATGGAATATCTTTAGGTGAACCCCGCAATGGGATTTACCTGAAGAGATACTATGCTTGATCTCTCATGCATAGACTTGCTTGTATATACTGGACATGGCGTGTTTTTGTGTGGTGTGACGCATTTGTCTTTTCAAGTGTCTTTTGATCTTGTTTCTGCTTCTCATACCATGTTCTGTCTGTGTGTGCAGATGGCAACGTGCTATGGATTCACGGACGGCGCCAGCCGGCATACGGTTCACCTTGCTTTATCATCCTAGGTACTATATTCCCCAACAGGTGAGCTCATTAGCTCAAGAGGAAGTTGCCTAGGGTTCGCGACCAACAATGCCGCAGAATATCAGGCAGTAATCGGAACCCTAACTAATGTCGTTTCCTTGGGTATGAACCACATTGTCATCCACATGGATTCTAAATTAGTGGTTTCCCATCTGAACCGGATATACGCCATCCGTGATCCCATCTTACTCCGTCTCTTCAGATGAGTACGTCTCCTGGAAAGGTCATTTGAATTTGTTCAATACCTGCACATTCCACGAGAGTTAAACACAGTTGCTGACTCGATGGCCAATTTCATTTTGGATTGGTACATTGCACACACATAATATCCATAATATGTAAAAACTTCCATAACATGTAAATCTAATGTACAGAAGCAAACATGTAAACAAGATCACATCACTAATCATTCCAAAGACACATAATGTATAAATTGCCAATAATGTATATATATATAAATCGCTCAAAAGTAGTGCTGGTACAAAATCTAAAGCACGATGGCTTTCAGTGAGTCTCTACAAAAATCTGAAGCATCATGGCTTTCAGTAAGTACAAAAATCTGAGGCCTCTAAGCTCTCAGTACAAGTCTAAAAATTGCAATCAGGCTGGACGCCTGACCCGTACACCACCCCTGCTCTAACAGCTCTCTGACGTTGGGTGAGAAAGCAGTCTACAGTACGAGCCACCTTGCGGAGCAAGGCTTTGAAGCGCACGGATGCTCCAACCCCATACCTCTGCATGGGCCTCGGTAGGTCATCGATGGTTGGCTCTGGTACCTCCACAGTCAACCCGGATAGGTTCCAGTACACCTCCTACATCTCCTCGATGGCGGGATGAGCACCAACAGGAACCACTGCCTATCCACCTCTGTCTCAACTCGCTAGAAGAGAGAGACCTACTGGTCGCACGGGACCCACATCTGCACACACATATAAAGTACTTGTCAGCACTACATCAAAAAAATAGTATAATTCACAAAACTAAAAAGTACAAGGTTTTGTTCTTATCGATATCACCCCATGCTGCACCTTCTGGCAGCACTAAGTCAGGATCCTCTCGGAAGTCCATGCCACCGTATGGGAATTCCTTGACCATGAGCATCTGGCCCTCTAGCCAGCTGAAGAACTCGGGGCCAAAAGTGATGATGGGACCCCCACCATGATGGGTCATCAGCTCTGCCCACCTGAGCATGTGTGGATCTCTTTGAACCCTGTCATCCAGTACCAATCCGTATCAATCCGTATCCAAACTGCTTGATCTCCCCTCACCGACACTTGGTCAGCTGAGCTCGGATGTTGGCGAGGAGACCCTCGCACCAGTTGAATACCACGGGAGACATACAGTCTTCCGCACATAACATCTGGGTCCGAGTAGCCGTATGTGGATCTTGGATACCCACCACCCTAGTAATAGTAATCAGTACAGTCCTCAGTGGATGACTCACCACATCTCTGATGAGTATCTTCCCGCTGGAAGGACGAGAAGTAGCAACACAGTGCTGTGACACCATGTCCTCAACTGTACGATCACTGGCCCGTGTCCTAGTGAGTTGTACATCGTCCCCTCTTCGAAACAAACCGGTCAGAAAGTATATGTCCTCAATGTCAATATTGAGGATATGCTCACCTATGACAAAGTATTGTTGGGATGCATCCCAACTCTATAGCATGTGTGTCAAGAACGCGATCTGGGCTCTCATCCCCTGTATCTGGAAGAATTTGAGCAACCCACAGTTTCGCAAAGCAGCCACAAATTGTGGATCGTTTGCGGCTTGCTCATCCTCTATCTCGTGTTCTCTCTCTCGCCACTCTAGTACCATATATGCTTGCTGGGAACCTGCCAAAAGGGGCATTTAACACATGTTAGGTCCTTTCCCAACTGGCACAAGCTCATTTTTTGAAAGATTTTTGATGTTTGAGTTTTGGGTTTCTATCATCGCACCTCACCTTCAGGTACAGGGCGACGTCGTTGCAGGTCCCTTTTTTTAGACTTGTGATGACTTAGGCTCGTCGCAAGTCCCGAAAGGGCCACTTGCGACGAGCCGAGGGCACAATGGCCCCTCCCCAAATCATCAAAAAACTCAAAAAATGAACAAAAATGGAAAAAGTAAACCACTAAAAACTTGTTGGCTAAGATTTAGGCCTACCTGGTCCGGACGGTTGGTGAAATGGCAGATCATAGCTCCCGAAATCAGCAAAGGAAGTTTTGGCTCCAAATTGGTACTTCTCCACCCAAATTGGCAATTTGAATAATGTTTCTATTTTTGGCCCATATTTCTATTTATAGAATAGAACAGAATATTCCTTTTCAAATATTTTGATGCTTTTTGGGCCATTTACTATAGTTTTGACCGTTTGTCATTATATTTGGGGCTATTTGACACTTTCTCTAGTGTACAGGAGTCGTAAAGTGGTCTTTTGTAGCGTTTCTCGCATTACCAATGGTAATTACAAGTATGAACACTCCTTTGAACGTTTTGTCATTATTGTTTTTGGTTAAGTCGTAATTATTGCATGAGGATGAGTTTACTCTTTGTTTGTTCTCGTACTTGTCGAATCATGAGAACAAGTACCGAGTTATGATTTATCACTTTTTCGGGCTCGTTAAAATTCCACGGAAAAGGACACCCCCCGGAGTCCATAGTTAAGCTCTTTTCAGACTCCCTAAAATTGAAAAGATCACCAAGCGAACTTGTCATGTTCACGCTGGTTAAAGCATTTGAATGGTCGTCTTCCTGGTGATAGTTTACCCCTTTTTTGGACTAGGGGGCACTAATTACGAAAAAAGAATACTCCAGCCAATCATGACTGGAAGAGTCCTCTACCGCGTTGTTTTACCCTTTTTTGGGCGATGAGGCTAACTTTACGAAAAAGAACCGTTGGAGTCTTCTTTAGTTCTTTTCAGACTCTCTAAATATGAAATGACGACCGAGTTTTCCTTCTATGGACTCGTTAAATTTTCACATTGAAGGGCCCGTCATGGGACGAACCCCTCCTATCCCAGGTTCGGAAAATATTTGGGATTGGACTCATCTATGAGATGAGCTATACCAAGCATCTGGTTACCCTCATCAAGCTCGTAAAAAACACATGAGGCACTCATCGTTCATGATGGGGAAAAAGGAAAGTGTTTGTGTTACATACCTCAGTGTCAGTATATAGTCGTTCTTGAACATGGCACTCATCTGCATTTGCATACAGTACTTGGGTCATCTGTTTGTCTATGAGTCCCCACTTACTTTTTGAGTCTTGTTACTCCTCTGAGTCATTCAGAGAAAGCTTCCACTATCAGTTGCATTAGAAGTTTGTGTCATTCTCATGTCAATACTTCCAAGTCATGCCATGCCCATGTTCAAGAACACATTCATCACTCATCATTTTCAATCAGTACACACGTCGTCATGTCGTTGTTACTTTGAGTCAGTCTCACATGTTATTGTACCATCTGATCCACTCTACACATTTTTTGTCGTGTTTCGTGTCGATTGATGGGGGATTCATTATGGCCCTCCTTCAACGGATTCATCCTTGTCGACTTCATCTCATCATCTAAGGATTGAATCTAGAAACCAGTCAAGTACCTTGGTCCTGCATGCTTCAATGGCAGGTTACCTCGCTTTCATCATGAGTTTACATCATTGACTCTTGATTGAAAGATTTCATCTTGCATTCGACGTCAACTCATTTATTCACGCTCGATGATATGTACTATGATACCTTGGGAATCATTGACATTAATGGTGATCTCCCTCGCACTTATTAACGGTTTACATCACTGACCGGTAATCAAGTGGTTTCTACCATGTTCGACATCAAGACATTTGTAATCACATGGATAGATTCGTATCATTGCGAGTTCAACTTGAAGACCCTGGGGAGTCATTTTTTTACCCAGGTTGCGATGGAGTTTGTATTGAGTCATATTACATGGATCCACTTTTGTATTGGTCGTGGCTGTGTTATCATCTCATCATGGATCTACGCTTGTGTCTAGTAGCCATGATTGTG
Organism: Larix kaempferi; assembly: GCA_027924585.1. Lineage (NCBI taxonomy): Eukaryota > Viridiplantae > Streptophyta > Pinopsida > Pinales > Pinaceae > Larix > Larix kaempferi. The sequence goes on from BSBM01000646.1 coordinate 1,082,140, forward strand.
TTCAGTCGGTCATTACTCCCATGGATCTGCAATGTATTGGTCGGCATCCATGTTGTACTACATATGAGATTGTTAGTTAAGAGTCAGTTGTATTGCAGCAGCGTCCTTCATCCGACAAGTCTTTTGCCCTTATTTCTATCAAAGCACTTCACCTGTACATCCTTAATAGCTTCATGCTTTGGGGGGCATTCTGTTACACCTAAAATCTACCCATCATTATGATTTAGTGTATACATCCCTGAAGTCACCTAGACCAAGTGCTCATTTGGGAGGATCTGTACTCAGTTTGTACAACCTTTTGAGAGGTCGTCATAGGTTGCACACTAGCAACATGCGACGTCGCAGGTTTCTCCATAGCAAGGTGTGACGAGGTCTGTTAATGGGCAAAAATATCCATTTCGAGATCTTTCTCGAAGCTTGCCCATTTGGGGGCTTATCCCTGATCTCTTGGAGAGCTGATACTCGACCCCTAACTCATTGGGAGGATCCCCTATCTCTCTCCTACCATCTCTCAACCTATCCTATCCATAACCCCATCCACTTAGTCCTATATATACGAGGCTCACTCCCATACCAAAGGGAGGAATACTATGGTATCTACATGCTAGTGAAATATCTCTTAGACACCTTCACTCACCTCTTGGAGAATTCATGCTTCCTTGGAAGGGCTTGGAAATTGGCTTGTGTGGAGAAGGGCTGCTACGTTAAGTCATTGGTTGTGGTTCTATATCTCTATCATGTACTCCTCTATTTGCATTAATACAAATGATTTCCACCAATATCGTTCTTGTGTGTAATGATGTTGTGTTGTTTACCTACTTAAATGTTTACGTAGATCTCTTATTGTATAGATGCTCTTTACTCGTTTCTCTTTTCTGTGTCTTAACAGGTCTTGCAGCTTGGATCTGACGACCTCGGGACGTGGAGCAACATTCGGGAGAAAGGATAGAGAAATCAAAGAGGTAAGACATCTAGTACTTGATCCTTAAGTAGATCTAGGAAACATGCTTGTAGTCTGTTCTATTTGTTCTAGACTCGCATTGAGCTAGGGCGATCCGACTCACCTCCGGTCGAGTGGATTGTCCGGTAACAACCCATTTCATTTGATCCCAGCTGAAGATACTGTTTCCTTCAAGGCTCATGAACCACCTAAGTGATAGATCTTTCAGTGTGGAAGTAAAAAGCCTTAGCTTTTGTGCATCAGTAGTGTAATTAAAGGATCTACAAACTACCTCAAACTCAAACAGGAATGTGTCAGGGTCTTCTGAAGTAAAACCATGGAAATTTGGCAGATTATTAGGGTTGATATTCTTCATCCTGGCATCCCCAAGAGGTATACTGATGGGAAAAGTGAACAGTTCTCTAGGTTCTTCATCTTCTTCTGCCATAGTATTGTTTGAGATAGAGCTAGCAAAGAAGTTATCTAAGTTTGGGTCGTAGCTAGAATCAGTTTCTTCCTCTGACTTAAGGAATTCAAATTGAGAGTTATTAGAACTATTGTTGCTCATCGGGTGGGCAGGCAGGAAGCGTCCAAACCTATCTCTCTGTCGTCTAGGCATTCATGGTAAAAAATTTATGTTTTTGGTTGTTTTTGTGTGTGTTTTTTTTTTCTTAAAGATGTCTCCTATGGATTAAGCACCTCCTTGGCAACGATGCCAAAAAGTAGTGGACTCCGGGAATGGATGCCTAATTAGGGAAGCTAGACCAGGAGCATACTTTAATTGTCAACCACGGGGCTCACAAACTTCAGAAGTGCTAACACTATATGTGCTCTATAGGATAGTCTTCGTCGTGTTTGGGGTGTTGGTATATATCTTAAAGGTTTCTCTAATCAAAGAATAAAGTGGGTTAAAAAGATTGTGAATCTATAACTGATGAATTCCTATGCTAAGAAATTAAATGCTGAAAACTGTAAATATACACTAGGAATTGAAATGCTGAAAGTTGTAAATCTATACTAAGAATTAAAATGTTGAAAGCTTGGTAAACTTAGTTCAGAAATAAGATGCTGAAAGCTGGAACTTTAATATAAGAATTGAATACTGAAAATCAAGCGCTGAATGTTGAAAGTCTAATCTAAAAACTTAAATACTGAAAACCAAATCCAAAAATTAAATATCCAATGCTGAGAATTAACCAATCTTATCTATTATGATTAAACACTACAAGTGATGATCATTTATTAAACCAAGGAACTGAAAGTAATTAACTTCTATGATCTAATTCTGATAAAAGAAATATGCATGAGATTCTAGATCTGAATCATTGTTTTAGAACTAATATAATAATTCATGAAAATAGATGTCGAAATATGCTTGCGCAGAATGCAGCTGCAGGACTACAGAATGCGTTCTACCGAACTACGAAATGAGCGTTGATCAACTACAGAAAGTATGTTGAACCAGGATAATCTCTTAACTGAAATAAAACCATGTTATTCAAATGCCATCAAAGTATTTCATATACGATAGGAAGTAAATCGATTCACAACATAAATGGAAAATACCTGAAAACAGAGTAACGCTCCTGACTTACGTGTTGGAGGGGCCCTCCCCAACCTGTACTCAAGAGTATGGAAAAATTATAAACGCGGGCTTGAAAGTAACATCAATCTTCTTATTAAAATAATAACTTCATGGTTCAAAAAGAGTCTTAACAAAAACTGTCTGCGAAGTGAAAAAGTGCATAAACCATTGATTCTACAAAATAGCAACAGGACCCCCTCGCTACCCGAGAGGTCCATCTATATATGCTTCTAATTCTAACCTAGCCTATGATCATAAATGCCGATCCTCTTAATCAGCAGGTCTTCTCTAGAACTTAGGGAGACATGAGCGCTGATCCCCTTTGTTATTTGCAGTCTCGAGCTTTGACTCTCGTTGATACCTCACTACCTTCACTCCATGTTCATGCCTTCTCATTCCAGGGTTAGCACATAAAAAAAATGATTTTAACATAAAAAGAATAATCTATAAACATCCTTATTAAATAATCAAAGTAAATACATTTCACCACAAAACATGTGTATTTCCTTCAGTATATCTTGTGCTTTAGTGTGGCAAAAAGGCTATAGGATACCTATAATTTGGGCTTATCAACTATCTTGGGGCTTAATGCACTCTAACATTAATACCTGTCTCAAGGAGTTCACACGATGGACCCATGGAGAGGAAACATGTCTCACAGATGTATGGCATTTAAAATAATCCCATGCTGCAAATAAAAGGCCAAAGAGCTTACATTGAAGAGTTTGATTTTCATAAATTCTCGCCTCAATTAAAGCACGACAGAGAAAAGCAATGTACTTTCAATCAAGGAAGTTGTTCAAATTAATCATCCCAGCAAGGTTCTTCTCCGTCCGTGAAGCATGATAATCAAATTAATCTCTCGCTCACACAAAAGGACACTATGGATTGAAGAACCTAAATCAAACATGGAAGTTGAAGAAATTTATTTCTGGAAGGCTCAAACGGCAAAAGTCGTCAATCAAGAAACATCCAAAAGGATGCAAATAGCATGGGAATGACGAACAAACGAATATGTCTGTGAGATATGGTTACGATCCTATGGAGTCTTTTATTAGTGGACATCTAGAAGAAAGAGTTTTCAAAATGAACTCCATACTCTGGCCCCAGGAGAGTTGTAAAGAAGTATGATTCTAAGTTGCTTTCTCCCAAAATGACCATAATAAGAGGGATCACTGCATTCATGAAAGATAAACTATGACATTTTGTTACCTATATGAATCAACAGTTTGTAAGTTTTCTGCCCCTAAGGAGAGCTTGTTTCAGAGATCTGTGTTCACCAGAGAATCGCAAAATGTTGTTGCTGCAACGTCCCTCCCCAATTTGTTTGTAAAGTGTTGGGGACCCTCCTTTTTGTTTTTAGAAAAGTCTACCTAAGAAGTCAAGTCCTTTTCTATGAAGTATTTTTGTACTTAGTTTTTTGTAGAAATCGAGAGCCTGTTTTTTGTGTCTTTTCTTCTAAGTAAAACTCAGCTTTCGTAGCCGAAACGACGACACAACTCGCTAAGTGGATCTGAAACGTTTGCCCTTTTTGTTAAAGTTTTTTGAGCTCTTCCCCGTTTTGATGCAACTCACTGAGTTCAGCCGAAACAAGTGAGCGTTTTGGTTAAGTTTTGAAGTCATCTTGTTTCAGGTGAACTCGCCCAGTCTCGCCGAAACTGTCGCCTAAACTCGCCCAGGTCATCTGAAACGCGGCTTTTGCCTTGCCTTTTTCCTCCAAGTTTTTTGTTGCGGTGGAGCACGCTAGGTTACCCCACCATAGCTCACAGGCGTAGTCTGAGGCAGCTAACACTTCGTAAAATCAAGCGTTCAAAGTTCCTTTTTGGCAGGACTCAGAATGTCTCGCCGAAGCTGTCGCTTTTGAACTCCGAGCCCCACCGGTAAGAAGTGAGCTAGAGGCACGTGGTGAAACTCAGCAAGAGTCACCGAAATGAAATAGAAGACGCCCAGTTTAGAGTTTTCGCCAAGCTCGCCAGAGTGTGCCGGAACGTTGCGGAAGCACTAAGCCAACGCTGTCGAAACTGTCACTCCAACTCACCAAAATCTCCTGGTCGATGGCTTGCATTGAATGCCAAAGCGGATCTGAAAGTGACCTCGGTCACATCGCCGTAACGACGTTTTGATACACCACCAAACCGATTTAATGCCCACATGTGCCTGTTTTCTATATATAGTGAATGGGATTTTAAAGGGTTTATTAATGTTTTTCTATTATCGTTAAGAGTTTCAAGAGAACGTCGTTCAAGGTCATGCTAACCTTTTCAGGAAAGCCAAGTCTGTAGCTCGTCAGCCTCATCCAAGCCAACTTCTCGTTGCCAGGTAAGTAACTTCTGCCTTTTTTTCAATAGCCTAGGTTTGTTGTTTCTTTTCATTGATACCTTTGAGCAGCCCGTCACCATGACCACCCTCATCCATACCAGAATTGTTGCGCCCGTCTGATTATTCCTAGAGCCATTAGAGGAGCCTATCTAGAAACTATTCCCTACCCATCCGTTTGTTTCCTCGAAGTTTTGATGACCCGAACCTTGTAGATAACCGCACCTAGCCGCAACCTCTTAGTTACACTCGCCTACGTCCTGTTATCAGCGTCCTAGAACTCCTAGTAGGAGGTTGTGCCTTAGCTTCATCTTTTCATTTCAAGCACAGATTTGGAAACTAGTTATGACAAGCATTTGGTAGTGACTGCATAGCACAAACTCTTTTATTTTGCTGCTTGCGCATTGTTTGAAATATAATACCACTTTCGAAGTTGCTTGCATAGTACTTTCTTATTCAGACCATGTCTGTTATAGTAATGAAATGTCATTTCAATGCTTAGCTTACATTCCAGTTTATCACATACCTACTCATATGTGTTCCATCAAGGTCTAACCACAATGACGAAAGGAGGAAGGAAGAAGGCGAAGATGGATGAGCTAGAACTAGCTGGCATTGAAGCAAGGGTAGAGACAACATACGAGGACACTAAGCCAGTTGCGGGCATTGCGCCCGAATTTAAATGGGGAGATTTGCATTACATGATCAGAGACCAGGCAATTCCTGGATCAGTCCTAGAAGATATGTGTTTGTACCAGAACATTAGAAGTTCTGGCATTACTAAGGCAGCAACGCGCCTAGAACTCTTCCCATGCGCAGAAGTCATTGGTTGGATTCTAGCCCATGCAGACGCAGAATCGAGAGTATTATCTGATAGTAAAGGAGAGGCATTCGCCTCGTTCCATCCAACCCATATTTCAGCAACCTAAAAGTTTCTCCGCACCTAGCAGTTGCTGAACGATGAATGGCTAGAAAGTCTCAACATGGATTATGTAGAAATGGCTAGAAAATTGTTAATCCAAGGCAGGCAGCTGAGAGTGAAGGACAATAATGATTATGAGATTCAGGCACTCAGGCCTCCGTTCAGAATTATCACTCTCATGCTAAGTAGGATTTTTGGGAGAGATGATGGAACCACTTATCAGCTGCATTGGATTCCTCTAATCCACTATGTAGCATTCAAAGGCACGGTGTTCAATTGGGCATACATCCTCTTTGACAGTATATCAACAGCCGTAGCTACTGCCAAGGAAGGGCTGGCCCGGGGTAAATCAGAATTCTACATGTCATCCTACCTTATGGATTGCATTTTGTCAAGGCATCCATTCCCGAGCTTGGGATGCATTTGGAACAAGGTCGACACCCCGGTTTATATTGGTTACAAGATCTTGTGGGCCCAGAATTACAAAAGGCATTACAAGATCATATGCGAAGAATTAATCATGCCACTGTATGAAATAATGTTTAATGAGGAGCCTTGCTGCTTATCTAAGAATGCCATGGCAGTCTTAGAAAAGTATGGTGATGTTTATCTGACAGAAGAGGGCACCTACATAAGCATGTCTGGGGGTGCCAAACCCCCATACCTCCAGCCTAAGTATGCTACTGATTTTGTTGTCCATAAAGAGGCAGTGAGACAATTATTTATAGATGGTGTTGGTCATGTCGCAAAAGAAAGCGAAGAAAGCCTCCTTCCCGACCCTACCCTTCTATATAGGAGCATATAAGTTTTCTAAAGTCAACTCGGTTGAAGAATTTGTTCAGGAGCTAAGAGAGTTTCACTTTGGGGAAAGGATCTTCGCAAAGAATGACAGGCTTAATAAGGTTGCAGACCATTGCAAAATGGTTAATGAAAATGTTGAGTATGCTCACTATTTTGATGAGGAGGAAGAGGTTTTCAGAGGGGTCAACAATATGACTGAACTCCAAAGATGCCTTCACCTCAGAAGTGGAACAAGCTCTAGTTCCACTATAGCCCAAGCTGTGAAGGAAGCAGAATTGAGAAAAGAGAAAGAAGAATCCGAAGCTCTGACGAAGGAAGAGTAAAGGCTCAAAGCTGAGATTGAAAAGTTCCAAAGGGAGGCAGCTGCAAAGCAGCAGAAGGAGCGAGAGGACATGATTTGAGATGAATAAGCTCAGAGGCTTCGTGATGAGGAGCTAGATAAAATCAGATTGGAAGAGGCTGCCAAATTACAAGAAGAAAGAGAAGCAGTTGAAAAGCAGCTTCAAGTTGAAGAAGAAGAGAGGAAGTTGAAGGCCGAGGAGGAAAATAAAGCCAAGGAGGATGCACAAGATGAGGGCTCGAACATGCAGGATATGGACATAGATTCTCAAATGGTCCAGACCCCAACTGCAGAAGAAGACATCCCCATAGATGATCTCCCACTCGTCCCGTTTACCCCATCCAAGGGTCATACTATGACCCATTGGGACAAATTCGTCTTTGACAAGAAGAGGAAATTTATTGTGCGAAGGACGGAAACAAGAATGAAAAAGCCTTTCCACCCATACATCATCACCAAGTGAGAAACCACTGTTATGCAAGGCACACAGAATGCCCCTGTGGCTATGGAATCCACTACTGTAGCTGCCGCCAAGGCAAGCGAAGACAATGTGCACAAGATGGTAAAAGAGTTGGATGCAAGCAGAAAGAGGGCTCGCATGTTACAGCTCACTTTGGTTAATGAACAGGCTTATAGGGACTTAATGGTGAAGAAGTATGATTCCCTTGTAGCAGAACAAAGAGAGTTTTCGGCTAAGTATCAACACCTAGAGGAATAAAAGGATAATTTTATAGTCCAAATGATGATAGTGGAAGGGGAGAAAAATGATTTTGAAGCCAGGATTGTTCAATTGGAAGAAGAAAAGGAGTTGATTACAGAACAATTAGAACATGCAAGCAGCAAGGCAATTGACCTAAGTCCTTTTCATGAGCAATGCTATGACATACTGAAGCAAATGCACACGTCATAGGAACTCCTTACTGAAGAACTTTGCAAAATAAAGGCTATGGTGGCAAAGATGAAGGAAGTCAACTCTGAAGTAATAAGGCTCAAGAAGAAATACACACAGGTAAAATACGATATTGGTAAGCATATTGAATGGAGAGAGGGGAGGTCAGGGTTTCCCACGCACCTCCCTCTCAAATCTGTAGCCGAATTTAAAGAAGATATGGGTTTCATGGAGTTTTGCAAGAACTGCGGTATGAAATTAATCTCTGTAATCCAAACAACCATGGAAATATGCAACAGTCTTTATCAAAAGATCCAGTAAATTCATGAAAGATGCCAAATAGCGATACCTCACACTCTTAAAGATTTTCCGAGCAAAGAGTAGCGATTGTCTGAATTGAAAGGCGAACTGAGCTCAGAGATAGAGTACGTGAGGAAGATAAATGTGTTGACAGCGGATGACCTTCACCAGTGCATCATGCAAGCCTCCATACATGCTCACTTGCTTCAAGATATTCTCTAGACTACAGCAGCAGAGGTGCAAGACATTGAAGCAGAAATAGCCAAGCATGTGATCTCCCGAAAGATCCTGCTCCCTGCCCCTGCTAATACCGTTGTGGGAGACACAGGTATTTGGCTTAGCTACATAGTATAAGTCGACAAGCAAGCTGTGCAGGAGACACCAACATAACCAACAGTACCACCAGAGGCAGGAGCGCCATCTGGGAGCTGACGTGGCATTCATAAATGTCTAAAGACAAACTATGGGACTTTTGTTTTGGCTTTTCTGTTATTTGGTTGTAAAAGGACATCTGGATTTTGTTTCTTTGTAAAAAAAAGCATTTGGAAATTATCCCAGCTTTGTAAAAGATATTAAAAGACAAAATTAAAATATTCTTGGGGATGGGGACACCTGGAAGCTCTTGGAGCATTTTGTAAAGCTATATATATGAATGAATAGAGATTAGAAAAGACTTTTTGCAGGTGAAAGGACATTTCTGTCTTGTATGTGAATTGATTTACTACATATATAAGAAATTCGAATTTTGCCTAAAGAGAGCCTGGGAGACTGCGATTTGCCTGAAGGATGTGTTGAATGTCTGCTGGATTCTTCCTGTGTCATTTATACATTACTGTGAGATCATTCCTTGTTGTTATGAATTGCTTCTATGCGATGAATGCTCTTATAATTCTTTTATGTAAAGATGTTTATCTCAAATGAGCAATGAAATGTATTAATTAAAACAAAGCTATCTTTGATATCTTTTACCTTCTGTTGAAAATGCATCTTTATGATTAAATAGCTATCTGTGAGATCTTTGGATGTTTCTTTCAGTTTATTACTTATATTTTCAGTTTGCTTCTTGCAAGGATAGATTAGATTTGCTTAAATAGTTTTAGATTAGCTTGCTTAATTACCTACATTTTAGCTTAGAAAACACTTGCATATAATTCTTTAAAATAAAATACATAAACGGTGGATCGGGCCGCAACCGGTGCAAAGAATACAAATCTTTAAAATCTTACACGGTAGCCAAACTGTTAACCAAACGAATTCCCCACACCAAACTGTGAGTGATCTAATTGGGCTCGCTTACCGGGGAGAATCCCTTGCTAATTGAAGCTACGATTTTTGGGGCATCAACACACCGATATCCAGAACTTGCACAAGATCCTCTTCACAAGTCGACACCATTAGTGCAGTTGGACAAACTACACCACCTCACTCTTCTAGTGTTGTTACTGGAAGAACATCTATTCTTACTGTTGGATCACCTATTCTGACCATAGGTCCATCTTTGGCCACCATATATACCATTTCCGGAGGACAACCGATCATTGGAACCGTTAGTCCTAGTAACCCACCCCCTCCGACCGAACCATCTACATCATGGGTACCACCGATCACATCCGTTGGAGGACAACTAATTGTTCCCACCCCAAACAGGGCTACTCAACAACCGCCTCCATCTGCCTCATCAACTCAGCGGGGCTCACATACCACAACTTTTGGAGGATTACCATTGGGTAACACCCCAACGGGTACCATTCAACAACCTCCTCCATCAGCATCACTTGCTCTGTTGGGAACACATAATCCACCTGGATGTGGACAAACTCATGTTAGTAACCCAACCAGAACTAACTTCCAAATTCCCTTGTCAGGTCAAGTTCCCTATTTGGGACCTCAAAACCCACCGAGTGGGGGGTATTCCCTATTCGGAAACTGGAATCAAGCTGGGGGGAAACCTTCAACATCAAGCCTTCGTTCCCCATAAATTGAATCCCGGAATTCCTTATCCCACCACCACGAATACCTCATGGAACCCACCTTTACAGCCTCTGCCTCTTAATCAGGGCGAAACAAACAATCCATGGGCTCCATTTTTTCAGGCACCCCCTAACCCAGGTATGGGTAACCCACCCAACCAAGGAGTTGGAAACATCCCTGGAACATAACCATCCCAAGGGCCTCCACCACTTATCCCCACCCAGCAACCCACACAACAATCCCAGGGTCCCCCACCCCTTACACCCAACCAACAACTGGCCCTTACTTCGATTCCGAATCAACCAGTTAATCCTATGATTCTGAATCCACCACCGGTTAACCAGATGGCCTACAACCCTCAAAAATTTCAACAGTATCCTGCAGGAAACATGTATGGGTACAATATGCAGCAATATGTTGTGCAGGGTCCCACAAGTATCCTTGCACCCTACCAATATCACTCATACCCACAGCCTAATCGACAGCTTCCATTCTTGGCAACATTAGATTTTCCCAATTTGTCTAGACTCATTAACGATCCTATCTGGCATGAACCGCACTGGCCACCCATCCCGGCCAAACTACCATAGGACATCCCAAAGTTCGATGCCAAGCCCAGGGAAGACCCCAAGAACCACGTTATTACATTCCATCTCTGGTGTTCATCAAACTCATTGATGGATGATTCCATTCAGTTACAGCTCTTCCAACAAGCACTTACCGGCACGGCAGCAAAATGGTATATCGAGCTGCCACAACACTCCTTTCGAGATTTCAATACCCTGGCCATGCAGGTTTTGACACATTTCCACCTCCCCATCCGATACGAGACTGGAATAGAATTTTTAACTTCGCTACGCCAATCCACTACCACACATATATCCGATCACATTCATGAGTGGCGGCGATGGCGAAGATTAATCAAGGCACCGATTTCGGACAAATTACTAGTTGATTGGTTCACCAAGTCATTTCTGCCCCCCATCACAAGGGATATTGCTATGGGCAGACCTGTGATGGAAGAACAAGCAATTTCTCGTGCACAGTATATTGATTTTGTTTATACCCAATCTAGAACACTTTACGAGCTCATTCCTCACGCCTCCCGCACCACCACTAATCCAACCAAGCCCGCCACTGAAACCCCCATTGACGGTATCATCGGTTCAGTAAAGGACCAGCCTGCCACTAAAACGAGTGGGAAACAAACTACTGCTACTCCATCTCCAACTCAGGTTGCACCCAAGACATCTACTTCTCCTGCTCAGTCCTCCGAGGTGGACTCTGTTCAATCCTCGTCACAACAATCCAGAGGAAAAAAGAATAACAACAGAGGAAAACCTAAGAAAACACCTAACCAGCAGGAAAATCCTAGACCACAACAGACAAACCATGATAACAAACCCAAACGGAAAGCAAAGTTTCCCTGCCTTATCTATCAAGAATATCATTACACCAGAGACTATCCTTACAAAGAGGAAGTCAACAAATTTGTAAAAGGTTCTTCCCACCCAGCAATGCTAACCGACCCTTTCCCGAAGCAACAACAATAGATGCTTACACAGAAAACCCCACAAGGGGGCAACCAAAACAATCCTCCTCGAGCAGAAACGTCCTCAAATCGTGATATTCTTATGATGACTAATGAGACGGTTCACATCTCTACATGCGCAAAGACATATGATCCTCCCCCAGGCTCGAACAAAACTGAGATTGCCCAAGGCAAGTCTCCCTTAGAAGAATCTCCCTCGACACCTCCCCTTAATGGTCATCTCCACATTGAGAGACCTGCTACTGAAACCATGTTGTGCCCTACCAAAGCCACCATTCGGAAGGCAACTTTCAATCCCAACACATGCGCAGCCCAGAATTATAACATTATTGAAGACTTAGCCCAAGCGCCATGTGCTATGTCAACCCTTGACGTTCTCCAACACTGTCCTATACAGCGTAGAACTTTGTTATCAGCATTGGGAGCTCTTGATCCAGACTCTTCCAACACAATTTTGTTTAACCTGGAATACTTCAAACCTAGGATTTCCCACTAGTTAGCCTTCCAAATTCACACTCGGATCCATGGAAACAACATCCATCGTACCGTTTTGGACGAACGTGCTTCCACCTCAATTATGTCTTCCTATTGGAGAGCCATTGGTTCTTTGGAAGTGGCCCAATCTCCTACTACATTAAAAGCATTTGACAGATGTGGTTTTCAACCATACGGACTCATCCCAGTGCTTTCCATAGAGCTAGGGGGAAAAACTGTGTCTATTCACGTGGAAATCGTGGATGCTCCATTAGACTACAATCTCTTACTCGGTCGCAATTGGTTTTATGCCATGACCTCCATAGCATCCTCCATTTTCCACCTAGTGTAATTCCCCCATCAAGGGAAGATCCTCACCATAGATCAATTAGATTTTTGCACTCTGGATATACATCAGAATTCCACCAACAATGTCCCATTGCTGGAAAACTCCCAGCCTCACTTTGAAGACATTGGAGTTGGTATTTTAAAGGACTCCTCCATCATAGGGGTATTTCCGGAAGTCCCACCCCTAGTCCTTTCGATTAACGCGATTTCGACAAGCACTTCTCTACCCCACGAATCCACTAACTCATGGGTGATACCGAGTCATTCCGAGTTCGAAACCCTTGGCAACACTATGCCTTTGAACCTAAATTTAGCAACCTATCAGGTGATTCATTCGGCTCCCGACTGGATCAACACACTTGACCACCATCAGGTGGCAAGTTCATTGTCTTGAATCCCTTCATCCTTACCTTACACAGATATTTCCTACCGACGAGTCTATGATGGAAATCATGAGTCTGGATGAACCCCCTTGGGAATATTACCACCATCGATCCTCTTTCCCCATGATTCAAGCGATAGATCCCGATTTTGAATCCACTGTTTCACTTTATAATGTCAACACTAAGACTCTCGTACAAACATATGACGTATTCTCTGAAGGGAACTTATCAAACATCATGGCAACCACTCCTATTGACATATCCATGAAACTTGGTGTCATGGAATTAATCCATCTGGGCAAGACTTGTACACCCACAGAGGTAGAATTTTACACTACCTTGTTCAAAGAATTCTGCGACGTATTCGCTTGGAGTTATGAAGAGATGCCAGGCATAGACCCCTCCATTGTGGTACATGAGATAAAGGTCTATCTTGGCACCCGACCCGTTCGACATAAATTATGGCCTGTTCATCCTCGGAAAACTGCAGCTATTAAGGCGGAAGTTGAAAACCTTCTCCGTGCTGGGTTCATATACCCTGTCCCATTAACAGATTAGGTGTCCAACATCGTCCCCGTAGCAAAGAAACAAGGAACGATCCGGGTCTGTGTCGATTATCGCGACTTGAATAAAGCTCGTCCGAAGGATAATTATCCAACACCCTTCATTGACCAGATTATCGATAACTATGCCGGGACTGTCATCTTCTCATTTATGGATGGCTTCTCAGGCTATAATTAGATAGAGATTCTCCCATCTGACCAGCACAAAACCCCTTTTATATTCCCATAGGGAACATTTGCATATCCCAAATTACCTTTTGGTCTTAAGAACGCCGGGGCTACCTTTCATAAGGCCATGCCATACGCGTTTCATGATATCAAACATGTTGTAGAACCTTATCTTGACGACCTTCCTGCTCATTCTGATACGCGAGAAGAACACCCGGATCATCTCAGTGTTATCTTTTCAAGATGTTGCCATTACAACATTCGTTTGAATCCCCACAAATGTGTGTTCTGCGTCGAGGTCGGTAGACTACTAGGCTTCATAATCTCGAAAGACGGTATTCGACTTGATCCGTCAAAGGTTGAGGCCATTCTCGCCCTGCCTTCTCCTTCCACAATCCCAGAACTCCAGAGTTTGCAAGGGCATGCAAACTTTCTTCGTCATTTCATTTGTAATTTTGCCGAGATTACTAAGGGCTATATGAGGCTTCTAACTAAAGATACCCCTTTCATTTGGGACGACGAAGCCCAACGGTCATTCGATAACCTAAAAAGGGCCCTTACCAATGCTCCCGTCATTCAACCCCCGAACTATGCATGGGATTACCTTTTATATATCGTGTCTTCCACTACCACCATCAGTATGGTGCTAGTGCAGGAAGATCACAATGGCAAAGTGCATGTGATTTATTATCTCAGCAAGAGTCTCATGGACTCTGAAACTCGTTATTCACATGTGGAGAAATTGGCTCTAGCTACAGTATTTATTTTCCAAATATTCCGTCATCACATACTGCTTAGGAAGACCACAGTAATTGCGAGCTTCAATCCGATGTATTATATCCTAACACGTCAAGTGCTAGGGGGAAAGTATTCCCGTTGGACTGTAGTTCTCCAAGAGTTCGACTTGGACTTTGCTAAGGCGAAATCCAAGAAGTTGTTGGTCTTCGTAGAGCTCATGTGCACTTTGCCCCGTGTCAATGATAATCCTGAGCCCATTGATTCTCTTCCGGATGAATCTTTGTTTCTCATCGGCACGACTGATCCATGGTACGGGGAAATTATTTTATACCTCCAGACCCAACGCTTTTGGCTTGACCTCAACTGGGAAGAACGTCGTCGTTGTTTATGTATATGTAACTTCGGAACGTATTTCATCTATGTATTTCATATATATTTATTGTACCCTTATTAGAGATGTGTTATTCCTCTATAAGGAAGTGTCATCATGTGGATTGACAAGTGTCGCAAGTGTGTGTACTTACCGATGGGTTATTAGACCACCATGTGTGGGGTTGGCCCTGAAATATATATATTATATTGTGGATGTACCTAGCTAGACAAGTCAGCCCCATAAGGTCACTGGGCAAACAGGTTAGTATAAATAGAGATCAGGAGATCTCTATTTAGATCATTCGGAAAAGTACATCTCTCTCACTCAGAAAGTGGTGCACTAGTGAGGAGGAGTATCATCTGCTCTAGGAGACTATCTCAAGTGTATTTTGGTTGTACTTTGGTTGAGCCATTGCTCTCTCTATCTCTGAGGAAGTTGTGGGGTTTTTCACCTTAGGGTTTTCCCCACAGAAACTCTGTGTCTCTTGTCTCTCATGCTTTTGATTCTTGTGATGCTTATTGTGATTATCATGCATTGATATACTGTATATGTTATTCTCTCAATAAAGATCCTAGAGTATTGTTAATTAATGCTCAAAATTTAACATGGTATCAGAGCTAACCTGATAAGAAGACATTTTGCAGTGATGGAAACTTGAGTTTCTTGTTTATTGGGTTTCTCTCCACAGATTTTGGAAAAGCAGTATAGTAGATTGACTCTACTCATCAAGGCACATCTATCTGTCCAATCATAATTCAATTTTGAGCATTTTAAGATTTGGCCCTAAAAATTAGGGTTTCCACAAAAATAGGAATTTCTGAAATCTGAAGACATAGCTGGAAGCTCCTTGCAAAAATCGAAGTTTAGAGCTTTGGATCAAGATTTTTGGCTGGGTAGATCTCTGGGAAACTCAAACCCTAATTCAGGGCTCTCCCAAGTGAACCCGGGAGGACAAAAAGGCAAATCTGAAGGGTAAAGATTTGCTGATCTCAAATTCTGAATACACCAGGATGATCAACTCATCAAAGCGCATCTTTCTATCCTTTCAGAAATTTGAAATTCACATTTTGAATTTTTAGGGTTTTTCCGACAAACCCTAATCCAGGACCAGATCCAGTTTTCAGCATTTCAAGTGGTAAGACCTAAATCTTTTCTATTTCCATTTGAAGTACTCTTTAAAATATCTCACCACACCAATCTTGAGGATAAGCTTGAAGGAGCTGATAACTTCCGAGCCTGGAAGTATAGGATTGGGTTAATCCTAGAAGAGAATGAGTTGGACTCATATATAAAAGAAGATATCCATATCCCAGAGGATGAAGAGGCCAAGGTATTGCATAATAAGAACTTGGTCAAGGCAAAGAGAATCATTGTTGATTCTATCAAAGATCATCTCATACCCCATGTGTCTTCTCTAAAGACACCCAAGGAGATGTTTGACTCTTTGACCAAGCTATTTGAAGGGAAGAACATAAATCGGAAGATGACCCTGCGGAACCAATTGAAAGGAGTAAAGTTTCAGAATGGAGAAACCATTCAATCTTATTTTTCAAAGAGTCTTCCAGATCAAGGAACAACTAGAAGCAGCGGATGAAATGGTGGAGAATGGTGAAGTGGTGATGACGACTCTAAATGGCCTACCCAGGTCATGGGATTCCTTTATTCAAGGAATTTGTGCAAGGAAGAAGTTGATCTCCTTCAACAGATTACGGGAAGAATGCTACCAAGAAGAAGCTAGACTTATAGCTTGTGAGGAAAAAATGGGAGGTGAAGATCAAGCTCTTGCAGCTCACACCAAAAGAGGCAAGCCCAAGAAGGAGCACTCTTGCCACAAGAGATCCTATCAAAAGAATAAGAAGGATCTAAGATGCTTCACATGCAATGAGAAGGGTCACTTTGTTTCAGATTGTCCCAAGAACAAAAGGGATAATAACAACAACTCCAGCAAGAAGAAGAAGGGCAACAAAAGAAAGTTCCATGCTCATGCTGCCGAGGATGATAAACCTCCAAAGACGAAGGCTAGGGCAGAAAGTGATGATAGTAATGATGACTCATCAAGTGAAGAAGAGTATGTTCTAATCTCTGCTATCACAAGTACTATCTCCCATGGTTGTAATGATTGGTTGATTGATAGTGGGGCTTCCAAACACATGACTGGGTTTAAGGAATCTTTTGTGAATCTATCTGAACATGAATCACCCCATAAGGTGAAACTTGGGGATGATTATCAATACCCAATCAAAGGAAGTGGTGAAGCCTCCTACAACCTATTTTCTGGAAAATCTTTGAAGATGAAACAAGTCCTCTATGTACCTGGGCTCAAGAAGAACTTACTCTCCATCTCTACATTGGATGCAAAAGTTATGAGGGTTGCATTTGTGGATGGCCAAGTCCTAATGTGGCCAAAGGGAAAGACCATAGATGATGCAGTAGTGATTGGAGAGCAAGAGGGAGGATTGTATAAATTGAAGGGACAACCTGAACATGCCATGGTGCATGAATCCATGGAGCCAAGTGAACTTTGGCATAGAAGACTTGCTCATATGCACTATAGGGCACTTCCAATTGCAAGCAAGGTTGTAGAGGGTCTTCCTGAAATCAAGACCAAACATGAAGGTGTTTGCAAAGGATGTGCAAAAAGGTAAGAACATTAAGAAGGCCCTGAAATCCTTAAACTTATCCAGCACCTCATCTTTGTTCTTCAAGAAGTATACCCAAGTGTGGGGTCGGCCCTGAAATATATATATTATATTGTGGATGTACCTAGCTAGACAAGTCAGCCCCATAAGGTCACTGGGCAAACAGGTTAGTATAAATAGAGATCAGGAGATCTCTATTTAGATCATTCGGAAAGTACATCTTTCTCACTCAGAAAGTGGCGCACTAGTGAGGAGGAGGATCATTTGCTCTAGGAGACTATCTCAAGTGTATTTTGGTTGTACTTTGGTTGAGCGATTGCTCTCTCTATCTCTGAGGAAGTTGTGGGGTTTTTCACCTTAGGGTTTTCCCCACGGAAACTCTGTGTCTCTTGTCTCTCATGCTTTTGATTCTTGTGATGCTTGTCATGCTTATTGTGATTGTCATGCATTGATATACTGTATATGTTATTCTCTCAGTAAAGATCCTAGAGTATTGTGAATTAATGCTCAAAATTTAACAGCCGTATACGACATCACGCTAAGTATTACCTAATCATTAGCGATACCTTATACCGACGTGGTGTTGATTCCGTCTTACGATGTTGTCTAAAACTAGATGAGGCCGAGCACATCTTAAATGTCTGCCACTCCAGAGCATGTGGTGGTCACCTTTCTGGGATGGCTATAGCCCAGAAAATCTTGCGCGCCGAATATTTTTGGCCCTCGATCTTTAAATATTGCATTGAAATGGTCAAGAAATGTTCTCCATGTCAATTCTTCCATAGTAAAAAGCGTTCACATCCTGCTCCACTTCATCTTGTTATTGTCGCCGGCCCCTTTGCAAAATGGGTCATTGATTTTATGCATTGTAAGCCTACTTCAGCCGGGGGGCATGGCTATATGATAGTAGCCGTGGATTATTTCACTAAATGGGCTAAAGCAATGCCTGCTTATGCAGAAGATGGCAAACCAGCCTCACTTTTCATATTCAACCATATCATTGCTAGGTTCAGAGTTCCACAGGCTATAGTGACCGATCATGGTTCCCATTTCAGGAACCACATGATTGATGAACTAAGTGCCAAATTGGGTTTTCGTCACGAAAACTCAACCCCGTATTACCCACAAGCAAATGGTCAAGTAGAGGCCATAAACAAGGTCTTGAAGTGCATGATCCAACGCATTGTAGGTACTAGGAATTCAAATTGGCACTTAGCTCTTTTTCTACTCTTTGGTCCTATCGAACCTCAGTGTATGTCCTGGTGTTAGGAACCCATGTCTTTACTTTGTTAGTAGGATGTTGTTGGACGCATATGCTTTGTAAGTCGTCCCATAGTAATTGTTGATCAATAGTTTGTGTTATTGTTGTTGGCGCATATGCTTTGTAAGTCGCCCGTAGTATTGTTGATCCATAGTTTGTAACGGCCCATGGTTTCGACCCATAGTATTGGCGCCTAGAATTAGTATATAAGTGTGTGTTGAGACCTATGAAGGCACCGTGAAGTTATTATATTGAGCTTGCTCAAAGGAGGTTGCCCCCTCGAAGTGGCCTGTGATCAATACAAAAGTGATTCTGAGTTCTGTCATTTCTGCTATTTCGCGTATTCTTGTTAATTAATTGTTGCAGGTGCCTCACATCTCGTATCAGAGCACTTTCTTGGGCTCGCTGGGTGAAATTTCTGCCAAATTTTTTTTCGCATCTGTTGCATGTTCAGATTTGGGAATAATCCCTATCCGCTTAACTGTGGGAAGTACTTGGGCATAAGCCCTAAAACTCATTGTGAGGAGTACCACAGGAACCCCGAAGTAGCTGGCCCATTGAGAGGACCTGCCGGCGAAAAGGGCAACGACCCCTACCTGATTGACTAGTTCCCACCCGTGAGGTAAACCAAGAGCTGTCGTTTGTGGCAAAGCGGTTATCAGTTTTACCTGAGCCGTGGAGTGAGGGGTACTGCCCCAATACGCAAGCCGTCAGACAGCATTGGTGTCCGAGTGAAAACCCTAAACTGTTAGGAAGCCGCACATACTTGGGGTCCATATCTACCTTCAGCTGAACTATTGTCGATCACTGCTGCGCCGTTTCAGATCCATTTTGCAAGCCGTTCCAGATCTAGCCGTTCGGCGTTGTTCCAGAATCCTTCGAACCGGAGATCCCATTCTGCAAGCAGAGCCGTAGCCGCTCCAGTCTATAAAAATAAAATAAAAAATAAAAAAAAACACCGAGCCGTAGCCGCTCCAGTCTGAAAAAATAAAATAAAAAATAAAAATAAAAAAGTATAAAATTCAGTTTTTTCTCCATATCTCCCTTGTTTTACCTCTGTTTTCCTTGAAAATTTTAGGGAACGCCTGTCATTCCATTCTGCATATTTCATCCCTGAGGACCCTATCCTCAATTCCCCTTCCTACAGCCCGAAATCCCACATTTGTCTATTCTTAGGGTTTGCCATAACTTCCGCAGATTTCACCCAATCACCTTCAATTTTTACCATAGAGTTCCTTTCTGAATTCTGCTTTTTTGTTCCCCTCTGCCAAATTTTCCCATCCTTTCACCCCGCTTCTGAAATCCTCATTTTTGCTTCCCTGTCTATCCAACAGTGTCCAAAAAATGAGTCAAACCCCAATTACCCTTCTGATTTTTTCCCAAATCCAAATTTTCCTTTACTGAAGTAGTTCCTGTTTTTGTTTTCCTACCTAGTCAAAAAAAAAAAAAAAACCAAAAAATCCCTGGTTATGGTTGTCACCCGTGCAGGAGCAAAAACCATGGAGGAAGCCCTTGCAGCCATCCAAGCCAAACTCCAGGATCTGGATGAAAAATTTCTTGGTCTCCATCTTGAACATTCAGCTATGAACAACAAACGACAGTCCGAGTCTTCAGTAGACAATGGGTTCTCTTCTTCCAGTAATTTCCGTGGTTCGAAGCTTGATTTTCCTCGCTTCAATGGTACCGATCCAACTGGATGGATCTATCGTGCAGAACAGTATTTCAGTCTGCATAATACTTTTGATGTCAACAAAGTTCCGTTGGCATCCTTTCATTTGGAACAGGAAGCTCTTCAATGGTACCGTTGGTACATCAAGGCTCATCCAGAGCCCAACTGGCCAGACTTTTGCCAGCTCCTTTTGCAACGATTTGGTCCTAGTGCTTTTGATGACTTCACAGGAGCCCTCACTAAACTTCGCCAAACTGGCACTGTGAGAGAGTATCAAACCGAATTTGAGAATCTAGCCAACCACACCGAAGGATTGTCTGATGAATTTTACCGGAGTTGTTTTATCAGTGGTCTAAAGGATGCCATCCGCTCTGAGGTCAAAATGTTCTATCCCAACACAATGATGGAAGCACTCGGGTTGGCTAAGTTGGCAGAAGACAAGATTGCAGCCCAACAACGCTCCAAGCCCACTTTTGTTCCCTTCCGAAATATGGGTTCTCAGCGACCACCTATACCGCAGGCTCCTTGACCGACTCCTATCAAGCGTTTGTCTGAAACAGAGATGCAAGCACGCAGAGAAAAGGGGCTTTGCTATAATTGTGATGAGAAATTCACTCGGGGACATAGATGTGTTCAGCAAAAGCTCTATCTCCTGGATGTGGAGTCTCCGCCTGCCTCTGAAATGGGTGACGAAGATCTAGAAACACTGGATGCACCGGTCGACATTCAGGAACCGCCTAGTGACCCTCCGTCTCAGGATGACCAGCCAGAGATATCTCTCCATGCTTTAGCGGGAATCACCACCCCCCAAACAATGCGGGTCAGGGGTTACTTCAAGAAGCTTCCTCTTACAATCCTCATTGATTCTGGTAGCACGCATAATTTCATTGACCCTCGGATCGCCAAACAAGCTGATTGTTTTATCCATCCTTGCTCCAACTTTGAAGTCATGATTGCCAATGGGGGCACCTTACCTTGCAAAGGGAAGTGTCGAAATGTGCGTATCTCTATGGGAGATTATACCTTGCGCTCTGACATGTTTGCCTTGCCCTTAGGCGGATGTGATGTGGTTTTGGGCGCTCAATGGCTACGCACACTCGGCCCTATCTTATGGGATTTTGCCGAACTTTGGATGCAGTTTTCCGAGAATGGACACAAACACACATTGACAGGATTACAACCAGGTTCTCTCAGCATCATCAGTTCACATCACATGGAAAAACTCCTCAAGAAGAATTCACATGGTGTCATCGCTCAGATCCATTCCATCCAGATGCAACCAGCAGCAGTCTCCACTACTCCTTTGGATCTACAACAAATTCTGGATCGGTATACAGGTGTCTTTGCTGAACCAGTGGGATTACCATCTTCCAGGCCAGAAGACCATCGTATTCAGCTCCTTCCTGGCAGCGTTCCTCCCAACATCAGGCCCTATCGCTACCCATTTCACCAAAAAATGGAGATTGAAATGCTCGTTCGGGACTTATTGAAGCAAGGTATTATTCGCCCAAGCACTAGTTCATTTTCTTCTCCAGTTATTCTTGTCCGCAAAAAAGATGGGTCATGGCGCCTCTGCATTGACTTCCGAGCACTTAATCACCTCACCATCAAGGATAAGTTTCCAATTCCTGTTGTTGATGAGCTTCTCAATGAGCTTCATGGGGCTCACTTTTTCTCCAGGTTGGATCTTCGTTCTGGGTATCATCAAATTCGGGTTCATGAGGATGATATTCTTAAAACAGCTTTCCGCACACATGATGGCCATTATGAGTTTTTGGTCATGCCCTTTGGCCTCACTAATGCTCCTTCCACATTCCAGGCCTTAATGAATAAAATATTTCGACCCTAGTTGCGGAAATTCATTCTGGTATTCTTTGATGATATCCTCATCTACAGTAAAACATGGGATGAACATCTCCAGCATCTGGATCTTGTCATGCAACTTTTCTCTGACCATCATCTCCATGCCAAGCAGTCTAAATGTGTTTTTGGACAAAAGGAAGTTGAGTATCTCGGGCACATTATCTCAGCACAAGGGGTTCGCGTGGATCCTGCCAAAATCGAGGCCATGAACAATTGGCCACATCCTCAGACACTCAAGAGCCTTCGTGGTTTTTTGGGGTTGACTGGCTACTACCGCAAGTTTGTCAAGGATTATGGGAAGATTGCAGCTCCATTAACTGCTCTATTGAAAAAAGACGCTTTTACATGGACACCTGCTGCTCAGTGTGCATTTGACAAACTAAAACAAGCTATGTGTACTACACCGGTGCTAGCTATGCCTGATTTTTCCAAGCCCTTCACTATTGAGAGTGATGCTTGCGGCAATGGACTTGGTGCTGTTCTCCTTCAAGATGAACACCCCATTACGTTCACCAGCAAAGCCCTTTCAGGTAAGAATTTAGCTGCCTCTACCTATGAGAAGGAAATGATGGCTATTTTGCATGCAGTACAGAAGTGGCGTCCATACCTATTAGGGAATCATTTCTGCATCAAGACTGATCACCAGAGTCTGAAATATTTCTTGGACCAGCGTGTCTCCTCCCCGACACAACAGAAATGGGTTAGCAAACTCATGGGTTATGACTATGATATCACTTACAAGAAGGGTAAAGACAATATTGTGGCAGATGCTCTTTCTCGCACATTTGATGCCCAAGGTTCTCTTTCAGCTATTTCTATGCCGGTTCCAAATTGGTTGCAATCTGTTCAACAGGGTTATGTCAATGACTCTTCTTTATCTCAGATCATCCAACGCTTGACCAACAATCCTTCTGCTGTCCCACATTACTCTTGGGATGGTGCCTCTCTGCGATACAAGGGTCGTCTGGTGCTTCCCCAGAGCACAGATCTTCAACAGGCTGTCTTCTATGAACTCCATGCTTCTCCATCGGCCGGGCACTCTGGGTTCCTCAAAACATATGAACGAGCACGGCGTAACTTCTTTTGGCAGGGCATGAAAAGGACAATTCAACAGATGGTGGCCGAATGTGATACCTGCCAACGCAATAAGGGTGAAACAACACTCCTTCCAGGATTGCTTGAACCCTTGCCCATACCTACATGGATTTGGACAGATATTTCTATGGATTTCATTGAAGGGCTCCCTAAATCTGGCGGGAAGACAGTGATTCTCGTTGTGGTTGATCGTCTCTCCAAATATAGTCATTTTTGTGCTCTCATCCATCCCTATATAGCCTCCTCCGTCGCTCAAATTTTTATGGACCAGATCTTTCGTCTTCATGGCATCCCTTCTTCCATTGTCTCGGATCGTGATGCGACTTTCACCAGTCATTTTTGGACAGAACTATTTCGCCACACTGGCACCAAACTGAAGATGAGTTCAGGGTATCACCCACAAACAGATGGTCAGACTGAAATTGTCAATAAGTGCTTGGAAACTTATCTTCGTTGCTTCAGCTCGGAACAACAACATCAGTGGGCAAAATGGCTCCCTCTCGCTGAATGGTGGTACAATACCTCTTACCACAATGCCTCTAAAATGACCCCATATGAAGCAGTCTATGGTCAGGCACCTCCAGCTCTTCTCCCATACACCCCCACCAGTTCACCAGTTCAGGAAGTTGACACGGTCCTTCGCAACCGCGATCAGATTCTTCGCATTTTGCGGGACAATCTTCACATGGCAAGAAATCGCATGAAGCAACAAGCTGATCAGCACCGTTCGGAGTGCACTTTTCAAGTCGGCGATATGGTTTTTCTTCGTCTCCAGCCGTACAAACAATCCTCCTTGAAACTCAAAGGGCGTCATAAGCTCGCTCCAAAGTTCTATGGGCCATATCAGATTCTTCAGCAGATTGGGTCTGTTGCTTATAAATTGGAACTTCCTCCTTCTTCCCGCATTCATCCAGTCTTTCATGTCTCTTGTTTGAAGAAAGTTCTTGGCACCAACATCAGCGGCCAAACAATTTTACCCGAACTGGATAATGAAGGATCCATCCTTTTGGAGCTAGAGGCCATCCTCAATCGGTGCACGCATCAGCTTCGCTCTCGCTCTATCACAGAGGTCTTAATTCAGTGGCACGGCATGCAACCCGAGGATGCTACATGGGAACCACTCCTTCAGATTCAACAACAATTTCCACATCTAAAGCTTTGAGGACAAAGCTTTTTTTAAGGGGGAGGGGATGTTAGGAACCCATGTCTTTACTTTGTTAGTAGGATGTTGTTGGACGCATATGCTTTGTAAGTCGTCCCATAGTAATTGTTGATCAATAGTTTGTGTTATTGTTGTTGGTGCATATGCTTTGTAAGTCGCCCGTAGTATTGTTGATCCATAGTTTGTAACGGCCCATGGTTTCGACCCATAGTATTGGCGCCTAGAATTAGTATATAAGTGTGTGTTGAGACCTATGAAGGCACCGTGAAGTTATTGTATTGAGCTTGCTCAAAGGAGGTTGCCCCCTCGAAGTGGCCTGTGATCAATACAAAAGTGATTATGAGTTCTGTCATTTCTGCTATTTCGCGTATTCTTGTTAATTAATTGTTGCAGGTGCCTCACACCTGGAGGCTATCTTACCAATTGAATGTGAAATTCCATCACTAAAGCTAGTCGTTGAGACCTTCGAGTAGGAATGGTTTTTGTATCTAGCCAAGCTAGATGAAACCCCCCGCGACGCCGCATTAGCTAATGAATGTCATAAGAAACGCGTCAAAGCCCAATATGATAAATCCGTCCAACCTCGAATCTTCAATGAAGGAGACTTAGTCCTTACCTATGACTAGATGCATGATAAGTTAGGGAAAGGAAAATTAGAATCCATGTGGTATGGTCCCTATATCGTGAAACGCGTATTGGAGAAAGGAGCTTACGAGCTCGTCGACTGTGATGGCACACCCTTGGAACAACCCCGTAACGGGATGTACCTCAAGAGGTTCTACGCGTAGGATTATCCTGCGTGAGACACCTTGTACATAATGTACTTAGCTTGCTTTTTAGTTCATTTGTTTGTGTGTGTATGGATTCGATTTCGTCTACCTTTATTTGACCCCGACTTGTGCTTCTATGCACAGATGTCAGCCTACTACAGGTTCACAGATGGCGCTAGCCGACACACCCGGAACCTTGCTTTTGCAGCATGGGTACTCTATTCCCCTACCGACGAGTTGATATCCTCGGGTGGCATCTGCTTGGGCCCCGCAACTAACAACATTGCAGAGTACCATGCAGTCATTGGACTCCTAACTGAATTCACTTCCCTTGGGACCCACACCTTTTCGGTCTACCTGGATTCCCAAATCGTGGTATCACATTTGAATTGTGTCTACATTGTTCACGAACCGGAATTACTTCGATTATTCAAAAGAGTACGCCTCTTGGAGCGATCATTTGATTTTATTCAATATCAATATATACCAAGAGAATTCAATATGGTGGCTTATTCATTGGTTAACTACATATTGGATTGGCATCTAGCTCATACATAAAAACATGTCATAACAAATACACAAGTCACTATAAATAAGAAAATCATAGAAATAGGTCCATATGTATAAAAATCGCATACAAATTGTTTTTCTGAATACATATAAGTGTGTCGAAAAGACAAAATTGGGCTCATGTCCCATACAAAAAATTGGCTCTCAAGCCTACATATCGCATACATGCCGCAAAAAATGAAACTTCTTATATCCTAGTCATGGGGCTCGAAGTGCTCATGATAGCACACGACTGCTCTCGCCACATGGTGGAGCAATCTACCAATCCACTCGGGCACAGCAACAGTATGCCTCTAAAGATGATATGGTACGTCATGCAGTCTCATGGGAGGGACACCCATAGTCAATCCCTGGAGGTTCAGCTCCACATCTTAGATCCCCCATGCCTCCTCCTCATAATTGGAGTCATCCTGACGCTGGACCCCACCTCGACGCAAAGGTGAATATACCGCTGGTCTCCTCGGCTTGCAATCTGTAGCATTGCATATACATATGTCAAGTCTTTTTCGCACATCAAAAACAACGAAAAAAATTATATATTACAAAAATATCAAAAACCATGTCTGTGAAGGTTATATACCTGAGTCATCCCAATCCTCGTCATCCAGCGGTGCTAGGTCGATGTCTTCTTGGAAGTCCACCCCATCATAGGGGTAGTCCTCAATCATAACAATCTATTGCTCAAGCCACAAGAAGAAGTCCTCGCCAAAAGCTAAGACTTGTGGCCCACCAAGTCGCCCCGCATAATCACTCCACCTCACCATCTGAGGCTCGGATGCAGGGCAGAGCGACATATTCACTTGAGGGTGCAACAAGGGCACCCTCTCCAGGAAGAACATCACAAGGATTCTCCCATATCTAAACTAGTTGATATCCCCATTCCTACACTTGGTGACTTGGTCCTTGATGTTTACTAGGACCCCCTCACACCAGTTGAACAACCTTAGTTCCATACATTTGATCCCATAGGTCATCTGTGCTTTGGTAGCATGATAAGCACCCACACTTCCCGCCACATGCGCTATGGTATATAGAATGGTTCTCAAAGGAAGTTCTATCACATTCATGATGGGCACTTTACCGCTTACCTTGCGGGACCCTTGTCTGCAATAACGGGCAACATAGGCTTCCGTGGTCTCTTCTGCGGTACGATGCCCAGTCAAACTAAATTGTGCCCCTCTCTTGGAGAGACCAGTCAAGAAATAAATGTCCTCGAGCTCTATCTCGAGAACGTGCTCTCCAACATGGAAAGCTTGGATGTCACTGTCCCACATCTGAATGATGTGGTTTAATAGCCTTCCTTGATTCTAGATACCCCTTGTTTTGAAGAACTTTAGTGAACCACACTCTCTTAGTGTCGTGAGTGTAGCAATATCATTTAGGGCCACTCTATCATCATCCTCATGCTCTCTCTCTTTCCATTCAACCATCTTCGCTCAGACAAGTTGCAAAACCCTGCAAAACACCAAAGAAAACATCCATTAGAAGATGAAAGTCTGATTTTATGCCAAACATGAGAAACCAACTTAAATTTTTTCTTATTCTACAGATTTTAGCACCTGGGTATTCATCGTCCACGCGAAAACTGCAAATTTCCGCGGGCCTCCTCAAGGAAGATACGCGAAAATACCAAAATTTTCATGCCTCTCGATGAAGGGAGGCCGCGAAAATTTCAGAGGGCGAAATATTTTTCCCTAGTGTTCCTAAAAAACCCAAAACATTGGCATGAAATGGAGAAATAAAGACATGAAATGAAAGATGAACTCAAGAGCATTTACCTGGTTCAGACAACGGTCGAAACAGTGCCCTGGATCTCCGGATATCGTCGCTTGAAGATTTTCCCTTCACAAGGTGAACATTCCTTTTTGGGTAAAAATGGACAAGTTAAAATGGGTAACTTCTTCTTTTACCCTCTATTTATACATTTTAAGGGTTATTTTTGCTTATTATTTTATTTTAAAAACCTTTTTAGGTCAAATTTTTCATGTCTTAATCACCAATGTCCTATTTCCAAGGTTTCTTAACCGATTTTGACAGGATCACATATGTTGTTCACATTGACGGTATGACGCTGTTTTAACCTTCACTCGAGCTTACTTTATCTTTTTCGTGCTCTGGACCTAAACCTGAAAAATATTCCAAGCGTTTTTTCACACTTGTGTCGTGCTTGTCAAACTTAAGAAAACCAGTGTCGAGTTTAGTCGACTTTACTCGTGCTCATAAAACGATGAGGAAAGTATCATTTTGGTATTATTTTATTCCTTTTTCGTACCAAGATGATTAACATTACGAAAATGGATCTTTGGAGTTCCCTTTCAGGGCTCCCCTGTTAGGAAAAGATTGCCAAGTATGCTTGTCCATTTCACACTTGTAAAAGTATGTGAAAGGGCATCTATTCGGTGATAGGTTACCCCTTTTTCGACCCGTCTAGACTATATATTAGAAAGGTATACCTCAGTCAACTTTTGTCTAGGAGAGTTCTCTCAGAAATTGTTTTACACTTTTTTCGGGTCTGGGAGACTAACTTTACGAAAAAGTACATTTCAGAGTCTTCTTTAAGTTATTTCAGACTCTCTAAACATGAAAAACTATCGAGTTTGCCTTCTTTGGACTCATTAAAATTCAACATAGAAGGGTCCAAATTGGGACGAACCCCTCCATTCTCAGGTTCGTAAAACATGTGAGATTAGACTCATCCGTTAGATGAGCTATACCGAGCATCTGTTATCCTCTTCAAGCTCGTAAAAAAACAAAGAGGTACTCGTCATTTATGATGGAGGAAATGGGAAATGAGTCAAGTTTACCCTTTTTTGACAGCTTGAAGGTCGTCACCTTTTGAACATGGCATGCATCCACACCATGTCTTATTTTGGGTATTCAGTCCTTTCTGATGAGTTATAATCACAGTCATGAGTCGTCTCCTTTGTCTTGAGTCCGCTCGCCTTGTGGTTGTTCTTTGAGTCCCTACTGCCAAGCTTTGCTTCATGCCGTTATATATTCAAAGGATCAACATTGCTTTGACTCATCCATTATGTCAAACCTTCCATTGTGTCAGTACGTATACTTTAAAACTATTGCTTCACATATCTCTCTCACGCCGATTTCGTGTCGATGATGTGAGATTCATTATGGCCCGCCTTCGACGAGTCTATTCCTGTCGACGGTAACTTACTATCCAGGAATTAGGCTTAGGGATCAACAATTAGTACCTTGGTACCTGCATGCCTTAATGACAGGTTTCCATTATTGGACTCTAACCGAATGATCTCACGGATATTCCCACGAGTCAATAGAGATTACTAAGTCGTCTAAGATCCCCTCAGGCTTGATTGTTGATCTGTCGGCAAGTTCCAAAATGGTAGGGGTTGGCCGAAGGTTAGTGAGTCCAAGTTTCTTCACAGTTTCTATGGTCATAACGTTAATAGCCGCACCTAAGTCTACCAAGACGTTGGGGATTTGTGTGTTTCCTATGTGAACTGTCACAGTAGGATTTCTAGGGTCATCGTATTTTGCCATAGGGGTCTTCCCAATTATTAATTCGGAAAGTTTTCCCAATACATGGACAGTGGGAGGATCCCTACGCTTCCTTCTTGGTTTCTTGACACATAAATCTCTAATAGTCTTAGAATAAATGGGCATGTCATGGAGGGCTTGCAATAGCGGAATTTTGACATACAAAATTTTCAATTCTCCTAAGAGATTGAATCGAGGTTCCACTGTTTTGTGTAGGGCCAATCGTTCAGGGTATGGCGATTCTCTCATCAATTGTGTAGGTTGTTCTTCATCGTGTGTTACTTCCCTAGTTTCAGCTACTGTTTCAGTAGTAATGTCAGCATCCTCAATGATGGGGATTGCTGAATGAACCATATTCTCATAGTGCTAATTCACTCCAGTTTCAGTCACTAGGGATGGAACATCCTCAGTGATGATGGGTTCCACTACCCTCCCTAATCGTAATTGTATATCATTACAGGGAACTTGGGAGATGGAATACGTAGGCATGTTGGCAGTCTCAAACTGGTGAACTGATTTATTGTTTAGGTTTGGGTTAGGTTTTGTAGGTAGCTGTGGTCGAAGTGGTGCATTCATAGGTGTGGCATTGTTTTGGAATTGCAGCTGTGGGTGTTGATATTGTTTGTGAGGATACTGTTGAGGAGGGTACTATTGATACTAAGTTTGGTGGTGGGGAAAGTTATTTCCTTGGTAAGAATTTCTCCAGTTGGAATTCCAAGGAGCTTGATTGTTTGACTGTTGCGACCATGGTGTCCAAGAATTATGATTTTGCATTGGATTATGAGATGGATGCCCCCAGTTACCAGAATAATGTGAAGGGAATTGTGTATTCATATTATTCATATTGTTCATACCATTCATATTATTCAGAAAAAATGACGAGTCTTGATTCATACCTTGATTGCGAGGCTGCCAAGGTTTCTTTTGTGCAATAAAGCAAGCCTGTTCCACATCTCAAGTGGATGCCTGCAGGACTGCTTTGATCTTGGGTAGTGAGGGACATTCCTTGGTGTCATGTTCCAACTCACATATCCTACACATCGCTGCCTTGTCCAGTGGGCATTCTTTCAGTGGATGTTTTTTCCTACATTTAGGACAGAATACACTGAGTGTAAGATCTTCTACTGCTTGCCTTTGTTTTTCTCTCAAAACATCTAACTCGGAGGAAATGGAGCTCATCATGTCTGTTTTAAAATTCTCCAGTAAGTTGCCTATTTCTGCTCAAGTAGCTCCTCCACTAGATGACTTCTGTGTCCTAGTGAAGACATCCTGGTCTCAATCCTTGTCTTGTTTGTTAGTTCTAGAGGATCCCCTGGAGTACCTTTGACATAATTCAATAATCTTATCAAAATGTTCCTTCGAGATATCTCCTTTCGCTAACAAATTCAACATATCAAGGCAATCTTATCTAATTCCTCGTAGCAAGATAGTCTTGAGTACATATTTTCTGATCGCAGTGTGACCGGACCTTTGTAGATTATACAACTATCTTTCCACGAAGTCCTCGAAACTCTCCTCTTCCTTCTGAACCATTTTGAACAACTCTTCCTTTCTATCTCTGGTTCTACAATATTCCTGATATTTAGAAAGAAAGGTATGTTTCATTTGATCCCAAGTAGTAATGGTCTCATGACCTAGACTCATAAACCAGAGCAGAGCATTTCCTTTCAAGGTGGCTGAGAACAATTTCAGCTTCTGAGGACTGGAGGTATAGTCAGAGCTGCGATAGAGGATATCAAACTCAAAAAGAAATTCATCAGAATCTTCAAAAGATTTACCATGGAAATTCGGGAGAATTGATGGTGATATGTTTTTCATAGGAGTTGCTCCAGGTGTCTGGAGGATAGGGAATTCTAATGTGGCCACAGTGTTACCAGGCTGATTATCTTCCACTTCTTCTTCTCGGTTCTCCCTATGCTCATTCTAGCCTTCCTGTTCCCTATTAGCCATGTTGTTAGTCCAAAATTTAATGGATTCCTTTATTCGTTCTTCCTCTGCTCTTGCTTCTTTTTCTTTCCTCCTCTCTTCTTCTCGCCTCCTTTCTTCCTCTGCTTCTCGGGGAGACTCCAACCACTCTTCTTTAGTAACTCTGGTTCCATTAATATGATAAATCTCCTCTCTATTCGGTTCACCCACATCACTTCCCTTGTCTTTAGGAGGTTTCTTTTCTGCAATGGGAGTAGATAGTCCCATTGTATTCTCCACAATTGATGATGAATTATCAAGATTAGGAGGAACATAATTTCCTCTTCCTGTAGATGTCTGCAGTGGTTTGGTGGAATAATCGACCTTAGCTATTATCTCATCGATGAATGTTTGTCTTCCCAGACCTGTGTTACAACCTCGACCTCTTCCACCTGCAGTGTTAGTATTCAAAGGTGGTTCTTGATTTGTTTTTCTTGTATTCATGCATGCTATAAATGATTAAACCAAAATAAAATCAAATAAAACCAACTACTAACTATGTCTATCAATTACCATCCCCGACAATGGCGCCAAAATGTTGGTAACCCTATATGCCAATTAATTACAGCTAACACACAGGATGCTCAATATAAATTGTCAACCCAGGGAAGTCTTTTATTTCAATGGCAATAAGTACAATCTATGCATAAACATTTCAAGTAGTTGATTGAATAAATGGAGATGAATGATCCTACCTATCTGCTCAACCAAACTCATTCCATAAAGAAAACTAATCTAACTCATACATCTAGGAATTCAAAGTGCAACTACCTTCCTACAGAAATCAACCTAGCAGTTAATGATCTAAGAATTGAAATGAACTAGATTACTTTCGCAAGAAGTTAAATCCTATAATTATCAAACTACAGTATTCAATCTTTACCAAAATGATTCATCCAGCAACTACTGTAACTCAATCATAATCTACCTAATCTATGAATTCAATAAAGATACAACAACAACCAAAATTAGAAAATAAGCTTGAACTCTAAATTGATAACCAATGGAAATCCTAGAAAGCATAAATGACTGAAAGGAATTGGAGTTGAGCTTGGCTATAACAACTGATTCTAACACACATGCATTAATCAAACTAACCTACACAATCGACTGTCACACCACACAGTTGCAGCTATTCGGAATGCAAATAATCGAACTACCAAGAAAAGAATGCAATTGTAATTTCTCTGTTGCAGCTATCAGTAACATGCCTAATGCAATTCCACAAACACACAACATGAAATAAATCTAACTACCTACTGAACTCGGAAATCCCTGTGAGTAGGCAGGCCCTGGCCTTCTAACAGAGACGCCGTGAACTACCACAAATTAAGACACAGAAATAGAAATAACTCTGCTCTTCATTAAAGATGGCAATCCACAGTCTCAGTTCTCTGTTACAACCCGTATAAGATGATAATTAACCAACCCCAGACTCTAAAAGCCTTCCCATATTTATACATGCAAAATACAATTCGTGATCCACTAATTTTGTGCAGCAGTGAAGATCTATGATCTTCGTGCTGCAGAGTTACAACTAAACTGTTACAGCCATAATGAATGAGGTCGTTAATCATGAAGGATGTTGTTACTCTGACAATCAATGGATCAATAGTTTAACAAATTGGGAGGTGTCCTGTCTGTTGCAGCTATGCTATGTTTTAGCGACCTGTTACAGCTGCACGTGGAGAGATGCGCTATCCCTTGAAATGTGAGGAATCAAATCAGATGAGTGACAGCTGGCACCATGTATGATTCTTTCCCAAGGCATTGCGATTGATACACTTGTGCTTTGATCTTAACTTAATGAAATCAACACAAGTTAGCATAAATTGAAGGCTAGAATTCATAACCATAACAATCTTAGGTATTTAATTAAATGAAGCAATAATAAATTATACCTTGTCAGGATTGCTGATTGTTCTGGAAAAAGGCATGTATGTGGTTTATGAAAGTAGGGTGTAACAGGGCAAAATGATGAAATAGGTATGGTAAAAAAGGGGCATTTCCAGGGCCCAACAGTATCTTTCTTCCAAACTGATGTAGAACCTTCCTAAGTCTGCAATAGAGCTCACGAGGCTCTGAAATATCAAAATAGAAGTCATATGGTGCAGCAAACAATAGAGGTATAGTGTCTCCATGAGTAAGTGACTTTTCAGTAAGAAGAGAGTGTGCAACTGGGTCACACTGACAGTTGAGCGAACTTGAAAGGTCTGGAGACTTGAGTTTTGAACCATAGGTGGTAAGATCAGGTCCAGACATGTGGAACAACAGTCCCATGATAGCCAATGACATGGTTGTCCAACCAAGGAATGATATGCAAGACATAAAACCAACATAGATAAGTGACACAGTTTTGGAAACAATAAAATTGTGAGATTTTCCAACTGGAGAGCTTGGGGGTTTTGTGGTCTTTTGGGAATCCAATGGTTGGGAAAATGGTTTGATGGCTATCATAACCTATATATCAGCCTGCATATTACCTTCCATATCAGAATATGAAGGATCTGATTGAAGTGGGAAAGAGCTTTCATAAGGCATGTCAAAAACTAGTGAAAAATGACTAGTATTGGGAGAAAGCTTTGGTGAATTGGATGGAGATTCTTTCAAGGAAGAGATATAAATTTTTGAATATGATATATCAGAATGTGAATCAGAAACATAAACATCAGAAAGAGATTTAACTCTAGCATTCAAAGCATACAACTTTTTACTTTTGCAGGTAGCATAGAGGCAATGATCTTGTTCCAAAGAGAGCTTGGCTTCTTCTCTTCTTGCAAAATTTGGAACATGAATGTTATGTTCTTCAAGTAGTTTGGTTAGAATGTCTATCTTCTTTCTAAAACAAGATTTTTCATTATGAGAACCTCTGCAATAACCACACTTGGGCTTCTCTTTCTTGCTCTTAATCTTCTTGACTTTTGAATCTTCATCACTTGAACTTGAGCTTTCATCACTTGACTGCTTCTTCTCCTTCATATTCTTCTCTTGTCGTTTCGATCTGGGATTTTGTTTGCCTCTAGTTTGCTTCAAATCTCTAGCTACAGGTACTTGATCTTCTTGGTTAATGGAACCCATCAAGACCAACTTGTCTTGCTCTTGAGTTAGCATCTCCATGAAATCAGCCAAAGATGGCATCTTCCAATTTCTAACTGTAAGCTTTGTGGAGTGAAATGTAGAAACAAAGACTGAGTACTCAGGACCCAATTTCGAATGAATGGACAAGATCAACTGTTCTTCCTTCTTGTCAATGCCACACTGTTTGATTTGTAAGACCAAGCTCTTGAACTTGGTGAAGAAATCCTGGATGGATTCGAAATTGGTTGGGCTCAGTGAGATCAACTCATTCTCAAGTTGATGCCCTCTCATCTCATCAGTCTTCCCAAATAGAGACTCAAGCTTGAGCCAAACTTCATTGGGTGTAGCTAGACTTTCCACATGAAACAGGAGGTCTCTCGAAATACTGAGACAAATGAGGCTGAATGCCTCATCCATTCTGTTAAAAAACTTTGATTTCTCCACAACAGAGTTTGGCTCAACCTCTGGGCCCATTGTGATCCTGAAAAGACCCTTGGATCTCAACAAAATCACCATTTCAGCCTTCCAATCGAAGTAGTTGAAAGGAGTGAGCAGATTTGGGTGACATGGCTCCATCTTCTTCTGCTTCTTGCGCACTGGGTGACAATGGTGCTCTTGAAAACCTGCAAATGAAAACTCTCAACACTCAGGAGGGATCTACACTAACAATAGCTCCAAGAGATCTGATACCATGTAAAATCTATGACACAGTAGGATCTAGCAACCATGGATTCCTCACAGCTGAAAGATTTCACTCAATTAGCAAGAAACAAGTGCAAACATGCTACAGAATGAACAAATGATCAAAATACAGAACAAATGATCAACTTTCCAGAAAACACAAATGATCAAATATTGAGATATTATTAACTGTCCAATATTACAATGAGCTTGGATCATCCTTATATAGAAATAGTAAGCAAAAATATCCACTTGGAGTGTCCACACTTAGCTAGCTTATATTTAGCCTCAATCCCCCCTAGCTTTGACCAAATGGATCCAAAATATCCCAAACAGGTTCAAAATGTGTATGTGAACACTAGATGAGCATGGGAGACCAAAACTGGGTTCACACATATGGAGAAGGTGGTTGGTAGAAGTTGGTTAGGCTTAGGCATGCCAAAAATGGCCTAGAGAATGGAAAATGTCCACATATAATGCATGAGCGCACTTGGTCAAGGCATCTCCTTAAAACAGGGAAAGAGGGCGCTTTAGGCATGCTGGGGCAATAAATGCTTGGATAAGCATGCCTAACACCTAGTTTGACCACCTCTTGGCCCATACTTTGGCTCATACACTGTGAATTTGTTCACACTTATCCAGATAAATAGAAACCACTTAATAATAACCAGTTTCACACCTAGGGATGTATTATTAACAAGTTTAACACCTAATAACCATTAATTAATTAATGATTAAAGTACTAAGGTATAATATTGCATACTTTTACTATTCTTTCTAATAAAAAAAAACATTTTCATTTTATATTTTTGTAAAAATAACATTATTAAAATATCTTATAAATTATAATCATTAAATATATCAATTTCATTTCACACACATTTTGTGTATGTGACCACTTTTTACATAACAAATCATTAAATCATTTCATTTCATATTAAAAATTAATTTAGTTTAACCAATCATAAATGTAGTGAAAGGTTTAACGTGTGTATATATATTATATATCTGTCCACGCACTATCGCACCCATCGGTTTTTTTTATGTATATATATTATATATCTGTCTGCACACTACCGCACCCATCAGTTTTTGTTTCATTGCAATCTTTTGCACAATTTCTGTACTCATCTCCTCCCAAAGCCTCGGCCATCATTTCTATCGTCTCAGTTCCAATTCGCAATGGAAGCATCCGCTGCCACCTCCTCCTCCACCACCACCACTGCTGCTAATCCCAACAACAATTACTCGCAGGACTACGATGTCTTTATAAGTCATCGTGGTCCCGATGCAAAGAAAGCTTTCGCCAGTTTTCTATACCGGCGCCTTCTTTCATTTGGATTGAGCGTATTTCTGGATCAGCACGAGTTGAAACGGGGTGAAGATATACCTCTTCAACTTGAAAGAACTATAAAAAATGCCTCTGTCCAAGTTGCTATTTTTTCTCCTGGATATGCTCATTCAAAATGGTGTCTCGATGAGCTCGTTCTCATGTTAGAGACGTTGGAGACTGGCTCTACTGTTATTCCGGTATTTTACAATATCCAGCCCTCTCAACTTCGATGGGCGCAGGGCAAAGATGGTGACGCCTTAGAGACACTTAAAAAGAAGGTAACGTTGGATAGTCAAACGGGTAAGGAGATACCCCGCTACGTCTCCACCGCTATTAAAAAATGGGGAGAAGCTCTCTCTGGGGTTACAAGAATAAGTGGTTTCGAGCTAAAAGAGTGTAATGAGTGAGTACACAGCTTTTCTTGTTTTCATAGAAGTTTTATTTATATTGGATATATGTATAGAGTTTACTGAGGATATTTTTATTTTCTTGTGACTGACCAGCGACGAGGGGGAGTTGTTAGATAAAGTGGTTGAATGTGTGTTGAAAAAGTTTAAAAAGAAAAGACTGAATGTAGCTAAATTTCCAACTGGTTTGGAGGAAAAGGTGAAAGATTTCGAGGATAAAATGTTATCGCCTGGACAACACAGTGCAAAACCTCAACTTGTGGGAATTTTTGGAATTGTTGGTTTAGGGGGAGTAGGGAAGACAACATTGGCAAAAGAACTCTTCAATCGAAAGAGTTCAGAATACAGCAGATCTTGTTTTTTGTCAGATGTTAGAGAAAATACACCCTCTTTAATTTTATTGCAACAGCAACTTCTTAAGAAAT
This sequence comes from Larix kaempferi, assembly GCA_027924585.1. Lineage (NCBI taxonomy): Eukaryota > Viridiplantae > Streptophyta > Pinopsida > Pinales > Pinaceae > Larix > Larix kaempferi. Next base: position 1,119,234 of record BSBM01000646.1, read on the forward strand.
TGACTGGATCAAATATGGTAATAGCGGGCATCGATGAAGGGATATCCACACTTCAGAACCATCTCTCATCCCACCAGTGCTTGGTAGTTTTAGACGATGTGGATAATGTGTTTCAGGTAGATGCACTTTTCCCAATTCAAACCGTCATCCACTCTAACAGTTTAATATTGATTACGTCTCGGGACATAGATGTTCTACGCCCCCGAGTGGAAGAGTTGTCAATATATAATCTAACCGGCCTTAATATAGTACACTCTCGACAACTCTTTTGCTTCCATTCCTTCAACCAGGGAGATCCACTCCCAGGATTTGAATCTCTCGTGGACGAGTTTATAAAAGTCTGTGATGGTCTGCCTCTATCTTTGATGGTGTTTGGAGCAATGGTCTATGGGAAAAATGAGGCTTATTGGAACGAACAACTGTATAGACTTAAGCAGACACTTCCGACGGAGATTAAAAAGAGACTCCAAATTAGTTACGACGCACTGGATACAGAGGACAAAGAAATATTTTTAGATATTGCATGTTTCTTTATAAGACACAAGAGGGATACTGCAATAAGAGTATGGGAGGGATCACGCTGGAAAGGTCGGTTGGGATTTCAAAATCTTCAGAACAGATGTCTTGTAACAATGGACAGTGAAAATTATATCCATATGCATGACCACCTTAGGGACTTGGGAAGAGATGTTGCTCAAACATTGAAGCCCCCCCGTATTTGGCAATGGACAGAAGATGTCATTGATAATTTGCTGCAGCAATCAGTAAGTGCTCAAAATTCAATCCTTTGTCGACTATTCAATAAAAAATGTTGTTCTATGTTTTAATTCTGAACTATTATCAATAATGAAAAGCTAATAACTATCATTTCTCAATAATGGACAGCGAATAGTGGTGCGGGGAATCAAGATGGACACTAGTGACTGTAATCATGGCGATGATTTATATGGCGATATTGGTATGATGAGGTTGCGACTTCTGGATACGGAAGAAGATATATTGGAACGCATTGTGAAGTGGGTGAAGTACCCAAATCTGATGTGGCTCCGCTGGAAAAAGTGTCCCCACTCTTCTTTGCGTTCCTGGATTCCAATGGAGAATTTAAGGGTTCTCCAAGTGTCCGGGAGTGGATTGCAAACATTGTGGGAAGAAGAATCGAAGGTAAAATAGAAATTTGGTCCGTTAATGTTTCTGTGTTTAGTCGCATCAATGTTAATGTTAATGTTACACCACACCGGAGAACGAACTAGATTTATGATTTGTAGATGATAATTGTGAACTATATACATCTCTTTCTTAGAGTTGAAACCGTGAATATTTTGCAGGCACCTTTACAATTGCGGGAGTTGGAGATTTATGCTCCGCTCACGAACATTCCAAAGTCCATAGGGCAGCTGAAGCACCTAGAACGGATTGTCATCGGCAGGTGTTTATCAGGACGGGTTAATCTCACAGAATTGCCAGAAGAATTTTGTGAGCTGCAATCGCTGAAGGCCTTGGTATTAGCAGAGTGCTCAAGACTGAAGTCATTGCCAGATTCTTTTGGTAAATTAACAACCCTCGAACACATTGATCTCTCATTCTGCTGCAATTTGGAGAGTCTGCCAGATTCCTTTTGTAGTTTAAGTAACCTCCAATACATCGATCTCTCAAATTGCCGCGATCTGAAGAGTCTGCCAAGAGACTTTTGTAAGTTAAGGAAACTCAAAGGCATCGAGCTTCCGGGGTGCCACCACTTAAAGAGTCTGCCTGATTCCTTTCCTAATTTAGAGAACCTCCAACACATCAGTCTCTCCGATTGCCACGGTTTGAAGAGTCTCCCAGATTCCTTCGGTGACTTAAAAAACCTTCAAGACATCGATCTTTCAAAGTGCTATAAATTGGATAGGCTGCCTGAATCATTTGGTTGTTTAACCAATCTCCAGCAAATCAATCTCTCAAATTGCCACGCCATAAAGGAGTTGCCAGATTCCCTTGATAAATTAAAGAACCTTCAGCACATCGATCTTTCAAGCTGCCACAATTTGGAGAGGCTTCCAAATTCCTTGGGGAGTTTAAGTAAGCCTACATATCTTTGTTTGGAGGGTTGCTCTTATTTACCCATCGAAACACCCGTAAAAAATAACACTTGGAAGTGGAATGCTTAGAACAATTACAATTACAATTACAATTACAATTACAATTGAGGAATACAGATTTAAAAGGATTGCCTATTGAAATTGGACCCTTTGTTGAAGATGCTGCCGTCTGTGCTGGGTGACTTATAGAGCGTGAAGGAATTGATGCTCTGGAATTGCTATGAATTCAAATGTTTATCAGCTTCTGTTGAATTGTTGACTCAGTTGACGCTCTGGTCTTGCTAGGAACTGAAATGTTTGGCTGGGTTTCCATGGACTGTTGATTACCTATTATCTGTTCAAATTAAAACAAGGTGGTAATTTGAAGGACTATTAACTTTATCTGACAATTTTGAATAAACTGTTCTTTAATAAATACCAAATTTCAGTAACTTGGATGTTCATTGTGCATTGCAATAACTTACTTTATTAATTTTAATTTTCTTCACAAGTATATTCCCCAATAATAGATTCAGAATCTGCTCATTATTTATTCTCCATAAAATTTTGTTTTGAGAATTTAAAACTACACTGGATTTTCCAAGATTATTAATCATAATACTTACCTATCTATTTAACTCTATAAAATAGAACATCAACAAATCCAAAGGTAGCAGAAGGTTCTCACAAGTTTAGTTCGATTGATGAATCAAAATTTCTTAAAATAATTATGTTCAATGCAAGTATTTATCTTGTTTTATTGTGTTGGGCACAAGTTTAGTTCGATTAATGAATCAAAATTTCTGAAAATAATTAGGTTTAAAATAATTATATTGTTCAATGCAAGTAGGTGAAATAAAAGTTATCTTGTTTTAATGTGTTGGGTGAAGATGCAGATAAGGTTACAGTAAAAGAGGTCACGTAAGTGTGGAAGTGAAACCTACAATGCTCTGGGAAATAACTTAAGCAATTGTGGCAGTCAGTAAAGAGGTACGAGTTACGAAAAGAAAAGACACTGCTATACTGAAAACAAATTTAATCATTAAATTATTAAGGATTGATAACTACTGTGTTTGTGCCATGGCTACGATGTATTGGTTTTGTGCCATTCGTTTCTTTGACAAGTGGATTTCTAACCTACCTTCGATTGGCTCACCGGCCTTAACTTTTGTGCTTTGTGCTTCTATCTGCATTGTGTGCTTTGCTGTACGATCATATTTAATGAAGTCCTTATTGCTGGTGGATACTAGCTGGACATTGTGATGGTTAAGTTCCATTTCTTTACTCGATGGTGTTTTGTTTTTATTTTTTAAATTTCTGCAAATTGGAACTTTTAATAATGTCATTTGTAGTTGGCTCTCTAATGGCCCTATCTAGAATGTATGTATTGGAGGAGTCTTAGTGTTTAAGTATGTACAGGTTTCAGGTGTGTTAAACTCGTTCACGTCCATGTACTATCTTCTTCACCATCTATAGAGTATAATTCATAAAATTTGGTGTACCTTCAATTTTGCCTTTCAAACAGATTAAAAAAACAAATATGTTTTTTAGCATGTTATATTCACAGTTATACTTCGATTTATACTTAAAAATCCCTCATAAAAATTCCCATTTACATGCTCAAGTGCTATCACAAAACACCAAATTGAAATAAATTACAAGGTGCTCCATCTCTATTTCTTCCACTTTATTTCTCTCACTTAGATCGAGATCTCCATCACTGAGTTCTTTCGCTTTTGCCTTTTTCTTCTCTTATCCCACCTCTGTTCGATTTGCTCCTCCTCCATTTAACTAAGGCTATCCCCTCTTTCGCTCTTCCAACAATTAAGGTGTTTCCAGCAATTTAGATTGAGAAGGCAATAGGGTACGGGCCCGGGGAGGAACTCCCACTTCTAGTAGCACTTGTAATACTTCTAGGCAGAGCAAACCCTATAAGCTTCTGCAAATAATATATATTCCTTAAAGAGCCAAAGAAATAGAAAACAAAAATTGCGCAGTGCATTTGATCTCCACGAAGGTCATTGTGGCTCTTTCTTTTTCTCTGCATGGAAGGAATCGAGGTGAAAGTCAGCATCCTACAAATTTGTTTTCTAAAAGAGATTTCAATAAGCCGCTACTAAATTTTGAAATAGATTTTCTTGAGCTCTATTTTGTTTATGTTTGGTTAGAAATGGATTAGTAAAATCAAAGCATGTTTTATGTGCATTTTGGGGGTTTGTTGTTGTAAGTTTCATTTGGAAAAAGAATTTTCAAAATTGTGTGTCAATATATTTTTGATTAAAGTTTTGAATAGAAATTATTATTAATGAATCAAAAATGTTTATATTTTTTAAAGGGTTTATGTATATCAATATAAAAAAGATTAGATTAATACTTACTTACAACACATACCATTGCTATTAAAAGAATTAAGGCAAAATTAGAATGTTAATTTAGCAAGATATCAACCAAAAATTACAATGAAATGGAATTTACTATAAATTACCAACTTCAACAAAACCATCCCTCATAATAAAAGAAAGCATACAATTATATATTTTAGAAGATATATTACAATAAAGTACAACACTTATGTATACATAATACTTGCATACACTTAAATTGCTAAAAACTTGATTAAAATCCAAATCCATGCCATATCACTACAATAATATTTCCATGCCCTATAATTATTTCACCTTTTTTATTTTATTTTACCGTTGGATCATATTAGTAAGACCTTATTAAACTAAACATTTTAATATTGTTGCCTTTTCATGATTGATATGCAATATCAAATTTGGTAATTGTGTAATATTCTTATAGGTATTTACCTATAAAGACAATGAAAAACAGTGATAAAAGCCCTTAAAAGTGAATAATGTCCCTTTTTCCCAAAAGCACAATTAACATATTATTTTTTAATAACATTTTCTATTATTATTAGAAAGCATTCATAACATGATGCACTACACCAAGCAATACTTCAATGTGATGGAAACAACCACTGATATGATGTTCCCAACCAAGGAGTGGGAAATTTTCGAAGCACTCTTTTTTGTTATTCATACTTTTTGGTTCCATATCTCCTAATTAGGTGACAAGTTATGTTATGAATAACAATTGCAAAAAACATGATTATTTACATTCCATGCATCTCTTCAAGTTGATAAAGATACTTATTATGGATTTTTTTATCTAGTTAATATATAGTTTACCCTAAGAATTGATAGCTAGATAGATTTTATTAAGAAAGTAGTAAGTAAGATATGTCTAAGGGAGGGATGCCAATAGTGGAGTAGGGTCCACTAGTGGTTATAGAACCCAACCACAATCACACCCAACATGTCAAAACCATGCACACTAATAATTTATAACATTATATCCATCCAAATATTACAAACTATCCAAATTAAGTTCTAAAAAATCCCATAAAGTGACTAGGCCCACAATTATCCAAAGACCGACTCTTTCAACCCCAAAGTGCATCTCTTACAAGTCTAGAATGCAAAACATCATGTCTAGGGAACGTCTTATCCAATAAAGTGACATAAAGACTCTTCCAAGCCTCAAACATATACGACTATCCTATATAATATCCCATATTGTTCAATCTGGATGTAATGTCCTCATTCAAATAAATCTCAAAATAGGAAATTCCACCAATCTACTAGCTTCCTAGGTTGGGGTGGAAACATTAGATTTGGAATAAGGAGACTATAAAACCCCAAATGGACATTAACTTAACATAAATATGTTAAAAGGGGTTAAATAAATATTTATTGATAGGAAAATAAGGTGGCACTTGGTCATGGAGAAACATTGGTGGTGTGGGACCCACACAAAGCTAGATTCCTCATGCCACATGGCATCCTATTCTCACCCATTCGAATCCAAGGTGGAGTCTAATGTTCTTGGGGAGTTGTAAGGTCAATATACTTGGCATGAATCAATGAAGGTCGAATTGGAGTGGAAGAGTAACTTCCATGGGAGAGGAAGAGGCATTTGAGAGATATTGAGACACTTGGGCTAGATTCCCTAGCTTCTATGACAACAATGATGAAGATTCTATGACACTTATGACACAAATCAGACCTGATTGCTGACATCTGACATATATGACATGTCGGGGCTAAAAATAGCCTCCAAGAGGGCGCACAAGGGAGTTAGGGCAACCAAAGAGTCATCCATTTGAATTGAGTGAAGGAGGAGGCTAGGAATGGACTAGGGACAAGTGGCACACATTGGAATCTCTTCCCAATTCGAGTTGGCATGAAGCTCATGGATGGAATTCGAGCTAAGGAGGTCTTTGGAAGTTTATAAAAGTCAAGAACAAAGAAGGAGAGTAGCTTTTGATCATTTCTCATTTTGCATATTGGAGAGCATAGCTTGTCCATGCTTGTGGAGTGTTTACTCTACTTGCCTTAGTTCTAATTTCGAGGGTGAAAGATTCCCATCCTAATTGGAAATTGGAGAGGCCATTCAGACCTTTTATTTGGATCTACAATGGAGTCATTTGTTGCAAGTTGAAGCTACATGGCTGCTCGTGACATTCTCTTCTTCAACTTGTTTCCACACCTTTCTCACTTTTCTCTTCATAATTTGGCTCTTGGAGGAAGGGCGCACTTAGTGAGATGCTGATATATTTGGGGGAGCTCTAGTAGCCCCATTTATTTGTAATCTGATGTATTTACTCTTTATTTTCTGCTCAAAAGATCCTCAGGTCGAAATACCAAGTGAAACTAGATGTCAAAATACCAAAAAATGTATAAATGGTCCCATTTTCCTCATATCTTGTCATGAAAGATTGAAGTTGCTTTATTTCGACTTGTATCAGTTCATCTTTGTGATTTTTTTGATGTATGGATATTCAGTAATGTCTTGAATAAGTTTCATATACATTACATAAGCCTTTGGAACATAAATCTTGAATTTCATAGAAAATGGTGAAGTTTCCTATCATTTCCCCCTAGGTGAAGACATGTCCACAAACCTCTGATTTATGGGAGTTGTAGCATCCTTTAGGAACTGATTAATGATGCATTTGGGAGACCATTGAAGTTATTTAACAATTTCATGCCTCTGTTATGAAATTTGGGAGGGCGGTACTGCATTTGGAAATCCATTTTTGTCCCCTACCCTTGGGGGTTTTGAACCTCTAATTGACTAGTAAATTTCCCTATTTTCTTCTGATTGTAAATGAATGTTGCAGAAGTATTTTGAGAGTGTCCAAACAACTATCAGCCTCATTTTTATGTATTAATACCTTTCAAATACATTCAGACACAATTTGGAATCATTTGGAGCCATTTGGGAGCATTGGAGTCATAACTATTCTAAGGGTCGAATTGGCCAAAAAGAACAAATTTTCCATTTTTTCCAAATTTATAAAAAGGGACACTACAATGGAAGTACATAGTCACTATCATATCAAACTAAATGATTGATATATGGTGAAAAATATGAACAACAAGGATAGGTGTATCCTTGCACTTGCATAAATATTGAAAGAAAATAAACAATTTATTATCAGCCTCCATTACAAGTGTGATCAACAATTGAGGACTAAGTTTTCAATCTATAATGGAATAAATGCAACCAACACATTAAAATGAACAAATCAATCACCCAAGACCATAAACATTCCAAAATCACATTGATCAACCGTGAGAGTTTCCCATCCATTGGATCACAATAAAATCAATCCTAATCGTACATTCATAGTTTCAAGTTTGCAATCCATGTCAATGAGCATTCACAAATAGAATCTTACAATCCCATCATTATAAATCATCAACTATCATCCATAGAAGCATCATTTATCTATTTCACAATTCAAAACTACTCATTAGATCACTTTAAGCATTCCATCAAAGTATCTTCAATTCAAGTATGTTTGGAATTTATATTTTCATGTTTCTACTACGTTTCATGTTTGCTATCTAGATATGTTCCCTTTTTTATGTCTATATTGTTTGTATGTTTTAGTTCTTATTCGGTAGGTTTATGTCATTATAGAAAGGGGATATTTTGATGCTTGTATGAGAAGGTAAAGAAGACTAGTTACTTGGGGTGCCCTATTGGAAAATCACCAATAGTGAGAGGGGGGTGAATCAATATTGAAAACTTTTTATCATTTCAAACTTTTAAGCATATCATGTAATAATAACCATTAACAACGCCATTCATCAACACATAAAATCATACATAGTGCACAAGAGATCATGTTTTTCTTATAATTTAACAAGATTGCAAGATTACATTCTTAGGAAGCACTAACTTCCGATTTATGAGCACCAACTCAAAGGAGGCTACAACCCCCTATATTTACCAGCTCCAACTGGAAGGAAGCATGCACCCACTTCCTAGATTCTCTAGCATCCACTAGAAGGAGGATACAAACCCCTGAGATCATAGGATCCAACCTACCCTAGCACCACCCTACCACCCTGATATGAGTAAGAGTATTAATCTGTCATTGTCACTCTCACTATCTTCAATCAAACCCTATAAACAATGATCCAAAAACTTCATCTTCCTTGGCTCCTTCAATCCTTTAACATCATCATCATCTTCAAACGCTAGGTCATTCAGAGAGGAACCCTAGATCATGCCTTTACCAACCTTTGTCAACATATAGAAACCCTAGTCCATAAGAAACCCTAGATCACATAGATTCTTCAAGATATAACACATCTTCTTCTTCAATTATATACTTCATATACTTATTTTGCACCCATTAACCTCTTCATATACTTCCTTGTTGTCTTCCTTAGAGCTTCCTACGTGATTTCAATCCTCATTCTCTTTACTTGATCTAGGATGTATATGTTATTTGGTCTTCTTGTAGCTATCACAACCAATCTTCCTGAATCTTCTTCTCTGATTTTACATAATTGAGAATCAAATGTGATATTGTATCCTGTTGATGCCTGAAAAATCCTAGCATCAATAGTAGGGATTGTCCCCAATGAATAATCCCAATTATATCATTCATTGTTTGGAATAGGGAATCCATCCGGTTAACGGTCCGACTATCATAGATATGTTTTAAAAGCTTTACCGGTTGCAGCACGGTCCACTAGTTAATTTTTGTATTTAAATTATGAATATGTAGATGCCCTAATCTAGATGATGCATACCTATAATTGATAGGTAGAAGCCTCACAAGTGATGCACAGGTTCTTACCTCTCGTCTGATCACTTCTACCTTATTAATTAGCTAACATTATTCTAATTTAACTAATCTATCCTTGCAAGGAGCGAAATTTAAAGAAGAGTAACATCTAAGAAAGTTTGTACAAATTGAACAGATAACCATTGAAATAAAGCAGTTACAATCACAACATAAAAATAAACAAAGATAACTTTGATTAAATTGAATCTCTATTGATTACTCTTAATTACATAGACATTTGCATAAACTAGCAAAATCATTCATTACCATTAGAACAATCCAATAAAGTAAGAAAGATCTCACACCATTAAGATGAACACATGAAGAAATAGTTTTTATCCGTTATCCATAACATTCCACGCAAATCCCATGTAAGCTTTGCCCAATCTTCTCATTAGCAGAAAAATAGTTTTCATACAAAATGTCTCCAACTTCTATTACACCAGAAAAAGCCCCTTCTAATTCATTTTCCCCTCTATTTATCTTACAAGAAAATTTGCCTTTACATGACCAATCATTTCACCTACCCTCAAACTCTTGGGTTGCTAAAATTTTGTCTTTTGTGTTTGCTCAACCAAAAATAGATAATTATTTACAAATCATATTATTCAGCTGGTGGGTCCTCTAAACTAGAAATATAACTATCCCACAAGTCAATTTCATAAAATATTACATTACATTGTTGATGCTCCAATCCTTTTAAAGAGGCCTCATGAATAGATAATTATTTCCCCACATTTACTAATCCTTTAGTTGCTGCTTTAAAACTTTCTTCTAGAAAATAAGCATTCACAGATGCTTGTCCTATATGATGTTTGAGATCTTCTTCATTAAGCACGTCCAATTTCTTGATGTAATCCAAGTCTTCCTTTAAGCTGTATTTTAATTCTGTTAAACGTTGGTCTTTGGTAGAAAACTCGTACATGTCTTGAGAAATTGAGATATGGCACTTTTCGTGCACCTGACAGGTATCTTTATAAATTCCTTCACACTTCGAGATGGTCTTCGGTACTTCCAATTGTACTTTCCTAGAAGATTTTCTGCAACTATCTAGAAAAGATATATCTAATTTGAGTTCGGTCGTTGTCTTGTTTGGAAAGTGATCGGGAAAGTTTGGGTTTTTTCCTTTCCAGATAATCAACGTCTTTACCTTGTTAAATGTATTTATCAACTTCTGTTATGTTGAGAGCACTTGCAACAATTTCCTTCATCATGTCTATCATCTTTCTCATTTTATAAATCTCCTCTATCAACAATTCTTGCGAACGACAAATTTGTTCTTGTACTTTACAGGCCTGTTCATAGAATGGAGTCATGTCTTGCTTCTGATTTTGAGCAGCTTTGACCTGCTCTATCAGAGATTCCCTTTCATTCATCCACTCGTCAACTTGAGCTTGCAAAGATCCCTTTTATATGATCAAGGATTCCACCTGCTGATTTAATTTAATTTCATTCTCTTCCAACTCATTTATTCGAGAACATAAATCATCTCATTCCATGTTGACATAGATCTGTCAACATGGGTTCACTTCGCACTGTTGTCAACAAACCCCGACATAAAATCCCATAGATATCGTCCCGGAAAGGTTTTATCCTTTCCAACAACATCCACAGAGCGAGTGAGGTCTCACCCAAGATACCTAAGGGGGCTGCAGGAACCACGTTTTCGCAGATCGCATAGGACATGAATCATTCACATTCAATGTGCTTTCTACCAAGGTACTTTCTTTTATAGTTACTATATCTGGTTATGTACCCATTTTCAATCTCTTTTCGGTTCTTCTTATGATCTTCTTCCTCTTAGGGTCAAAGACGATAGTGTCCAATTTTGATACAGAGTGCTGCTTAGAAGGAGTGAACGGTGTATGCCCGTGTGAAGAACCTGCAATAATTAATTAATGCAAATACACGAGATATTAGAAATAATAGAACTTAGAATCACTTTTATATTGATCACGGGCCACTTCGAGGGGGCAACCTCCTTTGAGCAATCTCAATACAATTAACTTCACGGTGCCTTCATAGGCCTCAACACACACTTATATACTAAGTCTAGGCGTCAATACCATGGGTCAATACTATGTGTCAATACAAACCATGGGCTAAGTCTAGGCGCCAATACTATGAGTCAAAACCATGGGCCAATACAAACTATGGATCAACAAAACTATGGGCGACTTACAAAGCATATGCACCAACAACAATAACACAAACTATGGATCAAAAAATACTACGGGACGACTTATAAAGCATATGCGTCCAACAACAATATACTAACAAAGTAAAGACATGGGTTCCTAACAGCCTGGGATAAACAAATGGAATATGTCCTCCTATAAGTGGTATTCTTAAATCATCAGGTGGATCTATGTCCATGTCTCGTAAACTTTGATCTTCTTCTTGGATCATTTTATCTTCCACAACTTTCTTGATCCTAGCTTCTTCCTCCTTCTGTTTCTCTACCTTAGCTTCTTTATCTGTTTCCTCTTGTTCTTCTTTTTTTTTCTTTTCTAGCACAGCTTCCTCTGCTGTTGCCTTTTGTTCTTCTTCTTTCTTCTAAGCTTTTTCTTCATTTTGTTTCTTTCTGCTTCATGTTGCTTTCTTTATTATTCCTTCTTTCTTCTTGCTTCTTTGGATGCTAGAGCCTCCTCTCTGCTCTTCTACTGATCCGCTTCTTTTGTAGTCTCTTTAACTTGACTAGATCTTGATCTGTTTTTCTAGCCAAATCTTTTATTCAAATATGCCATATTGTTGGCCCTTCTATAAACTTCCTCATCCTTCAAAAAGTCGTTTGTGTATTCAAAATGAATTTTACATGATGCGCAATGTTTGGCTGCTTTCTGCAATTTATCATTTCTAATCAGTTAACACCTTTTCCCAAAAATGGAATGCCTCCAAGTATTTTATGAAGACCTCTGCTCCTTTTACCTTGGTGAATTTGTATGCCCCTATGGTGAAGGGTAGCGGACGATAAGAATCCTTTTTATTTTCATTCAGAAAATGCCCAACCCCGTTGATAAAAACTTGCCTCACTGCTTCTTTATGCACTACATAATCTGTGGCATACCTCGACATCAAAGAAGGAGCTTTAATTCCTCCATACATCCGGATATATGTGCATTCTCGGGTGAAGTAATAATCCCCATATTTACAGATTACTATCATTGCATTATCCGATAAACAATTTGGTTCCTCATTAAATATCAGCCTGTACATAGGAATTATGAATTCATCACATAGAAGCTTATAGAAGCTTGCATATTTGTGAGCCCACATTATTTGGTAGGATACATTGATTGGGGTTTCAGCTGGGACCCAATAACAACCCAAATTGGGGAATGGATTTCTTATCAATATACAATCAATGAGATAAGAGGACATGAAAAATTCTTCCGTTTTTTGTGTCATGTTGTTATGTCCCAAAATTTTGCATTGGGTCACAATGGCCTAAGCCCCTTGGCCATACTCATGATAGTTTGTCGAATGGATGTGAAGGGTCAAATAAATGCCAAGAATGAAGTCCAAGTTAATAATAATGTGAAATTAGATCCAAATGGACAAGGTGGGTCACATTAAGAGAAATTCCCAATTCAAAGTTGTTATAGCGTAATTTTCCACCTTGTGAGCATCGGCATTGATTGGCCTTCAGGATCCATTTCATTGACTCAAACCTATCATTTTCCCTCTAGGAACACACAATTCCTTATTTTTGTTCATGTACGCTAGCTGTTCCACTATAGCCAACGTACATGTAGGTTGTTCTACTATAGCCCGCGGGTACCAAGTAAAATGGTAAAAATCACTAGAAAATTACTTTTTACTCCCAAAAAGCGGTCTTAGGGTGACCTTTGTCCCTCCATATACCCCGAAACGACTCGATTCGACCTTTCCCTTATCTTTGGAAGGCTATATATTGAGCTGTTATGGTGTATGGAAGGGAGGAGAAAGAGAGAGCAAGATAACTCTAGTGGATTTTTGTCGTGACTTGAGTCTACACTCATTGATCCTTGTTGTTGTGAACTCCTTATGTTCACCTACCAAACTCCTTTTATAGTTTGAGTTTTCCATTGCATGGGGGATTGAAGTGGTGGAGGCACAAGTGGAGAGACCCAGTTCTTGGTTTAGATTGGTTGTCGGCAAGAGGTCGTATATTTTACTTCTTGTTATTTATTAATGGAAACACTCATTTTCTCGTCCAATTGATGTTGTGAATATTGTTAAATTACATTGGGTTATGTTTGCTTATGATATCATGGATCATGCTATTGATTATGCTAATGTCTTTCACATATTATATGCACTTGCTTGTGTTTGTTTTTGAGACTAATCTGCAAGTTCAAGTGTAGAAGTTGAAAGCTCAACGGGGATCTACTTCGAACATCCGGTTGAAGGTTGGTCTTTTCTCCATTATCTTAGCATTGTCATTTATATAGTATTGCATTGGGAATTGGGTTATTTTTTGGCAGTTAGCTGTCTGTTGTGGTCTGCCCCAAGCCATAGGAAGTTTTCTCCGTAATAGAAATGGTGACTCCGCTGGGGAGAGCATCCATTTTTGGGGATATTTAGGCATTTGTCCTTATTTTGAGTTGTTGTTTGTCGAGCTTCGGTATCATTGACTGGCCATCGAGATTCACATTAGAAAACTAGCTTTTTCTGGGTTGTTTGACCTTTTTTGGTCTCATTTTCCTTTCCCTTTACGCGGGTCAACTTAGTTTTGACCGCGTCTACCCACCTTTGTGTGAACGATACCCCACGTCTACCCGCAACTTTTCTTTGAACAATTGCGTACAACTCCTGGATTGTTTGATTTTTTGCCTTGGGTGTTTGATGGGTTGCTTTTAAGTGTTCCTGAGTCTTAGTTGGCCTATTTCCTAACTGTTCCATGCCCTGTTCATGACCAGAAACTCCTCTTTCTCTTAGTTTTTGAGCTTTTAGATTTTTCACAATTTCTTGTTTTATAACTCATTAGCTTGGGTGAATCTTACTGTTTGGGTCTTGCTGGGTTGTCTATCTGATATGCTCTACATTTCTTTAATGAATAGTTAGATTTTGCTTGCATTTTTTCATTTCATTATATTGAAAAAATACAAAAACATTGTTTTGCATTTTCATTGCATTTATAAAAAAAAATACAAAAATATTTGATTTATGTACTGCATTTTGCATCTGAGTGTTTGTGATTTCATCTAGGACTTGCTTGTGAATTGAAACGTTAAAGAGATTGCATTTTATTTTGAATCATTGGATTGATTGTCATAGTAGTGGCATGCCCTTTTATTTGATTAGTTGAGTCTAGTGTTTTTCGGTTGTGCATACAATTGAGTCTTATACATCATCAGTTTCACGACCATATCCTTTGAATAATTACAACCATTAAAATCAACGCTTAATCTTAAAATTGATTAATCGACCATATCCCTTCCCTTAGCTTCATTCTAACTCACACAACAGTGAAACCCATCATTGCATCTATGCTTAGAATTCCACTAAAATAATTTCTTACACCATTGTCATTTCACAGGTGCAAACAGAAGAAAAATGGACAACATTTCAGCAGATATTTTTCAAAAATTTGGCTCACAGTTGATAATTTCATCTCAAATTTCGGTCTTAGGCAGAATTTGGTTGCCCTCTTCTCTCAGACACACCCAGCCCAAGTAATTTTTTTTTCACAGGGAAGTTTTCTTTTCACAGCCTTTGCACAAAATGGAATGACCGAACCCCTAGAACTAACCCACATTTCCTTGCATGCATAAGTCTCTGCATGAAAACTGGAAAACACGTGGGCTCTCCCAGCCATGCAATAAAAACACATAATCACTTCCTTTAATTAATAATTAAACATATGCCTTAAGTCATTGATATGGAATAATGACTTGGTCAAATATTTTGGTATTTTTAAGGACTTAGGAATATAAAAAGGGCCTTAGCAAAGGTTTCCCCACCAAAGGCATTTTAACCCCCTTGTTGACTCTAGTGAATACATGAGTCCCTGAAATTTTAGCATTCTACCTCAACCACAACTAGTTATAATTTTTGTATTATTATAATGTCGAAATATGCAATCGTCTTGACTTTCGGGTATTACATAATAATATTCACATTGTAATTAGAATTAGTTTAGAGGTCTTAAGTAGGGGTATTACAAATGTGGAAAAATTACAAGGGTAAAGAGAACTTGGAATAAGGAGGGTGGGAAAATGGAAAACATATACTAGGAAGTTGAGTACAAAACAAAGCACACAATGCATATATGAATAATTGGTGATTGCAACATTGCCTCACAAATTTCGGCCAGCCTAAAAGATAGGATGAAGCTAACAAATGGTTGAGCATTTGCAGAAGGAATTCACGGAATGTAATGATGGAGGTTGAAGCATGGAGCACAAAAGTTAAGGAAAGTTGGTGTGCCAACCAATACATTGTATTCAACCCAATCTAAATGGCTAAGAGGGAGTTAAATGGCCAAAACATAAAGGAAACACCATACTACATAATAAAAGTGTGCACGCTCTCTAATAAATAAGTGAGAGGACAATATCATACTAAATTCAATGAGTGGATAAATCTTTTTCATTTGTAAGCTAAATATATGCCTCTATGTTATCCTTGCATTACAATGTCATTGACCCAAAATACAAAGCCATCAATATTTAATTAATAATTATATAACCATGGCACAAACACAAAAGTTATAATCCTCAATAGTTAGTTAATGTAATAGTTAAATTGTTTTCATTATAGCAGTATCTTTTCTTTTGGTATCTCACACCTCTTTATTATTATAGCGGTATCTTTTCTTTTGATTTTCTTTTGGTATCTCACACCTCTTTATTGATCGCCACAATTGCTTAAGTTATTTCCCATATTGCTCAAGTTATATCCCATCGCATTGTAGGTTTGCACTTCCACACTTACGTGAGAGTGTTAGATGTAAGCCTATCTGCATCTTCACCCAACACAATAAAACAAGATGAGTTTTATTTCAGTTACATGCATTGAACATAATTATATTAAGAAATTTGATTCGTGAATTGAAATAAATTTGTAAGAACCTTATGCTTCCTTTAAATTTGTTGATGTTCTATTTTATAAAGTTAAATATGTTGGAAATATTAATTATGAGTTTTTGCGTATCTAGCTTGCGTCAGCTCAGTCGGTCAATATGTTGGTCTGCAATGTCAGTCGGTCTATCAAGATATGGAGTTCACGTCTCACCTTATTTAAGCAGCTACATAGTAGTTTAGAAGTCAAGATTTTAGGTAGATGTCACTCATAAATTTAATCACACTCTTTACTGTTACTCAGTAGCTTTCAAGAGAAGCCATTTCCTGGTCTATGTATTTAACATTGAAAAATAGAGTCATTATATATAATGAATAAAGGGCAAGAAGAAGAAGAAGGAAACCGAAGTTAAGGTTTTAGCAGTCTGTGAAGTCTGGGAGCTCAAGCTCGTGAAAATCAGTTTGTTGAAGCTTGGGAGCACAAGATCTATGTAAATCTCCATAGATATTGTCATTGTTGTTATTTTTGGTCTGGTAATTTATATTTGCACAAGTTCTGTTTAATTTGCATGTCGCAAGAGCATGAATTTCTTAATGTTCCTGTATAAAGAATGAAAAATATTCTTGTTAATGTTTAATTTTACTGTCACGTGAAAAGTAAAGATTGCAAAATCACCGCGCACAAATTTAGGAACTGGTCCTAAAATATCGTGCACGAAGTTATAAGTTTTTGGGTTCGTAAAAGTTCACACATGAAAAGGAATTTACTTTTGGATGTGTGCAGTAAATATCTATTAGCTGTAAAAAGGTGAAAAATATTTGTAAAGTTTTTATAAAAATTTGAATTAGTGCACAAATATATCATTTGTGCACAATAAGTGTAAATTGTACACAGGAAAATGAAAATATCAATCTATGCAGTAAACATAGCATAGTAAATTTGCACAGTAATTCCCAATAAGTTGCAAACAGTAAGAACTGTGCAGTGAAATTTTGGTCTGTGCAGTTTTCCCTTGATCTGGTATTAGAGTAGGTTATTACAGAAATTTTAAGAAAAGCAACAACTCTGTTTTAGAAGAAGGTGATTTTAAAGTTAAAAGATGGCCTCCACTTCTAGTGCAAGTCTGCAGACTCCTATTTTTACAGGAAAAAATTATGAATATTGGTCTCTTACCATGAAGGCTTTGTTCAGAGGTCAAGATGTATGAGAGATAGTTGAAAATGGCTATGTTGAACTAGCAAATCAAGTAGCATACAATGCTCTCACACAAGCTGAGAAGGTTATCTTGAAGGAACAAAGGAAGAAAGATGGAAAATATTTGTTTTACATACATCAAGCAATGCATGAAAGGATACTCCCAATATTAGCAACAACAAATATAACCAAAGATGCATGGGATACTCTGCAATCTGACTATCAAGTTTTGGACAAAGTAAAGACCGCAAAATTACAGATTCTTAGAAGAGATTTTGAATCTCTGTCAATAAAAGATACAGAGTCAGTAAAATCATTCTATACTCGAGTTATTGGACTGATAAATCAAATGAAATTTCATGGAGAAGTTATAGATGACATAAAGGTTGTTGATAAAGTGCTTAGAATCCTTCCCCCCAAGTTTGAGTCTTTAGTTGTGACTTTGGAATAAAACAAAGACTTGAGCAATTTCGGCATTGATGAGTTGCAAGATTCTTTCATCAATCATGAACATAGAATAAATAGATCAAATACATCATTAGAAGGTGTATTTGCAGCACAGTCATCCATAAGCCATGGAAGAAAAAGGTGAAGATTCAATTTTAGAGGTAGAGGAAGAAGTTCTTCAAGAGGAGGACACAACAACAGCCCTGCAAATGTCATTGGTAGAGGTCAAAATCAGAATTCTAAACAAACAAGTAGACAAAGATTTGAGAAATAAAAAAGTCAATGTCATTATTGTAAGAAATTTGGGCACTATGCATATGAATGCGGGAAGAAATAGCATGACCAGAGCAAGCAAGATCAAATTCAGTTAGGTAGCATTAACACTTCCACTAGCATATTTTTTTGGCATGTGCATCCCTAGTTGAATGTAATATTGTAAAATAAACCCCACGTGACATATGTATTTAGATTCAGGCTGACCATCTCTCAAGGATTGAGTTAGGCGAAGAACCCACCAATCTTGAAGACAATCTGCCTGACGTGCAATTATTTGCTATACAGATCGCAGATGACTACTATAAAGGCATTGGCATTTTCTTGACTATTGGGTTGGCACCCACAGAGTTCACTACGCAGCAAAAGAAGCAGCTGGTAGTCAGAGCAGCAGACTTCACTATAATTGCAGGACAATTATACAAGTTGGGACTAGACGAAGTGTTGTGCAGATGTATGTTGGAGCATGAGAAGCCATTTATATTGGCTGATGCACATTCAGGTGTATCAGGAGGTCACTACGCAGGAAGAGCTACTGTGCGGAAGATATTGAGAGCAGGGCTATGGTGGCCTACAATTCACATAGATTCAAAGGAACATTGCCAGAGTTGCGATGTCTGTCAGAGAACAGGAAATCCATCGTGAAGAGATGAAATGCCATTGAATCAACAGTTGACACTACAAGCATTGATAAATGGGCCATTGATTTCGTGGGACCTATTAACCCACCGGGAAAGAGGACTGGTGCAAGATACATTATCACCACGACTGATTATCTCACCAGATGGGCAGAGGCTAAACCAGTGGAGGACTGTGTAGCGCAGCCACTGCCGCACAGTTCATCTTCGAGAACATCCTTACCAGATTTGGATGCCCAAAAATTTTAATGAGTGATCAAAGGACTCACTTTTTGAACAAAACTATTGAAGCCCTTATTGAAGAGTTTCACATTTATCATCAGAGAAGTACATCGTATCATCCTCAATCCAATGGAACTGTTGAAGCTTTCAACAAGGTATTGAAGAATGTGCTGACAAAGGTATGCAATGTAAACAGAGATGACTAGGATCTCCGCATTCCAGCTGTGTTATGGGCATACATAACCACTTGTAAGAAGTTGACAAGCCATACACCTTTCAGGTTGGATTATGGATAGGAAGCTGTGATGCCAATGGAGTATATTGTACCGAGCTTAAGGATTGTTGCATTCACAGGCATGGAGGATGAACAAACAATAGAAGAAAGGCTTCTACACTTGGGGAGGAAGATCGCTTCATCACAGGCTTCCACCAGCAAGTGCAGAAAGACAGAGAAAAAACATGGCATGATCGCCATATCAAGAACAAGTCCTTTCAGGTAGGTGACCTTGTCCTCCTGTATGATAGTAGGTTTATGATATTTCCTGGCAAATATAAAATGCATTGGCTTGGCCCATATACTGTTATGCATGTTACTAACGGTGTCGTAGTTCAGTTAGCCACGTTAGTCGAAGATAACTTACCAGGTTTGGTGAATGGAAGTAGACTAAAACCCTATCGGGATAGTCCTACTTCGTAGAACCCTCAGTGATTAGAAGAGAAGGAATTTCTAAGTGTCAAGTACAGTTGAAAATGGGCACTATAAATTCAAAAGAGTCTGTACACAGTTTTGGTCCTATACGCGAAGTTTGAGGGAAAGAATGCATCAACCGCGTAGCACTGAAGTGAAGTTGCGCATCAAAGAAAAAGAAAAAGCGCACAGCTTGAAGCTCAAAATGTAGCTGCACAAATCAGATAGAACAAGAAGGGTGACAAGTCAGAAGAAGAAGAACGACACCGCGAAGTAACCGCGCTGGGATAGTGACAACCCACCATGCAGTTCAATGCAACGTTCCAAGAAAATAGCCATTACAATGTCGGTCGCTTATCTAGCCGTTATACAATGACTTTGCCGACAACCACTTGAGCATTTAACGAGGAAAATAACCATTCTGAAGGAGTTAATGAAGGAAAGGACCCAAATCCTTAGTGGATTTGGCCAACGACCATGCCATTTGATGATTTTCTAGCCATTGATGGGCGCGGCTAAGCCTAACTGCGCCTATAAATACCGTTGTATTTGGACTCGCGGGCATTACCGAAACTCTGGAAATTTTCTGCGAGCCATAGATTGAATCTGTTTACCGAGAACGCTAAGTTATCCCGTGAGTCTTCAGAAGAAAGTCCAATGTATGCCTGAAAAATCTACAATTGAGCAAGAGTTCACAGTTGAGCAGGTTGTGAGGTTGTTTAAGAAAACAGGCCTTGAAGGGTTGATGAGAACCCCTACCAAGAAGGTTGTTACAGAACAAGGTCAAGGTTCACGTCGTTTGCCACGACATTCCACAGTTATGCAAGCCAAGGGAAAGGAACCAGTGGTTGAGAAGACAAAACCGAAGATAATGAGCTCCAAGCTGCCAGAAGGTCCGCTTGGCGAGAAAGAAATCCCATTAACTTTGACCCCAGAGTACATCTCTCCGCGTGCACAGGATGCACCAGTCCTGAAGCTCACCAGGAATGCTAAGTACGAAATCTCGCTTCCGCCCATATCCAAGCATGTGAAACTAGAAGCAAATCTGCTGGGTAAGCTCGCGGACTGTAAGTTCGAATATTACAACTTACTGCAACAACAGAAGAACCCATACGAGCCGAAGTACCTACAATTTCAGCCAGATAGATATATGTGCTGGAAGAAAGACGCCAAGAACAACCAGTTGTTGGTTGTGCGGAACTGGTTGTCTGAAGTTGTCGAATCAGGGTTGTTGAACCTATTGCGGCTTTCGCACTTCGACCGGAGCTCAGAACTTAATGTGGTGGTGTGCACACTCATATTGCGCACACACCAAGGCTACCTTTGATTGGATATGAACGTTGACCTAAACATAGACTTGATCCATCGGATCATAGGTCTAAGCAAGTGAGGCGAGGACCCTAAAAAGTTCTTTGTCGAAAAATCCAGGGATAAGGAAGTCGTCGCGCAGATGAAGCAGGCACATCAGATTCCAAGAGGAAAAAGAGGATTCGTCACAGACGATATAGCTGATGATGATACGCGGTTCGTAACACAACTACTAGTAGGAAAATTTTTGCGGAAGGCAAGGCCGACAGAAGTCCCAGCTGAGGTAGTGCTCCTTAGTGCGAAGGTAGCGCAAGGCAGAAGATTCAACTGGTACCAATATTCATTGAACGAGTTTCTGGAGGATGTTTGCGAAACTTAGGTCCATGGCACTGTTTTTCATTATAGTTGGTTGATGGTACTGATTGGCTTTGTAGGATGGAAGGGCCCAAGGCACTATTTTGGCCTCAACTCTCCTAGCAGTGACTGTCGAGGACCCAGATATGCGAATCTCTGGGCGAATCTGATGCCAGAACGATAGCGTGCGTCAAACGAAGTTTTCTACAAATATTACGAATAGTTGTGCGATGTCATTGTTGGCACACCGCGCATATAAAAAGAGGTAACATCTAACTACATTCGCACCTTAAATTTTTACGCTAACATGCAGTCCATCTACATTTTAGCAAAGGCACATAAAAAGAACCTAGAATGGTACCAAAGGAACTATCACATGGTTGAAGTAGATATCGACCTTATTATGAAGGAATGAATGGATGAATGGAAGGTCAAAGGACCTATGATCATCGAGAGTGACTCCGAAGAGAGCAATCCAATTCCAACAATAATTGTCGAAGAGTCACCATCAGGAAAACAGAAGGAGCCCAGAAGCTCAGTACCGGAGAAAGTCCAGAAAAAGAAGCAGAAGGCTACAAAGGGTCAGTCGAAAGCGAAGCTGCATGATGACGATTATGATATGATCGCATCCACGGTCACCGCGCACCTAGAAGATGTGTTGAACCTCAAAGACAGTAAGGATGAGAGGAGATTCAAGCAAGTTTGCAAAAGAATCTCACCACACTGCAAGGCATAACAGAGAAGCTTGAGCAAGTCCAGCGCGACTTGGTCATGCCGCGAGAATCCGAATCGGAAGGAAGTTCAGGGGCCACTTTGCAGCCAAAGAAAACACCTCTAGCCCTGAACTTTCCACCAAAATCGCGCATAGTCCAAATTGACCCGCTAAGCGTAATGTTACCGCGTGATCAGTTAGCTTCGGGCGCGCAGGACATAGAGCATGTGGACATCGACATCGCGATGTTGCCACTAGAGGGCCTACACAATCTGCACTTGCAGGTTGTCGAAGAGATCCATGATAGAAGTGTGGTCGCTCTGAATCAACACCATCAATTGCAAAAATATTATAAGCAGCTGCAGGAAGCAAGTTTAAAGAGAGCCAAGGAACTTGAAAGTTAACAAGATCAGCGAAGAAGAATAGAGTAGACTGTCACTTCAGTCTGTGCAGAGATACCGGAATGTGAAGAGCAGCCAGAGCTCGCAGATACTATCCTTAAGATCGGCTCGATAGTCAGTGATCTTAAGAATGGAATGAAAGACATGGAGACCGATTATCAAGCAAAGATTGCCACCTTGGAAGCACAGAATCAGTCGAAGACGCCACCAGATCAGGTAGAGCTCAAAGCAGCCGAAGCGAAAGCTATTGTAGAAAGCATATCTAGTGAAGTGGATAAGTGTCAACACTTGTTGAACGAAGCTACTGGAGTGTTTACTATGATGCAAGAGGACCCTGAGCCGCTGCAGGTCCAAACCAGTTTGCAAGAAAAGAAGGCAGCGTTAGACGCTCTCAACAAGGAGATGAAGACCCTGCTACCAATAGACAGACTCCGTAGATTCCCAAAAGTAAAAGAATTAAAAAGACAACTTGTAGTGTTAGAGAACAGGAGGCTGAAGCCAGAGACAACTCACAGCCCCTGCAGGAGGAAGCCCATGAACTAACGTAGAAGATTGAATAAAAACTGAGAGAACTCCGCGGCGCACAAGATTCAGTGCAAGAGCAAACTCAGGACGACCTAACATCGGATGTGTTAGAAACCATAAAAGTCATTGAACTGGATGCCAAGGATACGGTTTCTAAGTTGAGCACAACGTATCAAGAGTTCGTTGCTAAAATAACTCCGTAGGAGGAAGAGCAGCTCATGGAACCAGAAGTGGAAAGTGGCTCGGGGACGAGCCACATGTAAGTGTTAGGGGCCTGTTGGGCCTAGCCCAAGTAAGGCATTTTTGTGCAAAACAATTTTGGAGCTGCAACGCAGCTCAGATGAAGACAATTTTTGGGGAGCTGCGAAGTTGAGCGCAATGTAGCATCAGAAGGTAAGAACCACGCGGCTAAGTGCCAACTCCGCGAAGTGGTAGCACCGTGCAGTGCCAATAGAGCACCTATTTTGGGTAAAGAAGGTAAGGAAAGGTCGAGCTACGAAAGTGAACTGCTTTGGGTATGGAGCAGTGTGAAGTAAGGTGAAAGCGACCTATCAATGAGAGTGGCGGAAAATAGTTAGAAGCTAAGCCACGGAACCAACAACGACGGGCAGGCCAGAGGGATGGAAAGCGACTTGCCACGATGCATTGTAACCGTTTCAGGAAGGATGTGGCTGTCAGAAGGGCGTGTGGGCTGCGAGTGGTCCAACAGAATGGCCAGAAGCATGTGGAGCTGCTGTCGACTGCGATAGGCTGAGTTGGCGGGTAACCGCACCATTTTGTAACCTTAGGGTTTTGGGCCCACTTGATTGTAAAGACGTGACCTACGGGCACGATCTATAAAATGGCACATTTTGTAAGGGAAAGGGTTAATCTCTAATCTTGGTTGTTGATTTAGATGAATATTGATCTCTGTTGAGAGAAAGAAGATTGTAAAAGGCTCTGCAGCTGCATGCGCAAGGACCTACTGAGAGAGAAGAGAGTTTGCAGTTGAGTGCGCAGACTGGAACTGTTGTACCCTTCCCAAAGATAATATAACAACAATTCCTATGGACGTAGCTCCCATCCTGGGGGTGAACCACGTAAATTATGTGTTATGTAATTGATTGTATGCTTTTATATCTGTGTATTTGCTTATGTGAATGGTTAAGATCTTGTTTATACATGCATGTGTCTTGCTTTTATATGTATTCGCCTAAGGATAAAGATGGGAATAATATGTTAAATATCGACATGTATGAATGAATGTTCAATGCGCCAGTATTTCGCAGTCAAATGAGTGCATAAGTTAATCGGTAAACACTAAGCGCAGCACTAGAAGTGCGCAGTTACGTCATCGTGTCATAGTGTACAAGTTTGCAAGGTTCAGTCTAAAGTGTTGTTGAATGCATAACTTACACTAAGTGAAAGCCTGTTGAGTTGCACAAGTATTGAATAGGAAGCGCAGTCCTCTATGGCGTTGTCCTCTCGTCAAGTAGCCTTTGTACATCGCATAGTCCTTGGATGCACGATAGTCTAAGTTTTACCCACGAAGAAGGTGACTAGCGCAGTCCCCAGTTTGCAGCGCGAGTCCTATAGCGTGCTGCTCACCAGCTTTGTTGAAGTGCTCATCACCTGGTTGTGGAAACTTGATTCTACACCCCCCCCATTACTTCGCCTCGGGTGAGACCTCAGTGTTTTTGCAGTCTGTTGCCGAAAGAGCCGGTGAAAAGGGGTTTTGTTGGTTCCTCGAACCGCGCAGAACCTGGGTCTTTCTAGAAAATCTCAAGACAGTATAAGCAACTAACAAAGTGACTGACATTAAGCACCTGTAGATTGGGCAGATTTTGTTTTTTTAATGTTTTGTTGTCTATTTACGACAAAACAGACTTGGATAATAGTGGGACAAGATGGTTTGTAATTTTTTATTTAATATGACTAATGGGTGACAACTATTGGCCTAGTCAGTTAATGGGTTATATATATATATATATATATATATATATAAGACATTGGTGTTGTGCAGTTTAATGATATGTTTGGTGTCATGTAGTGGGTAGTTGAGGTGACATGTATTATAACCAGTACTGGTCACGACTCACCACACCATTAAAATAGAATCTCTCCCTAGACACTTCTTTCTTTAAAAATATAAAACTATTTATTAAGAGAGTAATCAAGTCCAAATTTAATTACGCCGAAGGCATTTTTTAAGGGGACAGTTCCTCTCCAAGATTCGTCGTCTGTCATGAGCCTATGAAGAGCTGCCCCCTGGCCTGAGATCCTTCAATGATTACCTACGATATATATCCTCCAGAAACAAATCACTATGACAACGACGTCGGCCAATATCTCTATGCTAGGGACACCTCTTTCAATAATCGTAACCAGTTGGATGTGCCATGGACTGCACCCAATATTTTGACTAAATGGTAGCCTCTCATTGGCCTCCTCCGTGAGCCCTTTGTAAACCGCCTCGAAAAATACCATATATACGCCAACCATTGGACAAAGAGGATAAATGGCTTGGTAATATCGCCAAAAGAGGAATCACGGTTGCTAAGGCTTGTTGTTTTTCTATGGGAAAACTTATTGATCTTACTCTACTGAAATTTTACAACGAGTTTCAATTATGCATGGACCCTCTTTTCCTAAAAATAACAGTTATCCAAATCAACCGTATCCATGTTCTCTTCCATGTCATTTTGGCCAAGCCCACATCTGTTGGTACGTAGGAAATTCATCTTCCCAGTGTGTCCTCAACCATTCTCCAATAATACTCATAAATTCTGTAACAATGAATCACTATGGAGTCCAGCACATCATAGTGTGTCTGATATTCCTTTCTAAACAGATTAAACAAAAGGTCTGGTAGGTGCCTTCTGAACATTTATTACCCATTATAGGAACTAATTGATTGACAAGTATCGGTTTCAGCCAAGCATGTTTTAACTTTTAAGAGTCAACCCTTCCTTTAAACACTCCACCAAATTCATTATCTACAGACATTAATTTCATGCTTACGTTATTATAATAGCAATACTAGATGTTTCTCTTTGTTTTATTGGGTTTTGATTTACTTGTAACCAAACTTTTTAGGCCAAGGCGGGAGCATCATTGATGCAACAGTTTATGCGCCATCCATTAATGTATAATATTGCCTGTAGGATCCTTATATTCATTTTTCCCTATATTCCCCAAATGTTTATGTATAATATTCCCTCTATAGTTTCCTTACATTCATTTAATTTTAGATTTCTGAAAGATTCTGGTAGTGACATTGGACGCCTTCCATTCCTCTATTTATGATTCAAGGCATAGTTCCTATGTTTCAAAAGAATGTACTCGTCATATGGATGACTCACATAGGGTACCAGTCCATTAAGCCTTCAAGCTACATAAATGTTGCTACTGTCACAAAACGTAGAGCAATACATTCTCTATGTTTCTACCATTATTCTCAAAGATTTTGTGATTTGGTGAATTAACTGGTGGACACCAAAAGGGGGAATGTATTCCAATGTGTTCCCAATGCAGATTCATAAGGAGTAGATGAGATCGAATTAGTGCAGAATCGCAGATAATTCGAGGAGATATAATCATTTGTTTATTTCGTTTCAGCCCATTTTCTCAAACATTCATAGATCACGCGTAAATGGCTGAAATAACTCTCCAACATAACAGAAAACGAAAACACTCATACATTATTACCATATTCCTACAAAATATAGGCCTCGATAGTGCATGTTATTATTGTATAGTATGTTAAAATGTGGAATGGTATTTATTTATTGAATTATATAATAATTATTTTGTAATTATAAAAAATCTTACTGAGAGTAAACAATGCAATGCCAATTTCACATGAAGAGTTTATTGCATTGACAATTTAAGGCGTTTTATTATAAATAATTTCATTAAAATAATTATCAACATTTGATTAATTGTTTAATTGTTTAAGATGGATGTTTAAGGGTTTCTACAAAATTCAAGATTGTTAGAAGTTTATAATAACCACTAGAAACCCTTGTGATAAAATTAATATTAGGAATACAAATTGTATCATTGTTTTTCTTCAAAAATTATGTAAAATTAATATTAAGAATATAAATTGTATTATTGTTTTTCTTCAAAAACTATGTAAAATTAATATTAAGAATACAAATTGTACCATTGTTCTTTCTCTTTAGAAGACTATAAAATTAATATTAAGAATACCAATTGCATCATTGTTCTTCTTAGAAAACTATGCACAATTCATAATTTGTTTCTTAAAATATTAATATAGATTAATAGGTATGTATATCTTAATTTTAGAATTTTATGTAATCTATATATTTTAATTTATTAAAAAATGAGACATAATTAGAAAGAAACTTTAATGTAAAGTTAATATTTAAATAAATTTTATTATCATTTAGTGAGTTAATATAAACAGGTGTGTCAATATGTATAGAATTTTATACGATGGGATGAAGAAGAGATTTTTTAGGCTAAATATTATGTGTAATCACTCCCATAACTTAGAGCTAGAGTTATATGATAAATTTAATAAATAATTAATACTCTCTTTTATGTACATTAAGATTTTATATCTTTATATATAAAATTCAATAAAATTTATTTATTTTTATAATATTTTGTATTATGACTATGATACTCTATATCCACATAGTGTATATGATTAAATTGTGGGCGTGATAATTTATTTTTACAATAATAAATAATTAACTAATATATTGAAATTGAAGTTGAAGGCTTTTAAATATTCTGCTAATTCTAATTATAATGTATTTTTTGATAATTTTAATTGTAACTTATTTTTTATTGATATAAAGAGTTTGGGTTCCTTTATTAGTCTCCTCCACTTCATCCTTTTGAACAAGGTTTCTAGAAACTTAGCATACTCCTTATTCATCATTATCTTTATTCGTCATTAGGTGTCTCAATATTAATGTATACCCCTCTTATCCAAGCTTCTAAAAACTCAACAACTCAACCATGAATTATCTCAATATTAATGCATACCCCTCTTACCTTAGTTGATGAGAAATGATATATTACTAAAGTTCAAGATATAATATCTTCCTTCTACAAAATATGTTTACTATTTTACTATTTGTTTTTTGTTTAGACTTTTATTTTTGGCAAGAAGTTGCTACTTACACATATTCAAAGTAAGTTCCTTGCAACAAAATGGTATGTTGAATATTTATCATAAACCCTTATTTTCCATAGAATCACATCTACATCATTTCCATAGGACTAAGCCTCATATGCCTATCGTCATTTGCACTCAGAAGCAATTGTTGATTGAGACATAGTGCTCAAGAAACTTGCCATATGTTGCAAAAATTGTACCCCTTGTCACATGCAGTCGGTCCTTAAGCAAACTAAATGTTGGTCGCCAAATATTCCGTCGCGTATATCTCAAATCGATCGATTGCTTATATGGTTCCAGTTTCATAGATGCCTACTTGCAATGGCCTCCAACTTTGGACCCTTTATGTCTTATTGACCTTGCACAACAATGGTGATATAACTAGAGATACAAAACTGACAAAGTGGAATAAGAGAACAATCCCTGCAATCCTTCATCTCTGGCTGCGCTTTACTTCAATTCCAGCCAAAGATTCCATTGCCTTTCTTGAATTTTGTTGAAGTGGGCTGCTTTTATATAAGCCCTTTCATTCCTTCACTAAAGACATATGCTTTACATAACATGACATTTTGTCAAATTAGGAACACATACGAAATACCTACTGTGCATGCCATGTTGATCACATACTTGCACCCACTCCCGATGAGACAACATCTGGAGACGAGGATACCATTCATAACATACATCATGACATGGAGATGAATGAATGCCAAGTTTTTTCAAGATTAGTCTCTACAGGAAATATCCACATTAGAAGGAATGTGAATTGCACCATTGTTCTCCTTCGACCGCTATGAAAAAATGCAAGACACTTCATATGTCACACTTTGAAAGAAAGGAAGATGCACACCTTCATCCTCTATCCCTTTCACACTTAAAATTGCAATCCTCAATCCATGCACTCCCCCTACCAAACAAAAATACCAACGTTGATTTCCAAGATATTTAGAGCCAAACTTGATCACTACCTAGTCCTTTATTCTTTTACTCACATATTTATAATTTTTTGTATGACAAATCAATGTACAATTCATTTTACTTGCCATCGATTACATGGGTTTCTATTTATTGTTTATTAGTACTCACAAATTTTTTTCCTTTCACTTTCATTGACTACTATCCCTATCATAAATTAACTAGACTTACTTTCAAACACATAAAATTATATTGTTTGCATACACACAACTTTCTCTCATTTTACAACATATTGAAGTTCTTCTCGATGTTTCATTTCTCTGATTTGAGAGTATGCCAGTATTTTTAAATTAAACTAACATACCCGAGGAAGGCCAAAGCTAATAGTATGAGAAAAATAATAAAATAATTTGTTTTTCTTTTATTAATCTATGATTAAATATTATGTTGAAAGTATTTATTATGTATGAAAGGCGTAGTGATCAACGAATCGACAATCAACTGCACCGCGACGGCCCAATGCTTTCAACATTTTGGGGTACAACTGTTTGAGCATTTTTGTGCGAGCTACTCCCAACCCTTCTCGGCCCTTCCAAAGGGTTCTAGCCCTTCCTAGAAGTGTAAAGTTAAAATTTCCCTTCAAAAAAAAATTAAAATCTGAATTTTACCCTTCCAATAGGAAGGACATAATTTATATCAACATTTTAAAAGAAGGGCAACATTTGAAATTACCCATCCATATAAATTTCAATTTCTATGCTGAAATTCCTATGCTATAAAATTCGACTCGTCATTCAAAATATTGGAAATATCATAAATTATACTCATTCACTCACTCATGTCATGCACTCACTGCTTAGCTTTGCAAGGTGACGAGTGATGACTGACGACTACGAGGTACTAGCCACTAGGATTTGACTCTGAATACCGAGTCACTTCAGGCTAAGATCTAAGGTGTGACAATGTGTCAATGACTATGGTTGTAACAATATAGAACCACTACAAGGCCCAAAACAAGGCCGAAACATTGTGCCTACTACCTATGTGAGCCTGGCTACCAATGTCCACTTTTTTTCATCAAAATGAAATTCAAATTGGCGCTTTTATGAGTCTTCTTCTACAAGACTTCATTTATTGCATGAATGTAACAGACTCATGACAACTCTAAACAATACTCAATGGCATGCAACTACAAATAATGGCATGCAACTAGAACCACAAACCAAGCAGAGGTTCATTTATGCATTGATATAGAGAGGTTGCACTAGGCACACAATATGGAGAAACAGTGAGTTAGAAAAAACATTTGGACCAAAGTACCACAATGGTTATCAATAAAATTAAAAAAAAAAATTGGCTCAGGAATTGTCTTCAATTTGATGGGTGACATGACCATGATCATGTAATCTCCCTCTGTCCTTCCAATCATATGTGGTTTCTCACCATGTTTCTCTTCGACACTCGCCACCAAAATAAGTATAAAAATAACATGTTTTTACATCCTTGTCCATTTAAATCCCCATTGCATAGTCATAAATAAGGATTATTATGCATGCACATCCTCATCTTATAATATCAATTGGGTCAAGGCGTAGAGACGATCATAAATGATCAAATGTGTTAAGACTCAAAGAGTAAGAGACAACTATAAGTAAGTCTTATATATTAAATTTACCATATAAGTCTTTAATTGACACTATCATCTGAGATTTGACACGTTGGATTGTTGTGATCTTCTTATCACTCCTTACCAATGTTATTGTAAGGCTTTTTTGATGGTGAAGTCCATAATTTTAAGTCTTCTTCCTCATTCTCATGCCTTTTGGTAAGACAATAAGGAGGGCATTGGCTCGCATCAGCATGGAAAATAGTTTCGACATAGAGGTAGATACATTTATTTTTTCACTAAATAACTTAAATTTCATGCCAATGACTATGGATTCACCGAATCGTGGATTGGTAAAAAACACATGAAATTTTGGAGCCTCGAGCTCTTAATTACTCATGTATCGAGAATTTTTGCAAATCGAGCCATTAACAAACTTCTTTTGTTGTTCTGGTTCAATTTAAAAGTTAGATTGCCGAGACTCAAACATGCAGCGAGTCGCAAGGCTCCAGTTGACTTAGGCTTGATTCCATTTCCCCTCCATCCCATACCTGTATGTTGTTGCGACAAGTGTTGAACAACAAAATTTGATGCCCATGCCCCTATGATGCTAGCGTTGCTAACTTGCTTGGTATGGAGGATTTTTTTTTAATGTTTTTTTGAGCTATGTGTTATTTTTTCTTAGGCGCCTAATGTCCATCATTCTTACACCTCTCAAAATTGGATGATTTCCCTCTCTCTGGTTTGAATTAAGGTTTTGGTTGGTTTTATATGTATATTTTGGTTGTAGGTTTATTATAGCCTCGTTTTGCTTAGTGGCTTCTTTTTGTACATAGATAACAATAAGTAATTTTCTCATGGTCCTAGTTTTATTTTAAGACTATATCTAGTTACAACATCTTGCACTATGCATATGATCATGCAGATGCCCCATTATGGTTATTGCATAGTCTAAATAGTTTTATGTATAATGAAGTGTGGTCTAACTCAAAAAATACAACAAAATAGTTGTTATTTTAATGAACTGTAAAATTAATGTTACATATATGTCAAATTAATGTGTTCAAATTGAGTTTTATTGAAAAGATACCATTTTATCAATGTAGATATTAAAGACTACTCAATTATTTAAGATTGTAAAAATTTGGATAAACAATATTTATTTTTTGCAATTTTTGGAGAGAGTTTAGTTAATTTATACCTGTCAATTAAAATACAATTATTTAAATTGCGCTTTCATCTTTGAACGACTCCAATAACAAATGCCCCTCCAATAAAAATTGAGACCCACCCTTCAAATTT
The DNA here is from genome assembly GCA_027924585.1 of Larix kaempferi. Lineage (NCBI taxonomy): Eukaryota > Viridiplantae > Streptophyta > Pinopsida > Pinales > Pinaceae > Larix > Larix kaempferi. The sequence continues at coordinate 1,151,174 of BSBM01000646.1, forward strand.
GATCACTCTTCAACTTAATTTAATGACAGCAGCCCATTCAATTCAGTGGTGTATATTCAATTCATTTTTTCGTCCGTTAGTGGTGTCCCTTCAACTATACTTTTTAGCCTTTGATCAATATCCGGTCAATTCATTTTTTTAGTACAGTTGGTTCAGCATCTGGTCTGTCAGTGGTGTCCATTCAATATTATTTGTAAGACCGTGATCGGTGTCCATTTATTATACTTTTTCGTTCGTTGGGTACATATCTTCCGCTGTGAGAATTGAATGAATGTTGGTGGTCGAATTTAGTCTATGCAGACCGACAATATCATGTGTATTAGCTTGGTTCGGCGTAGTTGTGGTGGACCACTACACATTAAATAACCATCTTGTCTTCTGAATGGATGCTGGCGGAATTCAAGTTGCATATGGCTGAGTCGCCGACAATACCACTTTTATGGCTGAGGCTTGGGGCCGCGCAGTTGTTGATCGACAACCATGCCTCAAAGTAAAAACGCGTGGAATTTAATCTTTGGCCGTACATTTTCTTCATACATGTTTGACTAGACCTTCATTACATGCCAAGATTCTACTGTCATTAAATTTAAATTTTGATTTTTAAATGCTTTTTGAACCGCGAACATCTGAGTAATTTTGATTTTAAAATGCTTTTTGAACCGCGAACATCTGAGTAATTTTGATTTTAAAATGCTTTTTGAACCGCGAACATCTCCTCACTGAGATGTTCGCGGTTCAAAAAGCATTTTAAAATCAAAATTTAAATTTAATGACAGTAGATTCTTGGCATGTTATGAAAGTCTGGTCAAACATTTATGAAGAAAATGTACGGCCAAAGATTAACTTCCACGCGTTTTTACTTTGAGGCATGCTGGCCGACCAACAACTGCGCGGCCCCAAGCCTCTCTCTTTCTTTACTTTATGTGTGGGGTCAATAAACGTGATATTGTCGGCGACTCGGCCATATGCAATTTGAATTCCACCGGCGTCCATTCAGAAGACAAGATGGCCCATTTCTGAAGGGAGATGTACTACCACGCGTTTTTCCCATAATGCGTAGTGGTCCACCACAACTACGCCGAGCCAAGTTTATTTCTTTTTCATAGTGTGGGGTCCATACACGTTATGTTGTCAACCAAGCCTGGAATTTCAAATTTTATGTGGAGGTCAAAAAAAATTTGATGCCGGTTTCAAATTTTTCGTACCTATTATATTACATTTTTTGCAACTTCATATACTGTCAGTTTATTTTGATGTTATATATAAATATAACAAAACAAAAATCCATCATTTAAGTGCATAAGAAAATCTCTTAACCTCAAAATACATATCTACTGCACTGCATTGTAAGTCAACAAGACAAAAAGAGTCACATAAAACTTTCATGGCCTGAAATAAAATACACCCAACGAAATAAAAACATAAAATTTTAGAAATATCAGTTTTAAGTTCATAAACCTAAATAAAAATGCCATCCAAGACTTCGAGACTTTGCACAGGTTAAAATTAAGTAATTACTCATGACAGGGGGTCTATTTCTACTATGTTCTTTTGGTAGGAGAGAGCAAAAGGTGGGAGAGATGAAATTAGGAGGGATATGAATTTACTCGTTCAAATCAAGCTCTTACAAAATAGGTTTCTTAGTAGTCACACTCAGTAAAATAGGTTCCTTAGTTATCACGCTCAATAAAATCACATTTTTAGCTGGAAGACATAAGTAAGTTTGTAATTTCTGGTTACAACAAAGTTAAAGCTCAAAATTTCATCATGCGGTGTATCAAAATGTAATCACACTGTGTTTCTTGGAGTGTATCAAAATGTAATAACTTTGTATTTTATTCCTTCCTCAATCCAAAAATCCAGCGTGGCTACCAAACGCTATACTAAATGTAACAAGAATGAGCAGTCTCAAGAACCGGAATGGTCACCTGCCACACCTCCCAGGCTCCCAGTCCCCCATTGGGGAGTTAGTATTCACCATTGATTGACAAGACGGGGTGTTCAATTTAATAGATTGGTAGTGGGCGGCGAACCCGACAAGTATTAAGTATATGAGCATCTAAACTGAACGAGCAGTGCAAGAGCGGCACAACATAATGGCCAAGATTAATTACTAAGTACAGGGTATAGTATAATAACAAGCATTAAACTTTCTGACGGGAAATGTAAATTCATGGACATCAAATAGACGTTCTGAATATTTTGGTAGTTGTCACGATTGACGTGTCCATTCCAAATTTAACTGTCAAATACGTGCAAAAATGAAAAAAACGTCCTGTACGCCGTCAAATTCCAGGCCTGTTGTCAACCATTTTCTCATTATATATGCTCTGCAACTTGACACTTTATGACAGTATGAGAGAATGTAAATGGACTACAAGATTCTCAGAGCCGAAGAGATGTACCAAACGAACGAAAAAGTATAATGAATGGGCACCAATCACGGGCTAAAAAATATTGGTGAAGGGACACCGTCACACCACTGACGGAGAAGATGTTGAAGCGGCTGTACTGAAAAAAAAGAATTGAATGGATACTGATCACAGGATAGAAAGTATTATTGAGTGAACACCACTGACTGACAAGACGCTGAACCAGCTGTACTAAAAAAGCGAATTGAATGGACAATACTGCTCTTTGGGAGTACCTCACAGACAGCTCAAACAGGTGTACACAAAAATTATAATTTTAATGGCGATCCCTAAGCATTGAGTTGCAGAGCATTTAATGCTGCAGCTCAGTGAGCTTAGGGTACGTTGGATCTGAAGATTCTCCAAATCCAATGGACCCTAAGCATTGAGCTGCAGCATTAAATGCTTTGCAGTTCAGATCCAACGGACCCTAAGCTCACTGAGCTGCAGCATTAAATGCTCTGCAGTTCAATGCCTAGGGCTTGCCAATTTGGCTCTCCAGAGATACTTTTAAGGACCGGATTCCAGAATATGATGGGTATATTTTGAAGGTTTGACAAAAACATTTACGAGGGAAATGTACTACCAACTTCCACGCGTTTTGTGTTCGAAGAATGGTGGCCGACAACTGCGCTACGCCAAGCTTATCTGGATCAATACACATGATATTGTCAGTCTGCATGGACTAAATTCGACCACCAATCATTCATTCGATTCTCACAGCGGAAGAGATGTACCCGGCGAACAAAAAAGTATAATGAATGAAAACCGAGGGATCAAATTTGAAGGGTAGGGAGATATTTCACTTTGAAGGGCTATGATATATTGAACCCTTCCATGCTGACATGTTAAAATAAACTATTCATTTCATTTGAAAATGTAATAATATATTAAAATTTCATTATATATTAAAAAAAATCTAATCCAATTCTTAATATAGTGATAAAATTTGCATCGTTCCATTTTACAGTTTTTAATAAACAATATCCAACCAAATAATCCATATAAAAGAAATTTCAAAAACATACAAAATAAAGAAATCAATTGAAAAACATTTATAACTGATGGAGATCGAATCGGCAAGTAATAAAACTTCTAAAGAAAAACCTAGTTTGGATGAAAATGAAATACAATCTATACAATGTCCAATGAACATAGAGATCAAAATATACAAAAGAGGGAGTGAATCTAAAAAATATGTTCGTGGATACCAAAACTATTTTCTTGAATCACTTTAATAACAAACTTCACTCCTTTCCAAGAAGAAGCAAATAGATACTTATAAAATATCACAACAAAAAACTATTCCCATGGTGCACATACCTGAAAAATCATTCAGTAGCACGAACAACCCAACCAGTATTGACTCATTGAGCTCCTCTAAGGGAAGGAAGCTCTTAATATATGTTTATCGTCGCTCAACTCTGTGAACCAGAGGAGAGACATAATCCCCTAGAGGAAATAATCATTAGGGGTGGTATCTTTTTTTGTCTCTAGTGGCGATGTGCACTTATGCAGGTGGGTAGTGGACTGGTGGTGTTGGGGTGGATGTGCCCTTCCTTTTCTCAGGAAAACCCCCTAGAGTTTGAAGAGGGTATGATATACCCTATGAATGAATAGGGAATGAAAGGGTGGAAGTAGCATGAGCAGGGGTCGACGGTGACGATTGAAACAATCTGAGCAAGGGTCGAACTCGATAGTGGAAGCAGCTTGAGAAAGGGTCAAGAGTTACTTTAGTTCGAACTTGTGATTTCGATAGGAATGGTTTAAGGTACCTCTTCCCCCCGAATCTTAATTTGCAGGCCAAATGATAAGCTTAGTCAGTCACGATTCTTACAAACACTGATAGTGATATCTAATCATAAGGCAAACTTTTCTCCTATGATTTTAGGGATCCTTTGAGCAGTACATTCATCTTTGTGTAAATACCAACAGAGCCATCCGAGACAGATGGATGAACTATTCTAGTTGAGTCTCCATATTAACCATTCACATACCTAGCGAAAAAGGAAGTGACACACCATATCACTTACCAACATGAATCTCCATGTTCCACTTCTCAATGATGAAGTAAATATTGATTGGAAAGTGATCAAGACACTTGCTTCAACAAGAGCCTTGATAATTTTGTTTGTTTGGTTTCCTGACCATCTCACTCTATTGAATCTTAGAGCTACCTTGATCTACATGTTGGTTGTGGAGCCAGATCTTCCAGTCTCATAGATGATATTGTCTTAGTCGTGCACCTCGGAGGACTGTACACCCATTCTGCATTTTTAGGGGTTCGGGGGCAGCGCCCCCGAGAAAAATTTTTGGGGCTGTTTTCGCCAGCTGTTTTGCGGGGCCCATGGTTTTGGGTATCCCGTGGTATTTTTCCCATTGTATTTTCCCTATAAAAGAAATACATTGTAATACGGTTAGGGTTGATGTATTAGGTTTTATGCATTGTAAAGATCTCTAAGATTAGGAGAGAGACTGTAAGACAGTGAAGAGGAAGTGCAGCGGCTGTGCTGCAGGTTGTATCCCTTCACCTTGCTGGACGGTATTAATAATAAGGACTGGCAAATTCAGTGTGGACGTAGCCCAAGTTGGGGTGAACCACGATATATTTGTGTCTCTCTTGTAATGTGTGTGTGATTATATTTGCATTTTTGTTTATTGTTATTGCTCTGCGATCCTGTTTTTCTAACAATTGGTATCGGAGCCAAAGGTCTATTTGGCAGATAAACCTGCAGAAAGCTAGGGTTTCTGGTTCGAGTGGGATCAATGGCGGAAGAAGGAAAGTTTAAGGTCGAGAAGTTTAACGGCCAAAACTTCCAGTTATGGAAGATGCAAATGGAGGACTATCTGTACCAGAAGGATCTATTCCTACTGTTGGGAGGAAGAGCAAAGCAGCTGACGGCCATGAAGGATAAAGAATGAGAGGTTTTTGACATAAAGGCTCTGGGAACAATACGACTGAGCCTGGCTTCGTTGGTGGCTTTTAATATCTCAAAAGAAACGACAACGGAGGGTTTGATGAGCGCACTGGTTAAGTTGTATGAAAAACCCTTGGCCTCCAAGAAGGTAATTCTAATGAAGCGTTTATTTAATATGAAGATGTCCGAAGGTGGATCTGTTACTGATAATTTAAATGAGTTTAATACGGTTACAAATTAGCTAAGTTTTGTAAGTGTGAACTTTGATGATGAGGTTAGGGCTCTTCTAATCTTGTGTTCATTGCCAGAAAGCTGGAATAGTTTGGTCATGGCTGTAAGTAACTCTGTCTCTGGTTCAAACACCTTGAAATTTAATGATGTTATTGGTGTTATTCTTAGCGACGAAATGCGAAGAAAAATCACAGGTGAGACATCAGGTAATGCGTTGACCATGGAGAGCAAGGGAAGACAAAAGGAGAGAGGAAAGAGCCAAGGTAATCATGGCAAGTCTAAAACGGGCAGATCCAAGTCCAGAATGGGAAAAATAGAGTGTTGGAACTGTGGAAAGAAAGGACATCTGAAGAAAGGTTACAGATCTCTAAAGAAGAAAGGAGATGCACAGAAGGAAACTATCCAGGAAGCAAATGTAGCAGGTGATGTGTTACAAGATGCTTTGATTCTTGCATTAGATAATACTAGTGATTATTGGGTAGTAGATTCAGGAGCTTCATGTCATGCTACACCCCACAGGAAATACTTTCATGAGTATGTTCTTGGCGATTTTGGACATGTTTTATTGGGTGATGATGAGCCATGCAAAATTGTTGGAAAGGGTAAGGTATGGATAAAAGTTAAGAATGGAACTGACTGGCTGTTAAAAGATGTTAGGCATATTTCTGCTATGAAAAGAAATCTGATCTCAACAGAGCAGTTGGGAGATGGCAGCTGTCTATCTACATTTGGAGAAAAGTGGTGGAAGATCACTAAAAGATCAATGGTGATAGCAAAATGAGACAGGATAGGTACATTGTATTTATGTCCTCATAATACTGACCATTCTATCTCTTTAGCTTCCACAGGAACAGATACAGCATTGTGGAATCATAGGCTTGGCCACATGAGTGAGAAGGGGATGCAGATTCTCCACTCAACGAAGTTGCTGCCAGATTTGAAGTAGGTAAGTTTGGAATTCTGTGAAAACTGTGTTTATGGAAAACAGAAGAGAGTCAGATTTCTCAGGGTTGGGAAACAAAAGAAGAATGAAAAGTTAGAGCTAGTGCATATAGATGTATGGGGACTGGCTCAGGTACAATCTCTTGGTGGCTCTCATTATTGTGTTACATTTATTGATGATGCAACTAGGAAAACTTGGGTTTATTGCATTAGACAGAAATCTGATGTTTATTGCATTAGACAGAAATCTGATGTGTTTGCTACTTTTAAGAAGTGGAAAGCTTTGGTTGAGAATGAGACAAGGAAAATGTTGAAGTGTCTCAGATCTGATAATGGAGGTGAGTACTGCGGCAAGGAGTTTGATAGTTACTGTTCATACCATGGTATTCGTAGAGAAAAGACAGTCCTAGGAACACCACAAGAAAATGGTGTGTCAAAAAGGATGAATAGAATGATCATGGAGCGTGCAAGGTGTATGAGACTGCATGCAGGGTTGCCCTTACAGTTTTGGGCGGATGCTGTAAATGCTGTTGTTTATTTAATAAATAGAGGACCTTCAAGTGCTTTGGATGGTGGTATTCCAGAGGAGGCATGGACAAATAAAAAGGTAAACTACTCATTTATAAGAACGTTTGGTTGTGAAGCATTTGTCCATATTGATAAAGAAAATAGAACAAATCTTGAAGCTAAATCCAAGAAATGTACCTTTATTGGATATGGGGTTGATGAATTTGGTTATCGCTTATGGGATTATGAAAATAACAAAATCATCAGGAGTAGAGATGTGATATTCAATGAAAAGGTCATGTATAAAGATTAGTTGCAGGGAAAGAAACAGGAAAAGGAAACCACAGAGTACACCGTACTTGATGAAATTCAATAAAATGAAGTTCCAAAGGTGCGAGAAAATCAAGAACAACAGCAAGTACCTGAAACTCCTGCAACTACAAGAAGATCTACTAGGTTAAGTAGACTCCCTGAACGATACTCTCCTTTAATGTATTATTTGTTGATGACTGATGCTGGTGAACCAGAATGTTATGAAGAAGCAATGCAGGTGGAAACTATAAAGAAGTGGGAGCAAGGCATGAATGAAGAGATGGATTCATTGGTAGGAAACCAGACTTGGGATCTGGTTTAGTTGCCTGCTGGTAAAAGAGAATTGTAGAACAAATGGATTTACAAGTTGAAGGAAGAAGAAGGAGGCAAGAAGCGGTACAAGGCCAGACTTGTTGTAAAGGGGTTTGCACAGAAGAAATGTATAGATTTTGATGAAATATTTTCTCCTGTTGTTAAGATGACTTCAATTAGGACTATTTTAAGTCTAGTGGTGGTAGAAGATTTGCATCTTGAATAGTTACATATAAAAACAGCTTTTCTCCATGGGGATTTGGAGGAAAAGATATATATGCAGTAGCCACAAGGGTATGAGGTCAAAGGGAAGGAGGATTTGGTATGCAGGTTGAAAAAGAGTTTGTATGGCTTGAAGTAAGCTCCAAGGCAGTGGTATTTAAAATTTGACAGGTTTATGACATAAAAAGGTTATAGTAGATGTCATTCTGACCACTGTGTTTATTTCAAGAAGCTAGACAATGAAAGATATATTATCTTGTTATTGTATGTGGATGACATGCTTGTTGCAGGGTCTAACATGCAAGATATAAATGTACTCAAAAGAAAGCTAGCTAATTCATTTGCGATGAAGGATTTGGGTGTTGCAAAGCAAATCCTTGGTATGAGAATAACGAGAGATAGGAAAAATCGCAAATTGACATTGTCTCAGAGTGAGTACATACAAAAGGTGTTGGAGAGGTTCAGAATGCAGAATGCAAAACCAATTAGTACACCTTTGGCCAGCCATTTCAGTCTAAGTAAGGAAATGTGTCCCAAGACACAGGAAGAGACAGATTACATGTCCAAATTCCCTATCAATCAACATTTGGCAGCTTGATGTATGTCATGGTGTGCACAAGACTAGATATTGCACATGCAGTGGGAGTTGTGATCAGATATATGAACAATTCAGGTAAATAACATTGGAGGGCAGTACAGTGGATTCTCAGGTATTTGAGAGGTACCACCACTCATGCATTATGTTTTGGAGGTTCAGACACTGTTCTACAGGGATATGTTGATGCAGATATGGCAGTGATAAGGATAGCAGGAGGAGCACCATAGGGTATGTGTTTATTGTAGGTGGAACAATAGTAAGCTGGATTTTGAGACTGCAGAAGGTTGTTGCACTTTCAACAACGGAAGCAGAGTATGTTGCTATTACAGAGGCTAGTAAAGAGATGATTTGTTTGCAGAGGTTTATGGAGGAAGTGGGTAAGAAGAAAAATGATAACAGGTTGTATAGTGACAACCAGAGTGCCATTTATCTTGCAAAGAACTCAGCATTCCATTCCAGGACTAAACATATACAGCTCAAGTACCATTTCATACGCTTTGTTCTGGAAGATGAACTGTTGAAGCTGGAAAAGATACATACTAGCTAGAATCCTGTAGACATGTTCACAAAGGTAGTGACCAGAGAGAAACTGAGTTCTTGCTCGGTTTCAGTTGGTCTTCTAGCATGAAGGTGAAGAGGAGAAATTTGCCAAGTCCAAGTCCAACAAGTACAGCAGCGGTGGAGTTGTTGTGATCAGTCTCCAAGTGGGAGATTGTTGGTTGTGGAGCCATATCTTCCAGTATCATAGATGATATTGTCTTAGCCGTGCACCCCGGAGGACTGTACACCCATTCTGCATTTTTAGGGGTTCGGGGGTTTGGGGGCAACGCCCTCGAGAAAAATTTTTGGGGCTGTTTTCGCCAGCTGTTTTGCGGGCCCATGGTTTTGGGTATCCCTTCGTATTTTTCCCATTGTATTTTCCCTATAAAAGAAAGACATTGTAATACGGCTAGGGTTTATGTATTAGGTTTTATGCATTGTAAAGATCTCTAAGATCAGGAGAGAGACTGTGAGACAGTGAAGAAGAAGTGCAGCGGCTGTGCTGCAGGTTGTATTCCTTCACCTTCCTGGACGGTAATAATAATAAGGACTGACAAATTCAGTGTGGACGTAGCCCAAGTTAGGGTGAACCACGATATATCTGTGTCTCTCTTGTAATATGTGTGTGATTATATTTGCATTTCTGTTTATTGTTATTTCTCCGCGATCCTATTTTTCTAACACTACCGAGATCAAGGGAGTTGAATGCAACACATAGTGGATCTGCTCATCCAGCCCAACTAGGCGTTCATCCAACTAAGCTAGGTGTCCATTCTTCCCTGGAGGAAAGTCACAGTCCTCTTCATATAAAGGCGTGTGTCCAGAAAACGAGTGCAGGAGGAGTGTAGGTTTTGACAGGATTTAGGGATGCAGAATACAACGTGAGAATGTAGGTAAGGAATGCGTGAAGGTTGGGGAGCTAGGTGCAGCAGCCAACGAGAGAAATGGTGGCTAAGAGAATGCGTGAAGGTTGGGGAGCTGGGCGCAGCAGCTAGCGATGAGAATGGAGTCAAGGGAAGTCGTGAAGGTGGAGGCAGAGTGTGTGCAGAAGGGGGATGGAGCTACGTGGAGAGAGGGAAGATAGAGCTGCGTGGAGAGATGGGAGGTGGAGTTGTAGCGTGGAGAGATGGGAGGTCAAGTTGCAGTGTGGAGAGATGGGAGGTTTCAGGTGGGCGTAGAGAGTGTAGGGTTTGTAGGTAATGAGTGTGGCATCCACTATGTGCAGCTGCGTGGAGTGTAGGCTGCATGACAATGGATCCAAAAGGAGAAAACGTGGGTGGAGTGCAGGCTGCATGTAGCTTGGGCACAACTGAACGAGCATAAGGGAATGGATTATTTCTTTCAGCGTGAAGGTTGAGGGAGTAAATAAAATTATGCAGGTGGAGCAGCGTGAAAGAAGGGAGTGAAGGTAGGCGTGAATGCTTCTTGGAGAGTGGGTGAAGGCTTCCTGGAGAGTGGGTGAAGGAAGCATGAAGGATGGAGTGAATAGCTGCATGATGGTAGGTCATGGAGGCAACAATGATAGGGCTGAGCGTGAAGGTGGAACCAAGGGGTGGCCCATACCTTTGCCCTAGCATGAGCTCCATACCTCTATCCAACACCATAACTCTAGCATATACTAAAACATGAAAGAAGGTAGAAATATGAAATTGAAATAGACTCGAGACTTGACCGTGATAGTGGAAATAAGAGTATCCTGAGCAGGGCTGGTGAGTTTGGAAATTGGAATAATGATAAACACAAGTTTAAAGTTTAAAACCGCTTCAGTTTCAAACTTTCAACTTTCATAATCACATTTAAAAAATCCAATAACCGTTTGTTTAACCACAGTTCCAAATTCACTTTCATAATCACATTTTCAAATTCCAATAACCATTTGATAACTATAGTTTCGAATCCAGATTCCCTAATTCCAATCACTCATTTGCATTAATTATAAACCAGTGTAAAATATGATGAATCGCTTCTAATTCTAATTTTTGATCATCGGTTGCACAATTTAATTTCGGATTATGTGATTACATTCATTATTAATACATTTATTATTCACGTTACACAGTCTCATTCAATTATGATCCAAGCCTCCAAACACTGGGGATAGCCATAGTTGATGAAATCATTAACCCCAGGGTAGTAGCACAACCACCTTACATTATAGCACACATCCCATCCAACAAGCGATAATTGTTCAATACAATAAACCAGACATGACTTTGCAAAACATGGTTTTGGAATATTTGAACCCTCAACGAAGATAAGGTTGTGGATCAAAATTTTGAAGGCTTACACAATATCCCAATGATGAAGAAAATTCCCATATGCAAATCCATGAAAGGGGATGCTATTATTAAAGGAACAATAGTAATAAAAATGGAACCATCCTATGATCCTAGGAAATGAGAATTTGAGTCTTCTTCCAAAATGCGGCCATGCTAGAAAATAAGAATTTAAGTATTAGTTCAGATCAATGAAGCATCACTTGCCCAAGATGTTGGTTGTAGAGCCTAATATTCCTGATCCAGAGGTCATGTTTCAACCGTGTCTGGATCCCATCCCATGACGGGGGGATTTGGGGGGACTTCCCCCCCAATATAGTCACCACGGGGGGTACAGGCGGGGCAACGACTATATTTTAGGATCCCCCCCTTGGTGGGGGTTCGGGGGTAGCGCCCCTGTAGCGAAAATTTCGAAAAAATGCCTTGTAAAATGTTGTAATTTCATAGTCATGACTTGGTCAATAATGGGTGATTTACGGGCCCATGGTATTGGGAGTTCCATAGTATTTTCCCATGGTAATCCCTCTTTAAAAGGAAGGCATTGTAATATGACTATGTATTGTAGCATTGTAAAGATCTCTATGATTGTGTAAGAGATACTGTGAGAGAGTGAAGAGGAAATTGCAGCGGATGTGCTGCAGGTTGTATCTCTTTATTTTACTGGATGGTATTATAATAAGGACTGATAATTTCTGTGTGGATGTATCCCATCTTGGGTGAACCACATTATATTGGTGTCTCTCTTGCATTGTGTTTATGCAATTTATATTTGCATCTTGTTTATTGTTATTTTTGCGATCCTCTTTTTCTAACATAAGACTCGCGAGTTTGGGCGAGTCAACTTCCAAACCGAGTAATCGTTGAAGACTCATCCCACACTCGGAATACTCGAAGGCACTTGACATACTTGCATGGACTTGACGTGAACTCGACACGGACTCGAAAAGCACGAAAAATATCCCCCGCAGACGTCAACTGTTCTGCTTGGTTTGTATGCTTTGTGCCTACATAATCTTGTTGCGCAGAGGATTTACTTTCTTTTGTGCATGCCTTTTATTCCTCTCAATGTTTGTCTTTGTCCCTTGGCCAACCGTTCAGTGGGTGCATTGTCTATTAACGTCTGGTTGCTTTCTACTCTTTGTCGCTCACCCTCTCCCCTACATTGTATCCTCCTCTGCCCTCACACCACCTGTGTTGATGGTTCCTCATGTGTGTTGACGTTTTTACATTATATTTTTTTATTATGGAGGGACCTTCAAGCATGCACGCTAGGGTTCCTTAAAGGGATATTTATAATTTTAAATGCATGGGATGCTTTCGAAGCATTGGGCATGGTAGCTTAGTAATGACAGGCCCCATATATATTTTATATTTTCGCAAGGGAAGAGATTTACCCTTTTTTTATTTGGGGAAAAAATTGCAAAAGAAACTTTAGGGTAGAAGGGGATTTGCTCTCCTTTTCAAATTATTAATGGGACACTATTTAAACTTTTGCATACAAAAATTGATTGTGTTATGTTGTATTATCATAGTTTATGAGATAATGTTATGAATTATTGCATAGGTTGTAGTTTTATAAGTTATATGGATTGGAAATTCCATTAACCTCTTTTTTGTGCCCAAAGTTACCATATTTTAACTTTTTTTCCTATTTGCTGAGTCTTGTTGAGTTTGTCCAGGGTCTTTTCTGAGTCTTTTCTAAGTCGACGAGTCATATGCCAGCCGAGCCTTTGTCGAGTCCGAGTAATGCAACATTGGTTCATATCATTCATGTTATAAATAATAGCCTACACATGCATAATTAATACTAGTTTCATGGTAGAGGTACTAGGAGATCCAAACCATAGAATTACAGTTTTAATAAACTTTATTAAATCAATACATCCCATTGCAAAGTCACATCGTAACAAAAAAAATCAATACAGCTTATTGCAATTGCTAAATTCCCATTATGGCAGGGACATTTGTAGTATTGAATAAAAAATGATATTTGATTAAAAAAATGACAAAGACATCCATCCATATCTTTCTGTACAGTCTCATTCAGTTAATAATTGAATGCGATTTCACAATTGATTTTATTAGAGGCTTCATTTTGTTGCGCAATTTGATCCGCTTATGAATTTAGATCTGAGTTAATCGTATTTGGGTTCATAAATTATGTGTGTTGTGGATGTGTTTGCAATTAATTTTCAATGGCTTTTCCATAATTAATGTGGGACTGAGCAATGAGCAACCAGATGGAAGAAGTTATGGTGTAACGTGGCACTAACATTTAAACTTAATTTTAAATGTTTTAAAGTGTCATAGTGATTTAAATTCTAATAAATAATGTTGATGGAATGTGTGGAAAACTCGATCGTGCTTCTGCCTTTGTTGATGCCTAGTCGCCAATTCTCAACAATCTAAAAATTTGAAGGGTGAAAATTGGAGCAGCCCTTCAATTGCAAAGTTACAAAATAATGGTCAATTTCATTATTGAAGCGCCTGATGCAAAATTAATTTTTTTTTGCATGGAAAAAATTGTTGTGCCCTTCTATGAAGGGTAAAATAGGTCCTGAAGGGCATTGAAGGCTTCAAATTTGAAGCCTGACACCGATCATGGGCTTAAAAATAATATTGAATGGACACCACCGACAGACCAGATGCTGAACCAACTGTACTAAAAAAATGAATTGACTGGATACTGATCACGGGCTAAAAAGTATAGTTGAAGGGACACCACTAACGGACGAAAAAATGAATTGAATATACACCACTAAATTTAATGGACAGCACTACTCTTGGGAGTAGCTCGCACAAAGATGCTCAAACAGCTGTACCCGAAAATGTTGAAAGCATTAGGCCGTTGCGGTGCAGTTGATTGTCTATTCGTCAGTCACTACGCCTTTCATACATAATACATACTTTCAACATAATATTTAATCATAGATTAATAAAAGAAAACCAAATTATTTCATTATTTTTCTCATACTATTAGCTTTGGCCTTCATCAGGTATGTGAGTTTAATTAAAATAGCATACCTCCAAAGTGGGGGAAATGAAACGCCTAGAAGAACATCAATATGTTGTAAAATGAGAAAAATTTGTGTGTACGTAGACAATATAATTTTATGTGTTTGAAAGAAAGTCTAGCTAATTTATGGTAGGGATAGTAGTCGATGATAGTCAGTGACAACTCAACGCCTACACCCAATATTATATTGTAACTATAAAATAAAATAAATGTTCCTGACAGTTGTAATATTTAATTTCTCTATCACAACTTCATTATATTATCAACTAATTCAAACATATCATCTTTCTTAGATTTTTTTATTATTAACTTTACTTACATCTTGATGGTCATCATCTTGTCGTGCATCTGAACCATTGGTGAAGTCTGGAATAGATTGTGCAATAGTCATAGCCAATTCTTGGGTGATATGTATTTGTTAATGTTGGAAATGTTCTCATTTACATTATTACAAAGTTCCCCTTTCACATGTGTCTTGGAATTGTTTTTATGACATAAAATAGCTCTCTATACAAAATTAATATCTTATATTGGTTGATATAAGTATTCCACAAAAACATATAAGGCCCAATTTACCATGATCCTTATGCAAATGAGGGCAATAGCGAGAGACTGGTGCTCCCTACTAACATCATGGTGTATTGGTTGCAATGTGAGTATGTTTGTTTTAAAAAAAATGCACATTATTAACTTTCCACTTATTTTCCTACAAAATGCTCATGACATACATAGAATTGAAGAATGTAAACCATTCACAACTCCTTGTGGGTTCTATTAATATACCATATTAATAGAGTGATGTGGAAGCGAGCTTACACAGTAAAATGTTTGTCGATTCGAAGGTGAAGAGTGTACATCATTTACAACTCTAGAGTTTATAGTGAAGTCTTTGGACTTATTCTCGATTGTTAACTTAAAGTTACACTCATTGCTCTAAATGCAATTAGAAGGGTTGAGATGTAATATATACCTACTTTCATAGCTTTGAAAGTGAAGGTAACCATGAGCACTCGCTTCCTCATAAATAGTATAATGATCACAAGCTTGAGAGTGAGGGCACTTGTTGTGGCCAAGTTTTGTAGAAGTACTTGCATAGAGTTGAGGTCAACATAAGACAAATCTGTAGAAGACATAAAGCCGTGGAAGCCTGAGTATGCAGAGTCCAAGGAGGCGTCTCATAACCCCTATGCGGCTCACATTTTTGAACCTCTACATATTTTATATAATGAAGAGCCAACTACCTGACTTGAAGGGCTATTTTATGTTCTTGAGCTTTATTAGGCTACAAATAGTTCTCTTGACTTAGTATTGTTTTCCTATTGCCAGAGATCTGCACAATGGAATTATCTTTCATTTATTTAAAACACTAACCTAAATAATTAAATTTATTTAAAATATATCTAATTTTATTTTACTTTAATAACATGATCTAAAAATAATAGAAAATGATAAGTTAAAAAAAGTAGCACAATATTATTTTTTAAACAAAATAACATTATCATAATTAAATATATCACTCATTCAAACATAGTTAATGCTTCATATCTATACCTAAATTTGAAAACAAACAAATTTTGTAAAGGAAAATAAACCATATGATCATAATACATAATATAGAATTCCCATAGCTTATTTTCTCATAGCATTAAAACTCCACAGTAGGCAACTAAGTACGAGCATGTAATACGATATTGCTAATAATTTATTATATAAAAAAGGATTCCACCAATTTATTACATAAAAAAGGATTCCGCCATATATCAAGTTATGGCATTCAGCCAAAGAACCTTCCACTTGCTTCCCATCAATCACAACACAGGATATATACATCGAATAAGTACCCAATCGATCGCTTAAAAAATTTACCTTTTCAAGGCTGGGATTTTTCTAGATTACTTGATTGATACAGAAAACTGAAAATATGCAGCGCTACATTGCTTCCCATTGGAATGGCATTTCACAAGTTCGATTAAATGAAACACTGAGAAGAACTTCAATATGTTGTAAAATGAGAGAAAATTGTGTGTACGTAGACATTATAATTTTATGTGTTTGAAAGAAAGCCTAGTTAATTTATAATAGGGATAGTAGTTGATGAAATTGAAAGGAAAACTCTATTGCAAGTACTAATAAGCAATAAATAGAAACCCATGTAATCGATAGTAAGTAAAATGAAATGTACATTCATTTGTCATACGAGACAGTATACATATGTTAGTAAAACTATGATTATCAGGGTTAGGTAGTTATCAGGTTTGAATATGATTATATTGGCAATCAACATTGGTATTTTCATTTGGTAGGGGGAGTGCATGTCACATACCCCAATTTTATTAAAATAATGTAATTATTTTTAATATTCCTGAGAACATTATGTTAAATTTAATGCTAAGTAGGAAGGGATGACTCAGCAGAGTCTCCAGAAATGGAATGTAAAATCTGAATAATTATTATTAATAAATAAATTATGGAGACAACAGCATGGGAGAGCTGTTAAAAGAGGTTACTGGTCTAACTGGTGGATGGAATTAGGTGGAAGGACAAAAGACAAGTGGCAGCATCCTCAAACACTTCCTGAGTTGCAGGTGGCAACTTCCCTATATTTTGGGGTCATGATTCCCCAAGAAAGTGGAATCTGAGCAGGTGGCTCATTAATGACAGTTAGCCCAACTAAGACCTAGGCAATCTTTTAAATACTACTCAATGAACTGAGCTGGGGGTTCAGCAATTGTTCTAGAGGGAGAATACATTCAGATGAATGCTATTCAGGAGTCCCATTGAGGAAGTGGGAAACAGTAAGGAAGTGTTTTGAGCAGGAAGTTGCAGTAACTTGGTTCCAGTATAGCTGTTTTGGCTGAGGGAATTATTGGCCGTACTTGGATTCCAGCCGGTTAGACCAGAGCAAGCTCGGGGGTCCTGAGAAGTGCTGTCTGGGCACTCTCCAGGAATTGGTAGGGAGGAACAGCCTCCCATTGCTGTTATTGTCTACCATCTACAGGTTCTGTCACTCTCCCTGTTGATTGGTTTAAATTATTTTTCTATGAGATAAACTAGTACAACTATGTATTGATTTGGTTCAACTTCAGGAAATCATTATCTGTACTTTCCTTTGGTATAAATTTCAGAATGCAGATGTTTTAGAAGTTTTCCTGTTTTATTTAAATAGAGTATATTATTTTATACAGAACCTAGTTTTCACTGTTACAGTTAATAAACACTGTGTTTATGCATATGCTAAAATTCCTGTTATTAGTTTAATAATAGACAGAAATATTGATAATAGATAATCCAGATTTATAACTATTAAACAATCATAAGAACAAATCTAGACAAATCTTAGTGTTTATTTTGAGATAATTCCTATCAGAATAACCTATCTGTATATATATATGTATTGTATATTTTAGTAAACTTTAAGTTACAAGTCTTTCCTATATCAAGTTAATAGATAAACAAAACTCATTTAATATATTATTTATACTCAGAACATGTCTGACAGTTATCGATTAATAAAAAGGTGACTGTAACAATATTTCATTGTTACAAGTTTTCACAAAATCTTAAACATTTACACAGTAGTCAAACACAGACACTAGTAACTGTAGATTTTTATTTGCTTGCTATCTAGTTTTAGAACACAGTAGCCATGTCAATATAATAGAAATAACAGAGTGGTTTTTAAACAATACAAACATATTAATACAACAGAAAGACTGTCGACTAACACAGTCATCATTGGCTGATTACAAACCATCTTAAATTATACACAGTATTAATATTATTCAGTACAAACATCTCCCTTGGAGTAGTTCCCAAACCCTACACGGCCGTAGCCATACAATATCTCTACAACAGACTGAAAAACAAATGAAAGAATGCCTTATATGGCAGACAGACTTACAGTATCTTATTACATAGTTCTATGTTTATATTATTTCATCCACAGTGGCGTTTAATAACAATACAAGAATCAAAATAAACTTTGTTAGAATTCTTTTCCAGTCGCTATCAAGTTAACAAATTCCATATATATTTATGGAACACAAAATAGAACCTCAACTCGCATGATTAAACCCTATACTATTCAACTATTATAGACACAGTCGAGAAACATCCACTATCGTCATTTAATACTACAAATCGAAGAAAAACGCAGAGAGATAATTATAGGGTACATCATAACAGAGTTATCATCCATTGCAGGTATCGCAGAACCCAGTTATCTTTACATTCAAACACATTCTAAATATTTTAAACAAAACACGAAAATGAAACACGGCCGTATCAGGCCAGTAATATATTAAATATAAATCTTATACAGCGAGAATTGAACCCTATGCTTAGCCATTATCGGAACCATAACCAAAAACCCTGGCCTCATACAGTTGGCCGGGAATGGCTCTCCATAAATTTAACAGGGTTTTAAAACCCCATTTCATTTCAAACAAAACAATTTCATACATATGACTGCACCTACGAACATCAGGTCGATAATGACCTCAACACACAGGAGTTTCCCTCCAAGACTCAACCCTAACCACAAAACCAGCAAAGGAAGAGACAGCCGTGGATAACCAGGCTTACCGGAGAAGCCTGCGCGGGTGACAAAGCCCTGTACACCTTCAAGAGCCGCGTGACCTGCATTTAACGAATGCCGAGAGATATTAATACCCTGTCTATGCCGAGAGTTTGATTAAATATAAAAACAACACTTGCTTAAAACAGAAATTGCTTACCTGAGTATTGTAACTGTGGAAAATCTGAAAGCCACCGGTGGAAGCAGGCACTGAAACCCCAACCCTCGTCGGGTGAAGGAGCAAAGCACACCCTCGTAACCTTTCAATGACAGCCGTGACACAAAAATCCTTGCAGTCGAAACCCTTACACTGGATTTGAAACCGTCAATAAGCACACCCAAAACCCAATGCTTGAACCCTCTCACAACATTAAGGACGATAGAGAAACTCTATCTCATATCCGCACCAGTACAGTAAAGTTTTGTAAACAGCAGAGACTTAAACAAAGAAGGAACAACAAGACCACGATACAATGAAAACCATAGCAAACGCCATGACCAGAGCCGAAGACTCATCTTGCTAAAGAATGGAACCCCGAGGCCATAACCATCACACTCTGCATATTATTACAGGGCTTCAATACGAAACTCATACAGGGAGGGTTTCATCCTTAGGACCCGAGCCCGAAGGCGACTACAATAATCTGTAGGGTTTACAAAATCCGCTTATATATCACAAATTGCATGGAGGAGAGTGAACCACGTAGCATCCAAATAAATCAACGTAGCATGGGTCGAGACCCTATAGTTCCATTGCCAACCAAATCATTATACACCGATTTTCCCCAAATCATTACATATGTAAGTCAACATACAAGATGACAATGATATATATAATCATTTGGCACAAAGTGCATGCCTTGCAAATGAATCATCGAGATTTCCAAGCATTTGGAATGCATAATCACTACAACGATATAAAAGAGATATAGTCAATTTAAACCATAAGTTTATGATCAATACAATCTAAATACTATATAGAATACAAAGCTTGCCAACGTATGGAAATATCAAGATTTTTGCACAATCAATTTATGTTATATATATATTAAACCAAATCATAGACTAATGCTATGAGCATGCTACATTCTCATGACCATTTAAGTAATAAGGTAGTTAACCTTAAATAAAATACCTTGATATTTAACCCTGGAAATGTTACCAAGTCTATCCGACATTTTACATAATCGCTATCATATACACTCGTCGGAATTGCTACCAATACTATTGTAACAGTAAACAATATTTGAATAATAAATCTCTATTAATAAGATGATTGAAATAGAGCTTCATCTACAGGTTCCCATCATGAAAGTAGTTAAAATCCATGCACAGTCATGTGACAGAAATAAACTTTAAAGTTGACATTTAACATTGCAGTATAGTCGAATATAATGGAATAATGCTAGAGGCGTCACTCTTGCACTTACGATTATTATTACAGGGACAAACAGTAAATCATAGGTATTTAAACGACAATAAGTCACTTGGTGCTATGTCACCTTACGTAGATGATAATTTATGATACAAACAATTGTTCCATCGCTAGTTACAGCAGTAACATAACATAATATTTATAAAAACAATAATTATAACTGAATAGTGTAATCTATCGCAGAACATGTGGATACTATCTGCATAAGAAATATCTTGACGATCTTTTAAGTTGTAAGTACAGGGAATATTGATGCTCACCAAGTTCAACCAACGGTGATCCTTACTTCGCTGGCACACCTGAGAAATAAAAGACGACATATGCATTAGCTCGTAAGCTAAGTAAGCCAGTCAACTACGACTAGCTCTTCCCTTGCGGTTCAAAACAAAACAGTCATTAATTACAATCACCAAAATCAAAGTTTTTAATAAGACAGAGTCTTCAACAGATTATTTTAGTTAGTTAATTTAAAAACAAATCAGAAATACTATCTAGTTAACATTTATTGTTGTAAATAAAATTTTTTAAATTTTTCGGAAATTTCGGGTTTTGACATGTGGTATCAGAGCCAGGTTCAGACACTAGGCCTGTATGTGACTCCACTAAACTTCCGCAAACAATGATCATAAAAAGAAGATTTTGTTTTATTTATAAAATACTAATATATATTTCGGTTTCATCTACAGAACAGAAATTTTTCTTTTCTGAATTTTACAGACAGGTATGGAAAAACTGGGAGAATATGCTGAGGAGGAATCTCCCAATGTTGAGACAAGACAGATGTCAAAAGAACTTGAGACGGGAGAAGAAGCTGCTCACACCACTGAGCTGATGCAGACCATAAGAGGATTAAAGACAGAAATGGAAACAGTTAAGAGGGATAATGAAAGAATTCTAAAGACTCAGGAACAGCTAAATCAGTTATTGATAGAAAAATTTCAGACTGAAGTAAGGAGCAAACCAGCTGACTCAGAAGAAGTTAGTCATCCAAGAGGGTCAAAAAGGACAAAACCAACTAAATCTGACAGCAGTTCCTCATCTGAAGAAAGAAAGGGACAACCCAGTTATCACACTAGCAGTGACAGCAGCGAAGCTGAGCTGCACAACCAAAGGAAAAAGTACCGGCCCTATGAGGAGATTTCCGGGGAGTTTAAGAAGATAAAACCCCCAACTTTCAATGGAGAAGCTGAAACTGGAGAAGAGGCCGAATCCTGGTTATCCGGGATGAGAAAGTATTTTCAGATCTATAACTACTCAAATCAGCTAAAGGCAAGAATGGCCATCTACAACCTCTCGGGAAAGGCGGATATATGGTGGCAAGACCTGAAAAGGGTCAAAGGGATCAAAGAAAGAGAAGTTAATTGGAGTACCTTTAAAAGGTATTTCAAGAAGAAATTCCTGTCCGAGCAATATTATGAAGAAAGGGCTAAAGAATTTTATGAACTAAAACTCGGATCTATGACGATGAAGGACTTAAACAGTAAATTTTTAAGTCTGTTGCGTTATGTACCGTATTTTGTCGAAGAGAAACCAAAAATACAGCGGTTTCTTAGTTGCCTGCCCTATCATATCAAGGACAGAATTGAATATGACAACCCCAAAACACTGGAAGAAGCTATGCGCAAGGCAAATTTCTGTTACGAACAGAATAAAAAGAAAGAGGGAATAGCCAGCTGGAAAGCCAAAAAGAACAGCAATCTGATCGAGTACAAGAAAAAGGAATTTGTTCCCCATAAAAGTTTCAAGAATGGCAAAAACGGGAACCACTTTAACAGTAAAAGTTTCCAAGGAAACAAAAATGGAGCTGTCAGCCATTCAAACAATTACAAAAACAGCAAAGAGATTCCTAATAACCATGGAAACTACACCAAAAATTTTGAGCGAAAAGAACCTGTCAAGTGCTGGGAGTGTAATGGGCCACATTATGCTTCAGTCTGCCCAAACAGAAAGAAACAAGTCAACAATATTCATACTGTTCAAGACGAAATGACGGTTGGAGATTTTGCAGGAACTATGCCCAGAATAAATGCAGCGTTGGAAAATCGTCAGGCTGACTATCAAACTTCCATGGTGGAAGTAGGAGGTATGATTAACAAAACCCCAGTTACTATATTAATAGATCCAGGTGCTAGTCTTAGTTATATTTCACCTCAACTGGTAGAAAAATGTAATTTGACTGTTGAAAGGTTTGATAATTCTTGGTCTGTACAATTAGCTACTGGGGCTAAGAAGAAAGTAAACTGCTATGTAAAAGAATGCATCTTAAACATGACTGATTTTAGAACTACAATTAAACTGAACATTTTACCACTTGGCTCTTATGACATACTTATCGGAATGGACTGGTTGGAACAACATAGGGTCGTTTTAAACTGTTTTGACAAAACTTTTAGATGTATAAACAGTAGTGGACAGCCAGTAACTGTTAGAGGTATCCCTAGGAAAACAGTAGTTAGGCAGATTTCTGCGTTACAACTTAAAAGAGCCGTCAGGAAAGGGTGCAAGACCTATGCTGTAACTATTACAGACGAGACCGATAAATCTGAGAACAACCAGAAAACAGTAGAGAACATTCCTGTCGTCAATGAATTTATTGACGTTTTTCCTGAGGAAATCCCAGAATTGCCTCCCAAGAGAGAGCTTGACTTTACCATTGAGCTGGTACCAGGTGCTGTTCCCAGTTCAAAAGCCCCATACCGTATGAATATTTTGGAGCTTAACGAGTTAAAAACTCAGTTGAAGGAGTTAATAGATAAGAACTATATCCGACCCAGCGTATCCCCTTGGGGAGCACCAGTAATTTTCGTTAAAAAGAAGGACGGAACTATGCGACTTTGCATAGATTATCGTCAACTAAACAAGATGACGATCAAAAACAGGTATCCGTTACCTCGTATTGATGATCTGTTTGATCAACTACGTGGCGCTACGGTATTCTCTAAGATCGATCTAAGATCGGGTTATCATCAGGTAAGAATTAAAGAAGAAGACATTTTCAAAACAGCTTTTAGAACCAGGTACGGACATTACGAATTTGTCGTAATGCCATTTGGAATTACTAATGCCCCAGCTATTTTCATGTGCTTAATGAACAACATAATGCACAAGTACTTAGATAAATTTGTTGTTGTATTTATCGACGACATTTTAGTCTATTCTAAGAGCGAGGAGGAGCATAAGGAACACTTACGTATCGTTTTACAAGAACTAAGAGAACAACAACTTTTTGCGAAATTTAGTAAATGTGACTTCTTCAAAGATGAAATCCAGTACTTAGGACATGTAGTCACTAAGGAAGGGATTTCAGTGGATCCCGAAAAGATTCGGGCGATTGAAGAATGGCCAGTACCTAAAGATGTGACGGACGTTAGATCTTTCATGGGAATTACCGGTTACTACCGGAGGTTTATTGAAGGCTTTTCAAAAATAGCCAATCCAATCACTTCTTTGCAGAAGAAAGGAAAGAAGTTTGATTGGAATGCGAAATGTGAAGAAAGTTTCAAGAAACTTAAGACCTTATTGACAACTGCACCTATTCTTAGAATAGCGGACCCAAATAAAGACTTCATAGTTTGCACCGACGCTTGTAATGATGGTTTAGGCGGAGTGCTGACTCAAGAAGGACATGTCATTGCTTACGAATCTAGGAAGCTGAAAATCCATGAAAAGAATTATGCCACTTATGACCTAGAATTAGCTGCTGTAATTCATGCTTTAAAGATGTGGCGACACCACCTAATAGGCAGAAAATTTACCTTACTAACAGATAATAAAGGTCTGAAATACCTTTTAGACCAGCCAAATCTAAATGCAAGACAAGCCAGATGGCTGGCATTCCTAAGTGAGTACGATTTTGAAATCCAACACATAAAAGGGAAGGAAAATAAGGTGGCTGATGCCTTGAGCAGGAATGCAAAACTGAATTTTATATCAGCTAGCAGCACTTATACCTCTGATTTAAATAAACAGCTGGCTGAAGGGATAAAATTAGATGAAAATTATCAACACTTACAAATTACAGCCAAGGAACAGCCCACAGAAAGTTTGATAAAAGGGTATAGTATAAACGAAAACGGATTTTTGCTGTTTAAGGACAGGCTGTATATCCCTAATGCACCTACAGTTAAGCTGTTAATTTTAGACGAAATACATAAAACCCCTTATTCCGGGCATCCTGGCTATCAAAAGACTATCACTATGCTGAGAAAAGAATATTTTTGGCCTAGCATGAAATCTGAAACTGCTGAATATTTAGCGAAGTGTTTGGACTGCCAACAAGTAAAAACAGAACATCAACATCCAGCTGGATTGCTGCAACCTTTACCTATTCCTAGCTGGAAATGGGAAATAATCAGCCTGGATTTCATTACGGGTTTACCCAAAAACCAACATCAGAATGATTCAATTATGGTAGTGGTAGACAAATTAAGTAAATCAGCACATTTTATTCCTGTTAAAACCACATACAAGGCTGCAAACATAGCAGATATCTTTCTAAAACAGATTTTTCGGTTACACGGTATTCCAAAAGTCATTATATCAGACAGGGATCCTAAATTCACAGGAAATTTTTGGAGATCCTTGTTCAAAGGATTAAACACCACTTTGAATTTCAGCACCTCTTTCCATCCTCAGACGGACGGACAAACAGAACGAGTTAATCAAATATTAGAAGATCTGTTAAGGATGTATGTTAAAGATCAACCAGGTAAGTGGGAGGATTATTTACACTTAGCTGAATTTGCATACAATAACAGCTATCAATCATCAGCTAAGTTTAGTCCTTTTGAGGTTTTGTATGGACGAAAATGCAACACTCCTATCTCCTGGAGTAATCCAGTAGATAGATTAGTGTTAGGACCTGATTTATTGAAAGAAATGGAACAGATTGTGAAACAAGTGCAGGGCAACTTGAAGATTGCCCAGGATCGGCAAAAGAGTCAAGCAGACTTGAAAAGAACTCCTAAAGAGTTCCAGGTAGGTGAACATGTGTTCATCAAGGTAAGACCAAAGAAAAGCTCCCTAAGATTAGGAAGTTGTGCAAAATTAGCACCACGTTACTGTGGTCCATTTGAAATTTTAGCTAGAATTGGTCAAGTTGCTTATCAGTTAGCATTACCGCCAAATTTAAAAGTACATAATGTTTTTCATATCTCTGTTTTGAAAAAGTATGTTCATGATGCTACTCATGTTATTGATTGGAACATTGTACAGGTAGAACCAGAAGGGGAAGTTCTGGTAGAACCGGATTGTATCCTCGGGAGGAGGGAAATTACTCTACGGAACCGGATAATTGGACAAGTGAAGGTGCAATGGAAGCACCTTAGTCCTGAAGAATCTACCTGGGAGCTGGAAAGTAAGATGCGGGAAGCATATCCCCATCTATTCCAGCAGGTAGCTGAAGAAGAAGAATAAAGTAACATCGAGGACGATGTTACATTTTAAGGGGGTGTGTATGTCACATACCCCAATTTTATTAAAATAATGTAATTATTTTTAATATTCCTGAGAACATTATGTTAAATTTAATGCTAAGTAGGAAGGGATGACTCAGCAGAGTCTCCAGAAATGGAATGTAAAATCTGAATAATTATTATTAATAAATAAATTATGGAGACAACAGCATGGGAGAGCTGTTAAAAGAGGTTACTGGTCTAACTGGTGGATGGAATTAGGTGGAAGGACAAAAGACAAGTGGCAGCATCCTCAAACACTTCCTGAGTTGCAGGTGGCAACTTCCCTATATTTTGGGGTCATGATTCCCCAAGAAAGTGGAATCCGAGCAGGTGGCTCATTAATGACAGTTAGCCCAACTAAGACCTAGGCAATCTTTTAAATACTACTCAATGAACTGAGCTGGGGGTTCAGCAATTGTTCTAGAGGGAGAATACATTCAGATGAATGCTATTCAGGAGTCCCATTGAGGAAGTGGGAAACAGTAAGGAAGTGTTTTGAGCAGGAAGTTGCAGTAACTTGGTTCCAGTATAGCTGTTTTGGCTGAGGGAATTATTGGCCGTACTTGGATTCCAGCCGGTTAGACCAGAGCAAGCTCGGGGGTCCTGAGAAGTGCTGTCTGGGCACTCTCCAGGAATTGGTAGGGAGGAACAGCCTCCCATTGCTGTTATTGTCTACCATCTACAGGTTCTGTCACTCTCCCTGTTGATTGGTTTAAATTATTTTTCTATGAGATAAACTAGTACAACTATGTATTGATTTGGTTCAACTTCAGGAAATCATTATCTGTACTTTCCTTTGGTATAAATTTCAGAATGCAGATGTTTTAGAAGTTTTCCTGTTTTATTTAAATAGAGTATATTATTTTATACAGAACCTAGTTTTCACTGTTACAGTTAATAAACACTGTGTTTATGCATATGCTAAAATTCCTGTTATTAGTTTAATAATAGACAGAAATATTGATAATAGATAATCCAGATTTATAACTATTAAACAATCATAAGAACAAATCTAGACAAATCTTAGTGTTTATTTTGAGATAATTCCTATCAGAATAACCTATCTGTATATATATATGTATTGTATATTTTAGTAAACTTTAAGTTACAAGTCTTTCCTATATCAAGTTAATAGATAAACAAAACTCATTTAATATATTATTTATACTCAGAACATGTCTGACAGTTATCGATTAATAAAAAGGTGACTGTAACAATATTTCATTGTTACAAGTTTTCACAAAATCTTAAACATTTACACAGTAGTCAAACACAGACACTAGTAACTGTAGATTTTTATTTGCTTGCTATCTAGTTTTAGAACACAGTAGCCATGTCAATATAATAGAAATAACAGAGTGGTTTTTAAACAATACAAACATATTAAT
This sequence comes from Larix kaempferi, assembly GCA_027924585.1. Taxonomy (NCBI): domain Eukaryota; kingdom Viridiplantae; phylum Streptophyta; class Pinopsida; order Pinales; family Pinaceae; genus Larix; species Larix kaempferi. Next base: position 1,178,314 of record BSBM01000646.1, read on the forward strand.
ACAACAGAAAGACTGTCGACTAACACAGTCATCATTGGCTGATTACAAACCATCTTAAATTATACACAGTATTAATATTATTCAGTACAAACATCTCCCTTGGAGTAGTTCCCAAACCCTACACGGCCGTAGCCATACAATATCTCTACAACAGACTGAAAAACAAATGAAAGAATGCCTTATATGGCAGACAGACTTACAGTATCTTATTACATAGTTCTATGTTTATATTATTTCATCCACAGTGGCGTTTAATAACAATACAAGAATCAAAATAAACTTTGTTATAATTCTTTTCCAGTCGCTATCAAGTTAACAAATTCCATATATATTTATGGAACACAAAATAGAACCTCAACTCGCATGATTAAACCCTATACTATTCAACTATTACAGACACAGTCGAGAAACATCCACTATCGTCATTTAATACTACAAATCGAAGAAAAACGCAGAGAGATAATTATAGGGTACATCATAACAGAGTTATCATCCATTGCAGGTATCGCAGAACCCAGTTATCTTTACATTCAAACACATTCTAAATATTTTAAACAAAACACGAAAATGAAACACGGCCGTATCAGGCCAGTAATATATTAAATATAAATCTTATACAGCGAGAATTGAACCCTATGCTTAGCCATTATCGGAACCATAACCAAAAACCCTGGCCTCATACAGTTGGCCGGGAATGGCTCTCCATAAATTTAACAGGGTTTTAAAACCCCATTTCATTTCAAACAAAACAATTTCATACATATGACTGCACCTACGAACATCAGGTCGATAATGACCTCAACACACAGGAGTTTCCCTCCAAGACTCAACCCTAACCACAAAACCAGCAAAGGAAGAGACAGCCGTGGATAACCAGGCTTACCGGAGAAGCCTGCGCGGGTGACAAAGCCCTGTACACCTTCAAGAGCCGCGTGACCTGCATTTAACGAATGCCGAGAGATATTAATACCCTGTCTATGCCGAGAGTTTGATTAAATATAAAAACAACACTTGCTTAAAACAGAAATTGCTTACCTGAGTATTGTAACTGTGGAAAATCTGAAAGCCACCGGTGGAAGCAGGCACTGAAACCCCAACCCTCGTCGGGTGAAGGAGCAAAGCACACCCTCGTAACCTTTCAATGACAGCCGTGACACAAAAATCCTTGCAGTCGAAACCCTTACACTGGATTTGAAACCGTCAATAAGCACACCCAAAACCCAATGCTTGAACCCTCTCACAACATTAAGGACGATAGAGAAACTCTATCTCATATCCGCACCAGTACAGTAAAGTTTTGTAAACAGCAGAGACTTAAACAAAGAAGGAACAACAAGACCACGATACAATGAAAACCATAGCAAACGCCATGACCAGAGCCGAAGACTCATCTTGCTAAAGAATGGAACCCCGAGGCCATAACCATCACACTCTGCATATTATTACAGGGCTTCAATACGAAACTCATACAGGGAGGGTTTCATCCTTAGGACCCGAGCCCGAAGGCGACTACAATAATCTGTAGGGTTTACAAAATCCGCTTATATATCACAAATTGCATGGAGGAGAGTGAACCACGTAGCATCCAAATAAATCAACGTAGCATGGGTCGAGACCCTATAGTTCCATTGCCAACCAAATCATTATACACCGATTTTCCCCAAATCATTACATATGTAAGTCAACATACAAGATGACAATGATATATATAATCATTTGGCACAAAGTGCATGCCTTGCAAATGAATCATCGAGATTTCCAAGCATTTGGAATGCATAATCACTACAACGATATAAAAGAGATATAGTCAATTTAAACCATAAGTTTATGATCAATACAATCTAAATACTATATAGAATACAAAGCTTGCCAACGTATGGAAATATCAAGATTTTTGCACAATCAATTTATGTTATATATATATTAAACCAAATCATAGACTAATGCTATGAGCATGCTACATTCTCATGACCATTTAAGTAATAAGGTAGTTAACCTTAAATAAAATACCTTGATATTTAACCCTGGAAATGTTACCAAGTCTATCCGACATTTTACATAATCGCTATCATATACACTCGTCGGAATTGCTACCAATACTATTGTAACAGTAAACAATATTTGAATAATAAATCTCTATTAATAAGATGATTGAAATAGAGCTTCATCTACAGGTTCCCATCATGAAAGTAGTTAAAATCCATGCACAGTCATGTGACAGAAATAAACTTTAAAGTTGACATTTAACATTGCAGTATAGTCGAATATAATGGAATAATGCTAGAGGCGTCACTCTTGCACTTACGATTATTATTACAGGGACAAACAGTAAATCATAGGTATTTAAACGACAATAAGTCACTTGGTGCTATGTCACCTTACGTAGATGATAATTTATGATACAAACAATTGTTCCATCGCTAGTTACAGCAGTAACATAACATAATATTTATAAAAACAATAATTATAACTGAATAGTGTAATCTATCGCAGAACATGTGGATACTATCTGCATAAGAAATATCTTGACGATCTTTTAAGTTGTAAGTACAGGGAATATTGATGCTCACCAAGTTCAACCAACGGTGATCCTTACTTCGCTGGCACACCTGAGAAATAAAAGACGACATATGCATTAGCTCGTAAGCTAAGTAAGCCAGTCAACTACGACTAGCTCTTCCCTTGCGGTTCAAAACAAAACAGTCATTAATTACAATCACCAAAATCAAAGTTTTTAATAAGACAGAGTCTTCAACAGATTATTTTAGTTAGTTAATTTAAAAACAAATCAGAAATACTATCTAGTTAACATTTATTGTTGTAAATAAAATTTTTTAAATTTTTCGGAAATTTCGGGTTTTGACAGTGCAAGGATTGAGGGTTGCAAGTTTAAGTGTGAAATGGACAAAGAATGAAGGCATGCCTCTTCCTTTTTTCGAAGTGTGACATATGAAGTGTCTTTCATTTTTTCATAGTGGTCGAAGGAGAATGATGGTGCAATTCACATTCCTTCTAATGTTGTAGTGAGTGACATTGGCGTGAAGGTCAAGCCTTGAAATTCAATGTTACCAATGTCATTTATGGATAGTCAATCCCCAAGCCATCTTGAGGGGAATTTGTTTCCTGTTACTTTGACTTATGGGTGGAATTGGTATGTGCTTTGGTTGAGAATATTGGTCCCATGGAGGGCCAATGTAATTATCAAATGCCATGACAACATAGGCTAGAAACTTAGGAGGGATAGATCCAAGTGCGTATACAATTTGCATGACCACTCCAAGTGCACCATTTACTACTCCTGATTGGGCCTATAAATTGCAAGATAGCATTACTCACTACCCCACACAACAATTTTTCTTTTCTACTTGATGGTCATCATTTTGTTGTGCATCTGAACCGTTGTTGAAAGCTGAAACAGATCATGCAATAGCCATAGCCAATGCTTGGAGCATGTATTTGTTATGATTGTTTGCAAGAATGTTTGTTACAAAGAGATCGATTGTTGTGTCAAAGTTTGAACACTCTTCTCCTGACAAGAATCTATTAGTCATAGACTCAAGGAGGATCCATTATTCCAAGTTTGGTGTAGCATTGTGAATGTTTTTCAAATATTCCAAAGCGAGGGAAATGAAACATTGAGAAGATCTGCAATATGTTGTAAAATGAGAGAAAGTTGTGTGTACGTAAATTTTATGTGTTTGAAATCAAGTCTAGCTAATTTATGGTTACAAGCATAGTAGTCTCCCAACCTTGTTTACCCACCTCGTTAACTTCCCTTTAAAAAATGCTTCTAAAAGATGGTAGTATAATTTGTTTGTTCTTGTGTTTCCCAACCAAAAACTTTATCAACAAAGGTCGACTCACATAAAACTATTTCCTACTTTTTGAATTGCACTCAAATAGCATTATGCCAATCGCTGATATAGAGGAATATCAATGCATGCATGTTAACTTGGGACAATGGAATGAAGTTGATGATAACTTTAGATTTTTGATATATAAAAAAATTTGTTTGTTTTACTATTTAGGATTTTTGACATATGAGTGATTATTTATTGTATATTATTTGTCACACACACCTATATTAGCACGAGGATTTGATATATTGTTAGTTAGTTATTTACAAGTATGTATATTTCATCATATAAACAATGAAGTAAGAATGTTTTTATTCTTTTAAATACTAATAAAGTAAAAATGTTTTTATCATTTTAATACTAATAAGGTAAAAAATATTTTATCCTTTTAAATGATCCATTGAATTACAAAATGTATTATAGTTTTAAAGACTAAAATTCACAATCAATTTAAAATAATACATGTTAAACTAAAAAAATTCAAACCATATAAAATATATAAAATATTTCTTAATAAATATGATAAAGAATACACAATATTAAAAATAATATTGTTTAATTTAAAATGTATCAACTTTGTAAAGTTGTAGTGGACGAGTTTTAGTGGTGTAAAGGGGATATGCAGTGGTGTATAAAGGGAATATGTAAAGATGTTAACCTTTGTCAGTTGGAAAAGGCTCCATTTTTTAAATCTCAACCACACAATGGCGATAACTATTAACAAGTAAAATAGTTGCTAAGCAGCTAGTCCATGCTCTAGATTAAGTTAAAATAAATTTGATATATTTTTGAAAATTTTAAATAATAAAAAATATGTCAAAATAAAATCAAAAACTAATATGAAATAGTAGAAGAAGCTAGACTCAATTGTCTCTCAATCTAATTGTCATTGAAACCCTAAATCACTTACACCAAATACCAAACAAATAAATTGAAATTGCTAATTTGTAACTATATATTTTGAGAATAAAAATAGACTTTTCCACAAAGTATTAAATAATATTTTAAAAACATATTTAGATTAAATAAATGTGATGAATAAACAAGCAAGATTAGACACATTTGTATGACCATCCAACCAGTACAAACAAAAATGAAGAGCAAATACACTACCACTTAATGCTTAATGACTAATCTTTAAATTTTTTATAGAAGAAAGGTCATGACTCGGTTACCTTGATTTGTGTAGTGTTTATCAGAAGAGGTCATTATCATGATGTAATTGTTCTCATCAAATTTATCTACCATTTTTAATTCCTTCCTCTTTTGTTATTTTTCCCCTCCATAGGTGTATGAAAAATAGTAAGGAGTGTCTTTATAATGCACCACCAATTAGTTTATATTTCAAAAAATTATATATATTTATTATTAATATACCTCATTTTTTCTTATATTTAATTTGAATTTATTTTATTAATATTAATACAATTCATATTCTATTAAAGTATAGATTTGTGTATAACGATTTTTAATTGATAAATTAATGAAAATTTATAACATTCACAAATATAAAAATAATGGTTAATCATTAGTTAAGAGAATTCCAATTTAAAATTTACTTCATTACTCAAGAAAATATTTTGATAAACAAAATAATTTACCATATGTAATTTTTATAATAAAAATAACATCACAACATACCAATTTTAAATACGGCTTATCTTTTTATAATTAACTTTAATGAAAAACAATTTATCTAATTATAATTAACATTAATGAAAATATGGATGCATTAATATCAATAATAATTTAAGATCTATTTAATATAATATTAAGGTTAATAAAGAAAAAAAGGGTCACTTTCTTTCTTTCTCTAACCCACGGGCCATGAAATTTCCTCCTCCAAGAAAATGTGAAGAGTGGTTGTGGCACATGAGAGACAGGGAGTGGGGAGTGACTTTTCCTTAATATGATTAAGGGCCACTCAATTCCATGATCGCATGCAATTCCATTCTGAATAATTGTTGTTTTAATGGCAAATTTTGTGTGTGGCAACATCAATTAAATGAATGTAATGATGGGATTAGACTGTTTGATTTGCATGAGAGGTAGAGAAAGTCTAAACAATATGGCGGCGAGGGTGGGAGTTTAGGATTAAAAATACAGTTATAGAGATTTTATGAAGGATTTAAGTAGCCAGATTGTGCAAATTTCACTTTAAACTTTAAAGCAAACCAGATTGGGCACTGCAACGGTCGAAGTGTAGTTTTTTTATTGCCGAGAAAATCTACACTCATGCTTCATTGCAATATTAAAAATTATATCATCGTGTTTAGTATCACACAATCGGATTTTCATGTTCAGCAAAGAAAGTTGCTTAATTTGTAACTTTATATTAAATTTTATATCCACAATTTTTTTTGTTTATACCTATCGTCCATGACTTGCACGACTTGCATGACACGTACCTTTCTCTGCATGAGGTACATGTGGCTCCTCACCAAAAATCCCTGCTCATCTAGGTTAACTCAGCCCCTCGTCTTCTCCCTAGGTTTTTATTTTTTCACAAAATTTTCGTAGAGTGAACCAGTTTGGCCCTCAGTCCTCCCCAGCAGCCATGGACTCCTCTTCATGCTTAGGTTCTCCCTGCATGCTCTCCAAGGAACCCCGTGCGGTCACCCCCTCATCCCTCTCACCTACATGAGGCGGTTGATCTACGAGCATTGTCATGGTAGCCATTTGCGCCTGAGCCTGTGGATGATGAACATTCCGCGGGCTCATTTGAGGGTCAATTTCTCCCTTATTGGGCACTACACAGTATGGAACATTTAAGAGAGTTGTCAAGTGTGGAAACATTCTAGAGAGCCGTTGAGTATAGAAACATTCGTATCTCAAAGGATGTGCACACAACATGCACAACATGTGTTGGGCCTAGCCCAAGTAAGGCATTTTTGACAAAATAGTTTTGGAATTGTGAAGCTAAGCGCAGTTCAGATGAAAACTTTTAGGCAAGACAGTTTTTGAGGAGCTGCGATGTGAGTGCAACGCAGTATTGACAAGATGGGAATTGCGCAGTTGAGGACCGGTTCCGCAAAGTAGTAGTGCCGCAATGTGCCAGCAAGGCACCTATTTTGGGTAAAGAATGAAGGTAAGGTCAGCTGGGTGAAAGTGACCTATTTTTGGTTAAGATATTCCATGATTACCAAGCAGGCAGGTAAGGAGTAAGGAGAAAGGAAAGCGACCGGTCACACGCGCAGAGGAAGCACGACATGAACCGGCTAGATAAGGCCGTTAGAGAAGGAACGACCGGGTGAAAGTGACAATCGGCATGCGGTCGAAAGGGTAGGCTGAAAGCGACGTGACCACGCACAGAGGATGGCCATGACGAAAGATTCTCTACTAGAAGCCAGCAAGTCCAGTTAAGGGAAAACCATGACAGTTTTGGGAAACCTTAGGGTTTTTTCCTATGCATTGTAAAGACATGACCTACGGGCATGATCTATAAGAAGGCACAATTTTGTAAGGGAAATGGTTGTTAGTTGTTGAATATTGAATTGTAATTGGTGAAAGCCATTGTAAAGGCTCTGCAAGCTGTGTGCGTAGAGACCTATTGAGAGAGAAGAGAGTCTATAGCTGAGTGGGTAGACTGGAACTGTTGTACCCTTCCCAAAGACTAATACAACAACAGTTCCTGTGGACGTAGCTCCCATCCTGGGGGTGAACCACGTTAAATTCTGTGTTGTATGATTGTTTATGTGTTTGCACCTGTTGATTTGCTTACAATGAATGTTGAAGATCTTGCTTATCAATTTATGTGTGTTACTTTTATGTGTATTCTCCATAAGGAATTAGATGCGAATAATATGTTAAGTTTCTCATATGTGGATGAATGCTAGATGCATAAGTATTTCTAAGTCTGAATGAATGCATAAGTCAGTTGGATAAACATTTAAGTCAATAGAGTTCGCGCCGTGTAGCTCCCTTGAAGCACAACACCGAAAGCGCGCAGTATTTTGTGTTCTGTTATATTGCATAAGTCCCTAGATAATTAACCCAGTCGACTGTTGAATGGATAAAACACTAAGTATGGCTTGTTGAAGTTGGTTAAGTTTGAATAGGAAGCGCAATTATCCGTTGCGCTATCCTGTTGTTGAGTAATTTCCAAACCGCGTAGTCCTTGGATGCGTGAGTTGTGCAAGCGTCTGAGCTTGTGGAAGTGTTAACCGCGAAGAAGGTGATCTTCGTGAAATCCTCAGTCCGCAGCACGGGTACCGCGACGCGCTGTTCGTCAGATCTGTTAAGCACTCATCATGTGGTTGTGGAAACTTGATTCCACAGTCCCCCCATTACTTCGCCTCGGGTGAGACCTCATCCTGTTCGCAGATTGTTGCCGAAAGGGTCGGTGAAAAGGGGTTTTGTTGGTTCCTTAAACCGCGAAGAACCTGGGTCTTTATAGAAAACCTCAAGAAAGTTATGTAAGCCAACAAATGGTTCCGTTGTCGAGATAAAAATCTGTGATGAGTTGCCACGCTTGAAATAGTGATGTGCTCGGAAGAAAAGGTTCCGTTGATTGCAAAAATTTGGAATCCAGACAAGAAAGAAATCTGGGCTTGGTGTGACAAGACAGAAAGAGACTTCACAAGGAAGGAAAATAGAAATCCGCATCTTTCTGACATAGATTGGTTGAACAAATACTTGTGGAAAGATATTCATGAAATTTTATGGGAATCCTTTGGAAACGAGTTGCACGAGTGGCTGTCAAGATTCGGAAAGTGCAAGAACTGTTTCTCACCAGAAGTACCGACCGAGTGGACTCCAGAGCTCATTGTGAGGCTCAAAGCAATAGATAGTCCATTTTCGAGAGCAATTGACTTTTGGGTTGACAGTATACTAGAAGGCTTCGTGACAGAGTTCGCTGTGGACACCCTGAAATCCTACAGCTCAGCCGAATCAGAGTTTTTCAAAGGGTTCAGAGGAAAGTATCTAAACAACCTCAGTTTATATATTAAAATGCTTTTAGCTGAGAAAGGCGTTTTAAGAATGTAGTAAAAGTTTACAGACATTTTTGAATCTGTAATGGTCAATAGCATCTATAGTGATTCTGACGAAGAAACACATAATTTGAGAAGTGGAAAAAGATATAAGTATACCACTAAGAAGACTGGACTTCGCGTAGATATTGATTTACAAATCGCACCTGATAGCCAAACCGCACCTCTATCAGCCTATTACACCGCAGAACCCGTCGGTTGCAAGTACCACGCCTCCTATCTATCAGAATCCATCAGTTCAGACCCCTCATGTTGTTAATATTCCTAATCCTCAGAGCGTCAATACCAGTAACACCAGGGAGTGAGCACTCAGGCTATCCCGACTCAGACCATTCCGAATCCAACTATCCCGACTCAGAATATTCCGCTTCAGAACATTCCGCGTAATACAAACTTTAATTTTGCCTCTCAGAACCCTATACCACCTAGGAGAAGGATGACTGATGATATTAAGCTTTCGATATTCAAAGGAATAGGTCTAGAAGACCCTGAACAACATTGGTTTCTATGTGGAGTCGTGTGGAGTGTTGAGCAAGTTCAGGATGATGCTGTGAAGCAAGCGCAGCTCATCACCACATTTAGAGATAGAGCCTTGAATTGGTTCATGAAGTATTATGTTGGACATAATAGAACCTTAGCAGAGATTAAGGCTACACTATTGAGTGAGTTCAAGAAACCGAAGTCAGAATCCCAATGTATAAGAGAATTGAAGGAAATTAAGCAAAAACCTAATGAGATAGTTTGGGAATTTGACCAAAAATTTAAGACACTGTTGGACCAAGTAAGTTTCATCATAGCACCGCAACAGCACCAAGAATGGTTTATAGCCACGCTATTGCCCCATATCAGACTGTCGTTGATGCAGTAGAAAGTAGCTTCGCAGGCAGAAGCCTTGGAGATTGCGATGAAGTTAGAAGCTTCACCTATAGGAGAGAGTAGCACTGGAATGTCTCAGATCTAGACACAGTTAGCTACCCTGACACTACAACTACAGGATGTAAGGGAGAAGGGCACACTAGAGAGCATTGTCCTTTATTTTAGGAGTACCTTAACAGTGGAGCACCAAATCCACTAAATCAGAATCAAGCGCCGTGGTGTGAAATCAGTAAAATGCGAGGCCACAAGCCTGAAGACTGTTATCTAATATAGAAGTGTGTGTGCACCCCTAAGAATCTATATTGCAATTTCTATAAGTCAGTTGGACATGATGAATCCAATTGTGGAGCATATGAGCTCATGCAAGAAAGAAAGCGAGACATGGAGCATATGCGTGATAGTGGAGTATACAGAGTCCAAGAAGCAACTCCGCAGAAGCAAGATAATGCGCAGTATGACCAAGGCGCATATAGAGGTTGTGGTGGAGGATACCGCGGAAGAGGAAGGAATACTGGCCTAGGAAAAGGAAGGGGAAGAGGCCAGATGATCTGTTACAACTGTATCCAGGCAGGTCACTTATCTAGAGATTGTACCAATGAGTGTACTACTTGTAATTATTGTAAATCTTTCGATCATGTTATTGAGGTCTGCCCAATGCTAGTGGCAGAAATGCAAAAAAGAAAACGAGATGTCGCTAACCCAAACATTTAGTTGATCATAGTGGAGAGAAGGGTTGCGGATCCAAGTATCAATGCAGTGACGCGAAGTGGCACTGCCACAGGGAGGGATAGAGGAGCAGAAACTTCAACTTCTGGAGATTTTGACACTAAGAAGACTCCTGTTGAAACGATCTGGATTAGAAAAGCTACGGGGAAAACACCTGCATTCAACTTGGAGAAAAATAAACAAGTATTTGAAGAAGTGCGAGACATTTTCAAAGAGTCAGCACCCAGGTCACCAAGAATCCCGTTGCACAGTGAAATACTGCATATAGAGGATATGCCGATTGCTTATGACAAAAAAAGCACCGCAGCAGAGACAGGTACCTCTGTTGGGCAGTTGCTAAGGAGTTGCATGAAACTATTGAAGAACATAGATGTTGTAATGGAATTAAAAAAGTTATTAAACTAGTATGAACCACGCAGTGAGAAGGAGCTGCCGAGAGCGCAGTTCATCACATTAAGGGCCATAAGAGAACAAGCCGAGAAATGAGGCTCACTGCGTAGATAGGATACTATGAGATGGATGAGATCATCCTTGATTTGGGATTTGAAGTAAATGTCTTGGCTAAAAAGACATGGCAGCAGATGGGAAAACCAAAGTTGTTATGGTAACCCATACAGTTGAGAATGGCCAACCAGGAGAAAGTCATACCTTTTGGAAGGTTAGCCAATGTTATTGTTGACATTGATGGAGTGCGAAGTCATGCAGACTTTGAGATTATTGAGATTGTGGATGATAGTCAGCCTTATCCAGCACTATTGGTTATAGACTGGGAAATGGATAACCTCGCCATCATAAAATTGAAAACAAAGAAGATGATATTTGAAGGACAACATCTCAAGGTCATCGCACCACTGGACCCTGCAGACGGAGAAATATATGTGAGCCAATTCAGGAAGAATCTAGAGCATAGGATCTTGACCGCCTTTACAAGATGACTGCGAATCAAGTTGCCTATGTTAACCCTACGACAAATGGAACACTTAGTTGGCGATGTGACAATTCTTGCATCTCAGACTCTGACTCAGGACTGGAGAACTGGCAAGGTCGTATGCATAAAGTATATGCAAGGAGATGCGTGCAGATTACAAAGTCACTGCGCTGGATTGGAAAATAGATAAGTCCAATCCCCACCTATGATGGTTCATCTAATGTTTACTCATTTATCCAAGAATATACTGTACCAGCACTAGATATGGCACTGCGCAAGACACCTACCAGATGGTGGGCTGTGCATAAACAGACATTGACCACATGGGATCAATGTAGACGCATGATGCAGATCAGGTTCACTGAGAAGGTTGTACTGCCCTTTGAAAAATATAATGGATAGCTGGATCCTAGGGATCATATTGAAATCTGTTCACAAGCATGGGAGGAGAGACCACAGACATAATGGGTTCATCTGTTCACATAGACATTGGAGGAACAGTTTCCAAAGAACTGGTACCTAGACATGGAGTTGCGTAGAGGAACTATAGGGCCTACCCTGACTGCGAACTTCCAGAGAAGTTTCAGTTTTGAAGATGACAGTCCGAGTATAAATGAAGCATTGCAGATCATCAAGGAAAGAATATTCAGAGTAGAATGCCCAAGTATAAACGAGGCATTGGAAGCCCAAGTATAAATGAGGCATTGGAAGAACTCAAAGAGAGAGTGTTTGAATATGTAAAAGTACCTGTGAACCTATAGCCAGAATGGGCCAGAACGATAGAAAATACCCTCGAATGCTATAACCTTGCTGAAGATGAAGATAAACAAGAAGAAAGTGATGAGGAGGATCCGTGCAATGTCAATATACCTGAGTTAGAAGGTGCGCGTGATGTGGAGGGACCTCCACTAGAAATTACAAACATGAGTGCACCTGTGAAGACAAGAAAAGTGAACGTTGGCACAAGCGAAGAGCTGAAGTTCGCATCTATTGGAGACTACTGGGATGATCAGACAGTCGCGGAGATCGCAAACCTGCTACATGAATATCAGGATTTATTTCCAACAAAGTTTACATAAATGAAAGGTATTTTGGGTGACCTAGGGGTTATGAAGATACCTCTTAAGCCAGGCGCGAGGCTTGTTTAGCAAAGGCCGTATAGACTGAATCCTCAATACAAAGAAAGAGTAAAGGTAGAACTTGATAAGATGCTTGATGCAGGGATCATTGAGCCGGTTGAAGAATCATAGTGGATAAGCCCGATGGTTATCCAGGACAAGAAAAATAAGGATGAGATCAGGATCTGCGTGGATCTTAGGAAGCTAAATGATGCTTCGTTGCATGACCCATTTCCCACTCCTTTTACATATGAAGTCTTAGATAATGTTGGAGGAAATGAGGCATACTCTTTTACTGATGGATTTTCTGGATACCATCAGATAAGACTTGATCCAGCAGACAGGCATAAGACCACTTTTTCCACTGAATGGGGGTAGTTCCAGTATACAGTAATGCCCTTTGGTCTGAAGAACGCACCTGCCATCTTTCAGAGTTATTGTTGCAACATTTAAATATTTCATGCATAAATTTTTAGAAGCATACTGTGATGATTGGAATGTCTTTGGTTTACTGAAGAACCACTGTGAGAACCTCAGAATGATGTTAGCTAAGTGCAGGAAACATCAAATTTCACTAAATTTTAAGAAGTGTGTTTTTTGTGTACCCTATGGCATTATGTTGGGACACATTTTGTGTAGACAAGGCTTGATGATTGATCCTGCGAAGATCGCAGTTATAGTGAACTTGCCAGCGCCAAATTCAGTAAAGAAGCTACGCACCACGTTGGGCCATACAGGTTACTACAGGAAATTAATCAAAGGCTATGCGTAGATAACCATGGAAATGGAGAAACTATTGAAGAAAGATGCGTAGTTCATCTGGAACGTGGAATGTGAGCAAGGCTTAGGCACATTAAAAGATAAAATGGTAATTGCGCCGATCCTAGTTTTCCTAGACTAGGAGAAATTTCATGTACATGTTGATGCTTCATGTATAGCATTGGGTGTTGTACTAGCACAACCAAGAGAGGGAGGTATTGACCATCCCATTGCATTTTCGAGCAGGAAGCTCTCACCTGCATAAAAGAATTATACGACCACTGAAAGATAGGGTCTAGCTATGGTCTACGCATTGCAGAAATTCAGGCGCTATTTGCTTGGTGCGCACTTCTCTATGTATACTAACCATTCAGCGTTGAAATACCTGGTCAATAAGCCAGTGTTAGGGGGAAGAATCTGCATATGGTTATTACTCTTTCAGGAGTACGACTTTGAAATCATAGTTAAGCCAAGCAGATTGAACTTAGGACCTGACCATATCTCAAGGATTAAGTTAGGTGAGGAACCAACTAATCTTGAAGACAGTCTTCCTGATGTGCAGTTATTTTCTATACAGATCACAGATGACTACTACAAAGATATTGTCGACTTCTTGACTACTGGGTTAGCACTGACAGAGTTTACTATGCAGCAAAAGAAGAAACTGGTAGTAAGAGCAGTAGACTTCACAATAATCGCGGGACAACTATATAAGTTGGGACCGAATGAAGCACATTTAGGTGCATCGGGAGGCCACTACGCAGGAAGAGCCACTGCATAGAATATATTGCGAGCAGGGTTATGGTGGCCTATTATCCACAAAGATGCAAAGGAACATTACCAGAAATGCGATGTTTGTCAAAGGAGAGAAAAGCCGTCGTGCAGAGATGAAATGCCTTTGAATCCGCAGTTGACACTTCAGGCATTTGAGAAATGGGCCATTGATTTTGTGGGACCTATCAACCCACTGGGGAAAAGGACTGGTGCGAGATACATCATCACTGCCACTGATTATCTCACCAGATGGGCAAAAGCAAAGCCAGTGAAAGATTGTAGCACAGTCACTGCCATGCAATTCATATTTGAGAACATCCTTACCAGATTTGGATGTCTGAAGATCTTGATGAGTGATCAGGGAACTCATTTTCTGAACAGAACTATTGAGGCCTTGACTGAAGAGTTCCACATTCATCATCACCGAAGTACGCCATATCATCCACAAGCAAATGGAATTGTGGAAGCTTTCCAAAAGGTATTGGAGAATGCGCTAACTATGATATGCAATGTCAATAGGGATGATTGGGATCTGCGCATTCCAGTTGTATTATGGGCATACATAACTACTTGTAAGAAACTAATTGTCCATACACCTTTTAGGTTGGACTATGGACAAGAATTAGTGATGCCTATGGAGTACATTGTTCCCAGCTTGAGAATAGTTGCATATACAGGAATGGAAGATCAAGAGGCACTCGAAGAAAGGCTTCTACACTTGGTTGGGTTGGAGGAAGATTGCTTCATCGCAGGATTTCACCAGCAAGTGCAGAAAGATAGAGAAAAATCATGGCATGATCACCATATCAAAAACAAGTCCTTTCAAGTAGGTGATCTAGTCCTCCTGTATGATACCCCATTTATGAAATTTCCTAGAAAGTTTAAGATGCATAGGCTTGGTCCATATACTATTGTACATGTTACTAACGGTGGCGCAGCTCAGTTAGCCACGTTAGCTGGAGACAATATACTTGGATTAGTCAATGGAAGTAGGATAAAACCCTATCGGGATAGCCCTACCTCACAGAACCCTTTGTAGAATGAAGCCACACAGTTTTAAAAAAGAAAAAAAAAGAAAAGAAGAACCATGCAGATCGAATCTCAAAAAGGTGGCTGCACAGATCCAATGAAGCAAAGAAGATGCAAAGTTCAGAACCAAGAAGTTTGATTTGGAAAAGTAACTACGCTGGAGTAGTGACGGTCGGCCGCGCAGTTCGACGCAACACTCCAACAAATTAGCCGTTAGAATGTCAGTCGGAAAACTAGCCGTTATACAGTGATTTTGCCAACGATCGCTTGAGCATTTAACACAGAAATAACTGTTCTGACGCAGTTAATGAAGGAAAGGACCCAAATCTGCAGATGATTTGGCCAATGAACATGTCATTTAATGATTTTCTAGCCGTTGAGAGGCACGGTTGGGCCTCGCTGTGCCTATAAATACTCCTGTATTTGGACTCGCGGGCGTTACCGAGACTTTAGAATTTTCTTGCGACGCATACTTTGAAATTGTTTACAGTGAGCGAGTAGTGATCTTGTAATTCTGTAACGAGCATCCAGTGAATGTCCAAAATTTCATCCATTGAGGAAGAATTCACAATCAAGGAGACTGTGAAGGTGTTTAAATATGGAGGGATTGACGCGTTGATGAGAACCCCCGCTAAGAAATTTGTTACCAGGCAAGGTCAAGTATCATGTTGTTCCCCATAAAATTCTACAGTTATGCAAGACAAAGGGAAAGGACCAGCAACGGAGAAATCAAAACCGAAGATGATGAGCTCCACAGATCTAGAACTCCTGCTGGGCGACAAGGAAATACCACTTAAGCTAATGCCTCAGTATATCTCACCACGTGCAGAGGATGCATCGACCATCAAGCTGTTAAAGATTGCAAAGTATGAAATTCCACTCTCAACTATCTCGAAGCATGTGAATATAAAAGGGAATTTGTTGGGAAAGACTGCAAAATGTAAATTTGAGGACTTCGACCTGCTTCAGATGCAGAAAGACCCGGCTGAGCCAAAGTTCTTGAATTTTCAGCCAGATCAGTACATGTGTTGGAGGAAGGATGTAAAAGGAAATTCTGTGCTGGTCGCACAGAACTAGTTATTTGGAGTAGTTGAATCGGGATTGCTCAATCTGTTGAGGCTCCCGCACTTCGACTGAACTCTAGAGATGAATGTGGTGGTGCGCACTTTGATGTCACGCACCCTCCAAGGATACCTATGGTAATTTCGACTTGAACATCGACCTGATCCACCGCATCACGGGGCTAAGCAAGCGAGGCGAGGACCCCAAGCAGTTTTTTCAAGGCAAGAACCGAGACAAGGAGGTCTTCGCGATGATGAAAAAATCACACACCATCGTGAAAGGAAAGAGAGGATTTGTCATAGATGAAATAGATGACGAAGCTATGCAGTTTGTAACACAATTGTTAGTAGGAAAGATTCTGTGAAAAATCAAGACCTGATGAAGTACCCGCTGGCGCAGTGCTCTTTGGGGAAACGGCCGCGACAGGTGTTAACACCTAAAAAGTGCTCACTAGCTCATTCCCTTACTCACATGACCCATTTGTCCACTTTTCCACCATCTGAGCCTCTGAAACCAACAAAAGGTCACCAAAAGACCTTAGTACACCCCTTTTTCCATTAAAAAAGATTATTTTTCCAAGAAAATCATAAAAAAACCTCAAAAAGGGTCCAAATTCCAAAAAATATTAAAAAGGGAATTAAAATATTATTTTTATTCAAAAAAGGAAAAAGGAGGGAAAAGTACCTAAACCATGTTGGTCAATACCATTTGGTTTCCATAAAACCACAAATGGTATTTTCCACCACCAAAACCTATAAAAAGGTGGTAGGGGCTCCTCATTTCACATCCATCCATTATCTCATCCTTATGCTGCTGAAATCTCCCCTGAGCATTTTTAGCCATTGAAGCAACCTTGGAGAAGGAGACCTCCGTTCGTGCTGGTCTTCCGAGCGAGCCTCGTATGATGAGGTGGGGGCAGATGATGCCCCGTGCCGGCGGTGGTGTCCGTGGCTATTTCACAGAGGATTTCTATCAGCAACAGGAGGAAGATTTAACTGGTGTTTGTACCTGTTAAATGAATTTTTGGAAGAAGTGAGCGATACACAGACACATGGAATCAATTTCCACTATACTTGGTTGATAGTGCTGATTGCATTTGTAGGGTGGAAGGACCCAAATCATTATGTTGGGTTGGTCACAGACAACAATGATTATAGAGGAGCCCGCTATGCCAACCTTTGGGAAAATTTGATATCATAAAGACAACACGCATCAACTGAAGTCTTCTACACTTACTATGAGCAGCTGGGCGAAGTCATCATCGTCAAGCCATGGATATCAAAAGAGGTAACAACTAAATATATCCGCACTATCAATTTTTCTGCTGATATGCACTCTATCTACATTTCAGCAAAAGCGTAGAAGAAGAACCCAAAATGGCTCCAAGGGAACTACCACATGAACGAAGAAGACATCGACACCATTATGAAGGAATGGATCCCTAAATTCAAAGTTTAAGGGATTGTGGAAATCGAGAGTGATTCTACGGAGATTAATCTCATTCCTACACCTATTGTCGAAGAGCCGTGGATGGGAGAAAGGAAGGAAGACAAGAGTCCCGTACAACAAAAGGTACAAAAGAAGAAGCAAAAAGCCGTTAAGGGACAGTCAGAATCCAAGATGCATGATGACGATTACGAGATGATCGCATCCACGGTAACAATACAGATGGAAGACCTGATGGCCGCAAAAGATAAAAAGGACAAGGCGATTCAAGAAAGTTTTCAAAAGAACCTCACCACGCTGCAAGGTATTACATAAAAGTTTGAGCAAGTACAACGCAAATTACCCTCGCTGTGAGATTCATAATCAGAAGGAAAGTCAGGGGGCACTTCGCAGTCGAAGACAATGCCTCTAGCCCTGACATTGCCATCAAAACCGCGCATAGTCCAACTCGAACCGCTAAGCTTAAGGTTACCATGCGAACCACTAGCTTCGGACGACATACAACATGTGGACATTGAGATCTCAATGCTGCCAATGGAGGGTCTACGTAATCTGCACCTGCAGGTTATGGAGGAGATCCATGAGAAAGATGTAGTCACAAGGAACTAGCACCATGAGTTAGTTGCAAACTATAAACAGTTTCAAGAATCAAGCTTCAAGAGGTCCATGCAATTTCAAGATGAGCACGACTGCCGAATGAGGTTAGAACATATGGTCGCTTCGGTAGCCACAGAGATATCGGAATGCGACAAGCAGCCAGAGCCTACGAACACTGTCCTTAAGATCGGTGAGGTGGTCAGCGATCTTAAGTCTGAGATGAAAGATATGGAGATCAATTATCAAGCGAAGATTGCTACATTGGAAGCACAGAATCAGCCAAAGATGCCACCTGATCAACAACAACTCAGAGCAAAGGAAGTGAAAGCTGCAACAGAGAGTATAGCTAGCGAAGTGGCTAAGTGCCAAACTCTGTTGGACGAGGCGACAAAATTTTTTATTGCGTTGGAAGAGGACCCAGAGTTGTTGGAACTCAAGAACACTGTGAAGGAAAAGCAGGCCGCATTAGAGGCCCTGGACGCCGAGGTGAAGGCACTCCAGCCACGAGATAGACTAAAAAGATATCCCGAATTTAGAGAATTGAAAAAACAAGTTCAAGTGTTGAGAGACAGGGAGACTGAAGTCGGAGATAAATCACAACCCCTGCAAGAAGAAGCCCATGAACTAACACAGAAAATTGAAGAAGCATTGAGGGAACTCCATTAAGGACAAGATTCAGTACAAGAGCAATTGGAGGATGAAATAAAATCTGATGTGTTGCAGACCGTCAAGCAAATTGAGCAGGACACCAAGGAAATGGTTGCAAAGTTGAGTGCAACATATCAATAGTTCGCTATGAATTTAATTCCACAGGAGGGCGAGTAGCTCGGCGAACCAGAAGTTGAAGGTGGCTCGGGGAGGAGCCACATGTAAGTGTTAGGGGCCTGTTGGGCCTAGCCCAAGTAAGGCATTTTTGACAAAACAGTTTTGGAACTAGGAAGCTGAGCGCAGTTCAGATGAAGACTTTTTGGCAAGGCAGTTTTTGAGGAGCTGTGATGTGAGCGCAGCATAGTATCGACAGGATGGGAACCGCGCATCTGAGGACCGGTTCCACGAAGTAGTAGTGCCATGATGTGCTAGCAGGGCACCTGTTTTGGGTAAAGAATGAAGGTAAGGTCGATGATGAGTCCCCAAATTAGTCACTCTATAGCCTTTTTATGCCACACAAGCACAATAATGGATAAGGAAAATACCTCTGTTTGTGGGGTATAATGCATTTGTTTTGATGATTTAATAAAGTAGTTTATGGATTATTCTTTTATGCTTAAAGGCATTTTCGATGATCTAATTATATGAAAATAAGTATGTATGAGCAGGTGTAGGTGATCTAGGAGAAAACAAGCAAATCCAGCTCGAAGACTGAAAGACCATGAGTGGCTCAGCACCCTTTTTCCTGATTTATAGAAGAAAACTCCTGTTTAGCAGGATCGACATTTAAAGCATAGAGTTAGGTTATGATTGAGAATAGTTATATATATGGAACTCTTAGGTAGCAAGGGGTTCCTGTTGACATTTTTGTAGAACTTATATTCAACATATTTTATTCGAGACAGTTTTGTTCTAAAAATTTTCTGAGACATGAAGTTACGATTCTAATAATGGAAGAATTGGTGTTATTTCAAGCTTCGAGTTTATAAGTTTTTCCACTCCTGAAATACGGGTTGGGGAGGGCCCCCTCAACACGTAGGTCAGGATCCTCGTTTTTACTTCAGGTATTTCTCATGTTTTTTGCTCATTGGATTAATTATCATAATATCCTCTTGGTATTTCTCATATTCATAATATGCGATTTTTCTCTGTAGTTCGGTAATACCGTTTCTGTATTTCCATAACATGCCTTCCGTAGTCTTGTACATGCATTCTGCGCACGCATATTTTACCTCTGTTTCCCAGCGTTTTATATTAATTTTAGACAATGATTCGGATTTGCAATTCCATGCATATTTCCTTTATCTGAGTTCAATCATATAGAAGTTAATTGTTTCAGTTCTTTGATTTGAATAGAGTAATGATCATCACTTTCAGTACTTGATTTGAATAGATAAAGTTTGATTGATTTTCAGTATTTAATTCCTAGCTTAAATTTCCAGCTTTCAGTATTCAATTCTTAGATTAAATTTCCAGCTTTTAGTATTTTATTTCTAGATTAAGTTTACCAAGCTTTCAATACTTACTTCTTAGACTAGATTTACAGTTTTCCAACATTTAATTCTTAGCATATAGATCTACCAGTTTCAACATTTCCAGTTCATAGATTTACAACCTTTTTATATTCTTTCATTCTTTGTTTAGAAACAACTCACTTCCATTTCCTTTTTGAGAAACCTTTAAGATACGTCCCAACACCCTGAACGGCAAAGACCATCCTATAGAGCACATACAGTGCTTAGCAACTCTTAAGTTTGTATGATCCCTGGTCAATAATTAAAGTATACTTCGGGTTTAACTGCCCTAATTAGGCATCCATTCCTGGAGTCCACCACTTTTTGGCGTCGTTGCCAGGGAGGTGCTTAATCCATAGGAGACATCTTTGAAAAAGAAAAAAACACAAAAACAACTAGAAACATAAAAGCTTTATCATGAATGCCTCGACGACAGAGAGATAGATTTGGACGCTTTTTGCCTAACCGTCCTATGAGTAACAACAGTTCTGATAATTCCCAATTTTAGTTCCTTCACTTTGAAGATGAACCTGATTCTAGCAACGATCCAAACTGAGATAATTTTTTTGCTAGCTCTAGCTCAAACACTACTATGGCAGAAGAAGAGGAGGAACCTAGGGAACTGTTCACGTTTCCCATTAGTGTACCTCTTGGGGATGACAGGATGAAGAATATCAACCCTAATAACCTTCCAAACTTCCATGGTTTAACCTGAGAAGATCCTGACACATTTCTATTTGAATTTGAGGTAGTTTGTAGGTCATTTGGGTACACTATTGATGCACAAAAACTGAGACTCTTTCCTTCAACATTGAAAGATCTATCACTCAGATGGTTGATGAGCCTAGAAGGAAACAACATTTTCACCTTGGACCAAATGAAACAAACCTTCCTAGAAAAATACAGGGATTGCTGTAAGGCAAAAGATACAAGATATGAAATCTTCAAAATGCAGCAAGGAGAAAGAGAACCCCTAGAAGACTATGCACAACGCTTTCAACTCAGTTACAAACAAGCTAGTCACTGCAGCTTAGACAAAGAATCACTGAAACTTGTCCTTCTTAGGGGAATCAAAGAAGAAAATATGGAAGTCTTGAACATTCTAGGAGATGGGGATATATTCCAGAAAACTTATGACCAAATCCTACAAATCTTCAAGAACAATTCTAGATCCAGAAAAGGTAAAAGTGGGACAAGGGATTCACATCCATTTAATGGGGGATCAACATCTTCAGGACCAAACATCACAAAGTCTGATTTAGGGAACCTTCTTGATGATATGAAAACTGATATCCTACAATCCCTAGCGATGCAACTTGATGCACTCCAAATAAAGAAGAAACATGATGAGATACACCAAGCCCTAGCAGTATTCTGTCCACGCTGTAGAAAGAAGCATGAAAAGGGGCACTGCACATTGAACACCATAGAAATAAGTGGCCTTTGCACTGACGATCACTCCATTGAAGGTGCAATAGAACAACTTTGTTTCGTTAATCAAAGAAGAAATAATTTTGTTAGGCCTTACCAACCCAACAAACAAGCCTACTTTAATCAGGGAAGTAATCAACAAAGTTGGAACTCAGTGCCAGCCCCACGGCCATCCCAGCCAACTCCAAACCAGTGGCAGCAAATCCAACCATATCAATAGCCTTATTACCCACAATATTATTCTCCATACCCCCCACCTTTTGCTCATCCAACCATGAATTATGGAAATCAATATCCCTATTCATCCAACTGGAGGGATCCATTGCAGCAGCCACTCATCATGCCACCCCCACAAAACCAACCACCTCCTAGACCACCTCCAATTCCTGCCTAGCCAATTCCAAACCCAAACAACAATAGGGCAGGACAACAACAAGCCTATAATACTGAAATGGTGCAATTTCCAACTTATGTTGTGGATACTTTGGAAATAAACGAAATCAATCTCAGGTCTGGGAAAACATTACAGAACACACACACGCAGAATAATCAAGGAAATATAGATCACGAACAAACAACACAACCTGAAATTCAGCATCCAGACAAGGAAAATCCTCAGGAAGAAGAAATTCGGCCACACATACAAAATAGAAACCCTCCATTCCTCAAAAAACTCATTCGAAGAACTAAAGAGTAGGAGGATAATGCTATCCTCAACAAATTGAAGCATTTGAACATACAAATACCCATTTTACAAGCCATAAGGGATGTGCCAATCTATAACAAGTTTATTAAAGAGAATTTCTTAAAACGATCTGGTAGAAGAAGACGTGACCCACCAACTATAAACGTAGTAGGCCAATTAGCAGATCTAATTTTGGGTGTCATGGTCAACCCCAAATACCTTGATACAGGCAATCCTGTAGTCAACGTAACCATCAACAACAGACATATTGCCATCAGCCTAATTCATTTAGGGGCTGCAATCAACGTGATGACCAAAGACATAATGATAGCCCTAGGACTCCAATCGATGGTCAGGCCAACAACTACTGTACTACAGCTTGCTGACACATCAACTATAAACCCTGAAGGAATGCTTGAAGACATCATTATCAATATAGAATCCTGGGAGTACCTAGCTGACTTCATAGTCATTGAAGTGAAAAGTAAACTCAGCGGGTACCCAATAATACTACGGATACCTTGGCTAGCAACTGCAGATGCCTATATAGGTTGCAGATTGGGAAACATGACAATCACCAGTGGGCAAGCTAGGAAGAAAATCACGATTTATCCTCCAGCAAGGAAGTCTTTAGACCCGGAATATCAGAACTAGATAGATGATTATAACGATATAACAAACCAAAACATACAACCTGTTCTTACCAGTGAAGCTGCCCTATCGCTAAAAGCCATTGATGAAGAATATCATTTAGATGAATTTATTCAAAATGCATCTACTAATCATGATATTATTGAATATGTTTTTAAAACAAATCAGCAACAGGAGGATAAGAATTCGTCCCACAATTCTGACAAAATGTGGGCAGAGGTACTCACACTTGAACAACATCCAATTCAGATCAAAACAGTTGAGACAATGCCTGGAGAGACAGTTAATATTAACTCCAATTTGGAGCCAGGACAAGAACAACAATTAATGAAGGTACTATCAGACAACAACAAAGCTTTTGCATGGTCATACACTGACATGAAGGGTATGCACCCAGACATTTGCAAGCATTACATATATATAAAGGAAGGTGTTGTTCCTATCAGACAACCACAAAGAAGAATGAACCCATCATTAAAAGACATAGTTAAGTTGGAGTTACAGAAGCTGTTGTTGGTTGTGGAGCTAGATCTTCCAGTCTCATAGATGATGATTCAGCTGTGTTTGAACCATAGGTTTGGTTATTATCCTGGCTCGACTCTCAGGGGGTTCGGGGGCATAGCCCCCGAGAAAAATTTTTGGGGCTGTTTTCGCCAACAGTTTTCGGGCCCATGGTTTTGGGTAACCCGTGGTATTTTCCCATTGTATTTCCCTTATAAAAGAAAGACATTGTAATACAGCTAGGGTTGAGGTATTAGGTTTTATGCATTGTAAAGATCTCTAAGATCAAGAAGAGAGACTGTGAGACAGTGAAGAGGAAGTGCAGTGGCTGTGCTACGGGTTGTATCCTTTCACTTTGCTGGATGGAATAATAATAAGGACTGGCAACTTTAGTGTGGACGTAGCCCAAGTTGGGTGAACCACGATATATTTGTGTCTCTCTTGTAATGTGTATGTGTGATTATATTTGCATTTCTTTTTATTGTTATTGCTCTGCAATCTTGTTTTTCTAACAATTGGTATAAGAGCCAAGGTCTATTTGGCAGATAAACCCACATGAATCTAGGGTTTCTGGTTCGAGCGGGAGAAATGGCGGAAGAAGGAATGTTTAAGGTCGAGAAGTTTAATGGACAAAACTTCTAGTTATGGAAAATGAAAATGGAGGAATATTTGTACCAGAAGGATCTATTCCTACCGTTGGGAGGAAGAGCAAAGTAGCTAGCAGCTATGAAGGATGAAGAATGGGAGGTTCTTGACAGAAAGGATTTGGGAACAATACGGCTAAGCTTGGCTTCATTGGTGGCTTTCAATATATCAAAAGAAACGACAATAGAGGGGTTGATGAGCACATTGGGTAAGCTGTATGAAAAACCCTCGGCCTCCAGTAAGGTATTTCTAATGAAGCATTTATTTAATATGAAGATGTCTGAAGGTGGATCTGTTACTGATCATTTAAATTATTTTAATACGGTTACAAATCAACTAAGTTCTATAAGTGTGAACTTCGATGATGAGGTTAGGGCTATTCTAATCTTGTGTTCATTGCCAGAAAGATGGAATAGCTTGGTCATGGCTGTAAGTAACTTTGTCTCTAGTTCAAACACCTTGAAATTTGATGATGTTATTGGTGTTATTCTTAGCGAGGAAATGCGAAGAAAAAGCACAGGTGAGACATCAGGTAATGCGTTGACCATGGAGAGCAGGGGAAGACAAAAGGAGAGAGGAAAGAGCCAAGGTAATCGCAACAACTCTAAAAATGGCAGATCCAAGTCTAGACTGGGAAAAATAGAGTGCTGAAATTGTGGAAAGAAAGGACATCTGAAGAAAGACTGCAGATCTCTAAAGAAGAAAGGAGATGCACAGAAGGAAACTACCCAGGAAGCAAATGTAGCAGGTGATGTGTTACAATATGATTTGATTCTTGCATTAGATAATACTAGTGATTATTGGGTAGTAGATTCAGGGGCTTCATGTCATGCTACACCCCATAGGAAATACTTTCATGATTATGTTCCAGGCGATTTTGGACATGTTTTATTGGGTGATGATGAGCCATGTAAAATTGTTGGAATGGGTAAGGTATGGATGAAAGTTAAGAATGGAACTTATTGGATGTTAAAAGATGTTAGGCATATTCCTGCTATGAAAAGAAATCTAATCTCAACATGGCAGTTGGGAGATGGTGGTTGTCTATCTACATTTGGAGAAAAGTGGTGGAAGATCACTAAAGGATCAATGGTGATAGAAAAAGGAGACAGGGTAGGTATGTTGTATTTATGTCCTCATAGTATTGACCATTCTATCTCTTTAGCTTCCACACGAACAAATACAACATTGTGGCATCATAGGCTTGGCCACATGAGTGAGAAGGGGATGCAGATTCTCCACTCAAGGAAGTTGCTGCCAGATTTGAAGCAGGTAAGTTTGGAATTTTGTGAGAACTGTGTTTATGGAAAACAGAAGAGAGTAGTATTTCTCAGGGTTGGGAAACAGAAGAAGAATGAAAAGTTAGAGCTTGTGCATACAGATGTATGGGGACCAACTTAGGTACAATCTCTTGGTGGCTCTCATTATTATGTTACATTTATTGATGATGCAACTAGGAAACCTTGGGTTTATTGCATTAGACAAAAACCTGATGTGTTTGCTACTTTTAAGAAGTGGAAAGATTTGGTTGAGAATGAGACAGGAAAAAGGTTGAAGTGTCTCAGATTTGATAATGGTGGTGAGCACTGGTGCAAGGAGTTTGATAGCTACTGCTCATACCATGGGATTCGTAGAGAGAAGACAGTCCCAGGAACACCACAAGAAAATGGTGTGTCAGAAAGGATGAACAGAATGATCATGGAGCATGCAAGGTG
The DNA here is from genome assembly GCA_027924585.1 of Larix kaempferi. Taxonomy (NCBI): domain Eukaryota; kingdom Viridiplantae; phylum Streptophyta; class Pinopsida; order Pinales; family Pinaceae; genus Larix; species Larix kaempferi. The sequence continues at coordinate 1,204,267 of BSBM01000646.1, forward strand.
TATGAGACTGCATGTAGGGTTTCCCTTACAGTTTTGGGCGGATGCTGTAAATACTGTTGCTTATTTAATAAACATAGGACCTTCAAGTGCTTTGGATGGTGGTATTCCAGAGGAGCATGGACAGATAAAAAGGTAAACTACTCATTTATGAAAACGTTTGGTTGTGAATCATTTGTCCATATTGATAAAGAAAATAGAACAAAGCTTGAAGCTAAATCCAAGTAATGTACCTTTATTGGATATGGGGTGGATGAATTTGGTTATCGCTTATGGGATTATGAAAATAACAAAATCATCAGGAGTAGAGATGTGATATTCAATGAAAAGGTCATGTATAAATATCAGTTGCAGGGAAAGAAACAGGAAAATGAAACCACAGAGTACACAGTACTTGATGAAATTGAAGAAAATGAAGTTCCAAAGGTGCCAGAAAATCAAGAACAACAACAAGTACCTGAAACTCCTGCAACTGCAAGAAGATCTACCAGGTTAAGTAGAATCCTTGAATGATACTCTCCTTCAATGTATTATTTATTGATGACTGATGCTGGTGAACCAGAGTGTTATGAAGAAGCAATGCAGGTGGAACTAGAAAGAAGTGGGAGCAAGGCATGAATGAGGAGATGGACTCATCGGTAGGAAACTAGACTTCGGATTTGGTTCAGTTGCCTGCTAGTAAAAGATCATTGTAGAACAAATGGAATTACAGGTTGAAGGAAGAAGAAGGAGGCAAGAAGCGGTACAAGGCCAGACTTGTTGTAAAGGGGTTTGCACAGAAGACAGGTATAGATTTTGATGAAATATTTTCTCATGTTGTTAAGATGACTTCAATCAGGACTATTTTAAGTCTAGTGGTGGTAGAAGATTTGCATCTTGAACAGTTAGATGTAAAAATAGTCTTTCTCCATGGGGATTTGGAGGAAGAGATATATATGCAGTAGCCACAAGGGTATGAGGTCAAAGGTAAGGAGAATTTGGTGTGCAGGTTGAAAAAGAGCTTGTATGGCTTGAAGCAAGCTCCAAGGCTGTGGTATTTAAAATTTGATAGGTTTATGACATAACAAGGTTATAGTAGATGTCATTTTGACCACTGTGTTTATTTCAAGAAGCTAGACAATGAAAGATATATTATCTTGTTATTGTATGTGGATGACATGCTTGTTGAAGGGTCTAACATGCAGGATATAAATGTACTCAAAAGGAAGCTAGCTAATTCATTTGCGATGAAGGATTTGGGTGCTGCAAAGCAAATCCTTGGTATGAGAATAAGAAGAGACAGGAAAAATCACAAATTGACATTGTCTCAGAGTGAGTACATAGAAAAGGTGTTGGAGAGGTTCTGAATGCAGAATGAAAAACCAGTAAGTACACCTTTGGCTAGCCATTTCAGTCTAAGTAAGGAAATGTGTCCCAAGACACAGGAAGAGACAGATTACATGTCCAAGATTCCCTATCAATCAGCAGTTGGTAGCTTGATGTATGCCATGGTGTGCACAAGACCAGATATTGCACAAGCAGTGGGAGTTGTGAGTAGATATATAAACAATCCAGGTAAAGAACATTGGAAGGCAGCACAGTGGATTCTCAGGTATTTGAGAGGTACCACCACTCAGGCATTATGTTTTGGAGGTTCAGAAACTGTTCTAAAGGGATATGTTGATGTAAATATGGCAGGTGATAAGGATAGCAGGAGGAGCACCACAGGGTATGTGTTTACTTTAGGTGGAACAACAGTAAGTTTAATTTCGAGACTGGAGAAGGTTGTTGTACTTTCAACAACGGAAGCAGAGTATGTTGCTGTTATAGAGGCTAGTAAAGAGATGATTTGGGTGCAGAGGTTTATGGAGGAAGCGGGTAAGAAGCAGAAGGATAGTAGGTTGTATAGTGATAGCCAGAGTGCCATTCATCTTGCAAAGAACTCGGCATTCCATTCCAGGACTAAACATATACAACTCAAGTACCATTTCATATGCTCTGTTCTGGAAGATGAACTGTTGAAGCTGGAAAAGATACATACTAGCTAGAATTTTGCAGACATGTTCACAGAGGTAGTGACCAGAGAGAAATTGAGTTTCTGCTCGGTTTTAGTTGGCCTTCTAGCATGAAGGTGAAGATGAAAAAGTTGCCAAGTCCAAGGTTCAGCAAGTACAACAGCGGTGGAGTTGTTGTGTTCAGTTTCCAAGTGGGAGATTGTTGGTTTTGGAGCCAGATCTTCCAGTCTCATAGATGATGATTCAACCGTGCTTGAACCCCAGGTTTGGTTATGATCCTGGCTCAACCCTCAGGGGGTCTTGGGGGGGCGGGGGCCAGCACCCCTGAAATTTTTTTTTGGGCTGTTTTCGCCAACAGTTTTCAAGCCCATGGTTTTGGGTAACTCGTGGTATTTTCCCATTGTATTTCCCTTATAAAAGAAAGACATTGTAATACAGCTAGGGTTGAGGTATTAGGTTTTATGCATTGTAAATATCTCTGAGTTCAAGAAGAGATACTGTGAGATAGTGAAGAGGAAGTACAGCGGCTGTGTTGCAGGTTGTATTCCTTCACTTTGCTGGACCGAATAATAATAAGGACTGGCAACTTCAGTGTGGACGTAGCCCAAGTTGGGTGAACCACGATATATCTGTGTCTCTCTTGTAATGTGTATGTGTGATTGTATTTGCATTTCTGTTTATTATTATTGCTCTGCGATCCTATTTTTCTAACAGCTGTTAGATGCAGGGTTCATATACCCAGTATTAGATAGTGAATGGGTCTCACCATTGGTTATATTTCCTAAGAAAGGAGGGAATTGGAGGATCTGTGTGGATTATAGAGAGCTCAGTAAGGCAACTAAGAGAGATCACTTCCCTCTCCCATTCATCGACCAAGTTTTGGACACATTGGCTGGAAACAAAATTTTCTCATTCTTGGATGGGTTCAGTGGATACAACCAGATCCTAATCCACCTAGCTGATCAGGATAAAATGAAATTTACATGCCCATGGGGCACTTATGCATACCGAGTACTACCCTTTGGACTTTGTAATGCCCCAACAACATTTCAAAGGGAAATATGAAGCATCTTCTCTGATTTTATTAATGATAAAATGGAAGTCTACATGGATGACTTCACACCCTATGGCCATAATTTTGACTAGGCATTAAAAAATCTAGAATTAGTCTTGAAAAAATGCATCGAGATGAGATTATGTCTGAGCAATGATAAATGAAGAATGCTGATGGAAGAAGGCATCGTGATTGGACACCATATTTCACAAAGAGGAATTGAAGTTGATCAAGCAAAATAGCAAAATTGCTGCTCCAATGTTTGCTCTTCTCACAAAAGACACAGAATTCATCTGGACAAAGAATTGTATGTCAGCATTTGATAACATCAAGGAGAAGACAATCATAGCTCTAGTACTCCAAGGACCAAATTGGGCACTTCCATTCCACATCCATTCTGATGCATCAGATAAGGCCATTGGATCAGTCCTTGGACAAGAAGAAGAGAAGAGACCATATGCCATATATTATATCGACAAAAACTTGGCAGGAATAGAATTAAATTATACAGTCACATAGAAGGATTTTTTGGATGTCATACATGCCATAAACAAATTCAGGGACTACATAACTAGATACCAAGTTTTTTTCCACAATGACCATTCAACAATCAGGAATCTTATGAACAAACCTAATACAAGTGCTCGAATAATTAGATGGCTACTCCTCTTGCAAGAGTTTGACATAACAATTCTGGATAAGCCAGGAAAACACAATGTAGTAGCTGATTTTCTGTCTCGACTCACCCATGGACAAGACAATGAACTGGTGAATGATAACTTCCTTAATGAGCACCTTTTTGCAATCTCAACAAGATGCCCATGGTTTGCTGACATAACAAACTACGTAGTGTCTGGTAAATTCCCACAACTGTTATAGCCACAAAGAAAATAACAAAATCATAAGGAAAAGTGCCATGTACACATGGATATAAGGAATGCTTTTCGATAATGGGTCAGACCAGATATTGAGAAGATGCGTCAGAGAAGATGAAGTCCATGACATATTGCATGCCACTCACAACAAGCCATGTGGAGGACATTATGCTGCAAAAAGAACAACCTATAAAATATTGCAAACTAGATATTATTGGCCAACACTCCACAAGGACTCCTATTTATATGTTTCACATTGTGATGATTGTCAACGAATGGGGAAGCCTACTCAAAGAGAAGAAATGCCTCTCCATCCACAAATCTCTTTGGAAGCATTTGAGAAATGGGGATTTGATTTTGTTGGTCCATTCAACCCCCAATCAAATCAGAAAAGCTATATTCTAGTATGCACTGACTACCTTACAAAGTGGGTAGAAGTAGCAGCACTGGTAGCAACAAATGAAACAAATGTGGCAAAATTTTTACAGAGAAAATATTCCACAGATTTCGAGTCCCACGAGAGCTAGTTTCTGACCAAGGCACACAATTCACATCCAACCTTATCGAGGACCTTCTTCAGAGAAACAATGTTAAACACAAAAAGTTCTCCTCCTACCGCCCTCAGGCTAATGGTCAAGATAAGGTGACAAATAGAGAATTATAAAGAATCTTGACAAAGACAGTGCAACTGCACAAAAGATATGGGCAGACAGATTAAGTGAGGCAGTCCGTGCTTATAATACCACATGGAGGAAAACAATAGGCTTCACCCCATATGAGCTAGTTTATGGCAAGAAAGTAATGCTGCCCATTGAGTTTGAAATCAAAACATTGAGAATTGCATCCAAGTTAAACATGGAACTTTCAGACATCCAACAAGAGAGAATGCTAGAATTAAATCAAATGAATGAGCAATGCCAACACGCACTTAGCCACACTAAAATCATCCAGCAACAAAGGAAGAAATGGCATGACAAAAACATCAAGCAGAAGAAATTCAAAGAAGGTGACTGGGCACTACTCTACGACTCTAGGTTTCACACTTTTAAAGGAAAACTCACAACTAGATGGCTTGGACCCTACATCATTGAAAATATCTATGACAATGGAGTTGTCGGAATTACAACAATAGATGAAGAAAAATTCCCCATGTTGGTGAATGGACACAGACTTAAACTCTATAATATACCACAGTCCAGAGAGGAGTTCACACAAACACTCTATCAACAAAGTATAATGCTGATAGAGAGCATAGAACATCACTGAATCCAGTTACAAAATGAAAAAAAAATGAAAAAGTGAGAAAAAAAGAAAAAAGAAAAAAAAGAAAAAAGAAGAAAAAATAAAAAGAGAACAAAAAACAGAGAAAAAGAGGAGAAAAAAATGAAAAAAATCCACTCAGGTTATCAAAAAACGAAATTGATGGACTTGATCCATCCCTGTGAAGAACCAGCAAGCAGTTTCAAGCGAGCCAAAATGCATGTTTCAAGCGAGCCAACAAAAATTAAGCAACAAACAAAAAAAAGCCAGCAAAAGAATAACAAACAAATATCAACAAAAATCAATCAAGAGAGCTAGCAAGCAATATCAACAATTCCAGACTCTCCAATCAAGCGAGCCAACAATCAATTCAAATGAGCTAGAACAACAGAACTCTAGTACTACAGAAATCAAATCAACAAAGTTCACAGCACCAGTACAAACGCAATGCTGAAAACAATGAAATGTCAAATCAACAAAACTTGCACAAATAGTCGCGCAAGCAAAGGCAACAATTTCAAGAGAACTGGAAGAAAGAAGGAAAAAAGGTGTCACTACTGACATGACCAAATTAACTACAAACGCAGCTAACCTCAACTACAGAATTCCGATCCCATACAATCAAGCATGCATCATACACTCAGGTACGCTAGCATGGAACGTAATCACTTAACTCTTTGTTTTATTTTCGAATCAAATCATAATCCCCCACAAACAGTTATTTTCCAAAGCTGAGGACAGGTTTTAAGTTAATTCGGTGGCACGGTTCAGAGTAACCTCACAGAATCATGATTACCTACCTTAGACATGTTAGAGAATGACAACCTCCACATCCAGCTGCTATATCCCCAAATGATCAAAGCAGCAACGCAATGTACAATGATGGAAAGAAACGCAGGGTGAAATAATGGAAAGGAATGTATAAGGAAACAAGTATGATGCACAATGATCGGGATAAGTGCGTGAAAATAGCTTAATAAGGCAGCATAATCTACAAAATGACCCAATTTGGCAATGCAAGCTTCTCAGAAGCAAGAAAACTGGAATTTCGTATCGTCACTCAGCCAACAAGCTGCCCTCCAGCCTGTGATCAATCCCGACCAGTTAAGGTAAGTCAGCCACCACTCAGAACTTTATGGTTTGTTGATTATATTGGAAAATTCAAAAATGACAAAGGGGTTCAAAAAGAGCAAGCCGAAGGATCATAAGCCCATCTATGAAAATCCACAGGCTTTATCAATCCTCCATGATGCGGGTTGGATGCCCTTTATTTCGGGACTGAGATGAGAGGGTCCAATACTGAAGTGGCCTTAGAATTTGCCATGAACTTGAAATACATAAAAGATGAATAGTTTGTCACCCAGATAAGGGGACTACATATCAGACTTGATGAGAAGGAAATTGTGAAATACACAGGGTCGCCCATGGGTTTACACTGGGGTAGAGACGACCAGGAAGCCAACTAGAGGGAAAAGGAAGCCTTCTTCGGACAAGGGGAAGTCTATGAAGAAGACTGTTGGTCACCCTATATGCTAATTAATTACAACTAACACACATGATGCTCAATATAAATTGTCAAACCCAGGGAAGTCTTTTATTTCAATGGAAATAAGCACAATCTATGCATAAACATTTCAAGTAGTCGATTAATAAATGGAGATGAAATATTCTACCTATCTGTTCATCCAAACTCATTCCATAAAGAAAACTAATCTAACTCATACATCTAGGAATTTAAAGTGCAGCTACCTTCCTACAGAAATCAACCTAGTAGTTACTGATCTAAGAATATAAATGAACTATATTACTTTTGCAAGAAGTTAAATCCTATAATTATCAAACTACGGTATTCAATCTTTACCAAAATGATTCATCCAGCAACTACTGTAACTCAACTAAAATCTATCTAATCTATGAATTCAATTAAAGATACAACAACAACCAGAATTAAGAAATATGCCTAAACTATAAATTGATAACCATTGGAAATCCTAGGAAGCATATATGAATGAAAGGAATGGAAGATGAGCTTGGTTGTAACAGCTGTTGAACACACATGCATAATCAAATCTAACCTACACAGAAGATTGTCACACCATGCAGTTGCAACTATTCATAATGCAAAGAATAAACTACCAAGAAAAGAATGCAATCTTAGACTCTTTGTTGCAGCTATCAGAAATACACCTAATGCAATTCCACAACACACATCAGGAAATGAATAAATCTAACTACCTACTTAACTCAGCAATCTCCGTGAGAAGGCGAGCCCTGGCCTTCTAATAGAGATGCAGTGAACTACCACGAATTAAGACACAGAAATGGAAATAATCCTGATCTTCATTAAAGATGGTAATCCACAGTCTCTGTAATGTCCCTTGTTAGGAATTTTATCAAAATGACAAATTTTCACTTTTTTTCCCTAGTTAGACCTTTGACTAGTTTTGATCTCTAGGTCCCAAATTTGCCCCAAATGATCGCAAATATTATGAGAAGGTATATGAATTATATTAGAACATAAATATGTGTTTCAGAGATTCCTTTGGACCTTTAAAATACCTCTGCAAATCCTCTTTCAATTCTGGTCAATGTAGGTAACTTTACTAGTGATTTCCCTTTGACTAGTATTGGTCTCTAGGTCTCAAATTGACTCCAAATGCCTTCAAATATTCAAGGAAGGTGTATGAATGATATTAGGACTTGAATATGATGTTAAAGGATGACATATGGCCACCAAAATGCCTCTGCAAACTCTCTTAAGATTCTTGACCAAGTATACAATTTTAATTCATATTAGAATAGAAATGGGGCATTATAAGCTCCCCCAAAGAGTACAACAGCTCACCAAAAACGCCCTCCCTCAAGGATCAAGAATATGCCATCAAAACTGGAAGCTGCAATAGAAGAAACCATGAGATTCCTTGTAGATTACACCTGAAAATAAATACTCCATTAAAGCTCCAAATTAAAGGTCTGAATGGCCTTTCCAATTACCAACTTGGATGGGATTCATTCACCCTCGAAATTGGCTAAGTCAAGAAACTAGTCATCCACTAGCTCTCCCTCTTCACAAATGCAATTTCAAATTCTACAAATGATCAAAATATGATTTCATTCTTTTTTATTGACATTTATAAAGTTCTAATGTCCTCCATGGGTCAAATTCCTTCCAAGAGACTCATGCCAACTCAAGTTGGGAAGAGATTCCAAAGAACGCCACTTGTACAACAATTCCTAGTTTCCCACTTCCACCAAATCACATGTGGAAGCATATTAGCTTCCCTAACACCCTTGAGCGCCCTCTTGGAGTCTATGTTTAGCTCTTACATGTCATATATGCCATATGTCAGCCTTCAGGTCTGATTTGTGTCATAGGTGTCATAACATCTTCATCATTGTTGTCATAGAGCTAGGGAATCTAGCCCAAGTGTCTCACTAACTCCAAATTGCCTCTTCCTCTTCCATGGGAGTTACTCTTCCTCTATATTTAGGCTTTGGATGAGTCATGCCATGAATAATACCTTTTGGACTCCCCAAAGTATGTTACCATTCACCTTGAATTCGAATTGGTGAGAGAATGATGCCAAGTGTAGTGGGGAAATCTAGCCATATGTGGGTCCCACTTCCTCCATGTGTCTTCATGATCAAATGCCACTTTGATTTTCACTTGTATATATTTATTTAGATCCTTTATTAAATATTTATGCCACTCTAATGTTCAAACATCATTTATTATCCCCATTATTCCAAATCCCAAAGCTTCCACCCCAAACCTAGGAAACTAGTAATTTTCCTCCTTGGCAATTATTTGACCTTTAACATCAATTTTACAAACTCTAATGAATATGGCCAATGTGATTAGGAAATTGTGACCCAATTCCAAATTTGGGACATGACAGTCTCAGTCTCTGTTACAACCCATACAACAATTGATAATTAACCAACCTCTGACTTTGAAAGCCTTCCCATATTTATACATGCAAAATACAGTTCGTGATCCACTAATTTCGTTCAGCAATGCAGATCTATGATCTTCGTGCTGCAGAGTTACAACTAAATTGTTACAGCCATAATGAATGAGGCCATTAAACATGAAGGATGCTGTTACTCTGGCAGTCAATGGATCAATGGTGTAACCAATCGAGAGGTGTCCTGTCTGTTGCGGCTATGCTTTGTTTCAGCGACCCGTTACAGCTTCACGTGGAGAGATGCGCTATTGCCTGAAATATGAGGAATCAAAGCAGAAGAGTAATAGCTGGCACCACGTATGATTCTTTCCCAAGGCATTGCGACTGATACAGCTGTGATTTGATCTTAACTTAATGAAATCAACACAAGTTAGCATGAATTGAAGGCTATAATTCATAACCATAACAATCTTAGGCATTTAATTAAATGAAACAACAATGAATTATACCTTGTCAGGATTGTTGATTGATCTGGAAAAAGGCATGTATATGGTTCATGAAAGTAGAGTGTAACAGGGAAAAATGATGTAATAGGTATGGTCAAAAAGGGGCATTTCCAGGGCCCAACATCTCCCCCCAACTATCCATTTGCATGTCCCCATGCAACAACCTCCACTAGTCCGAATCTAAGTCCAAGTTGTATCTGTGAAGATTGGTGAGATTGTAGGCAAGTTCTGGTGGTTCCCCATAAGGCACAAATCCATAGCAGGCTGTCCATCTCTCCCAACAAAGCTTCTCTTCTTCCTTAGTCAAAACATAGCTGTTCCTGTAAGGACTCACAGGAAGCCATATGAGGGGAAATCTAAATCTGAATCCAATCCACCAAGGTCCACATGTTTTCATGCACTGCACATACCCAGGAACCCTTGTCAAGGATTCTTGAAATTCTCAAAGCAGTATGGATCCCCTTCCCTCAAAGATGAAGAAGAATATAGCCATTTGTATTCACTACCTTCCAGAGCACACTGCTGCATATTAAAAATCATTGGGACATAGGTAGTGAGGATTTTCTCTCGCAAAAGTTCAAAGTATTTGGAAATTGCAGGAACCCTGGGAGATTCGACATGATTTGCTATGAGTCCTCTTGGATCCCGAGGTTCATTACTAATCTAGAGAGTAGAATTCTCTTCATTCTTTGTGATGGTTTGGAAAGCATTTCGCCATTTTACATGGTTGATGACAAAAGAGGCAAACGCCCTTAGTTGAAAATCCCCCAAACAAGGCACAAGGTTGGTGGGAGAGTCAATGTAACAAGCCCTATCATGTAAATATAATTCACATAACAAATGCTGATCCTCAAAATCACTTCCCAGAAAAGTTTCTAGAAACCAGGTAGCTGTTTCTAGATCAAATGATCTCCCTTCCTTTAGAGCCCTCAATTTAAATAAAGTTGTCTGCTCGTGAAGAAAGACAGTGTAAGAGGGGGATGGAACCCTGCAACTCAGTAATTCTAGGGAAAGAGTATACATTTGGTCTTTTTCTTGTTGCAGGGACTTAAGTTTCTTCAATTCTTCCAACCTTTTTTGAAAATTTTCCCACCGTATTTTCTGGAAGAATAACTCCTCAGCCCACTTTTCTCTCAACTCCCTGCTGTTATTTCTATGTTCATGGAGAGAAATCATCCCTGTCCTGCACTGAGTAATGTATTTCTTCCATTTATCTGACTCAAGATTCAGCCAAAAAATCTTCTTCTCTAACCATTGAATTCTCCCATTCTCCACATCCTTTTTATCATCAGAATCTAAATTAATGATGCCTTGAGAAGGTAGCATTCTTACCTCATCACCAGATGTTCCAGCTTCCACTTTGTGGATTGATGGTGTAGCAGCCTCATCTTCCATTGGTGCTGTAGTGACCTCTGCTTGTGTTTCAATTTCAGTGGCTGCTTTTGGGGATGCTGATTCTTATGTAACACCATCCCGTCCCTCCAGTTTTACTTCAACAACATCAGTTTGAGTTGCAGTCTCAGTGGTTACTTTTGGGGATGTTGGTTCTTGTGTAACAACATCCTGTCCTTCCAATTCTACCTCAACAACATCAGTTTGAGTTGCAATATCAACAAACATTTTTGAGGATGCTGGTTCTTGTGTAACAACATTCTCTTCTTGGATTTTTCCTTCAACAACTTCAGTTCGAGTTGCAACTTCAATAATCATTTCCAAGGACGTTGGTTCTTGTGTAACAATGTCCTTTTCCCTAATTTCTCCAAGTTGCTGAAAAGGTTCCTGGACTACCTCAATGTTTGCTGAGCAATGAGACTGTTCCATGAGTATTTCTGTGTCTCCGGATGGCTGAGTTTGCATATCTTCTTCTTCTTCTGGTTCCAAATCCGGGATTAAGTTCATTCCTGGTTCATCTTCCCTCTTCAACTCAAATGCGTGCACTTCTCCTTCTTGTGTTGTTCGTTCAGGTGATTTTGCAACAAGGTCCACCAATATGACTTTATGCCCTGCCATTTTATATAGGTCTCCACATTTTGGGCATATCACTTTTGCCGACTCTTCATAGCTCAAATCAGGGGATGAATTTTCCACTTGATCTGCAGCTTCCACTAATATATCCAGACTCCTCTTTGCTTGTTTCCTGCTTATTTCCTTCAATTTCTCCAAATCATTTCGAAGTACTTGCACTTCTTCCTTTAACAGTTCATTTTCATACAGGAGATTTTCAATCTGGGGTTCGTCCACAACAGATTCCTGTGTGTCAGCAGGTGTTTTGGGATTTAAGGTAGGGATTTCTATGCCTGTCCCTGCTACACACGCTGCTTCTGCTTAAGGTGCTTCACTATTTTTCCCAATTTCACTTGCTGTCTCAACTGAGGGTAATTCCATATTTGCCCTAATTTCACCTGCTGTCTTAGCTGCTGCCATAGATCTAGTCCTTCTTCTTTTCACCCCTTCTGATGGTTGATCAACACTGCTTGCTGCCGCTGCTGTAGCAGCTCTGGATCTTCTCTTCCTTGTTGCAGTAACTGTCTAGCCCTTGTTCCCTGTTCTTTTTCTTTTCTTTTGTGACACAGGGGTCTCCAAATTTCCAGAGGAAAAATCAAATTCCTCCTCTTCCACGATAGTTCCCTTGATTTATGAGGAGGATGCAATATCCAACACCTCTATATTTACTTCCTCTACTGCCTCTTCCTGGTGCTCACCTTCTTGCATAACTCCTTACACAGTTGCAGCTTCTACTGTCGCATCTTCAACAGCTACTCCAGTTTCATCCTCTTCCGCTGAGGCTACGAATGACGCCATTTCTACTGCTTCGGCTGCCACCCTAACTGCAATTCCAATTGGGTCTGTTTCCTCCCCGATAGAACTTGTTGCTATTGCAGCTTCTAATGTTGCTGCCTCATCTACCCTGGCTTCCATCACTATCTCCTCGATGACAGGGTTCGCTGTTGTCGCAGCTTCCCCTATATTTTGATTTTCAGATACCCCATCTATACCAGGGTCCGATGCTATCGCAGCTTCCCCTATGTCTACTTCTTCTTCCCTTTCATTTAGGTTTTCATCCTCCCCCACAACTGGATTTGAGGAGATCCGGTCCTCTTCTTCTTCTGCAATACCCCCCAATTCTAGTGTAGGTTCTCTAATTACCCCAGCTCCAACAAGAAATTGAGCCCATGTCAAATTCTGATGTGCAATGGCCCTCAAGATAAGCAATTTAATTAGGCCATGATTGGTGAGGGAGGAAGCTGGGTGTTGCATAACTAGCCATATTTTGTAGGGTATTAAAGAGATAAAATGACATATTAACTAGGTTTCCATGGCGTAGATGAGATAACAGAGAGAATTCAGAAAAATAGATAGTCTGGTACCTACCTTCACAGGAGATATACTTTTTCAGAAAAATTGCCACTTGATCCCAGGGGCGAGGTAACGAGTCCAGTGTAATTCCACGGCCTTTTGGATGAACATTCTCCCCAAATACAAGAAATTCCCTTATTGCAGTCGAATTCGGCACCTTCCGTCCAAGCAATTTCTTCCCAACCTGGGGTAAGCCAGTAACCTCAGATATAATGGATTTTGTAACCTCAATGTGTACCCCCTTGACTTCGGAATGAGTACCAGTCAAGTTAAAAAAGAACTGTAATGCCATTTCGGTATGGAAACCATTTAGACGTTGGAAATATTCGGTCCACCCAACTGATACAAAAATGGTGAACACTTTTGCATTGGCATGCAGAGCTTCCATATTTTCAGGTTCATGCCTAACCGGGTTACCCATATCAACCTCCTTTTGTAATTCAGACAACAGATACAGTGCTTATCAGTTCAGATGTGGAATTCATAGCCTTCGAACATTCATGGAATAGCCGGGATTTGAAATTGGGTATTTCAGGAAAGATGACGCAGTTTTCAACTCAAGGTAGATGATACAGTTAAGAAAAAATGGCGAAATTGGGAAATTTTGGTACGAATCAGGTAAAATGATGGTCAGGTTGTTACTCTCGACACATTCTTTGGTGATTAAGTGTGTACAAAACGCTGATGGCAACAAAGGACAAGACATGCTCATAATTGCCACAATTAATTTGATGCTTAATCATGATTATAGTTAGAACCCTTACCTTCAAAATTCAATGCTCGAGCCACCATTCTGTCATGGCATTATATTCACTGTCACATCGCTGGTAAAATACGTATGTGCCGAGATGAGTTGGAAACTACCAACCTGGCTAATACGTGCATTCATACTGACAGGTACGCAAGATGGCCCAATCGTTCTTGGAAGACTGCGATTCGAGTTGTGGAGTCATCATTTAAATTCGATCCAGGTCATATCATTAGCGGTGAGGCTGTTCCAAAAGGAAGACAATCTAGCAGAGTTGTAGATGATGAATAAGAGGATTTGAGCAGAGTTCAGCGAAATATGGTAGAGTTCCAGCTGCAAAATTTTTGAGAAAAGGCAAGAATAGCGGTGTCGCAGCTGCTGGAAAAAGCAGAAAATGAAATGGAAATAGCGGGGTCGCAGTTGCTAGACTTGGCGGAATAGGAAAAAATAACGGAGTCATAGCTGCTGACAAAAAGAGAAAATGAAATGGGAATAACGGAGTCACAGCTGCTAGTCTTGGCGGAATGGGAAAAAATGGTAGAGTCGCAGCTGCTGGAAAAACGAAAGGAATAAAAATAGTGGAGTTGCAGCTGTGAAACTTGGAAAAATAAGCAAAATTAGAGGAGTCGCAGCTGCTGAAAAAGTGAAGTGAATGGGAAATAGCGAGGTTACAGCTGCGAAAATTGGAAGAATGAGCAAGGTAGGGAGTCGCAGCTGTGCAAAAAGGAGGAATAGGTAGATTTTCAGCTGGCTGCTGAAAACTAACAAATCATCCATCTTCTTCAAAAGAGCTTTATTAGATCAGGAAACAATGTGAGGTGCTTGCAATTGTCTGGCCCAGTCACGACTGCTGTTCCTCCAATTAATTCCTGCACACAATTCTTCAAAACAAACCCGATCAAGTGCAAAATAAAAAATAGATAAAATACAGAATGAAAAATAAATTATTTATGTACAAATTATGTGGATATTGCAGTTCTTAAAAATTCACAGGGGTAGAGAAAAATCCCTGCCCTAGCATTAACTGATAGTTTGGATCAGCTACAACATGTGAAACGAAAGCATCCCTTGAGATAAGTTTGTGATACAGTCGCAACCGATGACCATTTGTGAATAATGGTGTCTTGTTTTCATCAATGGTGATTAACCGGACTGTTCCATTGTCAAATACTCGATCTATTTGATAAGGTCCCAACAAACGAGTGCGTAGTTTGCCCTTGAAATCCCTCTTAAACTGGGAATCATATAAAAAATCCCAGTCTCCTTCCTGGAAGACTTTCTTCTTTATGAATCTATCATGCCATTTAGAGCGTTGCTGTTGGATTAAAGTTGTATGATTTACTGCTGCTGTGAGATTTTCATCCAATTAGTTAAGCTGATTCAGTTGGTTCCTCTGTGCTTCTGATAAATAAAGGTTTGCTTCTACAACTGTCTTTAAAGTTCTAATTTTGAATTCAATTGGGAGAACAACATTCTTACCATACACTAACTCATATGGGGAAAAACCAGTGGTGTTATGCCATGTAGTGCGATAGGCCCATAGTGCCTCTAGAAGTCTCTCAGCCCAATCTTTACGATGGATTTTCACTATCTTTGTCAAAATAGCTTCGATGACCTTGTTTGAAATCTCCACTTGGCCATTGGCTTGTGGATGATATGGTGAGGTTATTCTATGCTGAATATGAAACTTCCATAACAACGCTTCCAGTTTATGAGACACAAACTGCGGTCCACCATCTGTGATGATTTCCTTGGGTACTCCAAACCGAGTAAAAATTTCTTCATATAGGAAATCAATCACAGCCTGATCATTAGCCTTAACCAAGGCTACAACTTCCACCCATTTGGTCATGTAATCTGTGAAAACTAAGATGTGAACTTTCTGTTTTGAGGGAGGGTTGATAGGCCCTATGAAATCCAGAGCCCATCTGTCAAATGGTTCCACCACGAGCTATGGCTGCAAAGGCATTTCATCTAGTCTGTTGGGTTGACCCATCCTTTGGCAGCTATCACATGCTTGAACATACTTCTTTGCATCCTTGAACAATGTGGGCCAGAAATAACCCATTCTCAAGACCTTATGACCTGTCCTTTTATCAACAAAGTGTCCACCACAGGGCTCATCATGGCAAGCTTTAAGGTTACTAAAAATTTAATCTTCTCTAACACATCTTCTGATTTCTAGATCAAGCCCTATGTAGAAAAGATGGCCGCCAATCCAACAGTACCTAGCACTCTGTTGTATGATCTTTCTTTTTTCTCTCTTCGATAGATGTGCTGGAAGCTTACTTGCAGCCAAAAAGTTAGCAATTTGCATACCATGGGGAATGAGCTGATACTGAAAACAAATGTTCATCAGGGAAGGAATCTTCGACTAGTAAATTGTCATCACTGTTAGTAAGTCGAGATAAAAAATATGCAACAACGTTCTCCTTCCCTGGTCTATCCATAATTGTGATATCAATTTACTGTAACAATAACATCCATCTAGTAACTCTAGCATTCATGATTGGTTTATTCATTAAATGTTTGATGGCAGAATCATTAGTGTGCACAAAAGTGGAGTATACAGTAATATAATGTCTAAATTTGTTGATGGCATAAACTATGGCAAGGAATTCCTTTTCTGTGACAGTATAGTTTAGTTCAACAGGGGATAAGTTCTTACTAATGTAATAAATTGCATATGGGGCATTACCTTCCTGCTGTCCTAAAACTGATCCAATGGCAGTGTCTGAAGAATATGAATAAATATGAAAAGGTAGAGCCCAGTTGGGCCCTCGTAAGATGGGTGTTATAGACAGCCTTTTCTTTAGCTCAGTAAACGCTGTTTGGCATGCATCATTCCAAACAAACTGTGCATCCTTCATCAACAAGGTGAACAAAGGAGAAGCTAGTTTGGAAATGTTCTATATGAATCTTCTGTAATAGCTAGCATGCCCTAAGAAGCTACGCACATCTTTCTGTGTCCCAGGAGTTGGTATATTTTTGATTACATTGATTTTGGATGGGTCCCTGGATACCATCAGAAGAGATGAAGTGCCCCAGAACTATGCCCTCGCTCATCATTATATGGCACTTTTCAGTGCTTAAAGACAGTTGGCTTTTTTTCACAGCGTTTCAAGACCTTTTCTAAAATTTTCAGTGCTTCTTCATAACTACTACCGTATGGAGTGAAGTCATCCATAAAAATTTCCATGCAGTCATTTACCATCTCCGAAAAGATTCCAATCACAACTCTTTTATGTGTGGCTGGTGCATTGCACAAACCAAAAGGAAGTACCCTGTATGCAAAAGTACCCCAGGGATAGGTGAAAGTGGTTTTGTCTTGGTCTTCTGGAGCAATCTGGATTTGGTTATAGCCACTAAAGCCATCCAGAAAGGAAAAATACTTCTTCCCAGACAAGGTATCAAGGACCTGATCAATAAAAGGTAAGGGGAAGTGGTCCTTCTATGTTGCTTTGTTGAATTCTCTGTAATCCATGCAGACCCTCCATTTCCCATTCTTTTTTGGCACAATCACAAGTGGAGAAACCTACTCACTGTCTGAAATTGGGTATATAAATCCTGCTTCCAAAAGTTTTTGAATCTCTTCTTTCACTATGTCCCTTAGGTTCGGGTTCATCCTTCGTTGTGGTTGACACACAGGCCTGGAGTCGCTCTTAATATAGATGTGATGGGTACACAAATTAGAAGGAATTCCTTTCATGTCTGTGTACTCCAAAGAGAAAGCTCCTTTATGCTGTTTCAGCAAAGTGATCAACTATTCCATCTCATTGGGCACAAGGTTTGGATTGATGTTTAATGTTTTCCTTGGCTCAATTTCTACTGGAACACTTTTTTCATTTTTGAGAATTGGAATTATACTGGCATCATTGACTAGAGTTTCTTCTGTAATATTTTCTTGTTCTTTCTCATCAAATGTACTGTCGAGAATCTGGTAAACATGCTTATTGACAAACGTGGGATCACTGATGAAACTATTAATGGTATCGTCCTCTGTTTCATCTTTGAATGTTAAGGCTCTCCCTATCGTTAATAACGACTAAACACCTTCCTCCTCCTCCAAATCTATCCAAAGTGGAGTTTCAGCATTTGTGCTTGGTCGAGCTGGAGGGTATAAGGTTAGGATTTTGATCTCAGTCCCGTCTGAGATGGTCATAGATCCTGACCGACAGCCGATACAGGCATCTACTGTGGCCAACCACGGTCTTCCCAGGATCAGTGGGTGTCCCCCCAACTAAGACTTCGACTGTAACACCAAGAATTCCACAGGGTATTCCCACGAGTCAACATAGATTACATGGTTGTCTAGGATCCCCTTAGGCTTGATTGTTGATCTGTCAGCAAGTTCCAAAATAATAGGGGTCTACCAAAGGGTAGTGAGTCTAAGTTTCTTCACAGTTTCTATGGTCATAACGTTAATAGTCATGCCTAAGTCTACCAAGACGTTGGGGATTTGTGTGTTTTCTATGTGAACTGTCACAGTAGGATTTACAGGGTCATCGTATTTTGCCACAAGAATCTTCCCCATTATCAATTCATAAAGTTTTCCCAATACATGGATAGTGGGAGGATCCCTAGGCTTTCTTCTTGGTTTCTTGACACACAAATCTCTAACAGCCTTAGCATAAATGGGCACATCATGGAGGGCTTGTAATAGTGGAATTTTGACATATAAATTTCTCAATTATCCAAAGAGATTGAATCAAGGTTGTTCCATTGTTTTCTGAAGGGCCAATTGTTCAAGGTATGGCGGTTCTCTCATCAATTGTGTAGGCTGTGATTCATCGTGTGTTACTTCCTGAGTTTCAGCTGTTGTTTCGGTAGGAATGCCAACATCCTTAATGATGGGGCTTGGTGAATTAACCATATTCTCATAGTGCTAATTCACTCCAGTTTCAATCACTGGGGATGGAACATCCTCAGTGATGATGGGTTCCACTACCCTCACTGATCGTAATTGTATATCATTGCAAGGAATCTGGGTGATGGAATATGGAGGCATGTTGGTAGTCTCAAATTGATGCATTGCTTTATTGTTCGGGTTTGGGTTAGGTTGTGTAGGTAGCTGTGGTCGAAGTGCTGCATTGACAGGTGCAGCATTGTTTTGGAATTACAGCTGTGGCTGTTGGTATTGTTGGTGAGGATACTGTTGAGGAGGGTACAATTGATATTGAGTCTGGTGATGGGGAAAGTTATTTCCTTGGTAAGAGTTTCTCCAGTTGGAATTCCAGGGAGCTTGATTGTTTGACTGCTGTGACCATGGTGTCCAAGAATTAGGATTTTGCATTGGGTTTTGAGATGGATGCCACTTATTATTAGAATAATGTGAAGGGAATTGTGTATTCATATTATTCGAAAAAAATGATGGGTCTTGATTCATACCTTGATTGCGAGGCTGCCAAGGTTTCTTTTGTGCAATAAAGTAATCTTGCTCCACATTTGGAATGGATTCCTGCAGGACTGCTTTGACCTTGGGTAATGAAGAACATTCCTTGGTATCATGCTCCAGTTCACATATCCTACATATCTCTGCCTTCTCCAGCGAGCATTCTTTCAATGGGTGCTTTTTCCTACATTTAGGACATAATACACCGAGTGTAAGATATTCTACTACTTGCCTTTGTTTTGCTCTCAAGACATCTAGCTCTGAGGAAATGGAGCTCATCGTGTCTGTTTTAAAATTCTCCAGTAAGTTTCCTATTTCTGCTCGAGTGGCTCCTCCACTAGCTGACTTCTGTGTCCTAGTGAAGACATCCTAGTCTCGATCTTTGTCTCGTTTGTTAGTTCTAGAGGATCCGCTTGAGTACCTTCGACATAATTCAACAATCTTATCGAAGGGTTCCTTTGAGATGTCCCCTTTTCCCATCAAATTCAACATATCAAGGAAGTCTTCTCCAATTCCTCGTAGCAAAATAATATTGAGTACATCTTTTCCAATCTTAATGTGTCCAGACCTTTGTAAATTGTACAACAATCTTTCCACAAAGTCTTCCAAGCTCTCTTCTTCCTTCTGAACCATTTTAAACAACTCCTCCTTTCTATCCCTAGTTCTACAATATTCTTGATATTTAGAAAGGAAGGTATTTTTCATTTGGTCCCAAGTAGTAATTATCTCATGACCCAGACTCATGAACCATCACAGAGCATTTCCTTTCAAAGTGGATGGGAATAGTTTCAGCTTCTGAGCACTGGAGGTATAGTCATAGCTGTGACATAGGATATCAAACTCAAAAAGAAATTCATTAGGATCTTCAGAAGATTTACCATGGAAATTTAGGAGAACTGATGGTGATATGTTTTTCATAGGAGCTGCTTCAGGTGTATGGAGGATAGGGAATTCTAATGTGGCCACAGTGTTACCAGGATGACTATCTTCCACTTCTTCTTCCCGATTCTCCCTATGCTCATTCTCTCCTTCTTGTTCTCTATTAGCCATGTTATTAGTCCAAAATTTAATGGATTCCTTTATTCGTTCTTCCTCTGCCCTTGCTTCTTCTTCTTTCCTCCTCTCTTCTTCTCGCCTCCTTTCTTCCTCTGCTTCTCGGTGAGCCTCCAACCACTCTTCTTTAGTAACTCTGGTTCCATTAATATGATAAATCTCCTCTCTATCCAGTGCACCCACAACACTTCCCTTGTCTTCAGGAGGTTTATTTTCTGCAATGGGAGTAGATGGTTCCATTGTGTTCTCCACAGTTGTTGCTGAATTCTCAAGATTATGAGGAACAAAATTTCCTCTCCCTAAAGATGTCTGCAGTGGTTTCGTAGAAGAATCAGATTTAGAAATTATATTGTCGATAAATGTTTGTCTTCCCAGACCTGTATTACGACCTCGACCTCTTCCACCTGTAGTGTTAGTATTCAAAGGGGGTTCCCGAATTGTTTTTCTTGTATTCATGCATGCTGTAAATGATTAAACTAAAATGAAATAAAAAACCAACTACTGACTATGTCTATCAATTACCATCTTTGGTAGCAGTGCCAAAATGTTGGTCACCATATATGCTAATTAATTACAACTAACACACAGGATGCTCAATATAAATTGTCAAACCCAGGGAAGTATTTTATTTCAATGGCAATAAGCACAATCTATGCATAAAAATTTCAAGTAGTCGATTAATAAATGGAGATGAAAGATTCTACCTATCTGTTCAGCCAAACTCATTCCATAAAGAAAACTAATCTAACTCATACCTCTGGGAATTTAAAGTGCAACTACCTTCCTACAAAAATCAACCTAGTAGTTACTGATCTAAGAATAGAAATGAACTAGATTACTTTTGCAAGAATTTAAATCCTATAATTATCAAACTACAGTATTCAATGTTTACCAAAATGATTCATCCAAAAACTACTGTAACTCAACTATAATCTGTCTAATCTATGAATTCAATTAAAGATACAACAACAACCAGAATTAAGAAATATGCCTGAACTATAAATTGATAACCATTGGAAATCCTAGGAAGCATAAATGACTAAAAGGAATAGAAGATGAGCTTGGATGTAACAACTATTGAACACATATGCATAATCAAATCTAACATACATAGTCGACTGTCACACCATGCAGTTGCAGCTATTCATAATGCAAAGAATAAACTACCAAAAAAAGAATGCAATCATAAACTCTTTGTTGCACCTATCAGAAATACACCTAATGCAATTCCACAACACACAACAGGAAATGAATAAATCTAACTACCTACTTAACTCAACAATCTCTGTGAGAAGGAGGGCCTTGTCCTTCTAACAGAGACACCATGAACTACCACGAATTCAAACATAGAAATGGAAATAATCCTGCTCTTCATTAAAGATGGTAATCCACAATCTCATTCTTTGTTATAGCCCGCACAACAATTGATAATTAACCAACCCAAGACTTTGAAAGCCTTCCATATTCATACATGCAAAATATAGTTCGTGATCCACTAATTTTGTGCAACAATGAAGATCTATGATCTTCGTGCTGTAGAGTTACAGCTAAACTGTTATAGCCATAATGAATGAGGCTGTTAACCATGAAGGATGCTGTTACTCTGGTAGTCAATGGATCAATGGTGTAACCAATTGGGAGGCGTCCTGTCTGTAAAATCTCAATCACAGCTGAACCTAGCTACTGTGGATTCCTCACTGGTGAAAGATTGCACAACATTTGCAAGAATAGCATAAAAATTTAAATGAATGAAGAACAATACACATCAAATTGGTGAATAATGTCAATATTATTAACTGTCCAACCTTAACATAGGTTAAGAACACTCATATATACAAATATGGAAGAATTCGAATCCACCTGGAGTGTTCACACTGATCTAGCTTAGAAATAGCTCAAACCCCCCTAGGTTGACCAAAATATCCCAAACCATCCCAAACTGGTTCGAATCTGCTGTGTGAATGCTGGGAATGACTGGACAGGCCCATGTGACCTCACACATGTGAAGAAACTGGTTGGTTAGAGGTTTGGAGTCTAAAATTGGCCAAAAATATGACAAAGTTGGCAAGATTGTCCACAAACTGAGCAAATGCGCCCTAGGTAGAAGAGAAGCATGCTGAATGCATTAAATGACCTGAGGAGGGCGCTCTAGGCATGCTGAATGCATTAATTTGCCCTGGGGAGCGCTCCACATAGCTGGTTTGACTCAGCACTTGTTCACATTGCTAACTAGTTCAAGACAGTTTGACCATTTACCAATCTAATCAACTTAGGGATGTAATCATTAATCACTTGGGCTAATTAATCATCATTAATAAATGATTAATGTACATAGGTGTAAAAATGTTCTAACACCCCCCCTTAAGCTAGACTTAGTGAAATATCAAAAATTAAGGCCTTGGCAACTAGGCTCAAGTCACCTTTTACATCATGAAATTTATTTGTCCATGTAACCAAGGTAAGGAGGAAAACCACATGGGAAATAAAACCTCCCCTCTAAAATGGACATGTGGCATATATCAAAATACACCAATCATCACCATGCATCACTCACCCCAAGCAAAGATCTAAGGTGAGTGAAGGTCTTCTCGGTAAAACACTTGATGAAGATATCAGCAGTTTGCTCACTGGATGGGCAATACTGCAATGCTATGATCCGGTCATGCACCAACCCCCGAATGTAATGCATGTGTATCTCTATGTGCTTGGTCCTCTGTCTCTGTACTGGATTGGTAGAAATCTTGATTGTACTTTGATTATCACACCAAAGAATAGTGGGTGAATCAAAGACAATCCCGAACTCTGCAAGAATACCTTGCAACCAAACACATTGTGTGGCTGCATTGACTGCTCCCCTGTACTCGGCCTCAGCTGAAGATAAGGAAATAGTGCTTTGTTTCTTGCTTGACCAGCATATAGGTCCATGTGCAAGCATAAAGACATAACCGGAAGTTGACTTCCGATCGATACAATCACCAGCCCAATCAGAATCTGTAAATCCTACTAGTTCAAGGGATGAACCAGCAGCATAATGGATACCAAAGGACTTAGTACCCTGAACATAATGAAGGATCCTCTTGGATGCCTTCCAATGGATCTCATGAGGCTCTTGCATGTGCCTTGCAACAGCCCCAACAGCATATGACAAATCTGGTCTAGAATGAGTAAGATATAGCAAGCTTCCAACAAGTTGCCTATACAACGAACTGTCAACTAGTGGTGAAGAACCCCATTCTGTAAGCTTAACTCCTGAAAGAAATGGAAATTTTGCAGACTTACATTCAGCCATCTTAAATTTCTGCAGCAAATCTGAAGCATACCTTGACTGACATAGAGAAATTCCATTCACAGATTGATCTATCTCCAAACCCAGAAATTGTTTTAGCAATCCTAGATCGGTCATGGAGAATGCACTGTGCAATGCTCTCTTAACTGAGTCAAGTTCTTTGGTGCAGCTACCAGTGATCAAAAGATCATCAACATACAGTACAATAATCAATATCAGATCACTAACATGCTGCATATACACATTTGGATCAGACTTACACCTCTCAAACCCCAAAGATAGCAGAAAATTGTCCATTTTTGCATACCATGCTCTAGGAGCTTGCTTGAGCCCATAGAGTGACTTGTTCAACCTGCAAACAAGTGTATGATCAGAAATAAAACCTTCAGGCTGCTGCATATAAATCTCCTCATTCAGATCCCCATTCAGAAAGACACTTTTTACATCCATGTGATGAATCTCCCAGCGCTTGGAAGCCCCAATGGCCAAAACTAGTCTTATGGAGTCCATCTTTGCCACCGGTGCAAATGTCTCTGTATAGTCCACTCCTTGGACCTGAGAGTAACCCTTAGCTACCAACCTGGCCTTATACTTCAGATCAGAGCAATCAGATCCAATTTTGGTTCTATAAATCCACTTGCATTGCACTAGTTTCCTCTTGGGAGGAAGAGGGACCAAATCCCAAGTTTTGTTCTCATGGAGTGAGTTCATCTCCTCTTGCATGGCTGATTGCCATCTTGGGTCTGTACATGCTTCTGAATATGACATTGGATCAGATCCAACCATCAAATAACATGCCTCACTCAGATCAGAATTATTATATGCAAAGGAATTGTGAAATTGAGATCTAGTTTTCCTAGCATCTTGGGGATCTCCCACTAGCTCTCCGGCACTTTGAATTGTTTTCTCTGCCCACTTGGGCCTTGAAGGGGGGATATGTTCAGAATCCATATCAACATCATCTTCAGCAATATCAGAATCAGAAATATCAGAGAAAGAATCACTACTTACTTCATCATCAAGACGAGGGAATGAGCATTCCCCATCACCTTGTTCACTAGCTTGCAAGAATTCTTCCTCTTCGAATTTGACACTTCTTTCAATGAAAGTTTTGTGAGTGGATGGATCAAAGAGCTTGTAGCCCTTGGAATCCTCTGCATACCCAACCATGATTGACTCCTTGATTTGGGGCTGCAATGCCTTTCTCTTCTCCGGTGGAATTCTGGCCCAAGCCCTTGAGCCAAAAATTCTGAAATGTGAGACATTTGGCTTGTGGCCCATCCAAGCTTCAAATGGAGTGATTCCTTGCAATGCTTTGTGTGGTGCT
This sequence comes from Larix kaempferi, assembly GCA_027924585.1. Lineage (NCBI taxonomy): Eukaryota > Viridiplantae > Streptophyta > Pinopsida > Pinales > Pinaceae > Larix > Larix kaempferi. The sequence continues at coordinate 1,229,024 of BSBM01000646.1, forward strand.
CTGTTCTGAAAATATGCTGCACAATTCATAGCTTCAGCCCACAATTTGGGAGACAAATCCCTTGCTTGCAACATGCAAGTTGCCATCTCTTTCAGTGCTCTATTTTTGCGCTCTGCAACACCATTTTGCTGAGGTGTGTAGGGCACTGAGTGTTGCATCTGAATGCCATGCTCTTGACAGAGCTGCTGCAAATTGTTTTTGACATACTCTCTGCCATTATCAGTCCTCAAAACCTTCATGGCCTTCCCACTGAAGTTCTCAACCATGCTCTTAAAAATCTTGAAACATTCAAAGACTTCAGATTTTTGCTTAAGGAAAAATAACCAGCAGTACCTTGAGTAGTCATCGATGAAGGTGAGCACATATTTGCTGCAGCCATAGGAGGGTGTGGGGAGTGGCCCTATGAGATCAGAATGCACTATCCCAAGTGGTTGATCATCCCTCCTAGCCTTCCCTTTGTCATACTTCTTTTCAGGATGCTTCCCAATCATGCAACCCTTGCATGTTCCACTTGAAAAACTGATTTGTGGCAGCCCTTCTACCATCTTTTCTTTGCTCAAAACTTGAAGATATATGTAGTTTAGGTGCCCATACCTTTGATGCCATAGCTTGCTGGTCTCATTCCCATGTGACAGAAGCACACTTGGTGAAGAGAATTCGAGGAAGTGGGAGAACTTGTACATCTTCATGTCATGGTTTGCAACACCCTTTGCAACAATTTTCCCGGTGGAAACTTCTGATATCTCCACATCATCCTGAGTGAAGACCACCTTCTTTGCTGCTCCAATATGTGTCATTTGATATACAGAGAGCAAGTTTGCTGCAAGATTTGGCACATACAGCACATTGTAGAAGAAGCCATTCTCCATAGAGATTTTCCCAATGCCATGAGCAGGGATTTCTGAGTCATCTCCCATTCGAATTGAGAGGCCACTGTAGGGAGCAAGTTCAGAAAACGAGTCTCTTGAGGAAGCCATGTGCCTTGAGGCACCTGAATCAATGATGAACAAAGGTGAATGAGATGAGCTATCCACCAAAGCATGGCATCTCTCCTTGTCTTCAGAAACGCACTCCTTCTTCTTGGAACTTTCAGGAAGAGGAATATTATTTTTCTGTAGGAGATGTGTCATGGTGTCTATGGTTTTCTTCATGCATGAGCTCTCTGGATGAAAACCTCTTTGACAGTAGCTACATTTTGTCTTCTCAGCCTTCTTTCCCTTGTTCTTGACAGGATTCGAAACCCCCTCAGAGGATTTGGGCCTCTCATCCTTCTTCTTCTTCTCTTGAGGTTTCGACCCCCTGGGTTTTTGCTTGCCTCTTCCACATTTCGAATCTCCAGCTGCAAGAACTTGATCTTTTTGCTTGATGGAGCCCATCAAGACCAGCTTGTCTTGCTCTTGAGTTAGCATCTCCATGAAGTCAGCCAAATATGGCATCTTCCATCCTCTAACTGTGAGCCTTGTGGAGTTGAAGGAAGACACAAAAACTGAGTATTCAGAACCCAATTTGGAGAGAATGGACAACACCAACTGTTCTTCTTTCTTCTCTATGCCACATTGTCTGATCTGCAAGACCAAGTTCTTGAACTTGGTGAAGAAGTCCTGGATGGAATCGAAATTCCCTGGGCTCAGTGAGACAAGCTCATTTTCGAGCTGGTGGCCTCTCATCTCATCAGTCTTTCCAAACAGTGTCTCAAGCTTGAGCCACACTTCATTTGGAGTTGCTAGACTTTCTACATGAAACAGGAGGTCTCTCGAAATGCTGAGACAAAGGAGGCCAAATGCCTCATCCATTCTATTAAAAAACTTGGATTTCTCCACAGCTGAGTTTGGCTCAACCTCAGTGCCCATCGTGATTCTGTAGAGACCCTTGGATCTCAGCAAAATCACCATTTCTGCCTTCCAATCGAAATAGTTGAAGGGAGTGAGCACGTTTGGGTGAGATGGCTCCATTCTCCTCTGCTGCAATTCGCACTTGCTGACAATGCTGATCTTCAGTACCTGCAAACAACTCTCAAATCACTCTGGAGGGATCTACACTAACAGATTCGAACCCTGTATGGATAGTGGGTGCATTCGGGAGAGCATCACACCTGAGAGGAGCCACTAGATTTCTCCAGTAAGCTCAAGGCAATGGCCTCAGGAATTATGTGGTTTCTCCACTGCTTCTGGAAATCCACTACAACAGTCTGGCTGGTTCGAATTCTAGCTCCAAGAGCTCTGATACCATGTAAAATCTTAATCACAGCTGAACCTAGCTACTGTGGATTCCTCACTGGTGAAAGATTGCACAACATTTGCAAGAATAGCATAAAAATTTAAATGAATGAAGAACAATACACATCAAATTGGTGAATAATGTCAATATTATTAACTATCCAACCTTAACATAGGTTAAGAACACTCATATATACAAATCTGGAAGAATTCGAATCCACCTGGAGTGTTCACACTGATCTAGCTTAGAAATAGCTCAAACCCCCCTAGGTTGACCAAAATATCCCAAACCATCCCAAACTGGTTCGAATCTACTGTGTGAATGCTGGGAATGACTGGACAGGCCCATGTGACCTCACACATGTGAAGAAACTGGTTGGTTAGAGGTTTGGAGTCTAAAATTGGCCAAAAATATGACAAAGTTGGCAAGATTGTCCACAAACTGAGCAAATGCGCCCTAGGTAGAAGAGAAGCATGCTGAATGCATTAAATGACCTGAGGAGGGCGCTCTAGGCATGCTGAATGCATTAATTTGCCCTGGGGAGCGCTCCACATAGCTGGTTTGACTCAGCACTTGTTCACATTGCTAACTAGTTCAAGACAGTTTGACCATTTACCAATCTAATCAACTTAGGGATGTAATCATTAATCACTTGGGCTAATTAATCATCATTAATAAATGATTAATGTACATAGGTGTAAAAATGTTCTAACACTGTCTGTTGCAGCTATGCTCTGTTTCAGCGACCTGTGACAACTTCACGTGGAGAGATGTGTTGTCCCTTGAAATATGAGGAATCAAATCAGAAGAGTAACCGCTGGCACCACGTATGATTCTTTCCCAAGGCATTGTGACTGATACACCTGTGCTTTGATCTTAACTTAATGAAATCAACACAAGTTAGCATAAATCGAAGGCTAGAATTCATAACCATAACAATCTTAGGCATTTAATTAAATGAAACAATAATGAATTATGCCTTGTCAGGATCGCTGATTGATCTGGAAAAAGGCATGTATATGGTTCATGAAAGTAGGGTGTAACAGGGAAAAATGATGTAATAGGTATGGTCAAAAAGGGGCATTTCCAGGGCCCAACAAAGACAGGAATGGAGTCAAAAGAATCACCATGCCAGCACCCTAGGATGACATAGATTCTGTTGTTCTGAAATATATAACATGCACAGGGAGACTTAGCTATGTCCCGATCTTCCACTTCCAAATTTTGGATCTTCTAAGATACAGGGGCCATATTACACCAAATAACAACCTCAGCATTTCCTATTATCTTCTTCAATCTCTGGGATAAATGAGCAAAAAGGTAGTTCAGGGAAAAGAAGATGCACTAGCCCACCATGGGATGATCAAATTGATAATTTGTGAAGAATTGATGGTACAGGTTCCAGAACACTCATGGGAGGAGTTTGTGTTGGTCTCAACCAAGGATGTGCAAAGAATGAGGGGTACACCCAACCCAGGTATACCCCTAGTCAAGGGATCAAAAGAAAAATCCACCTCGGCATCAGGAGCTAAGAGAAAGATTGACCTGGATAGAGACAATAAAGTTATGGCCGACACCTTGATCAGGATAAAACATTCAAAAGACGCCTCCTCCAAAAAAGACTTAGGGGTTTTTGCTAGCGGGAAAGGGTCAAAACGACAAAGTAAAAGGTTCACACAGCAACCCAAAAATGGGCATGCAAAGAAGGTAGAAAAAGAGCCTAGCCCCATAATTCAAAACTTATCTGATGATGACGATTTCAGGGTAGACCAGGACGACCCAACTACACCAGAAGAAGAGGATGCTTTCCAATGGAATCCTAATGATAAAACTTAAAACCTTGGAATCAACGACCAGTTATCTGAGGCACTGAAAGAACTAGAAAAAGTCAGGGAGGAGTTGGTAGCATTAAAAATTGAAGCAAGGATCCAGATAAGCCAGCCAACTTCACCAGCAACCCCACTGTTTGCACATGAAAAGACCTAGATTTTGAAGATGCAGCACGCAGGAGAATTAAAGTTGGCAGAACAAAAACATTTAGCACTGAAGGATAAATTGGGCCAAGATCAGGAAGAGTTGTCCCAGAAAGACCAGAAAATCTGGCAATTAGAGCATACATTGACTACCACTGCTAAGATCTATGTTGATATGTTGTGACTCAGGCCACCATCCAGAATCTATACAGTTTACCTAAGGGAGAAGTGGGGAAAATTTCAGCTACAAAGGATAAATCAAGGCCTGCCTCTAGAACTAAACACTCCAAGGGAGTTCGTTGACACTTCTCTGAGCTACACAGAATTGGAGAAATATCATTTATGCGAGTTTTTCTTGCATAACTTCATGGTGCCGAGCTCACCCAACTGGTCACCAAATCCCTACATGGGTGACTTCCAGCTAAGAGCACTTTGCTCCTGGATGAACCACGAGTTAGAGAGGGCACATGATGCTCACCTCTACCTTTCAGAGGAGTGGAAAAAACCGTTATGGATCAGGGGTGAGGAAAATCATCCTGAAAGAGTGATTCAGGACCACCTGACTATCACCTCAGATGAGGATTTAATTCCTATCCTTCTTGGAAAAAAACAGGAGGCAGTAACACATTTCGACCTCACCCTTCAATGCACGTACAAGGAAGTTCAGGAAGCCATCGGTGAGAGGTGGGAAAGAATCGTAGAAGATTTGAAGAAAAGGGAGCCTCACTCCCCCCTAAAGCTAGAGACTGCTCTCACCAAGGCTAAGTTATACAGGGAATGATTAATAAAGCACCAGCTCAGATGGATAAGCATGAAATTGAGTCCACCATTCTTTCTTCCTTTGATTATCAAAGAACAGGTCGATGAAGAGGAGGAGAAAATAGCATGGACCAGAGATGACCAGAGGAGAAAAAAAATAGTAAGGGCGATGATAATCCCCCAAATCAGGTACTTTATAGCCTTTTTATGCCACACAACACAATAATTGATAAGGAAAATACCTCTGTTTGTGGGGTATAATGCATTTGTTTTGATGATTTACTAAAGTAGTTTAGGGATTATTCTTTTACGCTTAAAGGCATTTTCTATGATCTAATTATATGAATATAAGTATGTATGAGCAGGAGCAGGTGATCTAGGAGACAACAAGCAAATCCAACTCGAAGACTGAAAGACCACGAGTGGCTTAGCGCCCTTTTTTCTGATTTATAGAAGAAAAATCCTGTTTAGTAGGATCGGCATTTAAAGCATAGAGTTAGGTTATGATTCATAATAGTTATATATATGGACCTCTTAGGTAGCAAGGGGTTCCTGTTGACATTTTTGTAGAACTTATATTTAGCATATTTTATTCGAGACAATTCTGTTCTAAAACTTTTCTGAGACATGAAGTTACAATTTTAATAATGGAAGAATTGGTTTTATTTCAAGCTTCGAGTTTATAAGTTTTTCCACTCCTGAAGTACGGGTTGGGGAGGCCCCCCTCAACACGTAGTTCAGGAGCCTCGTTTTTACTTTAGGTATTTCTCATGTGTTTTTCTCATTGGTTTAATTATGATAATATGTGAAGTAATTTGATAATGGTTCGAATAACAGATTCTTATTTCAGTTCATCGATTTTTCTATGTAGTTCGGTAATACCAGTTTTGTAGTTCCATAACACGCTTTCCGTAGTCTTGTACATGCATTTTGCGCAGGCATATTTTACCTTTGTTTCCCAGCATTTTATATTAATTTTAGACAATGATTCGGATCTGCAATTCCATGCATATTTCCTTTATCTGAGTTCGATCATATAGAAGTTAATTGTTTCAGTTCTTTGATTTCAATAGAGTAATGATCATCACTTTCAGTACTTGATTTGAATAGATAAAGTTTGATTGATTTTCAGTATTTAATTCCTAGCTTAAATTTCCAGCTTTTAGTATTCAATTCTTAGATTAAATTTCCAGCTTTTAGTATTTTATTTCTAGATTAAGTTTACCAAGCTTTCAATACTTACTTCTTAGACTAGATTTACAGTTTTCCAGCATTTCATTCTTAGTATATAGATCTACCAGTTTCAGCATTTCCAGTTCATAGATTTACAACCTTTTTATCTTCTTTCATTCTTTGTTTAGAAACAACTCACTTCCATTTCCTTTTTGAGAAACCTTTAAGATACATCCCAACACCCTGAACGACGAAGACCATCCTATAGAGCACATACAATGCTTAGCACCTCTTAAGTTTGTACGCTACCTGGTCGATAATTAAAGTATACTTCGGGTTTAGCTGTTCTAATTAGGCATCCATTCCTAGAGTCCACCAGTTAGCTAGGTGAAAGCGACCTATTTTTGGTTAAGATACTCCATGATTACCAAGCAGGCAAGTAAGGAGTAAGGAGAAAGGAAAGCGACTAGTCACACGCGCAGAGGAAACACGATGTGAACCAGCCACATAAGGTTGTTAGAGAAGGAATGACCGGGTGAAAGCGACAGTCGACAGGGTAGGCTAAAAGTGACATGACCACGCGCATAGGATGGCCACGACAGAAGATTCGCTACCAGAAGCCAATAAGTCCGGTTAAGGGAAAACTGTGACAGTTTTGGGAAACCTTAGGGTTTTTGCCTATGCATTGTAAAGACATGACCTACGGGCATGATCTATAAGAAGGCACAATTTTGTAAGAGAAAGGGTTGTTAGTTGTTGAATATTGAATTGTAATTGCTAAAATCCATTGTAAAGGCTCTACAAGCTGTGTGCATAGAGACCTAGTGAGAGAGAAGAGATTTTGCAGCTGAGTGCGCAGACTGGAACTCTTGTACCCTTCCCAATGAATAATACAACAACAGTTCCTGTGGACGTAGCCCCAATCCTAGGGGTGAACCATGTTAAATTCTGTGTTGTGTGATTTTTTATGTGTTTGCACTTGTTGATTTGCTTACAATTAATCCTTAAGATCTTACTTATCAGTTTATGTGTTTTACATTTATATGTATTCTCCATAAGGAATGAGATGGGAATAATATGTTAAGTTTTGCATATGTGGATGAATGCTAGACACATAAGTATTTCTAAGTCTGAATGAATGCAAAATTCAGTTAGATAAACATTTAAGTCAATAGATTTCATGCCGTGCAGCTCCCTAGAAGCGCAACACCAGAAGCGTGCAGTATTTTGTGTTATGTTTTATTGCATAAGTTCCTAGATAAGTAACCCAGTCGACTGTTGAATGGAAAAAACACTAAGTATGGCTTGTTGAAGCTGGTTAAGTCTAAAGAGGAAGCGCATTTGTCCATTGCGTGGTCCTGTTGTTGAGTAATTTCCAAACCGTATAGTCCTTGGATGCGCTAGTTGTGCAAGTGTCTGAGCTTGTGGAAGTGCTAACCACGAAGAAGGTGATCTTCGCAAAATCCTTAGTCAGCAGCGTGGGCCTCGCGACGCTCTATTCATCATATCTGTTAAGCACTCATCACGTGTTTGTGGAAACCTGATTCCACAGTCCCCCCCATTACTTCGCCTCGGGTGAGACCTCAGTCTGTTCGCAGATTGTTGCTGAAAGTGCCGGTGAAAAGGGGTTTTGTTGGTTCCTTGAACCGTGGAGAACCTGGGTCTTTATAGAAAACCTCAAGACAGTTATGTAAGCCAAAAACACGCTCCAAGTTGTGACTTTGAAAGGTATACAGTTCTAGTAGAGTCATGGACAATGCTGAGGATCCTTAGCATTTTGACAAATTTTGCAGCTTTTGTGCTTGCAATGGGCCAATCATCTTGTCCGGAATGAGATTCACCCTACTTCTATCATCAGTGGCTATAGAGTGAGTCTTGTGATTAGTTGCGTTTCTATTTACATGATGTGAAGTCCTTCTTGTGATGGTATTATGGGAAGTTAATACGCATAGCTTATATTATAGTTTTGATGATGGCCTGTAAAGTTAAGTGGTTGCCTAAGCGATTCTTGTGGGTTATGATAGAAATTTGATGCAATGCGCATGCAAGTCTCCTTCTAATGTTAATGCAGGTGCAATTTAGATCATTGCTCAATATTATCAACTACTTCAATACCCAACCTCCTCCTCAACTTCTATCCCTCCAACGAATACAATTGCTGATGCAAATGACAAAGAGAAAGAGTGAACCGTGAATCTAGATGATCTTATCTACTTTATATCTCTGGCTTTGGAATCATTTTCTAGGTAAGCTGGATACTATGAATGTGATGTATTTAAATCGCGAGTATTGTTATATGGTTAATGGCTCTCTGAATATTTCTCATTAAAATAAATATTTCGACCAAAAGAACTTCAATATTTCTCATTTCCCCAGTGGAATGGCATTGGAATGGCTAAGATTTCGACAATTTTTTGACACTGCTTTCAAGTGATTTTTGTTTAAAACCATTTTTTCTAAAACTTTCTTATTAAAATTTAAAAACTTTTAAGGACTCCTTAAATATTTTATTGTACAAATTTCTACACTTCTTCCACAAGGTAGAGATCGTTTTGTACTACTTCTCTTAGTTATTTTATTTATTTATTGTTTGCACGAGACTAATTGCTACACTTATTCCACAAGGCAGAGATGCATTACCTTCTTTCTTTTCTTTATAGTTGCGTGTTCGACTGCACAATTTTATTCGTTTCGCTGCTTGTTAAAATATGCCGTGTGTTATAGAAACACGATCAATTAGAAACTGATAATTGTTAAACATACAAAATTACGTCTCGGTTCTCAGATATTGGGGAAATCTGAATGGATTCGAAGATGTTATGACCTTATTGAGATTCAGATTCAGATGATTCACATCTGTTTGCTGTCTAGATGCCTAATTCCCAATTCATTAGGGTAACTCCACGGGCTCATTATACACCGAGGGGCAACAATGATCTCCGACACTTTATTGTTGTTTTTTCAAAAGAGTTGTTTTCTGTTTTGGACATTCTACAATAGCCAGGATATAAGTCACTCAAATCGTTTCTACAGCTGGGCACGCTCTCGACAAATTTATTCCATTGCTTCTAGATGATTGGAGTTCAGGCAGTTTGAGGGATTTTAAAACAGAACACGAATTGCTTGGTTTCTCCCAACAAAACATTTTCTGCTGGATTTTATGGAGTCGATAACAATGCTTATGCTTTTTACATATGGTATACTGGAACCGCCAACCAAACAGTGGTCTGGATGGCCAACATAGAAAAACCTGTAGTGGAAACCTAGTTTTGTGGGGGGATCCCCATAGGTCGTCGACATACTGTGATAGCCTGAGAGGAGCCCACCCCTTAAAATACGTCTTCGGCGTAAAAATACTAGAATACCCCCAAAGTAGGGAAATGAAAGATCGAAAAGAACTTCAATATGTTGTAAAATGAGAGAAAGTTGTGTGTACATAAACAATATAATTTTATGTGTTTGAAAGTAAGTCTAGCTAATTTATGATAGGGATGTAGTCAATGAAAGTGAAAGGAAAAATCTATTGCAAGTACTAATAAACAGTAAATAGAAACCCATGTAATCGATGGCAAGTAAAATGAATTGTACATTGATTTGTCATACACAAAAGTATACATATGTAAGTAAAACAATAAAGGGCTAGGCAGTGAACAAGTTTGTCTCTAAATATATTGGAAATCAACATTGGTATTTTTGTTTGGTAGGGGGAGTGCATGGATTGAGGATTGCAATTTTAGGTGTGAAAGGGATAGAGGATGAAGGTGTGCATCTTCCTTTTTTCAAAGTGTGACATATGAAGTGTCTTGCATCCTTTCATAGCGGTCGAAGGAGTACAATGGTGCAATTCACATTCCTTCTAATGTGGATATTGCATGTAGGGACTAATCTTGAAAAAACTTGACATTCATTCATCTCCATGTCGTGATGTATGTTATGAATGGTATCATCATCTCCAGATGTTGTCTCATCGGGAATGGGTGCAAGGATGTGATCAACATGGCATGCACAGTAGGTATTTCGTATGTGTTCCCAATCTGACAGAATGTCATGTTATGTAAGCCATATGTCTTTAGTGAAGGAATGAAAAAGCTTATATAAAAGCAGCGTACTTCAACAAAATTCAAGAAAGGCATTGGAATCTTTGGCTGGAATTGAAGTAAAGAGCAACCAGACATGGAGGATTGCAGGGACAGTTCTCTTATTCCAATTTTTTAGTTTTGTGTCTCTAGTTATATAACCATTGTTGCACAAGGTCAATAAGACATAAAGGGTCCAAAGTTGGAGGCTATTTCAAGTAGGCATCTATGAAACTGGAACCATATAAGCAATCGATCGAGTTGAGAGATATGCGACGAAATATTTGGTGACCAACATTTAGTTTGGTTAAGGACCGACTGCATGTGACAAGGGGTACAATTTTTGCAACATATGGCAAGTTTCTTGAGCACTGATGTCTTAGTCAACAATTGCTTCTGAGTGCATATGACGATAGGCATATGAGGCTTAGTCCTATGGACATGATGTAGGTGTGATTCTATGAAAAATAAGGGTTTATGATAAATATTTAACATACCATTTTTTTGCAAGGAACTTACTTTGAATATGTGTAAGTAACAACTTCTTGCCAAAAATAAAGGTCTAAACAAAAAACAAATAGTAAAATAGTAAATATATTTTGTAGAAGGAAGATATTATATCTTGAACTTTAGTAATATATCATGTCTCATCAACTAATATATGAGGGGTATGCACTAATATTGATATAAATAATGGTTGAGTAAGTTGAGTTTTTAGAAGCTTGGGTAAGAGGGGCATACATTGAGACACCTAATGATGAATAAGGAGTATGCTAGGTTTTTAGAAACCTTGTTCAAAAGGATGAAGTGGAGGAGGGTAACACCCCGTTTTGACATTACTACCTGAACTATTATTATATGTTGTATTTGCTTGATTGTGAGAATTCGTCAATTCTCATCGGTTTGATGACACCGTGGACATATGGTTCTATTATTTTGCCGAGATATATATGTGTGTGTGTGATGCTAGTATTATGGTATGTAGTCATGTTTAGATATATATAATGTGTTTATTATGTCTCATATATGCAAATTACTGAAAGATGGGTATGTGGATACCGTTAAAGTTATATGTTGAATGAATGAATGTTATACCAGCTGCATGATGAATATAAATTTGAATTGATTATTGTTTTGTTATGATGAAATGTATGTGTACATGTCGAGGATTTGTGCATGATATTCTAGATCGTATGTCAAAGACTAACTTACAGGTTAAAATGGCTAAGTGATAGCTGGATCCTACGAGGTGGGAGAGCCTCGGGGACATGGACTCCAAAAGATAAATGGTATGTAAGTGATGCATTATTTATTTTCGCATGATTATTATGTTGTTTATCATGATTTATGGGTGGGGTAGGGTTTCAGGAAACTCAACCGCCCAGATTGGTTATACAATGAAAAACTGAGTACAAGTTGAGACACAGTTATTATGTCGGTCTATACATAGTCCCTTGTTCCATTAGGGGGGTGGAGGGATTTACCCACCGTTTATCATGGAAACCCAAAGTCATGGGAGGGATGTTCTACGGTGTGCTCCCCAAGGTGTGCGATGATGACTGGTGTTTTTCTGCTGGGGAAGCTTGGTCGATGTAGTTGACACTTCCGCTTACGAGTTCTAACTGGAGTCGGTCATGGCTTGACACTTCAGGGTAGTCCAGCAAAGGAAGGATAGGATGTGGAAGTTAGTTGTGAACTAGATAGATGGAGTAGGTAGATAAGTGTACCATGATGTTAGGAGGGAAGGCTTGATTAACTAATGTTGAGGGCCTTGAAGAGTCATGTGTTGTAACTTAGTAACTGGTATTATTGTTCGTCAGTTAATTGTACTTAATTAAGTGAATGATCCAACAATCAAATTATGTTAGGAATGCGTCAGTAAACAACAACTTAATTGATTGATAATGTTGTGTGGTTTAGTACTATTAGTGTACTTAGAGGAGGTATGTAAGCCATAGCTCCGCTTACGTAACTTGTCTACATATGTGTCAATTGCGTGAAATAATATTGAACTATAATGTTTAGGCATTAATTACATTATTACTACTTATCTAACCAGGAGATTAAATTAATATGGTGAGTTAGTAAATTATGATTAAGATAATGGAATAGGTTGAATGAGTGACTTAAGTGGTAATGAATGACGATCAAGTTCTAATGTTGATTAATGTTAATTGTTGTTGATTAATAAACAAGTTATGGTTAACTTATGTAGTAATTAATGCATTTGGTTAGTAATTCATGATTGAATATTAATGAATTTGATTAGTCAAGACTAAGGATTAAAATGTTAAATGGTGATTGTAATGTTAATAAATGTAATATTAACTTGAAAGGTTAATATTAATTACGTCTCAAACAATATTAATTAATTAATTAAAATATAGGGATACGATTTAAATTATAAATTACTTAATTAATTATGATTATGTCGTAGTCATTTAGAACCAAGGTGTAAATTATAAATAGTACCATATGCCATTATTAAACAAGTGTTGAATTATATTTTGAGTTAATTAATTAAATTAAAGGATTAATTAATTATAAAGTTAATTATGAAACTTGGGATTGTAAAGTCGAGGGTTGATTAGAAATTTAATATGGTTAAAATTGTCACGTCCCCCATTTTGACCCTTGTAATATTTTGGGCTATAATGTAAATAATGTATGCATATTATGTATGATTCCTAGCGTGGAGCTCAAGGCCAAGGCCCCACTAGTGAACGCTCGATCTAGAAGAGGCAAGTGTTTGAAATTATGCTACCCATGTGCTAGTGAACCATGGGAATTGTAAATATGCATTTTAATATAAAAGCCCACAACTAGATATGCAATGCAACAAGAGATGGGGGCATGATGTTACAAGGAAGTTGGGAGGGAAATGTTCAAACCCTTGAGCCAATCAAGTCAAGCCAAGTGTCAATGAGAGAACCCATCAAACCCTCAACTACCCATGTTGACTTTTGTACCCAATCATTGATTTCTCCCAAGAGTTGGTTGAGGTAGTTAATGCCTTGGGGAATGGGAGGTATGGCTGTCCAAATTCGGGTATGGGCAAGCCACCCTGCATGGAAATTTGTGTTTGGCTTCTTGGGAAAGAAAAGAGCCATGAATTGCTCCCCAAGCCATTACCCATCAACCAACTTTTCCCTCTCACGATTTTGGAGCTACCTGAGCGTTTTCCTCACTGGTTTTACTGTGTTTACATTCATTTTCCTAGCTAGGAAGGGCGTTTTTGCTGTGGCTAATGGTGGGGAAGAAGGGAAAACGATTTGGGGGTTTTATTGAGGCCATTTGGCCCACTGAATGCTCATACATATGTGGGAGAAATCGGTTTTCTTCCCTGGGATTGATTCCTTCTTCCCACAAATCCGTTTTTGGTGTGCCTATGTTTTTGGGAAAACCCATGTCCATCTAGCTTCTATGTCCCATTGCTAAAAGTGTGTTTCCAAGCCCATATCTGAGTTTTTTGTTCAAGAGAATTCTGGGGTTGAGTTGGGTATCCATTGCTTTGGGGTGTGCTGTGCTCGAGGGTTCCCTTTTCCTTGTAGATATCATGCCCAGCTCGGGGGTGGTCTCTGAGTGCTGAAAGAATATAGGCTGGGAAGAGACCTATGGCTGGGAGGGACGTTGCAGCGACATAGCTAGTTGTTTGGGACAGCATTGCATCAAGATGAGTATTTTATTGTGTATTTACATTTGCAAATGTGTTAATTTGTTGACTATGTTAAATTGAATAACAATTATGTAATATGTGTGGATGAGTTCATTTCCGCTGTGCATGTTTGTTTGTTTTCCATCTGCACACATCTCTTTTATGGCTATGAATCTAATGAATATGGCTGAGTTTATGAAAAGCCCCATAGAATGGCATCAGGTTCCCTTCCTTTGAATGGGTCCAAGGGTGGGTACGTGACAAAAACGTGTAAAAGTGAAACAATTCTGGTTGGTAGGTGAACCAACCCAAGAATTTATTTACATAATAAAATAATAGAGTTTAATGTTTTGGAGTCAAGTGTTAAGGGCTTGAGGAGGACTTGGAATTTGGGAAAGTTTATGATGGATATAAGGGTAGTAATGGGGAGCATAGAGTCGGCAGGAAGAGGGGATAAGTGGAAGGATGGATTTTGGGAGAGGGATCATTTTGGTATGTTTGGGATTTTAGGAGAGGATAGAGAAATTTCAGAGCAGAAGAGAAGGGACATTTGTTGGAGAATTTTAGAAGGGAAAACGGGTTGGCTTGTACTCAGTTTGGGCTTAGGGGTCCAAAGGGAAACTTTTGGAGCTGGGTGGTCGATAAGACCTCACTAGTTGGCAGGGTGGCATACCAGGTTGTCTGGTCGGTTGAGTTTCCTGGGTTGGGAAAAGATTTTGGTTGCAGGGCATACAACAAGGCAAAAGGAGTAGCAAGGGGTCTACTAGCTATCTAAAGGTATTTTCCCTACAGGTATAATAATCATTTCTAACTCTGTAAAATTTTGTTTATGTTAGTTTTTCTAAAGATATTTATTTGAATATATATATATATAGATATATTGATGCACATGTATGTTAGAAAATAAAACTAGAAGTTTGAAAAGAAAAACATCATATTGTTATTGGCATGTAAAACCCTGTTTTTTATAGGCATGAAATTTAACATAAACTAGGAAAACAAAAAAATACACGAACCAGAATTTAAACAGTAAAAGATAGGTTTTTATTTATAAACTAAGATAAATTTGGACTAGGGTCCTACATATGGTATCAGAGCCATGGTTCCAAATATGGAACCAGAGGGATTACTACGATGGAAGAGAACATAATAACAAGAACTAGATTCAAGAAAAAAAATTGGAATCTTTTGCAAGTATTTACTGGTTGCGGAAGTCTTGGACCTGCATAAAACCAGGAGAAGAGTTAGAATATATATATATATATATATATATAAAGCAACTAACCATTAACTATAATATCACCAATACCAAAATATATAGAAAGAAAATCCCTAATTACATAATTACTTGGGGTAAATTATTATTGCTACCACAAATGAATTAGGTGAGAACAGTGTAAAAGTAAATTTTTTTATATATATATGTATATAAACATTTTTTTTTATATGTATAGATAAACTAAATTTCTTTATATATATAGAAAAGAGATTTAAATTTAATTTAAATTGAAACAAAACTATATATAGGATAAATATATAAATGAAATTTTAATTTATATATATATATAAACAAAAAAATCAACTATATCAAAATATTATAACAATTTTTTCTTTTGCAATTATTATAATTGAAAAAAAAAGTAAATAAAATATTAAAAAAATTTCATGGCAGCCGAGCGCGGACATGGCTAGCCTTGGCATAGCTTGGCCAGCGGCCACGGGCCCACGGCCTGGGCGCATCCCGACCAGTGGCCATGGGCCTGCGGCCTGGGCGCAACACGACCAACGTGGCCATGAGCCCGCGGCCTGAGCATAGCCCAGTTAACAGCCATGGGCCTACGACTTGGGTGCAGCCCGATCAGTGTGGCCATGAGCCTGCAGCCTGGGCGCAGCCCAGCCAACGTGGCCATGAGCCATGACCTGAGTGCAGCTCGGCCGATATGGCCATGAGCCAGCATCCTTAGGGGACGCGGCCATGAGCCACGACCTGAGCGCAACTTGAATGGTATGGCCACGAGCCAACAACCCAGAGGGTGTGGACGACTAGAGGGGGAGAGCCCCATTTTATGCATGGAAGAGAAGAAGGTGGCGGGCACAAGCTGCATCCACTCCACTACGGGATGTAAACAAAAAAAATATATAAACCTACAAAAAAACTAAACAAAGGGATAGATCTGAGATAGAGAGATCTTATATATGCATGGGGGTAGAGGCTTCCAGTTGAGTCTGTTTCTCTCTCAAAGCTCAGATGCAGAGCTCACTGAGTCCATCGCTCTCTCCGAA
This sequence comes from Larix kaempferi, assembly GCA_027924585.1. NCBI lineage: Eukaryota > Viridiplantae > Streptophyta > Pinopsida > Pinales > Pinaceae > Larix > Larix kaempferi. The sequence continues at coordinate 1,245,160 of BSBM01000646.1, forward strand.
AACAGTTGCAGAGCTGAGTTCGTCGAAAATCATTTGAAATAAATGACAGGAAGCAAGGGTTTGTGCCTTTTAAATTTTTGTGTTTTATTATTCGCATGGTGGTGGGATGCATGGAGGAGGACGTGTGGTCCCTCATGCAAGGATGCCGCATAGCTTCTAGGGTTTGACTAGGTAGCTAGATTAATAAATTTAATAATCGAGATCTAATTAAATTTAAAATTTAGATCTAATTAATATAATTTAGATCTAATTAGGTTATAAAAAAAATTCTAAATAGTTTAAATTATGATATGGAATGAAAGAATTTGAATTAAATTAAAAAGGTTTAATTTAAACTATTTAAAATAACTTAAACTTAGTTATTTTGAAATTAATTATTTAAAATATTAATAATTATTTTGAATTTAATTATTTAAAATTATTAATATTGTAAGTAATATATGTTATTTACAATATTAATATGCATAGAATTATTAAAAATTTAATTGAGATTATTATTATTAAAATTTATTGAGCGTAATTTTGCTAAAAACAATATATTAAAGTTAAGATTTAAGATCTTATGTTAAGGTTAACTACATAATTTTGTAGTTAATTTTTGTAAATAAACTGTATAAGTTAAATTATAACTTAAATGCGAACAGGGTTACCGATTTGAAAGTGACCCATGGTAACTAAGACTAGGTTAATTTAAGTAAGATAGAATGTTTCACCCAGAGGGATCGCGCCGAGAGTGACTCGGGCGGTGGGTGGCGTCATCGGTGGCTATCGAAGGCAGGAGGACGATGCGATGCCACACGTAGCTAAGACATCGTGTCTTATAACCACGAATCACAATGGTGATGCCCGCTAGGGAATGTAGTAGAGACCACGTACCCTCACCCGCTCAGGCATTCGCCTCAGTATCAGGTAAAACTCGTTTACAGGTGAAGAAAGAAATAAAATTTCACACTCTAGTAGGTTTGAGTATGATTTTAATAGTAACCTAGATAAGATGTCATCGTATGATAATTTTTCGTATTATGCCATGTTACAGGGATAAACATGGTAAAAATGCGAGAAGGTCGGGGGCGAGGTGCGGCGACGGTTTTAATTGAACCAAATGTGCCGACACCATCGTCAGATACCGTCCTTATATTGCGCTCTTTGGAGGCAATAAATGAAACACTATGGGAACTACAGAGAGGAAGTGTTACCTAGGAAGTAGAAGTGGAGGCCCCTCCACTAAGGGATGAAATTCCCGAAGTAGTAGTGAACACGGTTCCGATACCTCAACATCAGGATATCACAAGGGAGATTCAAAAGATAAGGCTTCCATAGTTTTTAGGGGGTCGAGTATGGATACGAGCTAAATCATGGTTGGAAGAGATGAATAGGTGCTTAACCTTATAGAAGTACACTTCCACGTCCAAGTCCAAGATCGCCATATTTCAACTAGAGGGGGTTGCTTTGAATTGGTGGGGGCGACAAGAAAGGCAGTTGCACCTTACACCAAACACGGTTCCATGGGAACTATTTGTGGAAAAGTTTAAGGGGAAGTACTTACCCGCATCCTATCAGGAAGAAAAGGCAAGATCGCTTCATGCCTTGGTACAGAGGCATATATCCGTGGAGGATTATGAATAAAGTTTCATGGAATTAGTAAAGTATGTTCCTTACTTGGACAACGACGAATGCTAGGTTGATCACTTCGTGTATGGGCTTAATACCAAGATCAGGGCCCAAGTACGTATGTGGAAACCGACTTCAGTTTCCGAAGCGGTTGATTGCACTTGTTACACATAGGATATGTTGGGTGCAAATCCTATTAGGTCATTCAACTCTCAACAATGAGGGTTTCTAGGGATAGCCCCTCGAAGGTACCCCCGGGGAGGGTATGTGAGGCCACCTCCCTATGAAAATAGGCACACATCAAGGGTTGCGACGGTAGACAGGTCAGTGGAAACTAGGGAAGTATCCCATTCAGCCAAAAGAAATCACCAGAGTGTGAGGAATTTTAGAGGATCAACTGACAGGGGAAGGGGTCCCAGGGGGAGGAATCCCCGTAAGAGGTTTGAATAGGTTATCTCTCCTATTCCATTACAGGTTGCTTGTTGGGGATGTGGAGGTCCACATTACCAGCATGACTGTACCGAATTACGATCCAGTACAATGCATCGTGAAGGAATGGCTCCAATGGGGAGTGGGGGTAGTAAGCATCAGATCTCAGCAGCAATGAATAACCATCAGGCAGAGAACCAATCCACTGTGGTGGAATCATCAGGTACGGTCAATAATGTTAAACTTAGAATATTGTTTGATCCTGGTGCTACAAATAGTTTTATTTCTCCATATGCATTAGAAAAATGTGGGTTGGCATCCTACAAGCATGACGATTTCACCTTAATCGAAATGGCTTCAGGGGTAAAGAAAGCGGTATGACCTAGTGTCGACAAGTGTGTAGTGGATCTAGGGGTGTGTGTTACACAAGTCAAGGTGTACGTCACCACCCTCGGAACTTATGATCTTATCATAGGTATGAAATGGCTTGAGGAACATCGAGCTTCCTTGGACTATTACGGGAAGAAAGTTCTTTGATCAAATGAAAGGGGGGGTAGTCTTCTCAAATATCGAATTGTGATCAGGTTACCACCAACTATGAATTAAGGAAGGTGATATACCTAAGACTGCTTTTTGAACAAGGTTTGGGAACTATGAGTTTGTAGTGGTACCCTTTGGTTTAACCAATGCCCCAACTGTATTCATGAGCCTCATGAATGGCGTGTTTCAAAATTACTTAGATCGGTTTGTGCAAGTTTTCTTGGATGACATCCTCATCTACTCCAAGAAAGAAAGGGAGCACGAGGAACACTTGCGAATAGTGTTGTAATGCTTAAGAGAGCACAAGTTGTATGGTAATTTGTACAAATGCTCGTTTTATCAGAAGGAGATCCATTATCTAGGGCATATAATTTGTGGTGAGGGAATTTCAGTTGACCCTGAGAAGGTGAAGGCCATAATGGATTGGATTGTGCCAAGAAATGCACATGAAGTGAGAAGATTCATGGGGTTAGCTGGGTATTACAGAAGGTTTGTTGAGGGTTTCTCAAAAATCACAAAAATCATAACTACCCTACAGTGTAAAGGAATTAGGTATGAATGGACGGATGAATGTGATGTCGCATTCACCGAGCTGAAAAGACTATTGACGAGTGCATCAATTCTACGAGTGTTGGGTATGGAGAAGGAATTCACAGTTTGCACATATGCCTAAAGGCAAGGTTTGGGTGAAGTGTTGATGCAGGAAGGTGGGGTAATAACTTATGTCTTGAGAAAGTAAAAAACACATGAAGAGAATTACCCTACCCATGACCTAGAGTTGGCTTCCAGGATGTTAGCTTTTAAGCTTTGGAGACATTACCTTGTTGGACGAAGCTTTGAGCTCAAGTCTGATCACCAAAGCTTGAGATATATCTTCACTCAGAGAGACATGAATTCTAGGAAAAGGAGATGGAGTGAATTCATGAGTAAGCATGATTTTGGGATTTCATACATCAAAGAAGGAGAATGTGGTAGCCGATGCCTTAAGAAGAAAACCAAGACTTTTCTCTCTCATACCTTTGAGGGTTGATTTGAGGGAAATAGTTTTAGGACAGCTAGTCGGGGATAGTTGGTACCTAAAGGTCACGTCGAATCTCCAAAATGGGAAACCGGTGGGACCTAAGTTTGAAGGTAATGAGTTGGAAGCCGATGGCTTGTTACAATTTCAATGGAGGTTGTATATTCCTGAGGAGGGAGATATTAGAGAGACTATCCTTAAGGAATTACACAGAGCAGTATATTGTGCACACCTGGGTGTAAAGAAGATGTCTGCAGACATGAAGCAACTCTTATTTTGGGTAAGAATGAAGCACGATGTGTTCAAATTCATCGTTAGGTGCCTTCAGTGTCAGTAGGTAAAAGCTGATCATCACCACCTGGCAGGACTATTGTAGCCACACGAAATTCCTATGTCGGAATGGGAGGTTATCTCCACAGACTTCATGGTGGTATTTCCTATTACCTCTCATAGACATGATGCCGTTATGGTCATTGTTGAAAAACTGACGAAAACTGCTCACTTCATTCCAGTTAAGGAGACCTACGATGTCATAGATGTAACTTGTGTGTTCATAAATGAAGTAGTTTGTCTCCATGGGTTTCCCAAGAAGATTATCTCGGACATAGATTTTGGGTTTATGTCCAGGTTTTGGACAAGTTTGCAGTTGGAGTTAGGTACTCAGTTTAACCTAAGCACCACATACTATCTAGAGACAGATGGGAAAACAGAAAGAGTGAATAAGGTGATGGAGGACATGGTTAGGATGTATGTCATGGATCAACATACTCATTGGGAAAAGAACTTACCTTTGGTAGAGTTTGCTTACAACAATATTTACCATAGCTCAATTGGGGTGCCTACATATGAAGCATTATATGGAAGGTCATGCATAACACCATTGAGTTGGGAAAGGTTAGAGGACCGAGTAATTATAGGACTTGAGTTGATTCAAGAGATGGAAGAACATGTTATGCAGATTAGATAGCGGTTAAAGGAATCTCAGGATAGACAGAAGAGCTATGCCGATGCACATAGGGTTGAACAGAACTATAAGGTTGGGGATGCAATGTTTTTCTGCATCAGAACGAGCAAAAGTACCATCCGGTTTGGGAAAGGGACAAAGTTGTCGCCACGATTCATAGGACCCTTTGAAATTTTAGATAAGGTTGGACCCATCACGTATCGTCTTGCGCTGCCACCCCATTTGCACAAAACTCATAATTTTTTTCATGTATTTGTTTTACGACATTATGTAGCTTATGAGTCTCATAAAATAAATTGGAAGGAATTGCAGGTTTTAGACGAGGGTACCATCAGGGTCGAACCATTACGAATATTGGACTGCAGGGTTAGACAACTTAGACACCATTTAGTGGACTAGATTAAGGTCCAGTGGGACTGGTATAGCCTAGGTTCTGCTTCTTGGGACGACGTAGAGACCATGCGTCATGATTATCCCACATTATTTTGACCATAAATTCAGGATGAAGTTTCCTGAAGGGTGGGTGTATGTAATGCCCCGTTTTGACATTACTACCTGAACTCACTACTGCATATAGCTCAAAATTCCCACGACAGTTTGCCACGAATAAGTGAAAATCGATTTTTTCGTGGAAAAACAGTTTAAAACTCTGGAAAAAAATGAAAATGTCCCCGACGATCATCGCTATAGCGATGCATACTCCATAACGTCGCTATAGCGACGGATGTTTGGTTTCGTCGCTATAGCGACGCATGTCGAAGCAAGTTTTTTTTTTTTTTACTTTTTTAACGGTCATTGACTTTTTTGTTTTTTTTTTTTTAATTTGATCATTGTGCATTTTTGCCAGAACCACGACCCTCATTGATCTATAAATACATGTTCTTAAGTCATATTTTCACAATCATTTGCTATAGTTGCACCGATCTTTCTGTTGGTTTTTCGTTCTGCAATTTCAAGAGTCCGGTACTGGTTTGACACATCGAATTTTTGATCTCCTTCGTTTTCTAGGTTAGTTTGACTGCAATGCACTAGTCTTTTTTGTGGTTGCGCCTTTTGTGTTCCAACTAGGGATTCAATGCAATGGAGCAAATGTTTATATAGTTTGGGATTTTTGTGTCAAAATGTAATTTTATAAGTTGCCATTTGTGTTAAAATGTAAATTTTTAAATTTTCATTTCTGTTAAAATGTAAATTTTTAAATGGTGGTTTTTGTTAAAATGTTAATATCATGACCATCATCGTAGATTTAAAGTACACTATCTAATTATATTTAACTAGCCCCCTCATAGATAACCAATGAGACCACACTGGTGTATCCTTTCAAACTTTGATAGTCATTTGACAATATCGACATTATCATCTATATTCATAATCCCGTTTGACAATCCTTTCAAACTTTGAGGGTCTACATCTATATTCATAATCCCATTTGACAATATCTTGTCAATGTGTTGAAACCTTTTAATCTCTAGTATAACAAACATGAACAATATTACCAACCCCTCAATTTCTTCTACATTAGATCCATTGGCACCATAATGTAGACTTTCTTGCAATTAATAATTATAAACCAATGTAGGGAACCAATTCACCACTCATTATCCTATGGGTATTACCACTTGTCAAAATGGTGTAACAACTCCTTTCACAAATACACTTACAACCCAACATACTAACCCGCTTGGACATTTAGATAGCAATTCATTAATTTATAAGGAAACACCATATCTATTAATTTACCAACACATGCATTGAAGTAATATGTAAACGCCTAATTTGTGACATCATTAACACAATTCCTTAGCCCATTTTTTAAGGCAATATATAAATTCATGTTATGTTGAGTGAATAGCCATTACCCACCATACGCCAATACCTATTGGAACAACATGTAGTAATTCAAGAGAATTACTTAGGTAATCCTCTACACATGATTAGGTAAGCCTCTAATCGCCTCCTTTAATTTTCGGTCTCTTTTAATATATATATATATACTCTATTCAATTTAGTACGTTATATATTGATTAATGAATTTTTTTTGTTCTTATAGGCTATCAGAATGTCAAATAAATATACACGGGAAGAAAAAAATAGGAGGTATGTTGAGATTAAGGCAACATTGGAGGCGAAGGGTGATGGAAAGTGTTATTTCCCTTGCAATGATTGCAGAGGTTTGCAAACTAGAAGACTTTTAAGAACAACAATTGCAAAACATTGTAAGGAGAAGGGGCATGCTGAAGGGGGGTATGAATATCATCCCTTGGTAAGATGTTATTCATTACATAATGTACTTCTTGTAATAGTACTGATAATGTATTCACAATTTTTTTTATCATTTTAAATATATGTGTTGTATATTATACACTAATGTTATTGCATTGTTTGTAAATATAAAGACAATGCCCCCAAGATGTCGACTTCCAGAGAGCTATTTGCCACATAATAGTAGAAATACTACTTTACAAGACGACGAGCATGGAGATCATGCTATTGAATATCGAGTTCTTGATGATCCTATGGATGAAGATGACGTTATTGATACTAATGGTGAAGATGAGGTAAATAGATTTATCCAAGACACATTTGCTCCATTGGATGAGGAAAACCTCCATGATATTCTTGATGTTCCTCTTCTTGAGAAGTCCCGAGAACCTCTTTATGAAGGCTCAACAACCAATATTCTATCTGCTATATTGTTTTTGGTGAAATTGAAGGTTTTGAATGGTTTATCAAACACTTGTTTCACACAGCTCCTAAGGTATGTAAAGTTGACTATTTTCCTATATTTTTAGTGTTAATTAATTTGTAAATTTTAGGGATATGAAATATTTATGACGTATATTGTGTACATTTCATTTTTTGTCAATGTTGCAGATTGTTGGGTGAATTTCTATTACCACCATCAAATAATTTACCACGCACAAGTCTAGAGGTATTCTTGATTATGTAAGAAATTGGAGTGGAGTATCAATCTATTGAAGCATGTCCTAATGATAATATTATATATTATGGACAGTATGCATCAGAAAAAAAATGCCCACAATGTGAAATTAGTATATATCGAAATGATCAAGTAACAAAAGAGGTCCCTCGCAAAGTTCTTCGTTATATTCCCATAATTCCACGTTTCCAATGACTATTCAAGTGCCAAAGTATAGCACAATTTATGGATTACCATGAAAAGAATAGAAATGAAGATGGTGTTCTTCGAATGCCTACAGATAGTTCTGCACTGAAGAACATCAAAGAAAAACGACCAATTTTTAAAGATGAACCTCGTAATGTTAGACTTTCATTGGCAGCTGACGGTTTCAATCCATTTGGTGAGCTTCGTTCTATTAGTTTTTCATCATTTAATTCAATATGATCTAGGATATTAACTGAGTGAACAAAATGTAAAACATATCAAGCACAAGAGACAAGATACACAAAGAATTTCACCAGGGAAAACCAAGAAGGTGAAAAACCCCGCAACTTCCTTAGAGATAGAATAAGCACCAATACAAAGATCACCAATATGAAACCCCCAAAAATATATGTCTTTAGTAGCTACTCCTCCTCCACTTGTGTGCACTCCTCTCTCTCAACTATGTGAGTTGGATGAGTGAGTGAATGAATGATCAAATAGAGAGGAGCACCCTCTCTATTTATACTTTACTTTCCACTTAGCCTTAACCCCAAATAGGTCGGCCCTTAAGTGTAACTGACTGGGCCGAATTCTCTAGGAGAGTCTAATAACCCATTAATAACTTAACTCTGAGGTCTAATGGCCTGACATACATGGGAGGATTGACCTCAATGAATTTACATGACCCAAGTACAATAATGACTTCTCCAACCGAAGGAATAAACATCTCTGTCAGAGGTACAACAATGAAATACAAATACAATATCAAATATACAAGTGAATATATTCCAAAGTTACAAATACATCAACACGTTCTACTTACTCAGTGTGGCACACAATGTTGGCAATGATTATTCCAGGTAATTTTTTGAAAGTAATTATATTATTTCATTAAGCTATTTGTTTAATTGCTGCATGAGAACACCTTTTATATATTGGGATGGATAACTAAATAGCAATATTGTATGTTTATTGATCAATTAGGTAAGTACCAAGTTAAAGATATGAATGTATATATTGAGCCTCTTATCGATGGGCTATTGAAGTTATGGGCTGGAATCACTATGTATGAAATCTCTAGACCAATAGGGCAGAAACAATTTCAGCTCCATGGAATACTTGCATGGACAATTCATGACGCTCTCGGGTTAACACATTTTTGTGGTGTGTAACTTTATGTTGCACGTTGTTAAAATTATATGTTTTTAAGGTAACAAACATGCATTTTTTTAAATTAATAATCTTTTGATGCTATAACATTAATACATATATCTCGCAGGTCTTCAAACAAAGGGAAAATTTGCATGTCCAGTATGTGGTCCTAGGATAAAATCTCGTCGTTCAAGAAGTTTAGCAAAGGAGGTGTTCGATGAGTACAGGCACTTCCTCCCTAAGAACCATAGGTACCGAACTATCGAAAAAACAAAATTACATGGTAAAGAAGAGAATGGAAAGAAACCACGAAGAATGACACCTCACCTATGGAAGTTGGAATATAACAGAAATTGTCGAGGTATGCAAATTGTATATGCAACATACAATATGTTCACGTAATATTATGATTTTTATATTTTTACTGAATTTTCTCTACCATGGGTGTCATGAATTATTGTTAATGTTTTTTCGTTTATGTTTATTGAATGTATTTAAGGCATTAATGGGCTTCCACGAGGAATGCAGAGTTATCCCATACAATTCAGTAGGTTTCCTTACTACGAGCACCTACAAATAGCTCATTTGTTCGATACAATGCATATCGGGAAGAATATAACATAAAGGATATGGAAGACATTAGATGGAAGCTCTGACAAAGATAAAATTGGAAAAAATTGTAATTACATTGTAGAATCCAATCACGCATTGCAAAGTGTAATTATTTCCAATGCCGAAAATGAGTACCGAAATATTAGTCTTCCATGGTTATTGACGGAGCAACAAAGCAATGTTATAAAAGAGGTCATTCATAAAATAAGGTTTCCGATGGGGTTTTCATCGAACATACAAAATATCTTAACCAAAAAAGGTGATTTTGGCGGTGTTAAAACTCATGACTGGAATATATTCATTAAGGTAATTATTTATGTATATAATTTCCATTAAGTAAATCTTTTAAGTAATTGTTCTCTCCTATTTGGAAACATTAGATAATGATTTGATTTTTGCTACAGTATGTTCTACCTCTATCTCTCCCAGATAGATTTGATGACAACATAAAACAAGTTATATATGATCTTGATAAATACATGAGGTAACAATTTTATATGAATGAAAAATGTTCGTTCTTTTTGTTGCATTGCTTATTGACATATTGTGTTTTACAGCTTGGAACTTTATTATATATGCCTCAATCTGGTTGATCATTGTTATTTTATTGCATCTTTTGTAGGTGGATTTCATCTAAAGAAATCCATAAAGAAGATATTAGGTATTGGAAGAGAGAAATTCCTCGTCTAATGTGTGAAATGGAGAAGTATTTACCTCCAACATTTTTCAATGCACAAGAACACTATCTCATACACCAAGTTGAGGAGATTGAATTGTGTCGACCTGTAAACTCAAGGTCAATGTGGATGGTGGTCAGGGATTTGAAGTCATTGAAGGATTTTGTTGGACAAAGAGCACATCTAGAGGGTTCTATGGTGCAGGGCTATATGCTATATCAATCCATGGTGTACATTAGTCCGTATCTTCCAAATTTAGCAAAAAATATCAATCTGCCTCGCATTTGGCATGTCGATTCCATCAACAAATTTGAAGGGGAGGTCCTATTGGGGAAAGGTAGAACAAGGAAAGTGAAAGGTAATTGAATGGCGTACATTTAATTTATTATACACTTAAGACATATGGTTTTATTATTTTTCCGAGATATATATGTCTGTGTCTGATGTTAGTATTATGGTATGTAGTCACGTTTAGATATATATCAGTGTTAATTGTGTCTCACATATGCAAATTACTGAAAGATGGGTACATGGATACCGTTAAAGTTATATGTTAAATGAATGAATGTTATATCAAGTGCAAGGTGAATATAAATAAATTGATTATTGTTTTGTTATGATGAAATGTATGTGTACATGTCAAGGATTTGTCCACGATATTCTAGATCTTATGTCAGAGACTAACTTATAAGTTGTTGGCTGTCTATACTGAGTTAGAGGTTTCCAATGTAGACCCAGGTACTTCGCGGTTCAGGGAACCAACAAAACCCTATTCACCGGCCCTTTCGGCAACAGACTACGCACAGCCTGAGGTCTCACCTGAGGTGAAGCTGAGGGGGTGGATGCAGAATCAAGTTTTGGCAGCCTGGTGATGCGAGAGTGGTAATAAGGATAAGCAACACAATTTCTTGCAGACTGCTGTGGACAGAAAACTGCGCGGAGACTCTGCCCCACGTCAGATACTTCGTCGAGATTCGGGACTTGTACAACTAGCACGTCCAGGGACTGCACGGTAAAGATTAACTCCTGCCTGGCATAGGTAAGCTATTGACAGCTTACCTCACAGCACGGACTTGGACCGACACGTCTACGGTACTTCACGTCTATTCGAGCTCATCCAACTTTAACCAAACTACCATTCTTTATGCATTTATAACACTTAAGGTTTATCGTTATGCTGCATGCAAATGAATAAACATACAATACTGCGTGCTCCAACGCTGCGCCTATGTTCAGTGTTCCATAGTGTGATTATTCAGCACATTCATACATTCATAGACTTATACTTGTTGAATACTTAACATTCACCCATACATGTATCACTTAACATATTATTCCCATTCTCTGTGGCGAATACATACAAAAGCAATCACATAACAGATAATTGCGGTATTAACCTTCATACTAAGCAAATGAACAATCATAAAACACACAACAATCACATAACACAGGATTTAATGTGGTTCACCCCCCGGATGGAGGCTACGTCCACAAGAACGGTTGTCAATATTGATCTTTATGGGAAGGGTACAACCATTCTTAGTCTATGCACTCAGCTGCAGACTCTCTTCTCTCTCAGATAGGTCTCTGCGCACTCAGCTGCAGAGTCTTTACAATGGCTTCCAAGCTTAGGATTCTACAATAATAAATGATTAATGAAAACTGAAGAGTAACCCTTCCCTTACAAACCCAGGCCTTATTTATAGATCATGCCCATAAGTCATGTCTTTACAATACACAGGCCAAAAACCCTTAGGTTTTCCAAAAACGGTTACAGTTTCTAGCTCATCGATCTAGTTGGCACCTGGTAGTGAATCTTCCATCATGGCTTGCCCTTCGTGCATTCCCATGTTGCTATCGGCCTTCCTATCGCACGCGTGCCAACAAGTCACTTTCGCTTATTCGTTCTTCCTCTAACGGCTTCGTGCGACTGGTACAGGTGGTGGCATCTTTCGCATGTGTGACCAGTCGCTTTTCTTCCCGATCTGCTCCTGCCCACCGCTTGGCATTCCTGTAGCATATTTACCAAAAATAGACCGCTGGTGGTCTATCTGAAACACGTGCCATCTTCCTCGTCCAACACTCTGTGTTAACACCCAAAAAGTGTTCACTACCTCATATACCACATTACATGGCTCATTTGTCCATTATCCTACCATTTTTCCCTTAAAAACCCCAAAAATCCCACTAAAAAGCCTCCAAAAGGCCTAAAATGCCTCGAAAAGGCCACAAAACCATCAAAATAGCCTCAAAAAAGCTAAAAAACCCCCTTTTTCCTCCAAAAATAGCAAAAATCCCCTAAAAAGGGAACAAAAAATATAAAATAATGAGGAAAAGGAGGAAAAAACCCTATACAGCTGCCCAAAACCATGGGTCAGCAATCCACCACCAAAAAACTATAAATAGGTGATGGAGATACCTTATTCCATATCCACAATCATAAGCACCCTTACTCTGCCAAAATCTCTCTTGAAACCCTAGCTCACCATTGAGCCACTTTCACCTTGAGAGCCCCTTTTGGCCCATTTCCACCATTGGAGAAAGAGAAGGAGCACATTGGAGCTTGGAACAACCCTCTTGGACATTGCAAAGAGCTTCATCAACCTTCACATTGAAGGTAATATTAATACAAAACCCTTGTTTACAAATTGTTGTTTATTTTTCATGCACATGTTTTGGAATAGTTTTACATTTCAGTTTTAGCTTAATAATCTACATTTACTGAACTGCTACTAAGGAGTCCATTCTCCTTAGTAGGTGCTCATTTGCACAAGCTAGGGGTAAAACCCTAGCTACAGTTTTGGCGACTCCCCTAGATTTTGAATTTCTGGTTTTAGTTTAAAATTTTTTTCCTTTCGGCTGTCCCTTTCGGCTGCCGCACACTGCGTCTTTTCCCTCTGCAGTCGCGTCCCGACCGCGTCTTTCAGGCATTTACCTGCGACCCGACCGCGACTCTCAGACTGTTTCCGACGCCCTACCGGCGGATTCAAGTCTGTTACCTGCGATCCGACCGCGGCTAATCAGCCTGTTTGCTGCGATCTGACTGCGCCTGTCGGCCATTTTCCCGCGTCCCGACTGCAGCTTTCAGCCTCTTTTCGGTGTCCCGACTGTGTCTGTTAGCCCTTTTTCCGCGACCCGACTTCGTATTTTTCCCAGTTTCCTACGTCCTGACTGCGCCTGTCGGCCCGATAACCGCGACCTAACCACATCTGTTTCCATTAAACCCGCGGTCTGCCTGTTCCGATTCGCCACAGACCCGCGGTCTGATTTCTGCATTTTTTCCTAATTTGAACCCAACCCCTTTTGCTGCAATATTTTCTGCATCTGAACAACCCTCTGTCCTACCTGCAGCCCCACCTCCTTACAGCCTTTCTGCAACATAATTGTTGTTCCCTTTACAGAATCTTTTTAAAATTTCAGTATTTTTAAATTCAGAAAATTTTGCAAGTTCAAGTTTCAATTTCCGTATTATTGATAGTTAGAGGTTGCCCCCCTTGTGGCACTTCTATTTTGGGTTCATCACCTCACGAGCACACACTCTGTCACATAATTCAAGTGAGCCTTAAAAAGTACCTAACTAAACCAACATTCTAACCCCACTTGGGGAACACAAAGAATCATTGTAGTTAGGTAGGATCGGGGGGATAGGCTTCCAATCACACCCCTCGGTTTTTTCACTTGAGACATAGTTGTTGTCCAAATAGGGAACCAAAATCCCCTAGTACTTTTTGGCACAGTCACGACTAGTTTATCAGAGGGCCTCTCCCTTAGGAGGGTTGAAGTCGGGAGACTGGTTCCGGAGGCCTGAGTGGAATACCGCACTCCATTCAGTAACCGAAGGGCTACCTTTCGCGGTTCGCGGGATATCCCTGTATAGGGGTATTGCGGTCAACGGACTAAACGACAGATTCACCTTTCTGGACATGTCATGAACGGGGTATCTTAGTTTCCATTCTTTTAGGATTGACTACCCGGTGTCCCTCCCGATAGGGGGATATCATAGCCACTTGGCTTTCCTACTCATATTGTCTGACTTGGATTTCATCACCTTGCAGAGGATATGTTTAGTTGAGTCAAAATACTTTTAGTTAGGTGTTTGCATGCTCCTTTACCTCCCTTTGGTCTAGTGAGTCCACCATTTTTTCTTTTTAGGAAACCTGCTGCTTGTTGGTATTCTGACCATCTTTGTTGATACTCCACCTATTGTAGCACAGCTGTTGCAGTGGGTGTTTTGAGTTGGTTGTTGGCCTGAGTGCCTTGTTTTTGAGCTCTCCTTCTGCACACTTGGTTGCATTAGAATTTTTTGAGCTGTTTTTATACTCACCTCAACCCACATAGATTTGACACCATCTATCACCATTGAGTCCCCGAGACATTCTCGGCGCCTCAGGGGCGAGCCCCCATAGCACGGTTCACTTGACACCACCCGTCAGAGATTTAGATCATCATCCGTTGATACCACTCATCACAGATCTAGAGCCTTGTCACTTGACTCCACTCGTCAGTGACATAGGACTCCGTCACCAGATATTGACGCTCCTTACTTTACCTTCGATTCTGACGAAGAGTCTGAGAACCCTATTTACACTGCCCCTACTAGCCCCATGGATGGCACGACTTCCACTCCTTTTGTTGTAGGGACCATTGGTGGCACAACCACCACTACACCAGTTACTACACATGTTTTGGGTATGCCCTCCATGGGGCCCCCATCTACCGTTCCCCTCACGGTACCTATCCCCGCAGTGGGAATCCCTATCCCAACTAGATCAGTGGCTCACACTACCCATGGTGGTGCAGGCCCCTCCTATACTACCTCCGTTCCCCCACTTGGGGGCACCATCCCAAATACTGTCCCTCCACTTGGAGGCATGGGCCCCAACTTGGTCCAACCCACTACTGTGTCACATCCTTCTTCCAGTTTGCCATTCATGGCTAGCCTCAATCTACCTGACCTGGCCAGATTGACCAACGATCCTATTTGACACGACCCTACGTGGCCTCATATGCCTACCAAGCTCCCCTCTGACATCCCTAAGTTCGAGGGAAAGGCCGGTGAGGACCCACAAAACCATATCATGTCTTTCCACCTATGGTGTTCCTCTAACTCCATAGTGGACGACTCTGTTTGCCTCCATCTCTTATAGCGCACCTTCACTGGCTCTGCAGCCAAGTGGTATATTGAGAAACCCCATGGGACCCACGCCACCTTTGCTTCCCTTGCCTCGACCTTCCTGCAGTTCTTCCAGTTGCTTGTCCGCTATGACGCGGGCGTTGAGATCCTCCTATCTTGTAGACAAAACATGGCTACCCATATCACGGACCACATCCATGAGTGGCGTCGACGCCGTAGCTTATGCAAGATCAAACTAGACGACCGTATCTTCCTAGATTGGTTCCTCAAATCCCTTCTACCTGTCATTGCTAAGGATGTGGCATCAGAAATACCCCAGTCTGAAGAAGAGGCCATCCTTAAGGCCCAACAGTTCGACCTCATTTATGCCCAGTCAGGATACCTTTATACCATTATACCTGACGCCCCTCGCGGTGAGTCCTCCCAGCACGATGCACCGGGGGCATCCCACGTTGCAGATGGTATCATTGGCCATGTTTCTTCGCATCCCCAACCATTTTCTATAGCACGTCCTACCCTTGGCCGCGACCTTTCACGGGCTACTTCACAGTTTGGAGCAACCAACTCGTATGCTCCCATGACACATCACCATTCCCATGGACCCTCATGTCCACCTCAGTTCTTCGGTCATGCGACTCCCGCTTATGCTCCCTCAGTCGCACCTCAGCCCTACTACCATCAGCAGGCTACCCCAGCTCCTGTGCCTTCACAGGCCCAACCTGCTTATTATCCGCCACAGGCAGCCCCTGCGGCAAACCCACAACCCGCTCCGCAGCCATATCAGCAACCCCCTCAAGTTGCTGCACCTGCTCAGCCTCAACCTACATACCATCCATTGCAGCCTGCTCTCGCACCTGCGCAACCTCAGAATCCACCTGCTGCCCAAGGGAAAGTTTACGCCCAACAAAACCCGCAGCAAAACCAGAATAACCAACGCAACCAGGGCCAACAAAACCACGGCAAGGGCCGTAATCGTGGGAATAACCAACCTGCAGACCAAGCTGGGCAACCGACGAATCCCCCCGATAATAATAATGCGGCTCCTGCTAACCAAAACCCTGATCGCCCGCCCAAGCAGGCTAAGAATCCCAATCTGCGAACAAACCACCCTTGTTCTATTTGCTGGGTATATGGCCACTATACACATGCTTTCCCACACTTGGAGCGAGCTCGACAACTTTGGGTTGATGATGCCCATCGCCAAGGGCAT
Organism: Larix kaempferi; assembly: GCA_027924585.1. NCBI lineage: Eukaryota > Viridiplantae > Streptophyta > Pinopsida > Pinales > Pinaceae > Larix > Larix kaempferi. The sequence continues at coordinate 1,261,634 of BSBM01000646.1, forward strand.
GCAGCTCCTCAGGCACCACCTAACCCCCCTCAGCCTCAGCAGCCCCCTTTGGTTCTGCAAAACCCCTTACCAACCCAAGGCGTCGTGAACACTCAGCCGTTGGCTCCCCCTCAAGCCAACGTGCAACCCCAACAGCAGATCACGTACGCTGCTCCCGATCAACCCATGTTTGACTCGGGAACCCACCACTTGTTGATGATGTCATCTGCTGACGTCAACCTCCAGACTCGTCGGAACCAATATGGCTCCACTACTGAAGCCACTCCTGCTGAGAAAACCCCTAACGCTCATCCCACTGATCAAGCGTTACGCATTCCCCCGCCTCCACTATAGGGCGCTCCCAAAGCACCTCATTTCTCGCTTCGCCATATCAACAACAACCCCAATGCGCGAGCTGCGTCAAACTACAACATCTTCGATGACTTAGCCCAATCTCTCGCAGCCTTGTCTGCATTAGAAGTCTTGAAAAACTTCCCTTCTCAGCGCAAGACTCTATTATCCGCCATTGGGGCGATTGACCCACATGATTCGAATTTAATGGCATTTGATTTGGACCAATCCGAACCATGCCTGTCTTCCTCCTTAGCATTCCAAGTTTCTATTTCCGTTCGGAATCTTGTCATCCATCAGTGTATCATTGATGAGGGTGCCTCCACATGCGTTATGTCTACATTCGTATGGCAGAAGTTGGGATCCCCTACTCTCCAATAGTCCACCACTGCATTACGCGCCTACGACGGCCGGTCTGCCCAGCCCCAAGGCCTCCTACCCAATGTCCCCGTCAAGCTAGGTGGAAAAACCGTTCTCATCGACATCGAGGTAATCAATGCCCAATTGGATTATAACCTTTTACTTGGCCGCAGCTACATGTATGCCATGTGGGCGGTTGCCTCTTCCGTTTTTCGCACCATGATGTTCCCCCATGAGGGACGCGTGGTCCAGGTTGACTAGCTCACCTACTATGATCCTAGTGCTCCCGCGGCACCCGAAAATGTTCTCCCCATGGTTGAACAACCTGTTTCTCATGCCTCCACCTCATTTGTTTCCTCTACGGGACCCAGAGTTTATTCAGACGCGCCGATGACCTCCACCTTCCAATCTATTCCGCCTCCATCAGCCCCCACGGATGTGTCTGACTTATGTACCTTGTCCCACGATAACCAACCACCTAATAATCAACCACCCTTGTTGCCTAAACCACCATTGGTACCTAGCCACATTGGTGTTACACCTATCCATACGATCCCCTTCCTAGTCCCTCCATCGGGAGTAGTAAGCGCCCCGGTCATGGCTACCCTTAGCCTCCCTGGGTTAACTTTGGGATTACCCGTATGGTATCTTTCGCCTCCCGTTTTCCCGCCGACACCAGACGTCGTCTTCCAACCGGTGCAACCCATGGCTACTACCACTCAGCCACCTCCCGGTGTCTCTACCCCTTCGTCCTCCACGACTCCCCCTCCTACTCCCAAAACCACTGGGGGCAGAGGGCCACAACCTTACACTACTGTACCACCTCCCAAGACAGTAAAAAACCCTCCAGTGTTTCGCGCTCCTCCCAAGTGCTCGTTGTGCGACGAGTTAGGCCATGCGACCCATCAGTGTCCGCAGTTACCAGCCTTACAGAAACACATGCAGATGCTCGACAATGACCCCAACATCCCGGTTGTCGAACTAAACCCCACCCCCAAGCCTAAAGAAATCCCTGCGTACCAACCACCCCTGTGCCATATGCGGTGTTTATGGGCATTACTCACATCATTGTCCCGTTCTCCCGGATTACAGAGTGGATCTCTATGAGATGAAAAATCTGGATCTTGAGACGGTACCACTCACCATTGAGGAGATCTACCCCCCGGTCTCTTCCCCTTCAGGAGAGGTTAATACCATTTATATGATCTCTTCAACCACTACCCCCTCGTCAACCGATTTGACGACACAAACTTTCCGTACTGATGAGGAGATTCTCGAGGCCCTCACTGCCCCGGATTATCCCTGGGATGACATGCACCACCGTTCCTACTTCATTCCAGACGAATCCTCCTCTAGCACAGCCACCCAGTTCACGGTTGAATCCAAAGAATTCCTCCCCACCAAGGTTGACTGGTTCAAGGACCCTATTCCTGCTCCTGACGCCTTCGAGGAGGGTAACATGGCCAACATCTCACCCGTCATCCACATAGATATCTCTGACCCACCTGGCGTCAATGAATGCATTGCCTTAGGAGCCTCCTGCAGTGAACAAGAGATTGAGGAGTACCGCAAACTCTTCCGAGAATTCCGTGATGTCTTTGCCTGGTCCTATACCGAAATGCCTGGTCTCGACCCCGCCATTATAGAGCACCACCTTAACACCTCTGAGTTAGGGGGCATCATAGATTTCCTCGACCCTGGGATAGGGGGCATGATCAACCATTTTGAACCTTCCCCATCACATCTATCTCAGCACGTCAATGAACCCATCGTTCACACCAACACACATGTGATCCACAATCACAAACCCCATGCACATAGCATGGGGGCAGGTCATTAACCCTGCTCACTTTTTCACACTTGTGATCTCAACCATTTTTGAGGTCACATATCACTTGTAGATTTGATTTGATTCGATACACCTAGTATTCTGCCCCTGCAGGTCATCATTTCTCCCCACCACTGCATCCTTGGCTTGGTGGACTCACCTTTATTTTTAGCCATTTTTAAACCTAGTTCTTTCCTTTACCCATTCTGGAGTCCTTATGACCTCCATTTTTCGCACCATTTGCACTGCCGGATTCATTTTTCTGCGCTCGTGATGATGCTTGAGATCATTTCTCGCTCTCACCAGGACTAATACCAACATTGTGTCCCAACGCCACTAGTCGCCTCGGTTTGCGTGCCACATCGGCCGTTCTCCATTTTTCACATATTTTATCTCATCGGATTCATTTTTCCGAGCTGGTGATGATGCTTGAGATCATTTCTCGCTCTCACCCCTAGATTTTTTGGGTATTTTTCCAGAATGCCCCCATCGCCTCGGTGTACGTGCCACATCGGCCGTTACCCGTTTTTGACACTCTTTATAACGCCGGATTCATTTTTCTGTGCTCGTGATGATGCTTGAGATCATTTCTTGCTCTCACCTGGTACAATTTCAACATTGTGTCCCAACACCTTGCTGCCTCGGTTTTCGTGCCACATCGACCGCCATCGGATTGTTCCACATTTTTACATGAGCCATTCACTCCTGTCATACTGCAAATGTTTCGTTATTTTGCCACCATTCCATTCACCCCGCAAGGAGGCCCACCAGTGTTCCCCCCCTACACTCGTTCTTGGTCATCCTCACTGATCCTTGATTGAACACTTCCTCCTTGCCTGGCCATTCCTTTTGTTCGGTATACTTTTATCCCTTTTTTGGGCTCGACAAGTCCTTTACGAAAAAGGCACTTAGGGAGTTTCTGTTAAGCTCTTTTCTGACTCCTAAAACAATGAAAAGATCGCTGAGCAATCTTGCTTCCTTTCATGCTCGTTAAAGTACCTGAAAGGGCCTCTATCTGGTATAAGTTTAACCCTTTTCCGGACCTGGTAGACTAATTACGAAAAAGGAATACTCTAATCACACCGGCTAGAAGAGTTCTTCATTGCATCCTTTTATGCTTCTTTGGGCCTTGGAGACTAAATCTACGAAAAAGAAACCCCCTGGAGTCTTCTTATTTGCTTTCAGACTCTCTAAAATTGAAAGAAACCACGAGCATGAACTGTCCTGGGCTCGTAAAATCCACACGACAGTACCATTCCATCATTTCAGAGTCTTCTTATCGCTTTCAGACTCCTTAAAATTGAAAGCAACCACGAGCATGAACTGTCCTGGGCTCGTATAAATCCACATGACAGTATCATTTTACACACACTTCTAGTTCCTTAACCCATGAAGAAGTACCCTCCCGTGCCTCCCGGCACTATGATCGATCATCTCGGTAGCACCCCCAATCAGGTCGCCTTTGTTCAGAGTATTCTGCAGTCTCCTGCCATTTTACCCCAGCTTGAGTCTCCCTCATCCTAGTTATCTTCCCAGATCCAATACAGCTATGATCCCGTTCCCCTCAGCCAGTTTCATATGTTGCCAGATCATTCCCATTATCATACTCTGAACAAAGGAAGTTTGAGTCCACCCACTCTACTTGCCCAGTTGTCCCCCCCCAGTTTGGTCAGTCCTGCCATCAGTACTATTACATTTCGGTTCTCCACCTCGCGCTCCTGTGAAGGAAACATCATTGCCTTGATAGTTGCAGGTCTCCCTCTGTCGACGACAACCCCTCTATTCCAGAGGATAGGCCCAGAGGTCCCTACGCCTTGGACTTATCACCATCTGTGGTAGGTGCCTACGGACCATTTTGGGAGGAGTCATCATTGCCTCTCCGAGTGGTTGTTTCTCACATGCTCGACTTCAGCACCTTGATCGCATTGTCGAGAATCGCGCAGGGTTACATCCTTTACATTGTGTGTTGAAGACCTCGGATTTCCCCCGACTCTAGCACATTGGTGAGTCACTTCGGAATGACCAGTTATATGTTCCTGTGGATGTCCGGGCTGCGTTGGCGATTGTACTCGGAAGCCATCCAGCTATATGCTTCCTTGAGTACCCAGTTCCGTTCTAGTTCAGTGTACCATTGAGAGTATGACCCTTGTCACGCTGATCCAGCAGCTCATCAGTTCCTTTCGTACCACATTCAGCAGCACTGTGGATTGTTCCAGTGCACCAGTTTTTCAGTTCACACATGATCAGCCCAGCAGTATGTCCCAGATTTGTGTCCCCTCTGGACTCTTATGATGTACACAATGGTTATGTATCTTACAGGTCCCCCTTTTCGGGCCTCACAGTTATGTTTATGTATCTTTATACGAGCATGGGTATGCCCGCCTCGTCCATATATTGAGATTCTTCCTCAGTCAGTATTTGAGGTCATGTATATTTCAGGTCCCCATTTTTGGACCCCATTGTTATTATTATGTTATATCCTGATACGAGCATGGGAATGCCCGCCTCGTCCATATGATCAGATGATTCCTCATCCATTATTGAGGTTATGTACTTTTAGTTCTTGTAGTTGTTCGGGATCGTTATTCCAGGCTTCAGTTTGTTTCTTCTCTTCTCTCCACACCCCAGGAAAGCCATTCATGACTTATGATGTCCATCGGCCATACGATGAGCTCCTGCCCTCGCACATCAGGGGGCAATCTGTTAACACACAAAAAGTGTTCACTACCTCATATACCACATTACATGGCTCATTTGTCCATTTTCCTACCATTTTTCCCTTAAAAATCCAAAAAATCCCACTAAAAAGCCTCCAAAAGGCCACAAAACCATCAAAATAGCCTCAAAAAAGCTAAAACACCCCCTTTTTCCTCCAAAAATAGCAAAAATCCCCTAAAAAGGGAACAAAAAATATAAAATAATGAGGAAAAGGAGGAAAAAACCCTATACAGCTGCCCAAAACCATGTGTTTCCCAAAACCATGGGTCAGCACTCCACCACCAAAAAACTATAAATAGGTGATGGAGATCCCTTATTCCATATCCACAATCATAAGCACCCTTACTCTGCCAAAATCTCTCTTGAAACCCTAGCTCACCATTGAGCCACTTTCACCTTGAGAGCCCCTTTTGGCCCATTTCCACCATTGGAGAAAGAGAAGGAGCACATTGGAGCTTGGAACAACCCTCTTGGACATTGCAAAGAGCTTCATCAACCTTCACATTGAAGGTAATATTAATACAAAACCCTTGTTTACAAATTGTTGTTTATTTTTCATGCACATGTTTTGGAATAGTTTTACATTTCAGTTTTAGCTTAATAATCTACATTTACTAAACTGCTACTAATGAGTCCATTCTCCTTAGTAGGTGCTCATTTGCACAAGCTAGGGGTAAAACCCTAGCTACACTCTGCCCTGTTGGATCCTTGTAGACTGGACACTTCACGTGTTAAGTTTTCAGAATTTCCTTCAATCTGATCTAGGATCTTAACTGAGAGAACAACATGTACAACATATCTACAACATATCAATCATGGACACAATAATGCAAGCACACAAGAGACATAGAGTTTACTTGGGGAAAACCATAAAGGTGGAAAACCCCAATAACTTCCTCAGAGATAGATAGAGCAATGATACAACCCAACCATAAGAGATAGACATCTCCTAGCAGTAGCTTCTCCTCCTCCACAAGTGTGCCACTCTCCAAAGAGTGTGTGAGAGAATAGAATGATGAAATAGAGTGCCTCTTGCACTCTATTTATACTTGACTTGACTTGCCTAATAACCTTTACTAGGTCAGCCTCAACTTAACCACATAACACAAATTTGACTGGGCCGACACCCAATAGGGTGGTCTAATAACCCTTTGACCCACATGGCCGACCCCCAATAAGGTGGTCTAATAACCCATCAAGTATAAGTTACGGCACTTACAATATAAATGACAACACTTCCGTATAGAGGAATAATAACATCTCTATAGGAATACAAACACTTCCATATAGAGGAATAATACCATCTCTATAGGAGTACAATATACATATATGAAATACATTCCGAAGTTACATATACATCAACATCGCGGTACTGCGTCCTTGCAGTACTGATCTTTGCATCTTTCCAATACTATGCTGCGCGCAAATTCGCAGCATCCCTCAAAACTTACACAAAAAGAGATGAAATATTTAGGCTGGGCTGCGCTCATCTTTGAAGTTCCAAAAAGGTTCCTTGTTCAAAATTGCCCCACTTGGGCCAGGCCCAATAGGCCCCTAACACTTACATGTGGCTCTCCCTCGAGCCATTTGCAGCCTTGCCAAGCTGTTCCTCCTGCTGTGGAGCTAACTTTGCAGCGAACTCATTGTACGTATCGAACAACTTGTCGACCACTTGCTTTGTTTCCTGCTCGACTTGTCGGACCGTGTCCATTATTTCCAGTGTAATTTCTTCATCGAATTGACCTTCCACTTGCTCTTGATTGGTGCGCAGCTCCTTTATCTTATCCTCAATCTCTTTCGAGATCATGCTGGCATCCTCCAACAAAGGTTGTGACTTATCTCCCAGCTCACTTTCTTTTTCCCTCAACGCCTGCACTTCCTTTTTCAGCGCGTTTATCTCTCGGTACTTTGGCAGCCTGTCTCTCGGTACAAGAACTTTTACTTTTGCATCTAGCTTCTCTAGTGCAATCTGCTTTTCCTTTACAACATCCTTCACCTCTTGCAATGTCGGGTCCTCTTCAAGGGTCATGAATTCCGCTGATGCTGCTTCCAACAACCCTTGACACTTAGCCACTTCTGCGGCAATGGTCTCCACAGCGGCTTTCACCTCCTTTGCTCTCAATTGCTGCTCATTCGGTGGGGTTTGAGGGTTAACTTGATCCTTTAGGGCAGCAATGTTAGCCTCATGGAGAATCTCCATGTCCTGTATTTTTGTCTTCAGATTTGTAACTAGTTTGCCAATCTTGACAATAGTATCTGTAGGTTCCTCTTGTACTTCAAATCATCAATGCCATTGGCGACCGCGGTGATCGTGGTCTCCAGTCTGAGCCGACGATCCTCTACATCTTGCAGCTGCATAACTCTCCGCGAGCTATCTTCCTCCAACTGCTGGTTGGATGCCTGCAGCTCAGCTTGTCCTTTGAGCGTGTCAATGGTTCTTTCATGCATTTCCTCCACACACTGCAGGTGCAAAACGTGTAGGCCTGGCAGTGGTATTTTTGCTAAGTCAAGCTCTACCCGCTCGACATCCTTCATATCTAACATCAATTGCTATGGCATAGGAAAATTGACAGTGCTTGTATCTAGATGAATGATACGTGACCTCGCAGGTATGGCCATGGTTAGCTGCTGCTGCTGTGAAGTCCCTCCAGACTTCCCTTCGGATTCTGAGTCACGCGGCGGGGGTAACCGCTTCTGTACTTCATCAATCTTTAGTGTAATCCCCTCCAACACGACCATATTTTTATCTAGCATATCCTGTATGGCCTTATATTTTTTCTCCTTCTCAGTCATGATATTTTCCATCTTCTTTGTGAATCTTACTGCGATCATGTCATAATCGTCATCCTTAAGGACTTTATCTAATTGGCCTTTATCAGATTTCTTCTTCTTGTGTGCTCCCTTTTTCTGGTCGGGGCTCTCTAGATCCTTCCTTTTTGCTACCTTCTTTTCTTCAACTATTGGGCACGGTCGTGGAATGGGTTCATCCTCATTGGAATCGCTGGGGACATCAACAACCTCAACACGAAACTCAGCAGGCCACTCCTTCATTATGTTGTCAATGTCGTCCTCATACATATGGTAGTTTCCTGCATACCATTCCACCAGTGATCAAATTTGAAGGGCTAGTCTTAATTTAAATGTGAAGGGTATATATTTGTGCACACTTCGAGGATGAAAAGCTTTATAAAATTTTGCTTTTCAATTGACAATAATAAATTATTCATACACTTCAGTAAAAAATATGTTAAATAAAATATTACATTTCAAATCAATTTTCAATTATAAATTGATTTGAAATATAATATTTTAATTTATTAAATTTACTAAAACATTGAATACAGAGTTTCTGGGCATCACTGGAAACCAACCTAGTAATAGAATATTTGGAGACTAATTTAGTTTTATTGCCTCTTTATAACATAATTTAGTTTTTGACAAACAATTCGATTTTGATAACATAAATTTGCTGAATCGTTGATATACCATGCTATGGATTTCAAGATACTATGTTTGATCTCTAGCTTTCTACTTTGTGAAATCTGCACACAAATTACCTTCAAAATAATTAGAGTTTAAGGCATTTGACCAACTTACTGTAGGCCATACATATTTATAATTGGATTGTGAGGAACTAGACATCAAGACACTAGACTAACCCTTCAAATTTGATCACTGAACTAATTGGAATTGTGAGGAACTAGACTAAGCCTTCAAATTTGATCACTGAACATCACTTTCGCACATGAACATGAATTTGAAGAGCAATCTAAATCCACAAGTAATCAAGGTTGGATAAGCAGCTGTAGAAAAATAAATAATTACCCAAGCTAAGATTGACTCAAAGATATGTAGCTACAGAGACTTCAAGGTTTGCCAAGTCTTGAAGTATACCATCGCCAACAATTCAAGAATGAAGAACAAGGGACCTCCAGATCAAAAATAACATCAGCAGATCATTATTTAAGTTTAAGGTATGGAATAAGGAAACATACCTTGAAAGAAAGCGCCAGCAAAAGACTGCAGCAGCCACAGGTGACAGAACTTTGTCTTCGGCAATAACAATTGGAATTTGGAACACCGCAGAAAGCCAAACGACCACCAGAGTCCGGACACCAGCACTTGTCAACAACGCGACTTCTCGCCTCTGCGTTCACTGCAGCCACATCCAACGAGATGAGAACTAGAAGCTTAAAATACCACCGGAATTTGGAAATGAATTGGGGCTTGCTCACATTTCAAAGTTTCAAACTAGGGCCCTCTTTCAAACCAGCGCACAGTATGGGAAATTGGAATTGGGGCTTGCTTTTCACACCATTCACCGAATCACCATTGAAACCAGGGTCCTCTTTCAAACCAACGCACAGTATGGGAAATTGGAATTGGGGCTTGCTTTTCGCACCATTCACCGAATCACCACTGTCGACTAGTGGAGAAATTAGAATGACGGACCCATGTTGAAGCTTGAAGATTCTCGGTGATGGACGACAGTTCTCCCAGTCCCAGACTCCCAACTTTCCCAAATTTGAATGACACAATACATTGAATTTGGAATTTGGCCACGGCTGGACTCCTGGAGCTGGGTAATTTGGCAATGGGCATTGGGAATTTGGGACAATGGGAATTGGGAAATTCTATCACGGTTCATGATTCATGAATCATAAATTTTCTGAACCACTTTCTGAACTAAAATTAAATGCAGAATTATACAACTATAAAAATGTTAAGATTTTAGCTGCATGGATGATGGATGTAAAGTAGATTTGTTAAATATCGAGGCTACAGCCTCCAAGTTTCCAACCCCACTAAATAATCAATCAATGCCAATTATGTCATTTCCCACTCGGGAGTCGGGACTTAGTAAATAATCACAAATCAATTAATTAATGGAGAGTCGGGGACCGGGGTCACTTCCGGGGACTGGACTCCTGGAGTCTCCGAGCGAGAGTCAGTGCCGGACTGCCGGTGCCCGTGCCTGTGCTGTAAAAATTTTGATGGGCAATTTTAAACATAGCACTTCTAATGAAATTTTAACATAATTATTACATTTATTTGTAAAACTTTAAAATTAAAAATCTTTTTTTTTTTTCACGTCCATTTTTTTTACAACACTTCTGGGACGTGCTGAGAGCCCTTTGACGTGCTGTGACATGTTCAATTTTGATCCCTGCATTCCACCTTCTTCTGCTGTGCTTTTGGTGAAATATGAATACTGCGCATGTCAGCATAAAAATCAACGATGTGAATGTATTTACTAGTTACCTGCTTTGTAATCCTGGGAGTCACCATAATCGCATCGCGCAGCTGGCTATAGTACTGGTAGAACACTTCTACGGTCGCATGCTGCCTCTGTGAATTCAAATTTGCTCAGATGTTTGAGTAACGTGGCCCTCTGCATTCACTTGCATCCGTGATTACTCCGACGTAATCCTTTGGCTCCTTCCATCCTACAAAAGCGATCAACACTATAAGCCACGTATAGTGGAAATTGCCTCCATTGATTTGCGTCTTGTTGAGTTCTTCCATGAACTTGTTCAACAGGTACTATGACGAGATAAATTGTTCCCCTTCTATTATCACGGCACCAAGCAGTACTGCGCTTGCACTTACCTCTAGAGGCTTTCATTTTCTGAGGATATTTCTTGCTAGTAGCTGGGTAACGAATCTCGTCGCCCTATTGTCAATCTCTTCTGTCTGAAAACCCCTCTTCCCTTTGATGATGGCCTGGGTTTTCTTCATCATGGCCACCACCTCTTTATCCTTGTTCTTCCCTTGAAAGTAATTTTTGGGATCTTTACCCCTCTTACTCAATCCAGTAATGTGATGGATCAGGTTAATGTTGAGGTCCACATTACGGTCCAGCCATAAGTAACCCTGATGCATTTGTACTACCGCATTTAGCTCCGGAGTTCTATCAAAGTGCGGAAGCCTGAGTAGGTTGAGTAACCCAGACTGGGCTACCTCTGCCAGCCAGCTTTTGGCGACCAAGTTAAGCTGACCCTTTGCATCTTTCTTCCAGCACATTGGTCAAGCTGGAATTGTGGGATCTTTGGGTCATGGGGCTCCTCCTTCTGTATCACCAACAGGTCATAATCCTCTCACTTGCATTCTTGGATTTTTCCCAACAGATTCTTGTCTAACTGCACATGCTTTGATATTGGTGATAATGGAATCTCATACTTGGCATTTTTAAACAGCTTAAAGACCGGTGCGTCCAGTGCATGCAGTGAGATGTAGTTCGGGGTCATAGTCAGTGGTATTTGTTTATCTGCTACTGGTAGCCTTTGCCCTGTGGAACCCATCTTAGGAACTTTAGTTCGTGATGCCATCGGATTCTTGCCTTTATCTTCCATAACCGGGCAATGCCCTGGTGACCTCCTTGATGCTTGTCCTGGTTCAAGAGTAACGTTCTTAGCTGGGGTTCTCATTACAACTTCGATGCCTCCGTGTTAAAAAATCCACACTGTCTCCTGAACTGTGAATTCTTCTTGAGTATAGAATCTCTCAGACATGCACTACCTAAAACTCACAAGGTTTCTAGATGGTATACTATAAGTAGCTCAGATATAAGTATTCGCAGAAAAAATTCTAAGTGTTTGGTAATGCCCGCGAGGCAACATGCATCATTATTTATAGGCGCAACGGACCCCCTATGCGCCCCTCAATGACTAGGTGAGCATTAATTACTATATCCATTGGCCAAATCCAGCGGATCCTTTGGTCTTGTCCTTCAAGATTCAGTTTAGAACGGCTATTTTTGCTTTAATTGTCCAAGCGGTTGCTGGCAACGGCTATTTTTCTGCACCGACACTGTAACGACTATTTTTTCGAACGTTGCGTCAAACTATGCGGTAGGGCATTCTTGGTCCTGCGCAGTGACTTCGCGGCATTGGAAGTCAACCTTCTGAATTAAGTCTCATCCTCATGTGATTTGATCCTCACAGTTGCATCTTTGAGCTTCGCAACTGCGCTGTCCTTCTTTCCTTTTTCTTTTATAATTTTTTTTTTCACAGCAGCTCCATGCGACCATGCTACGCGGTATATACATACTCCATAATAAACATTGCATACATATTCACTCAGCTTTCCAGTTCCCAATTTCAACTGTACTTGGCACTTGGAATTCTTTGGTTGGTGATCATCATGGGTTCTGCGAAGCAGGACTTTCCCGATAGGGTTTTAGTCTGCTTCCATTGATCAAAGTAGGCAAGGTATCCCCAACTAATGTGGCTAACAGAACTGCACCAACATTAGTAACGTGCAATATAGTATATGGACCAAGCCAATGCATTTTAAACTTCCCAAGAAATTTTATGAACTTAATATCGTACAGGAGGACTACATCACCTACCTGGAAAGACTTATTCTTGATGTGACGATCATGCCATGCTTTTTCCCTTTCCTTCTGCACTTCTTGGTGAAAGCTTGCAATGAAGCGATTGTTGTTCGGGAATTCTACCCTATAGAGAGGAGAGGGACACTACCAACTTCTGGGGTGACAGGTAAATACATTAATCATATCACATATGCCTCTACAAAAGGAAAGAGATCAAGGTTCTTGAAGGCATATCTTATTAGCGATGTTCGATCCTAGATTTCGCTTGCTCCTTCGATCGATCCTCCACTTGATCTTCCGTTTGACGAACCTGCAATAAAAATATACCTTCCTCAACATATCTTGAATGATATAACAATGATGAAATTGAAATACAATTTAGACATCGCATACAATCAAGCATTTAATCCAAACAAATATGCAATCCATTAGACATTTGATTGGGACGGGAAGGGCATTTCAACCTTTATTGTCAAAAGCAAATTATCAGTACAAGTATAACTGATCGTTTAGAGTGCTTGTGCAACCGGATCCTGGGCTCCTGCTCTTCACACTAACTTTGGAATTCCTCCAGCGTAACAACCCTTAATGCATAGTTTCTTCCTCCTTCTCTCATCTATCCCCCTTGTATTTATGGGACAAGGTAGGCAGTTTAGATCGAGAGGTAGTTTGATTGGGAAGTTGGGAAAGTTGCAAAACCAACTTCAACTAATCCCAATTCGTCAAATTAATATATTTTTGATTACTTTTTAAGATGTGCGTGAATATTTCACAGTAGAGTAGCGCACCATATGCAACTTCATTGCTTTACAACCATCGTTTGCATGATTTTTTAAGGTGTGCACTAGTTTGCTTAAGCAAAGTAGGGCATACTAGTAGGTGTGCGCTACTATTATGCTTGTAAAGTAGGGCACATTCCAAGAAATGTGCTACTATGATGCATGTAGGGTAGCGCACATGTCAAAAGGTAGGGTAAAACAGGGTTTTGTCAGCTGTTGAGGGGTAAACCAAGTCCAAGCATCATCTAGGGAAATCCTGCTCTTCAATCCATGTTGTCCTTTTGTGTGATCGTCAGCTTAATGTGATCACGGACGGAGAAGTGCAGTTTGAACAATAACAGATGCCCCCTAATGTGTGAGGTTAGAGGGAAACGATGGCCGAAATACATTATATTTCCAAGTCAGCGGAGGAGCAAGAAACCACAGAACCAAGTCACAGAAGTACCTGAAATAAAGATCAAGGTCAGTGAGCAATTACCATCTTGACATCATATAGATGTGTAGCATGATACAACATGATCTCCGATACATAACTAGGAGATGTATATATAGCATGGCCACTGAAATACAAGCGTGGATCCATGTCAGAATGAGAGATCATAGCCATAACAACAAACTGGATTTATGTCTCATGGAGAGCCAAAATGAGTGAGGCTCAGTCTTGCACAGCTTGGGTGATAACATAATGAGGTAATGCTATCAAAATCCCAAGGTATTCATCCAAACAACCCAAGGTACAAACCCTAACCATGTGAATAAATGAGCTAAAGTCGAACATGGGGGGAATCATTTGATTACCGATCATTGATGTACACCGTTAACAAACGCGAGGGCTTCCACTGATAATGATAATGGGGCCCAAGGTACCTAGTACGATCCAAAAAGTGTGAATAAGAGGAATTGAAGTCAAAAACCTGAGGAAACTGTCAAATAAGAGACATTGATTTATTGTCATAGTTCGATAGCGATGGAAATTTCCATTGGTGACTGCAATCCCCAAGGTACTAACCGAAACTCTAAACTTCATTCCCATAGCAAAATGAGTTGGTGTCGATGGGAAGAAGTCTGTTGGAAGGGAGGCCTTAATGCATCCTCCATCATCCAACATGAGGAACACTCAAAGGTATGAGCTGATGTGGAGTAGGACATGTAACAAGATTGACACTAGGATGGCCGACACATGATGTCAAGGTAAACTACAGAAAGGCTGACACGAGCTATATCCTTGAACAATGAGCACGACAAAAAGTGACTTAGGAAGTTTTCAACATGATGGGAAAATGATATAAGCCTGCAATGTAGGAGACAATAGCAGACCCTCCATATGGTTGGAAGAATAACCAATCAGGGGAGTAAACAACTCGGAGATCAAGTTCACCCTAAGGTCAAAAACTAAACCCAACTGAAATGATGGATTCAAATAGGTGCTATGCTCAAGGATAGGAATGACTGAACTACCTTTGAAACTGCAAGATATGATATACCCTTCTTATCCCTTATTCTTTTTAGAGAAAATAATATCTTTCTTGTTGTTTTAATGAGTCCAAGAAAGAATGAAAACTCAATAGATCCAACCATGTAAAGAGTTTAATGAGCCCATGAGAGGAAGACTCAGGACCTTCTTCATTGTTTACGGAGTTCGAAGAAGAAATAGAAGAATACTCTATAATATTGATCTCTGGATTTTAATATCGAGCCTGTAGTTAGGGTTTTACCCCTAGCTTGTGCAAATGAGCACCTACTAAGGAGAATGGAATCCTTAGTAGCAGTTCAGTAAATGTAGATTATTAAGCTAAAACTGAAATGTAAAACTATTCCAAAACATGTTTGGAGGCTTTTTAGTGGGATTTTTTGGGTTTTTAAGGGAAAAATGGTAGGAAAATGGACAAATGAGCCATGTAATGTGGTATATGAGGTAGTGAACACTTTTTGGGTGTTAACAGAGCCAAGATCTGTTTTTGCTCACCAGTGTTTTCAATTTTAAGGAGTCTAAAAAACTTAAACAATAACTCCATACACCTACTCATGGATTTTAATATCGAGCCCAAGTAGGTTAATGCTCGCAGGTGTTTTCCTATGTATAGAGTCTGAAAAACTTAAACAATCCTCTTTTCACCCTCTCGTGGATTTCACATCGATCCCGAGTAGGTGAGTGCTCGCTTGGTGTTTTCATGTTTCGAGAGCCTAGAAACCCTAAAGAAGGCTCCAAAAGGTCCTTTTTCGTAAAGTTAGTCTCCTACCCCGAAAAAGTGTAAAACAATGGAAGAAGAACTCTTCTAGCCATGGATGACTAGAGTGTTCCTTTTTCGTAAGTAATCCGCAAAAGTCCGGAAAAGGGTTAAACTTAAACTTAAGTGGATGGGCCTTCAGTTCCTTTAACAAGCTTGAAGAGTACAAGTTTGCTCGACAATCTTGTTTAGGTTTCAATAGTCCAAACAAGAGCTTAAAATGACTTAAATGACAACTTCTAGGATCATGACTCATGACCTGCCAAAGACTAGGATCTCATTAACCAAGTTAGTATTAACGACAAAAAATATTCAATGACATGAAATTTCAACCAAAAAGTACTCAACATGGTCCGTCAATAAAGAAATTAAGTCATAATAGATTGATGCTACGAAAATCTAGTAAACATTTGAGAGATATAGGTTGAAATCATTCTACCAACATTTGTAGGCATTTAATGATTAAATAGATAATTTTTATGCAATTTGAAACTATAGACTTTTCACAAAAGTGGGTGAAAAATCAAATTCAAATTCATATATGTAATTTCAATTTGAAAACTCAAATATCACATTTGGAATTTGTAGGGCAAGTTTTTGGAGCAAACCCTTGATCTTCAACGATTCATAGCGATCAAATCGGGCAACCATTCAACCTCAAACTTCTTCCAAGTAAGTTATTTTCATCCCATCTTGCATTTTGAGGGTTTATTTGTCAGTTTTTATGCTTAAAAATCAATTTCTAGCCATGCTCAACTTGTGAAGTGCGTGTGCACTACTGTTTAAGAGGGAAAGTAGGGCATATTGGAGGTGTGCGCTACTCTCTTAAGGAGTAGCGCACACCCCTGAACATGGAGAAAAACATGTCGAGAACTAAAAATTTGACTTTCTTGTTGCAGGATGGTGCTTGTTTGGAGAGAGAGGGAGCATGAAGAGATGGATAGGGTGGCTATGCAAGACCCGACAACTCTACATGCACTCTGAAGGTGTGGTTTGTTAAAATTCTATAGAACGGTCAACATGAGGGCACTTAACTGATTGCTTGAAAGACTCATTCAGTATTGGGATGCAAATGCCAATGTGTTTGATATCCGGGGAGAGACCTTAGACCTCACTATTGATGACATATACTTCATTAGAAGACTCTCTAGGAGGGGAGATCTTGTAAACCTGAAAGGGTCCTCATGCAATGTGGGTACCATGTCCGTACAAGAATACGTGAATGCATACTGTGTGGCGGGTACTGAGAAATCAGGAAGTCAGATTCATATTTTTACTATTGACAACCTCCCTTTGAAAGTTATGGTAAGTATGTTGAACCGAATGGGAGGGAGTGCCACACAACACTTAGCCTCAAGGCACTATATGCATATTGGTATCAAATGCTTTCAAGGTCATGTGTATGACTGGTGCACTAGTCTATTATCAAAGATGAAGCTTTGACTCTCGGGGTGTAAGACCGGGAGAATGAAGAACTTTGGATATGGCAGCATTCTTTGTAACTTCTTCTTCAAGAGGGTACCTGCTCTATGTTTGGGCATGCCTTTTCCCCCAGTCATTCCTCGTGAGCTGAGATTGGGCCGTTGGGGTGACATTTTTCTCCGCCAGGGTGGTGGTGAAAGCCACTTTTGCTATCACACTGATGATTTCTGGGGATGGTGGGAGAGACAGGTGCCAGCATTTGAGCAGTTTCCGTATGTTGGTTTAGATTTCTGTCATGATCCAGAGCTGGTACTTCCTCCAGGTGGTGCCTGGGGAGATATAGGTATGTTTGTGTTTTTTGAAAAATATTTAATTTTTTTAAAGTATATTATTTTTATGATGAGTTTGGAATACTAAAAACAAAGTGTCATATGCAGATGTTGGACCAGTTCGTCCATATGGACATCCTACTATTTTTGTGAGGCCCATTGATGTGGGTGCAACTGATTCTACGCTAGGGGCTATAGAGAGGAAGATGAGTCAGTTGACTCATGATATTCCCACATATCGCATTGAGAGGATTCCCGTTGACATGCAGGAGGATGTAGTAGGTGTGCCCCCAGCTTGGATTAGATTGCTGCGAAAAGTAGCCAGGTTGGTCACATGCTACCGAGAGGCAGTAGATGATGATGAGGCCCCACCTTCTCCATAGGAGAAGGATATTTTATGTTATTTGAGGCCATCGAGCCCAATTTTGTATATTATGACCTGACTTTGTGATAGACTTATGTTCCAAACGCATGTTATTTTTTGATACAGTATCGGATATATATACAGTATTAGTTTATATTTACATGTGTGTGTTTAAATTTATGTGCAATGATTTTCTATGAAAGTGTATGATACAAATGCCAATCTAAAACATAATTTGCAAATGAATCAACTAATTCATTCAAATTTCTTGGAATATGTTGATATATGATGGAATCAAACTATCTTTCCAATAATTTAACTCGCAAGAACTGTCATCGCAAAACAGGATCTCTGATTTGATAAACACCCATCAACTGGAATACAACTAGTTACGAATCAAGTCTTACCTCCAAATGTGAAATGCCTTGGATAAGAACATCCCAGAGAAGTTCTATGACCGCACTGTACTCAGCTACGTTATTCGTCATGGGACCCAAACAAACCCCCCCAAAGAAACCAGTTGGCCAGTCGGTGAGTAAATGACCCAAGCTGCTGAAGCCAACTGTCGGGTGTGGCGACTAGCACCATCAACAAATTCTAACAAATGTTCAATCGACATTTGAAACATGAAGCGAGAAAATGCACATAAGGTCAACTAACAATCACAAGCAAAAACTAGTTCTACAAAATGTACAACTATAATACATGGAAAAGCACAAATGCCTAAGCATAGTGCTTCTTCAGGTAGAGCCCATTTCTAGGCTTGGGCAGCTTATTAACCTCGTAGTCCGTTAGCTCATAAGCTCCTTTCTTCAGTACCTTCGAGATTATGTAAGGACCGAGCTACATGGACTTGAACTTGCCAGCCCCTAAAGGTTCCTTGTCCTGATCCCAAAGCAGAACAAGGTCTCCTTCGAGAAAAACCCTAGTTCTGACAGACTTATCGTACTGTCCTTTGACTCGTTTCTTATGGAATTCATTTCCTGTGAGTGCATCGCAGTGCTGCTCTAAATGTAGCAAATGTTCTTCTAGTACTGAAGTTTCTGGTACCAGTTGGACAACCAACTTTAATGAGGGAATCTTGCATTCAATTGGAACGACTGCTTCTATACCATGCACAAGTTGGAAGGGAGAGAACCTAGTAGAAGTCTTTACGTTTGCTCGGTAAGCCCAAAGAGCAAGATACAACATGATGTGCTAGTTATTTCTACTGACATTAATGGTTCTTTGTAGAATAGTCTTCAAAGTTTTGTTAACCGCTTTGACCTGACCATTCTCTTGTGGATAGAATGAAGACGAATCCTCCTGACGAAAACCTAGCATGGTATAAAGCTCGGTAATCATGCTGTTCTAAAAATGATGACCGTGATCTATCACAATCACTTTGGGTATGCCGAACCTTGCGATAATCTGATGGCATATGAAATAAGTTGTGGTTTCTCCATCCTCCTTAACAGTAGGCATTGCCTCGGGCCACTTGGTGAAGTAGTCGACGCCAATGATAATATAACGATGGGCTCCAGCCGAAACTGGATTACAAGTCATATAATCAACCCCCCATTTGGTGAAGGGACCTACTGTGATCACTGGATGAAGAGGAGCTGGATGTGCTCTCATTTTTCTGGTGAAAAACTGACACGAACGACAGCGTTTCACAGCTTCCACACAATCTTTAAAGATTGTAGGCCAAAAACAACCGTCACGCAGTATTTTCTGAGCTATTTCCAACCGAGAAAGATGACCCCCACAAGCTCCAATGTGAGCATCATTCAATACTGATTCTGCTTTTGCTAAAGTCAAACAACGTCATAAGATGGAGTCTATCCCACATCTGTACAAAGTGTCAGAGATAATGAGATAGTTTTTCTCATGACTTTTCAGTTTGCATCGTTCTTCTCTAGAAAAAGTGTTCGGGTACACAGGGTACTACCAAAGGACCGAACACCAAGAGCAACCACTTCACACAAACAGATCACAGATCAACACACCGATGTTTTGACGTGGTTTAAACCCTCTTGAGGGAAACACTCCACGGCCCCGGCCAAATAGCTTCTACAGGACAATTTATTATGCAAAGAAAGAAAGTTACAAATGAGCTTCTCATAATCGATCAACTAAACAATGACCCTCCATACTCTTTAAATAGAGATCATGGACCAATCGGGTGTTAAGCCACGAATCAAGGTTAGGTTTGATCTAAGAGAAGTTGAGCCGTCGGATCACTCTATGTCGGGAACATATCGTGACCGTCGGATTAAGTATTTACAAATGCATACTAATGCATACTAAAGAAACACACTATCCCTAACGGATATATTACACAAGTTGATCTTAACTAACTCCTAAGTGTATAAATATCCTAACATCCCCCCTTAAGAACAACTTGGGATAGGATTGAAGGATTTACAAAAGTGACACTATTAGGAGAAGGAAGGAGGCATTAGAGCCTATCCCCCCTTAATGACAAGTTCCTGAACTCCTAACATAGATCGAAGTTTAGAAAACTTCGCTTCTGTAAGAGACTTGGTGAAGATGTCTGCAACTTGATCATCTGTAGGGCAAAAGAGCACTTCAAGAACACGATAATGAACAAGATTTCTGATGAAGTGCATATGTATCTCAATGTGTTTGCTGCGTTGATGTAGAACTGGATCTTTGGCAAGCTTGATGGCACTTTGATTGTTGCACCAAAGTGGAGTAGGCTGCTGCTGCTCGAATCCAAACTCTGAAAGGATCTGTTGAAGCCATAAAGCTTCCTGACTGGCATTAACTGCTGCTCAATATTCTGCCTCTGTTGAAGAAAGAGCAAGAGCTTGTTGTTTCTTACAAGCCCAAGTAATAGGTCCAGATCCCAGACTGAAAACATAACCTGTGGGTTTTGGTGTAACGGCAGCCATACTACCAACTTCTCTATTTAGACACTTAGGAGTTAGTTAAGATCAACTTGTGTAATATATCCGTTAGGGATAGTGTGTTTATTTAGTATGCATTTGTAAATACTTAATCCGACGGTCATGATATGTTCCCGACATAGAGTGATCCGACGGCTCAACTTCTCTTAGATCAACTAAACAATGACCCTCCATGCTCTTTAAACAGAGATCATGGACCAATCAGGTGTTAAGCCACGGATCAAGGTTAGGTTCGATCTAAGAGAAGTTGAGCCGTCGGATCACTCTATGTCAGGAACATATCGTGACCGTCGGATTAAGTATTTACAAATGCATACTAATGCATACTAAAGAAACACACTATCCCTAACGGATATATTACACAAGTTGATCTCAACTAACTCCTAAGTGTCTAAATATCCTAACATCCCCCCTTAAGAAAAACTTGGGATAGGATTGAAGGATTTACAGAAGTGACACTATTAGGAGAAGGAAGGAGGAATTAGATCCTATCCCCCCTTAATGACAAGTTCCTGAACTCCTAACATAGATCGAAGTTTAAAAAACTTCGCTTCTGTAAGAGCCTTGGTGAAGATGTCTGCAACTTGATCATCTGTAAGGAAAAAGAGCACTTCAAGAACACGATCATGAAAAAGATTTCTGATGAAGTGCATATGTAGCTCAATGTGTTTGCTATGTTGATGTAGAACTGGATCTTTGGCAAGCTTGATGGCACTTTGATTGTCGCACCAAAGTGGAGTAGGCTGCTGCTGCTCGAATCCAAACTCTGAAAGGATCTGTCGAAGCCATAAAGCTTCCTAACTGGCATTAACTGCTGCTTGATATTCTGCCTCTGCTAAAGAAAGAGCAAGAGCTTGTTGTTTCTTACAAGCCCAAGTAATAGGTCCAGATCCCAGACTGAAAACATAACCTGCAGTAGACTTTCGATCATCAGGATCGCCGGCCCAATCTGAATCAGTGAAACCAACCAACAAAGGTTTCCCTCCTATACTGTAATGAATCCCAAACTGAACTGTACCTCGAATATATCGAAGTATTCTTTTAGCTACTTTCCAGTGACTTTCATGAGGTGTTTGCATATAATGGGCAACACAACCAATGGCAAAGGAAAGGTCAGGACGGGAATGAGTCAAGTATAAGAGACTACCAACAAGCTAACAATACAAGGTGGCATCGACTTCAGGTGAAGTACAAGTGGCAGAAAGTTTGACTCCAGACTGGAAGGGAGAAGGGGCTGGTGTACAATCTTTCATGTGAAAGCGACAAAGAAGGTCACAAGCATACTTAGACTGAGAAAGAAAGATTCCTTCTTTGGTTTGCAGGACTTGGAGACCAATAAAATAATGCAAATGTCCTAAGTCTGACATTTCAAAATTTTGTTTAAGACTGAATTTCACATGGGTTATAAGCTTAGGGTCACTACCAGTAAGAATAAGGTCATCAACATATAGAACAAGTATGATGAGATGGTTTCCTACTTTCTTGGTATAGACATTGGGGTCAGAATGGTATCTAGAAAAACCAATGTCAAGGATAAAGTTATCCATTTTGGCATACCAAGCTCTAGGAGCTTGCTTAAGGCCATATAAGGATTTCTCAAGGCGGCAGACAAGGCTAGAGTTATTCTGAACATAGCCAGGAGGTTGTTCCATGTAAATTTCCTCCTGTAAACCACCATGTAAGAAGGCAGACTTTACATCCATTTGATGGACTTCCCAGTTGTGTAAGGTTGCAAGGGAAAGAACAAGGCAGATGGAGTTCATTTTTGCGACGGGAGCAAAGGTTTCATTGTAGTCAATCCCTTCAACTTGGGAAAAACCTTTGGCAACTAACCTTGCCTTAAGTATTTCAACACTTCCATCTAATGCATACTTAGTTCTGTAGACCCATTTACATCTGACAAGTTTTCTTCCTTTTGGAAGAGGTACAAGATCCCAAGTATCGTTATCCATTAAGGAACGATATTCTTCATCCATGGCTGCATCCCAATCTGGATTCCTTGAAGCTTCTACAAAAGTTTCTGGATCATGATTCTCGGAAACTTGAGCCAAAAGAGAAGAGGCTCGCTAAAACTGAGAACATGTTCGATGTTGATCTCTAGGATCACCGTCAAGATCACCAGCAGCTTCACTGTTGAACGGACCCATCGAGGAAGCACTTGTGCTGGTGCAACTGGAGGAACATGAGCAGGCGGAGGTGTATTTTCATCCTCACTGTCATTATCAGAAACTGGAGTTGGAAACTTGTCGAGGAAGTTGGAAGAAGAAGAAGAAGGCACAAACGTCGAATCAGGCTCGTAGGCCAAAGATGGCACAATCGCCGAGTTAGGCTCGCAGGCCAAGAGATTTTCATCAAATTTAACATCTCTTCTAATGATTATATCATGAGAATGTGGTTGAAGAAGTCTATAACCTTTTACATCTTCAGAATATCCAACAAATATGCACTTTTCACTTTTAGGCTGCAATGCTTTCCGTTTTTCATCTGGAATGTGAGCCCATGCTTCACTACCAAACACACGGCAGTGACTTACATCAGGTTTAGTTTTACTCCATGCTTTTTCCGGTGTTATACCTTGTAATGCTTTAGTGGGGGTGCGATTAACTATGTAATTTGCACAATTAATGGCTTCAGCCCAAAATTGAAGACTTAGTCCCTTAGATTAGATCATACAATTAGCCATTTCTTTTAAAGTGTGGTTCTTCCGCTCAGCTACACCATTTTGTTGTGGTGTATATGGAACAGTGTGCTGTTGTTGGATGCCTTATTTAATGCAGAAAGTAGTGAACTTATTGTTAACATATTCTCCTCCATTGTCAGATCTTAACTTAATAATTTGATGACCAGATTGTTTTTCAACAAGGGCCTTGTAGGCCAAGAACATGTTAAATACTTCGCTCTTAAGTTTTAGGAAATAAACCCAAGTGCGTCTGGTGTAATCATCAATGAAAGTTAAGAAATATTTGAAACCAGAAAAGGAAGCAGATGGAAGAGGACCACACAAGTCACTATGCACAAGCTCCAAGGGAACCGAGGTGTGCCAAGAGGCACGTTTGTCAAAACTGTCCCGATGATGTTTTCCGAGTACACAACCGGAGCAAACACCATCCCTGCAAGATACCATTGGAAGACCTGTCACCATATTTTCTTTACATAGTTGTTGAAATGAGTGATAATTTAAGTGACAAAATCGCTCATGCCAAAGTTTGCTCAAGTTATCACTATGAGCAACAAAAACTGAAGGGAAAGGTGATGAAACAAAGTTGTTAAACTTGTACAACCTGGTAATATCATCAACAATTTCGGTAGCTAGGACCTGTTGAGGATCTTTAAAATCCTTGATTACAACTTGGTGAGGTGTAAAGGTCACAATTTTACCTTCACCAGAATGAGTGATCCGATAGACTGATAACAAATTGCAGGAAATTCTTGGAACACATAGCACATCACTAAAATGACCATTATCTACTGGAATTGTTCTAGCTCCTGCAACACTTAGAGATCTATCATCACCAACAAATATTTGTTTGGTGTTACATTCATGCATAGTAGAAAAGATGGCTTGATCCTTAGCCATATGATAAGATGATCCAGAATCAATGAGCCATTCATTTGAAGTAGAAGAAGAAGATGCATTATAAGAATAACTAGAAGCACAAAGTGCATGTCCATGAGAGGCAGATTCTAAAGACGAATCTAAGCTGATGTGGTGCTTCTTCATTGCTACTTCCAAGGCTTCCATCTTCTTGAAACACTTAGATTCATCATGATTATCTTTCCCACAATAGTTGCAATGACGCTCAGTCTTCTTGCCTTTTGGCTTGGATCCTCTGTCATTTTTTAAAGAAGGAGTTGACTGAGAGGGTTTTGGACCCTTGTTTGACTTATTATTGCAAAAATTTTGTTTCTTGGGAGGCTTGGACTTTTCTTTCTGTTGGGACAATAAGGCTTTCCCAGATGTATCTGCATTGTTGATTATTCCAATATGAATGAGTTTATCTTTTTCTCTAATCAAGGAATCACAAAAGGATTCAAGACTAGGCTCTTGATAGCTAGATGCATTCAAGGATGCTTTCATGGAGTAAAATGTAGATACAAAAACAGAATATGCAGGTCCAAGTTTGGAAAGAATATGATAAATGCACTGTTTGTCTTCTCTCTCAATCTTACATTCTGCACATAAGAGTTTAAGAGTTTTTTACTTAGATAAATAATCTTGAATGTATGAAAAGTCACTTGGATTTAAATAAATCAACTCATTTTCGAGTTGGTGACCTCGAATTTCATTGTGTTTACCAAACACAGATTCCAACTTGTCCCAAGCAACATTAGGTTCAGCAATTCCAGATATGTGGAATCGCAAATCAGTAGAGATTGACATCCCAATCAATCCACGAGCTTTATCACATCTATTTGCCCATTTTATTTTCTTATCATCATCAGTGGGTTCTTTTTATTTCCCTGTTGTAATTCTGAAATGTCCCCTACTTCGTAGAACATCCTCCATACGATATTTCCATGAGAAATAGTTGGAATTGTTAAGTAAAATATCACAAGGGGCAGCCATATTTGTAAATTAATGGCTCAAAAAAATAGGCGGTTTAAAAAAAAATGGCACTGAAAACGGACTCTGTATGATGAAGTTATGCTTGAATAAAAAAATTGTTGAAGATGTTCCCAATAGTGACGTGGCATCTAGAGAATGTCCAGCAAAAAAAAGAACCCCCCTCTTCCCAAGATGAACCTTTTGACAATCACTTTACAAGAAAGTTGCTTTAAGTGAACCACTTTTGTAAACTAAGTTATTTCACTTTTACAATGATATTACTTTTAAATAGTGCAACAATAAAAAAAACTTAAGTGACTCACTTGTATTTTTATTTTTTATTATTTAAGTGAGATGCACTTTTACAATAAAGTAACTTGAAAATAGAAATTGCATGCACTTTTTCTTTTAAAAGTAACTTCCTAAGACTTGAACTCAAGACCTATTAAGGAATAAAGTAACTTTGAATCAAGTGAGATAGATTAAAAGGTATGTAAAATATGGGAATGAGGAAGGGGGCTTTTTTTTTTTTTTTTTTTACTCTTCTTGCTCGGTTTGCGTGCTTGCCCTTTTTCCTACAAAACACACCACAAATCGAAAAAAAAAAAAAACTTTTCCACACTTGTGGAGTTAGATCTCATTAGCTTTCCTGGAAAGTCTACATTTTCTCTTTGTTTCTGATTCGCCGAGATCGCACAAGGTGCATGGCAAAGAACATACGCAGCCGAGAAAAACCCTTTTCCTTTCTGTTTCTGATTTGCCGAGATCACTCAAGGTGCATGGCAAAGAGCATACGCAGACGGGAAAGCAACAATCCGAACCCAAAAAAATATAACAATAAAAAATGATAAAATATGATTTTTTTTCTTTTAAAAACAAAAAATAAAAAAAATGCGTCATTGTAACATTATACCTTCAGATTCAAAGAGAGATAATTTATAGAAAAGCAGGAAGGATTTCGGAGCTGCCGCTAGGGTTCTGCCGCTAGGGTTCTGCCGCTCTAGGTCTGCCGC
Organism: Larix kaempferi; assembly: GCA_027924585.1. Lineage (NCBI taxonomy): Eukaryota > Viridiplantae > Streptophyta > Pinopsida > Pinales > Pinaceae > Larix > Larix kaempferi. The sequence goes on from BSBM01000646.1 coordinate 1,287,799, forward strand.
TCTCTGGTTCGCGCCTGCAGCCGCCATGGCTGTGCCTGGGGGAGGGTCCCCCCCTCCCTCCCCTTCCATCTCTGCGGAAGAAGCCTTCAAGCATCTTACTAACCCGCGTGGTAAGAAACTGTTGACCAATGAGATTCCCAAATTCATCAAAAAATTGGACGAGATACCTGAAATCGAACTCCCACCGGAAAACGCCATTAAAAATGCTCTCGCCCTCTCATCTCGTGGACTGGTAGGCCAATTCATGGGTCTGTGGCCAACGGCGAGAACTACAGATGATTGGATACAACGGAATTGGAGGCCTCATCTGAAACATAGTGTAACGTGCTACCCAGTAGGAAGAGGATTCTACATCTTTGAATTCATCTCAAAAGAAGACAGAGACCTAATCTTCAGAAATGGCCCCTATTTCATGGGGGCTCAAGGACTCTACCTCAACAGATGGACCCCGGATTTTGATCCAAGCATTGACGTTCCAAAGGAGGTACCGGTCTGGGTAAGGCTTCCAAACCTGCCTGCACACTGCTGGAACCCTGATTCGCTGGAAAAGATTGGAAACCGCCTGGGAAGGTACATAGATAAAGCTGACCCAAAGGGGCAATACTCGTGTGCCCGAATCTGTGTGGAGGTTGATCTAGAAGCAGGTCTACCAGAAGCAATCAAATTATCGATCGGTCCCTGGAGTCATTATCAAAAACTGGATTATGAGCAACTGCCGTTTAAGTGCAGACTCTGCCATGAGCATGGCCACTTTCAAAGATCTTGCCCAAAAGCCTAGTCCCAGGAGGAGAATGAGGGTTGGCAGCAGGTCAAGAAATCTAAAACATCAGCCAAGATTCCTGAAAAAAGATCCATGAATACCGGACAAAATACACCGACAAAAGATCCCCTCAAATCCAAAGAGACAGAAAAGGGGAAAAAAGCAGCTGATCAGACCAATGCTCCCACATCGAGCAAGGTAAACCACTCTCAGGACTCAGATATAGAAATAATCGGCCTGGTCAATACAAATGCTAACCATGAAGATAGCCTTGAAGCTGGAGAAATCCCCCAAGGGTATAACGTGGGAAAGCCATCCCAAGATCTAACAGACAATCAATCTCCGAACTCCCCGAAACTCCTATCTGATCCAAAGACCCCAAAAGATCTGGATCATGAACCCGCCATACTGGATTCTGAATCAGGGGGGTGCACAGATGAAGAGGCTTCAGACTCTAGCAGCTCTCATGCTACCCCAAATCAGCCTGCCAAAGCTCTAGGTCGCAAATCCAAAAAAAAACACAGGGAAGAGAAAGCCATTCAAGATATAAACAAAGGAGCATAGCAAACCATCGATTCAATGATTACTAGATCAAAGCAAGGCAAGGGCCGCAAAAGGGCCCCCACTCCCAAGAAAGTTTAAATGCGACTCGCCTCCTGGAATTGCAGAGGTCTAGGCTCCAAAGCTAAGCAAGATGCTATGAAGGACATCATCAAAATCAACATGCCTGACATCCTCTTAATCCAGGAGACGAAATTGGAGGACTTAAGCCTCCATCAAGCTGCCCTTAAATTCTGGAAGAAGGGTCCTGGAAAAGCTATCAGCTCACGAGGAACATCGGGAGGAATTGCCACACTTTGGGACGAGTCCAAGTTCATCCTCATCACTGATCACTGCAGCACGCATTGGATCTACACCAAACTTCAGCATATTCCCAATCTGGCCCCTGACAAAGCTCAATGCTGGGAGTCATTGGATTCCTATTTATCCATGCAAGAACCAAATAATATTATCCTAGCAGGAGATCTTAATGTAACCCTATCTGCTGACGAAAAGAAAGGAGGCTCCCCAATAAGAGACCAATCCAGAGAATGGGTTGAGGATCTTATTATGGGATGGGACCTCTTAGATATCAAACCGTTGGTAGGAAATTTCACCTGGACCAACAAAAGAATCGGCCCGGGTCACATAGCGGCTAGGCTTGACAGATTCCTAGTCCACTCCGACTTCCTAATGCTCGGACTGTTAGCAACCTCCAAAATCCTCCCTAACTGCATCTCGGATCACAAACCAATCCTGCTGGAGTTATCTTCTGAAACTAATCTGGGCCCTATCCCTTTCCGGTTTAGCCCTCTTTGGCTTCACCATGAGAACTTCCACCTTGTCGTCCGCAACTCTTGGTCAGTCCCTATCCCTGGTTCTCCTTCCTTTTCTTGGGAACAGAAAATCAAAAGACTGAAATCGGACCTTAAAGCCTGGGCAAAGAGTATCACCTCTCCTACCACTCGCAGAATTGACTCCCAAAAAGTTCTGGAAGACCTTCAACTCTCCCTGGAATCAATCTACCCCACCCCTCAGACCCATGTCGCTGAAACGGAACTTCAAAAACATTTCTTCCAAGCTTGCAGGGTAGAAGAAGAATATTGGCGTCAAAAATCTAGGAGCCTGTGGCTGGAATGTGGTGACAAAAACACCTCATTCTTCCACAAACAAGCGGAGGCCAAAAAGAACTATAAAGCTGTCAAAGAGATCAACTATCAAGGAACCATCTACAATAACTTCAAAGATATCAAAAAAGCCGCTTACAATACCTTCAAAGACCTATTCTCAGCTCCTATTGAACAACCCCCGAATCCCCTTGATTACCCTTTTGACACCATCCCATCCCTGGTCCAAAATTCTGACAACATCTTCCTCACTGCTCCCATTTCCATGAAAGAACTAAAATTAGCCCTCTTCAGAATGAAACCTGACAGTGCACCAGGCCCGGATGGCTTCACTGCAAGTTTCTACACCAACTGCTGGGACCTGATTAAATTGGATCTCCTGAGAATGGTGAGACATTCGCAAAAAACCAACAAATTAGGGGGAAGCACGAACTCTGCCTTCCTAACGCTGATTCCAAAAGATAAAGGGGCCATTCATTTTTCCAGATTCAGGCCTATCTCCCTCTGCAATATGAGCTACAAAATTGTAACCAAAATCATAGCTAAGAGGCTCAAAAAAGTCCTGCCTCGTATAATCCCTGAAAACCAAGGAGGCTTCATAAAAGGCCGACAGATTCAAGACAATATTTTGCTGGTCCAAGAGGCCATACACTCCAGTCATCACTCAAAAGAAGGAGGCATGGTGATCAAGCTTGATTTAGCAAACGCCTTCGACAGAGTCAACCATAATTTCCTGCTCCTGGTCATGAAGAAACTTGGGTTCTCAGATTCCTTTGCTAATTGGATCCAAGGCTGTATAAGCTCCCCTTGGATAGCTCCTCTGGTCAATGGCCGCCCCACTGATTTCTTTCAAGCCTCCCGGGGCCTTAGACAAGGCTGCCCTCTGTCCCCTTTGCTCTATGCAATCCAAGCCTCGGTCCTAAGCTTCCAACTGATTAAAGCCCAGCAGTGGAATGTTCTCCTAGGTCTCCATTTGGCAACTAATGTGAACAAAATCAACCATGCTCAATTTGCAGATGACACTCTATTGCTGGGTGTAGCTAGTACCCATGTAGCAAGAAGATTCAAACATGAGCTGGATACCTACAGACAGATCTCTGGCAGTAAGATCAATTTCCAAAAAATGCAAGATTTATGGCTGGAATTGCACCCCTAGAGAACTGGGGGATATAGCTCGAATCTTAGAAATGGAAGCAGTACATGAATGGGAATCCATCACCTATCTAGGGGTTCCAATTGCTAAAGGCATCCCCAAAGCAAGCCAATGGAATCCTATTCTGGACAAAATTAAGAATCGAATTCAAAACTGGGGCTCTAACTGGCTAAATCAGGCCGGAAAGACTGTCCTTTTAAAATCGGTCCTGATGAGCATTCCGATTTATCAATCTTCCATCCTCCTCGCCCCTTCTCTGATCATTGGGAAAATGGAGAAACTAATCAGGAAATTCCTATGGGAAGGAGGAAAAGGAAACAACAACAGACTCCATCTGGTAGGATGGGACAAAATTCAAAAGCCCTACAGGGAAGGAGGACTTCATTTCAGAAGTATGGCTAGACAAAATATGGCCATGGGAGCAAAAATTCTCTGGAAACTAGTGTCAGGCCGAGAGACTTGGAGCAAAAAAGTCTTAAGGAAAAAATACTTCCCTGGCTCTAGATTAAACTGCCTCGATAAGCCACCTCAAAGAAAGAAAGGATCTCCAATTTTCACACTCTGCAACAAGGTTCGGGATCATTTTGCTAGCCTCCTTTACTGGATCCCTGGTAATGGGAAAAAGATAAACATCTGGAAGGACTCTATTATGGGAGACCAACCCATAGGTGAAGCAAATGAAATTGGAAACCTGAAAGATTGGATGCAGCACAGAAACATAGCTACTCTTTGGGACATATCCAGTTGGGAGGAAGAGGGGAAAAAAAATTGGATTGACTGGAACCTAGGCGAGGTCCCTGATAACCTTCTTGGGGAAGCTGAGATGCTGTTGCAATTGCTTCAAGGGAAAGCCCCCATTTCTGAGTCTGCCAAAGACAAAAGAGGATGGGGCTACGAATCTGGTAGCTATACAGCTGCCGAAGGGTATAGGTCTTTTCAAACGATGCATCAAGCACCCAATAATCCTGCCAAGTGGAATTTCATCTGGAATTCACCATTCATTCCAAAAATTGATCTTTTCTGCTGGACGGTTGCACATAACCGCATTTTAACGGGAGACACGCTAAAGAGACGAGGTCTGAAAGGGCCTTCAAGATGCCCCCTGTGCCTTTCTGATGAAGAAACAATATCTCATCTTCTGCTAATGTGTCCTTTCTCCAAAGAGGTCTGGCATCAGGTTCTCCTTGGTCATGGAAACCTTGACAGATTTGAAAACCTTCCGGATCTTTTCAGCAACTGGAGCAAAAACTCCCCTTTTGATCTTCTTAAGAAAAACTGCCTCAAATCCCTCTGGATGTGGACCCCAAAAGTTATATGCTGGAAGATCTGGCTGGAACGAAATAGCCGCTTATTTAGAGATAAAGCAACCTCCAGTTCCAGGGTAGCTACCACTTGCGTGGCCTTGTTGGGGGAAGCAGTGGATTCCAGAACTATCACCAACACTAGAAGTCTCAGTCCTGTTGAGGCAAGCTGGATAGCTAAATTCAATCTCAAAGATGACTCCAATGCAATCTCACCCACCTCTCATGAAAACTGGGAAATTAGAATGAGTGCAACCGAGTTCAATAATTGGAGATCGACAATAAAGGAGCACTGCCTGTTCTTTGATGGGGCCTCTAAGGGCAACCCAGGAAAAGCTGGAGCGGGGGGAATCCTCCTCAACCCTCACAATGAAATCCTCACTTCCTTTGCCTGGGGCATAGGGACGGAATCCAATAATAATGCGGAAGTTCTGGCCCTCTGGCAAGGGCTAAAGCAAGCCATTGATAAGGATATTCTCGAGCTCACCGTTTTCGGAGATTCAAGGATTATTATTCAAGCCATGAACTCGAATAAGCCAACCCATCAGCTCAATCTTTCTCGGGTCCTGCGTAGAATATTCTTACTCATGTCCAAATTCATCAAAATTAGCTTTTATCATGTTCCTCGTGATCTTAACGGTCTGGCTGATGCAGAGGCCAACAGAGCCGTGCTCCTGGGCAGGAGTATTTTGTCGATTAATGACAGAGAATCTTATTGCACTATCCCTTAAGACAAATAAGATCCTGACATCGATTTTCTGCTGGATTGCTAAGATTCTCGCGGATACGAATAGCGAGATGGTCAAGATTGCCATCGAGGATATTCTCCACTTCAGACTGCTACTCCAGGACGATGGCTCTGAGACCCGTGACCAGCCAGAGCGCCTCTTCTCCTATATAATCAGGCCGTCTGGGAACAGACCTCTCCAGTGCGCCAGTGCTAGAAATAGAAGCAAGAGCTTGAGTAGAAGAACCAAGAAGATCAGGATCCGTCTGCGAAATACAGCATGGCGTCGGTGGGCTCAACTTCAGGAGGCAAAACGCTGGAGGACAGACTGGACGACCTGCAAAATTCAATCGACATTCTTAAATCAAAGTCTGAGGAGACTGAAGGCCGACATAAATCCCACAATGCAGAGGATTTCCAGAAATGGCGAAAGTTCAATAAGGATCTACAGGGCATCAAGGAGGAAATCAAAGATTCCAAAGGAGAAGTCTCCTATTTTGAAGAGGTGGTGTACACCCACTTCAAAGACCAGGCCAATACTGAAGGGAATTTCGGGAATAGAATTGCTGCACTGGAAGCAGCGGTCCAGAAGATCCTGGAAAAGCTTAATGGCGCTTAGACCCTGCTCAGATCTCAACTATGTTCTCTTTGCTATTTCTTGTATCACAACTCAGTCCACTGTAATTTTGCTACTTAATTCTGAAACCTCTGGGCAGCCTAAGCCTAAGAATTTTGTTGTTTCAGATACTGATATTTATGTACCCAAGCACACGATGGCTGATTCATCGGCTTTTAATTAATCTTCCCAATGCTTTTGTCTAAAAAAACATTATACCTTCAGATCTGATGAAATACGCATTTCTGGAGCAACTGAGAACCGTTTTCGATCAAAAGAAAACTATTTCCCAATGGAAACGACGCTCCGGATGCAATGGAACACCTCCCACAGCCCAAAAATGCACAGAAATATCAGAACTAGAAACCCTTTCGAGTTTCGGCAACAGCAGTTCAAGATCTAGATCATAGCCGGAAGCGACACTTCATAAAAGATCTGATACCATGTTCGGGTACACATGGTACTACCAAAGGACCGAACACCAAGAGCAACCACTTCACACAAGCAGATCACAGATCAACACACCGATGTTTTGACGTGGTTTAAACCCTCTTGAGGGAAACACTCCACGGCCCTGGCCAAATAGCTTCTACGGGACAATTTATTATGCAAAGAAAGAAAGTTACAAATGAGCTTCTCATAATCGATCAACTAAACAATGACCCTCCATGCTCTTTAAATAGAGATCATGGACCAATCAGGTGTTAAGCCACAGATCAAGGTTAGGTTTGATCTAAGAGAAGTTGAGCTGTCGGATCACTCTATGTCAGGAACATATCGTGACCATCAGATTAAGTATTTACAAATGCATACTAATGCATACTAAAGAAACACACTATCCCTAATGGATATATTGCACAAGTTGATCTTAACTAACTCCTAAGTGTCTAAATATCCTAACAAAAAGTGGTAGGACACCTCAAAGTCTGGAGATATACTAAAATATCCCTGTACCATGGGTCAGAGGGGGCAATAAGGAAGATATGTTCATCCGGGAATGATGACTCTTCTTCAATATGTACTAAGTCACTCATAAATTTTGAAATTAATTCAGCGAACACTAGTGATTTCTTCGACTTGGAAGACTGAAAAACCAAATCGAACTCTTGCAGAATTACAATCCATTTATTGTATTTCCCACCAATGATACGTCAAGTGAGAATAGGTTTGAAAGGATTGACCTCTGCAATCACCATAGTGGTTTGTAAAAGGATATAGTGACGAAGCCTCTGCACCGCATAGACTGCATTTAGTGCTAACTTCTAAACATGTGAATACTTAATCTCAGGGGCTATCAATGCGTGCGAGAGATAATAAATGACATGCTCTTGGAGTGTGTCATCCTTCTGAAATAGTACTATGCCAATTGTGTAAAGTGATGCCGCTAGATATAAGAGGAAATCCTTTGTAGAATCAGGCAGGATTAACAAGGGGGTTGATAGTAATTCCTTTTTCAAGGCCTCAAACGATGCTTGAGTAGCCTCATCCCACATAAAGTAGGTATCTTGTTTAAGCAGTCTCATGAAACCCTTTGTGATTTTGGCATAGTTTATGATGAAACGTTTGTTGATGTATATATAACTTCGGAATGTATTTCACATATATGCATATTGTATTCCTATAGAGATGTTATTATTCCTCTATACGGAAGTGTCGTCATTTATATTGTAAGTGTCGTAACTTATACTTGATGGGTTCTTAGACCACCTTGTTGGTGTCGGCCCTGTATAAGTCATGTTGGTCAAAGGGTTATTAGACCACCCTATTGGGGGTCAGCCATGTGGGTCAAAGGGTTATTAGACCACCCTAGTGGGGGTCGGCCCAGTCAGCATTATGTTAAGTGGTTAAGTTGAGGCCGACCTAGTTGAGTAAAGGTCAAGTCAAGTTAGTGTATAAATACAGAGTGTGTCTCTCTCATTTTACACATTCTATTCTCTCACTCACACTTGGGAGAGTGGAGCACTTGTGGAGGAGAAGGCTCTACTGCTAGGAGAATACTATCTCTTGTATGCTGGTTGTATCATTTCTCTATCTATCTCTGAGTAAGTTATTGGGGTTTTTCACCTTTATGATTTTCCCCAAGTAAACTCTATGTCTCTTGTGTGCTTGCATTATTGTGTCCATGATTGATATGTTGTAGATTTGCTGTACATGTTGTTCTCTCAGTTAATATACTAGATCAGATTGAAGTAAATTCTGAAAATTTAACATGGTATCAAAGCTAGACTGAAAGAAGGCATGATATGGCATGTATAACACTTGTTGCACTTACGATGCTAGGGATTGATATAGCAAAAACCAGTCATCGTAGCACTTTCGCTGTAAATCCATTTTGGAGAAGTTTTCGGATCTCAAACATTTAAAAGTTAAATATAAGATCCCCATGTACCTTGTGTCCAAAGGAAAACCTCTAATTCGTTGTACTTTGTGATGTATGATTTGTACAATATAGGGTTTCTGCCTCTTCCAGAACTGAGTCAAAATCAGGTGACCTTGGGAAAAATGTCATAACTTGGGCTAGGAAGCTTCAAATGAAATTTCATAAAAAGTAACAGGTAGTACACAGACTGTACTATCTCAAAAAAAGTTTTCAAAGGCCGAAGGTGAAACAGTGACACGTGGCACTCCGTACAAGTTCGCTCTCCTGTATTATCCCATAAACAGGTCACGTTGCGACACTTGGAATAAATCTCTCTCAGAGAATCCAATTGAGGTCATACCTACTGGGATGGAAAGATAACAGGTTGGTTTATCTCAAAAAACGTTTTCAGACCCTGTGGATCAAAACGTTCGGACTTACACAAGAAACAATCAGGTACATATTTCTGTCAAAACAGAATTATTTTTGAGTACCTTGATTCATGGCTTCGAGAATTTAGGGCTTCGAAGAAAGTTGGAATTTTTGTAATCGGACACCACGGCTGGATGATACTCATCAAAATCAAAATTTAGAGACCAATATCAGATTTTTTGGTTGGGCAGAAGGCCGAGCTTGATCAAACCCCAGTTCGGGACTTTGATCGGAAAGACGAAAAATTAGGGCTTTTGCAAAAATTGGAATTTTGGAAATCTGTGACCATGGCTGGAAGCTCCTCAGAAAAATAGAAGCTTAGAGTTTTGAATCAAATATTTTGGTTGGGTGAAGCTCCAGGAAACTCAAACCCTAATTCAGGGTCCTTCCCAGTGAATCCAGAAATCTAAAAGGCAATTTTGAGGGGTGAAACTTTGCAGTTTTCAAATTCTGAATATATTAACTTGATTAGCTCATCAAGGCGCATATTTCTATCCTTTCGGAAGTTTGAAATTCAAAGTTTGAATTTTTGGGGTTTCTTTGACAAACCCTAATCCAGCTCCAGGTCCAGTTCTTGCAAATCAAGTGGATTGGGTTGATCCTAGAAGAAGATGGATTAGTCACTTGCATAAGTGAAGAAGTTCCTGTCTCAGAGGGAGATGAGGCTAAGGCCTTCCATAAGAAGATTACAAGCAATCTTGACAGGTATGGCTTACATGTATGTTTCATGGTTAAGTTTATCATATGTTTGTCTTCATATCATTACAGTACAATCTTGATTAATTACTGGACTTGTCGTATCACCTTAATAGAAGATATTCATTGATTAAGGTTTTGACACTTATGATTTTACTAATGCATTATGATGTTGTATGAGGTTTATATTGTTTGCTAGCACAAAAGGTACACCAAGAAAGTCAAATCATGTTCTACTTCAAGAACATATGCTCATGGTGACATGAAGACAAAGATTCATCCATTGTCATGGATCACATAGAAGATCTACTTTCGAAGTATGTATAACTTGGTTCTACAATGGTTAACTTATGAGACATGCAGGTTACTAGCACAAGTCACTGAAAAAGAACTAGAAGACATTATGTGGGTATGTTAGACATAACTAGCTAGCATGCTAATCCAGGTATGTTTTTCCTATATCAAGCTAGAATCCTACCTTGTGTTAGGATCTTATACTATTGTGTTGTTGATAATGATTATTCATGAAGTCACAGGTTTGAATAGTCATGGCTGTATGCATATTATGTTTCTTACCATAATTGATGATATGACTAACGAGAAGAATCATGAAGGTATAGGTTTGAGTAATCACGGGTTTATGCATTGATGATTTAACTAATCAGAAGAGTCCCATGATCAAATAAGAATATGCATGAGTAAAAGAAGACTTCCCTGAAACCTTGAATACTAATGTTTATTATGTGTGAATGATCATGACTATACATGTTTAAGATTATTGTGTTTTGATAGTATTAAGATTATACTAATAAATGTGTGATTATGTATGAGACCTCAAGGATAACACAATGATGATACTAATAAGCATGCATAGTGATTAAGGATGGATGTAAGTTCAAGGACATGTAATCCAGGAAGCAAAGAGCAAGAGGGAGCACACTCCAGTTGTTCCTGCAAGAAAGCAAAGGAGCACACTTAAGTAGTTTCTGCAAGGATGCAGATATTCAGAGGGAGTTGACCATCTTTATTCATTCCACAACAGAAAGGTGTAGAAGAAGCTACTTCAACAGCTCCTGCAAGGAAGCAAAGACTCAGAGGGAGTCCACCCAACAACCAAACAAAGATAAGTATTTTTAATTATAATTTCTTGCATATTTGTTTGTTTAAATAAAATTGTTCAATGATGTATATGCTCATGTTCCTAGACTTAGGAAATGTATTGTGCATATTAGAATGATTGCATTAATGAACAGTATACTACTAATATGCATGTGATGGGTAAGTGGCCTATGGCACTATACAACATTCCAATGCTACTTATCTAGAATGAAACCTCTTTTCTGACATGTTGCGAGTAGTGCAAACTCTTAATAATGTTCTGGTACAGATTGGAAGGCATCTAGAAAGTTGTGGAACATTGATAAATGTTGTATTGAAGCATTGGCTAAGATAATTGCATGACTGTATGACATATTTCTTTATGTGTAAGAATTTGTTTGAAAATTATGAGATGTTTCTAATCATGCAATTTAACTTTTTTTGGAGAAAAGACCGTATACCTTCACCTACAAAAGAAGGACTACAACATTTGTTCAAGCAACAAAATTATCTATTGAAGATATTGAAGTTCCCAGGATACGGGAAGAATGCCATGATCCATTGATCACGAAGAATGATGTTTGGGATGCAGTCCCAAGAGCTGAATGGAAGTCTTTTTTGACTTCCAAATGGAACTATCAGATCAAGCATGTTGCAGATGGTAGCATAGAGAAATATAAAAGTGATGAAATAGAAGATACACTAGATGGATTTCAAGACAGCCTTCTTGAATGGTATAGTCATATATGTGTGTAGCACTTGGTAGGATAGACAACGTTCTATCCAGTTTGGGATTTACCAAGAGTAAAGCGGATTCCAACCTTTACTACAAGGTTGAGGAAGGGAATCCTGTGATTCTACTCCTATATGTGGATGACCTGTTTGTAACAGGAGATGACAGATTGATTGCCGACACATAGTGGAAGCTTGTTGCCGAGTTCGAGATGAAGAACTTGGGGATGATGCACTATTTGTTTTTTGGCATGGAGGTTTGGCAGAGTGCAGATGGAATCTTCCTTGGACAAGGGAAGTATGCAGTAGAGATCCTGAAGAAGTTCAGGATGATGGATTGCAAGGACATGGCCACACCTATGGCATCGAATCTGAAGCTTCTTTGTCATGCTTCATCTGAGCCGGTTGATGTCTCTATGTATCGTCAGATGATTGGGTCCTTGATGTACCTGATGAACATGAGACTTCATATTTTCTTTGCAGTGAACACATTGAGCCAGTTCCTGACGGATTCGAGGAGTGTTCACCTGGTTACTGTAAAGCATGTTCTGAGGTACTTGAAGGGTACAATGGATTATGGGCTCAAGTATGAAGCGAATCAAAAGTTTAACCTGCAGGGTTATGTTGATTCAGATTGGGTTGGCAGTGTTGCAGATAGGAAGAGCATATCTGGATGCTACTTCAGTATGGGATCAGGTGTGATCTCTTGGTTTAGCAGGAAGCAGTCCTGCGTAGCACTGACTACAGCTGAGGCAGAGTATGTTGCAGCCTGTTCAGCTAGTTGTGAGGCAGTATGGCTACGGAAAGCTACTGCCTGAGTTATTTGATCTCCCGTTGGATGCTACTGGTATCTTTTGTGATAACCAGAGTTGTGTGAAGCTGTCCGAGAACCCAGCATTTCATGACAGGTCGAAACACATAGAGATCAAATATCACTATATCAGGGATATGGTGTAGAGAGGAACCGTGAAGCTCCTGTACATTGTGACGGACGAGCAGATTGTAGATGTGCTGAAAAAGCCACTAGCCAGGGTGAAGTTCGAGTACTTCAGGGAGAGGCTTGGTGTTCTTCATATTGATGACACTACAAGGAAGAAGTGATGGACACATTTGCAGAAGCCATTCCAAGCATGTTGGAAGGAGGATCCTTCACATGGCTGTGGATGTAAGCGCTGGATGACGAGCATCAGGATGATGCTCCAGTTACTGCTATGTATACGCATCATGTTGGATGCTGTATATGATCAGTTGGATCATTTATATATGTACGCATCATGTTGGATGTTGGATATGATCGGTTGGATCATTTGTATGTATTTTACATATGCATCATGTTGGATGCTTGGACCATGTATCTGTATATGTATCAGGTGGATACATTGTATGATTAGATGGATCATGTATGGTGATATGTATCATGTATTTGTATTTGTATCAGGTGGATACACTGTATGATCAGGTGGATCATGTATGATGATATGTATCAGGTAGATACTTGGTATGAATCAGGTAGATGCATTGTATGATTAGGTGGATCATGTATGGTGATATGTATCATGTATTTGTATTTGTATCAGGTGGATACACTGTATGATCAGGTGGATCATGTATGATGATATGTATCAGGTAGATACTTGGTATGCATCAGGTAGATGCATTGTATGATCAAACTGATCATGGATGATGAGCTTCAGGATGTTACTCCAAATGACATGCAGCAGGATGTTGCAGTGATGATGGTCAGGATGATCATGTGTACATCACGATGATGTATGGTAAGTATCAGGTTGATACTCTGTGGCCATGGAACAGGTTGTGCAGATAAGCATGTAATTTGTGCCCAGGGATATTTGCAGATAGTCTTTCGAGGTTTTTCCTATAGCATGTAATTTGTACCCTGGGATATCTAGCAAATTCTCTTTCGAGGTTTTGCTTGGGAGGACATATAATTTGTGCCTTGGGAGATCTGCAGATAGTCTTTCGAGGTTTTGCTTATGGCATGTAATTTGTGCCTTGGGATATCTAGCAGATGCTCTTTCAAGGTTTTTTCCTATGGCATGTAATTTGTGCCCTGGGAGATCCGATAGGTTGAGCCGTGTGCTCGTAATCAGTCCTGGGATGCTCTTTCGAGGTTTTTCCATGACCACATGTAATTTGTGCCCTAGGAGATCCGATACGTTGAGCCTTGTGCTCGTAATCAGTCTTGGGATGCTCTTTTGAGGTTTTGTGGTGACCACATGTAATTTGTGCCCTGGGCGATTTGATAGGTTGAGCCTTGTGCTCGTAATCAGTCCTAGGATTCTCTTTCGAGGTTTTGTGGTGGGGTCACATGTAATAAGTCCTGGAGATTTGGACAGGATGAAAAAGGCCTTAGATGCTCTTTAGGGTTCTTGCTAGTCAAGAGACTTTTTTAAGGTTTTGTGACGCACGTAATAAGTCCTGAGATTTCCACAGTATGGACAGTGATGACGAAGACCTGCAGGTGGTGGACCTACATCCAGTATGAAAAAGCACTGGCTCTATAAAAATTCCTACGACGAGTAGATTCAGAGATTGATTGAGATAGCAGCAGCAGTGACGATGATCCAGAGAAGATGACTTGTGCTAGAAGAACTGTGTCGAGAAATACCTTCCTAGTTAAGAGGGAGTGTTGATGTATATGGAACTTCGGAATGTATTTCACATATATGCATATTGTATTCCTATAGAGATGTTATTATTCCTCTATACGGAAGTGTCGTCATTTATATTGTAAGTGTCGTAACTTATACTTGATGGGTTATTAGAACACCTTGTTGGGGTTGGCCCTGTACAAGTCATGTGGGTCAAAGGGTTATTGGGGGTCATCCATGTGGGTCAAAGGGTTATTAGACCACCCTAGTGGGGGTCGGCCCAGTCAGCATTATGTTAAGTGGTTAAGTTGAGGCCGACCTAGTTGAGTAAAGGTCAAGTCAAGTTAGTGTATAAATAGAGAGTGTGTCTCTCTTATTTTACACATTCTATTCTCTCACTCACACTTGGGAGAGTGGAGCACTTGTGGAGGAGGAGGCTTTACTGCTAGGAGAAGACTATCTCTTGTATTCTGGTTGTATCATTGCTCTATCTATCTCTGAGGAAGTTATTGGGGTTTTTCACCTTTATGGTTTTCCCCAAGTAAACTCTGTGTCTCTTGTGTGCTTGCATTATTGTGTCCATGATTGATATGTTGTAGATTTGTTGTACATGTTGTTCTCTCAGTTAAGATCCTAGATCAGATTGAAGTAAATTCTGAAAATTTAACAACATTGTAGGAAGTTAGACATGCCTTGCAAACTTTGGAGTTGTGTCAAGGTGCGAGGAGGAGGAAGATTTACAATCGCCTCAACTTTTAACGGGTCGACCATTATGCCACGACTGGATACAATGAAACCCAGTAATCATCCAGACTCGACGCAAAATACACACTTATTAGGATTCAATCGAATCTTGTATTGTCTACACCGTTCAAACACAAGTATTAAATGAGCTGGATGGTCCCGTCTCTTGTGAGATCGCACCGGGAGGTCATCCAGGTAGGGTTCAACTATGTGCTTGATATCATGAAAAGTGAAATTCATTGCTTGTTGGAATGTAGCTCCAACATTCGTTAAGCCAAACGTCATTTTCCGATAAGAAAAGGTTCCCCACAAGAAAATAAAAGCTGTTTTGTGTTGATCTTCGGGTTTGATTTGAATTTGATTATATCTTGAAAATCCATCCATGAAAGAAAACATCTCGTGTCCTGCACACGCATCTATGATCTGGTCAATAAATGGTGTGGGGTAGTTATCTTTCGGGCAAGCTTTGTTCAAATCCCGAAATTCAGTATAGACTCGGATGGTACCTTGCTTTTTATCAACCATAATAGGATTCGAAATCCATTCCATCATGTCAATCAGATAGATAAATCCGGCTTTAAGCAATTTTTCAACCTCCGCCTTAATGGCGGCTGCTTTTCGAGGATTCACAAGATGGAGCTTTTGTTTCACAGGTTTCGCGTTAGGATATGTTATGATGACATGCTCAACAATGGCAGGATCGATGCCTGGCATCTCCTCATAAGACCAGCCAAAAATATCGCGAAATTCTTTAAAAAGTTTGGTATACAGAGCGATCTCTTCTGGAGAACAATCTGCTCCAATAAAAATGTTTTCCACAACCCCAGGTTTGGTGGAAATGTTAATCGGGATGGTTCTTGATATATTAGCCATATTCCCTTTAGCGTAAATAGTACTTTTAGTGGAAGAGGACAAATCAACATTCCCACCATGTCTCATCGAAAACTTTCCTCTCTCTATCCTGTCTAGATTTGGAAGCAGGTAAGACCTGTGGTGCATATGTTCCCAAGGCTGGCCAGGCCCATCATGGCTTCCAAAATGGCTTTGTTAAATGGAAAAACCGTGTCTAAACAGTCAAAAGAGTGGGTCGAGTTTACCGACCATGCAGGATCATATTCCATATTTGACTCGACAGAGACTGGCGAAGTCACGATACGTTTCGTTGTAGCATGCTGTGCTTCCATGTATGCTACTTCTACAACAGATAAGGGCACTAAGGGTTCTGATACAGTAGGAAGGATCCACTAATCAGTCCTTAAACCAACCGTGAAAGTTTCAGTAGATATACCTTCATTAGAACGCATGAAAAGAGCGAGAGAGGGTAGGTCAAAAGTGCCTATTAATGACCCATAAAGCCCTGCTCCTAAACTCTCGCTTACTAGGGAATATTGATCAACTAAAGGAACAGTGGATTCCGATGAAGTCTGGTTGTTTCGCTGAGAGAATGAAAGCTGATCGACCGTAACGATATTACCTTCATGAGGGAAAATAAAAACTAAGAAAACTATTGATGCAATAGCTCGCATGGCATGTGAAAATCCTCATAGCAGATCTAAGAGATGATGTATACCTCACAAGAGTAATTATGATTAAGCATGAAAATAGAAGAAGAGTGAACAATACAGTATAATGAGCAACAGAATAATATGGTACAGTAGAACTCAGATAGAAGCAATAATACTTCACACACACTAGTTAATTAATCACAATATGGACAAATAAATAGTACAATGGTAGAGAGGATTCGAATGCCTAAGGTGGAAATTTGAATTAGACTCTCAGAGGATCATAAGATCAATAAAGTGTCATCGGAGCACAACTAGGTGTCCTCATGATCATCGGAGCACAACTGGAAGTATTCATCATCATCAGTGGAGTCATCAATGCTCAAGTAACTGTCAACCATTAGTCAAACTAACTCTGGTAGGTGTAACTGAGTGTAACTGGCTGTAACTGAGTATAACTGACTGACAACTGGACTGGTAGGTGAAGAAGGGCGAGTTGCTCCCTAAAATCAAGGAAGAAGGGTGCATTAAGCAACTGGAGGACTAAAACTGAATAGTGAGAAGCTCCTAGGGGTTGGCTAACTGAGGGCTAGGTGTTGGACTGATAACTGGGATGCATGCAAAATGCATGCAAACCCTAGAATGCATGCAAACCCTAAAGGTGCATGCATGAATGAAAATGTAAATGATCAAAATACTGGTGGGACTAGGATGGAGTATAGGAATATCCTAACATGGCATATGTCCAGCTCCTTCCTAACAGCATATTGTAATCAAGCGGAGCGTCCAGAACTTCAATCTCTATAGCAACTATCTTACTAGCCAATGTGATGTCGAATGATGGCAAGAATCTGTGTGGAAGGAAGGTTTTGCCATCAAATGCAGTAAGCAGTGTGTTAGAGGGGGCTAACTCGAGAGATCCCAAGGCTTTCCAGCAAGAAATTGACATTACGCACGTAGACGCGCCCTCGTCAATGAAAGCTCATCCAATGGTCATAGGACCATGAACTACCTCTATCTGAAGGGAAACGTGGCACAGAAACTGGTATTTGATATCGGACATATCAAAACGTGCAGTCATGTTGGATGATTCCATACTTCCAATCGTTGCAAGAAGTGCATTTCGTTGTAATGGACAGCTTTGCAAAACTTCTAAGGTCGACATAGCACAAGGGGTCTGGGCTAGATCTTCAACCACATTGTAGTTGGCAGTATCCCGTGCATTGGGATTGTGTGAAGCCCGTTTCAAGACACCTTTCGGGATCTTGGGCACTGAATCTACAGGTATGTGGAGAGGAGTGGAAGATTCAGGAACCTCTTTATCCATATTCTGTGAATCCAGGGTATAATTTCTTGCCCATGTTTGTAAAAGAGCATCCGAGTTAACCATATTAATTAAAGTTTGATCAACTGAAGCATGGGTGGTGTCAGAAGCTGATCCCTACCCTTTTGGAAATGGATCTTTAAGGACATCAGGTTTCTTTTCTTGAAGCATCTTCTGGGCTTCTTCGATTAGAGGGCATTGGTGAGTGAGGTGGTCCTGCTTGCAAAGTTTGCAAGGGAACTTGACCTTCTTCTTCTTCTCTGTTACCCTCCTCGACATTTTCTTTGTTTTTGGGCTTTTGTTGGTTCCCCTCTCCTTTCTTACCCTTCTTTTTATTGTTGGGCTGCTAAGGGCCCTTTTGATTAGTCTGAACTTGTTGCACAGATTCAGTAGTAGAAGGAGAGGTTGTGACAGGAGTCACTTCTGCAGCCGATTGTTTGACCGATAAGGCCTGAACCTGTTTAGTCAATGCTTCGAAGGCTACAGAATCAACTGAACCTACTATGCCGTCAGCATGTAGTCTAGGTTTTGGTCTACCTAGATCAATGTTTGATCACAGTGCATTAGGTATAATTTTTTAAAGGAGCCTAGACTGAGCATAAACCAAGTCTAGTTGCTGGGTCCTTAAAATGGATTCTTCTTCTGATGATACCCCAGAAGTAGCTACTTCCTTAGAAACATAAGGAAGGAGTGATTTCAGATACCACTCTAATAAGAATTCTGGGGGGATATTGGCCTTAATGAGCCTCTTCCATCTTTGCCACTCCTAAATATGATCAGATAAATGGGTGGCTTTGTTTTGTCTAAAGGTAGACAAAAGATCTATCCCGGCATCATACCGAACAGGAAGCTGGAAGTGGTTCAGAAAGACTACGACAAGATCCCGAAAGTTAAAAAAGGTGGTTGTAGGTAACTCAATGTACCATTTGGCTGCAACACTGGTTAAGGTTCTTTGAAAAAGTCTCAACCTAACGGAATCTTCATTCAACGAGTTTGAAGAACACCAGAGATGAAAAGTGGTAACATGATCACCAGGATCTTTACCAGTTTACCTTCGAATTTTGGAATGTTCGAAGGTAGCTTAGTGGGAACTAGTGGACATGTAACATTATGGCACATCAGATCGTTCATTAATTTGGAAATATCTTGCAAATTCAGAGTTGCTAGAAATGGTAAACGAGGTCTATAAGATGGCATTTGATGAGCTGGAGTCATGGAGGGGGAACCTCCCATAGTTTGACACATAAATTGCTGGTTAGGGTTTCCATCAGCAATTTGTTGGTAGGGGGTGCCCCCAGCCATCTGCTGGTAGGGGTTGCCCCTGCCATCTGCTGGTAGGGTTTTCCCCCAGTCATCTGTTGGTAGGGGTTGCCCCCAGCCATCTGTTGTTGTGTGAAAGTGTTGCTGAAATTCCCCCACCCAAATGAAAGTGGGTTGGTACCCTGTGCATTCATCCATTGTGGCTGGGTGTTAGCCCTGCCATATTGTTGGTTAAAAATATTACCCCCTCCTCCAGAAGACAAAGAAAAAGGGATATGTCCTGTAGGTATATTACTTTGATTCATATTGTAACCTGCAAAGGTGTTAAAACCAAAGGTAGTCGAGGTGGACGGCGCAATCATGGTACTCATGACAGGCATAGTTGCAGAGGGATTCGGCCCAACATTGGGTGTGGAAATCCAAGTACTAGGTATATGGTATGACTGTTGAGTTGTAGGAGGTGGAATAACATTCATTGCATTACTGGGTCCAAAAGTAGGGGTAGTGACTGAGGAGGATGTCAAAGTTGTTGAGCTTGGCATGCCTAATGTACCAGCATTAAAACTGAAGGACAGAGTTGAAACAGAAGTTGTCTGCATCAAACTCGGTTTAGCAGTGGAAGGAGGATTTACAATACTTGTATTCATACCCATTGTGGGAGTCTGTGGAACTCCCTGTTCGTCTCATGGGTTAGTCATAACATGCCCAGATGTGAAAAAATATGCACTCTACTCAGGTTGCTGGAAACCAACAGGTACCAGAAGCGGATCGTTAAGTCCGGTAAGAGGAGGGTTAAAAGGCATGTTAAACTCACTAGAAATGATATCCTCAACCTAAATAGTATTAATAACTTGCTGATCCGGGGTTCTAGGTTGTGGTTCACCAGGAACCTCTATTTCACCAATAGGTTCAAACTTACCACTGGAGTCTGTCCTCTGTGGTGGTGGTGGCAGTACTGGATCCACACTGGGTGGGGAAAGGTTTTGCAACCTCCAAGACCTACGAAGCTGTTGGTCTTCCACAATTATATAAAAATAACACTAAGTAAAAACCTAGTCTCCACTAAGACTAAGGGGCAAACAACATACCACTAAAAAAACCTAAGTAATCAAACCAATCAAACGGATAGCAAATACTCTTGGAAGTAAGTTTGGGATGATTAGGGCCCAGAATAGACTAACATGGTACCAATGGTCAGTTTCGTGGCGTCCACCAGAGGTCCACTGGGTGTAAGCGCTTGAATCACCAAACCGCTTTTCCGGGATTACTGCCAGAGGGTTACTTTCCACGCCTGTCCGAGGTGAAGTGGGAATAATCGCCCACTCTACCTATGTAGGATCCTAAAGGTTTGATACTAAGGCTACCATACATACGAAATATCCCGGGGGGACAGTCGTTAGCGTAGTCAAAACGCATGGGCAGGGTAGCGAAGCCCGAAGTCCGAAAGGACCCCCGTACATGAATCGACTATGGTTTATGGCAAAAGAAAAGTGAGGGGATATCCTTAACAATTACAATCTCCCACAGCCTTGTGCTTAACTCTAGTTTGAGTAGAGCATCCCAGGGATATTTGATATATATGGGTTTACCTAAATGAAAGTTGTTCAATGGTTGTTGCGTAATGAAGCCAGTTGCGAGCAGTTTAAGGTGATTTAAGCTCGTAACTCTAGCATAAGCTAGTTGATGTAGTGTATACCTAAAAAGAAAATGTTTCTAATTGATTTTATTAAAATTTATTTTTAAGGAAACTTTTTACTCAACAGGGTAGTGCATTGTGTGGAAATGGTTTGAGAAAGTAAAGTGCAAAAGAAATAACTTTCAAAGCAACAAAAGACTCTTTTTCTTTTTTCCGTTTATGCTCTTTCCAAAAATGAAAAACTAAGCAAACCAAAAAAAATCTCTTTTTTCTTTTCTTTTCAAATTCAAAACAAAGTAAACTACGCTACTTCGAAATGATTATAAATCTTACTACTTTAAACTACCAAACTCATTTTTTGCTTTTTCAAATATACGTAAAAGAAAAAGAACTCAAAAATGGAAGCAAGTAAGACCTAAAAGAGCAATGCAAGTAAGGAAAAACAAATCTAAGGCTCACGACAAACAAATCAATGATTTGACGAAGACTTGTCCTACAAAGTTTTTCAAAGGAAAAGGATTTTGGATTGGAAAACAAAGTGGAAAGAAAAAGAAGGATAAGAGACGCTTCAAATAGAAAGGTAAACCTCAAAGGTTACTCCAAAGCATCAAGAACCCTAAAGAGCACTAAGCCAAGCAAACGGTAGGCAAGCAAACCAAAGATGGCCTTACAATCACAAAGACTCAAATGGAAGCAAACTAAACGACTTCAACACTACAAGAAAAAGGTCATTGGTGAGGGTCCAAAAATGTCACCATAATCTCATTTGGTGATGGTTAAGAGGGGTCCCGTCACCAAAACCTGAGCGTTGCCAAAGGCACCGTCACCTTAAGTGGGGGTATGTGGTGACATTTAAGGCCCGCCACCAATAATTATGATTATTCCAGGCTGTGACCGTCACCAATATCTATGAAGTGTTGGTGATGGACTTGCGTTGCCCCTCACCATTTGATGCATATATGGTGACGATCAATGACCGATCATTGGTGAGGGTTGAGACATGTCACCATAATCTCATCGGTGATGGTGAACAATGAGGATGCACCAAAATGTGAATGTCACCAAAGGCTGTGTCCCCAAAAGTAGAGGTGGTGTGGTGACATTCAATGTTCGACACTAATAAGGATTATTAGTGACAAATAGTGACCCTCACCAATTTCAATGTTCGACATCAATAAGGGTTATTAGTGACAAATAATAACCCTCACCAATTTATATGAAGTTTTGGTGATGGACCTAAGGGCCTCCATCACCAAAACATTGAACGTCGCCAATGACATATGATGAGGGCCTTACAATGACCCTCACTATTGAGGATATTTCCATTAACATATCAATGGTGACAACCGCTATGAGATTGTCATCGCTTTTCATTTTGAAAATCTCTTGATGACACGACATAAAGGACCGACGCCATTGCTTATAAAATTGTAAAAATAATAATTATAATGGTCCTTAAAGGATAATGGTTCAACGTCACCATTGCTTTCCACAATGGTGACAATGGTGACAAACAATTGATTAGAAGAGAAGTATGTCCACTCATTGTTGATAGAGCACCTTCCTTGCTGTTCTGGGCATCTTTTCAATTCAGCCTACATAGATTTGAAGGGATAGTTTTTTGTTGTGTTGACTGTACCTTACAAAGGCATATTTCTGAGTTTGTTGGTTGTAGTTTATAGGGGCAATTTTCTTAGTTGTTGGTTGTACTTGGTAGGGGAAGATTTCTGTTCTTGTTGGTTGTACTTTACAATCATAGGAATTGTTACCTTGCATGGATTAGTTTCAACATGCCTATAAACTTGCTTGCAAAAAATAATGCAGTAGGCCTATAAATATTTAAACACTAAACTATGGTAATTAAAAAAAATTCTAACTACGATTGCATCATGCCTATTAAAATTCCTGGATCATAATTCTATTGGCCATCATTATTTACGATTTGAGCAAATCCTAGGGACATAAAAACTTACTATCTAAACTTAGTTTTGTATGTTCCTTCAAAAGAGAATTTTGGAGAATGGATTCAATATGTTGGAACTCATTCCAGTATCTCGATTAAAAAACATGCCTGTACCTGCTATATAATTTCATGTTGCCTAACCTGGCAGTATTGAAGAAAAATGTTGGGTGCGAATGATTTAAGTGGCCTGCCATGATGCCAGAATGGAAATTAAGTAGTGTGTAAGGTGCCAGAAATGAAGCAAAATCAATGTGCCATTTGGCAGAGCCGATTCAAGTTTTTTCCATGTTTGAAACCGCATACAGGGCAGAGAATAGACATGTTTGACACTACAGAATTGATACAAGGCAGAAGAATAGTCATGATTGATATTGCAGAATCGACATAGGGCAGCATTGGGCGAAGCACGCAGTTGCTCGATGGACTATGACTATCACGAGCAGACTAGTCTTGGAAGCTCCAGGTTACCAGGTCAAAGGAGAGAGCTTTGATCTTCTTAATTTATCTATTCAAATCTAATAAATATTTAAATCCAAAAATCGCTGTAGTAGGAAGAAGGATTTTTATTTTTTTTGGTTTGTTGATCACTGTAGCAGGAAGAACGTGAGAATGACATTCCTAGCTCAGAGGAGTCATAAGAAGTATGCCAGATTTCTCTCTAAACTATACATGGCAGCACACGGTTAAGGGATCAGTCTCCAACAGGTTTTGTTTTGGAATCAGATTACAAATGGAAGGGGATACTGATCCCTTAACCGAGAGCTACCATTGATAGCTAGCTCTTCCCAGTATCTGATTCATTTTCCTCTTTTTAATAAAAGCTAATTAACCATCATTTTTTTTAAAAAAATACTTGATAATTTTCTCTTTATAATTGTCATGTTCCAGAATCCAAGCATTAGTTTCAGCAGGTATATAAACGTGATTGAATAAACAACAACGTAGCATATCCTGTGAATTATCGGTGTTATCTCAACTTACATTCATTTTTTAATTCTCATATATAACATAAATGTAGAGCACCTATAAAAGTGCAAAATTCCTAAGATTCATATTGGCATGAAATTACACAATTTTTTTGGAAATGCTTCAACAAACTTCCTCTGATGGGTTACATAGGGTAGACTTTCTTTGCTTACCTACCCAATATGAGGTGTAGCTATACCCATCAAAATTGCTTGGGACTAGTACCCGACCTCATCCCTTTTAAACTCATGTCAGTCAAGTGGAGCAGGTCACAAGCAGAATGTAACCCTAGTAGATGGTGATGACCAATGGCCTCCTGGAATAAATTGAACATTTGGTTATTATTATTACAACATTTTACTAATTTAAAAAAGCAAAAATATCACATTGTTATAAGTAAAGTAAATAGAACTAATTCACTAACTTGTTTACACAATAACTAAAATAGATATCTAAGATTTTTTAAGCATCTGGAAACAAGATAGCAAATGATGATATAAAATGCTGTAACAACAGTTTAATAGCGTATATCTACAGGCTTGGCCTAAGCCTGTAAGATGAGCTATTTTTTACACTTACAGATGCACAAATGGAAATCAGACATATGGGCCTTCTTTGGAATCATGTCACCCAACTCATCCTCCTGTTTGTTCCTCCAAGTTCGTTCTAATGTTAACTGAGGAGCGGATTTATTGTAGACTAGTCACAGAACAAAGGAAGCATAGTTTATGCTTCCGTTGCGATGAAATGTTAATGAAGGTCAATGGAAACTAAACAAGCACTATAAATCAACCCTATTGACAACAACACAAGCACAAGATATTATTCAAAAAGCTATTCAAACAACTTTTTTGAACTCCAGCGAAAAACATGAACCATACCTCAGTCATTATTTCTGCTAGTTGCTTGACAATGACCTCATTATTAGGATTTCCAACATTGAAAACGTGACTGTTTTCCTTGGAAGGAATTTCCTGAAAAATGAAATAGGTAATTACTATAAATATATAAGCACCATACAAGATTAGTAGAAATCCACAAAGGATTGTTGTTACTTACCATCATAAAGAGAACATGTTAGCTAGCATATTGTGCCCCATATGTTTAAAGACTGTTTATACAATTCCAAGCATGCAAAACCAACATAGAACAACACTAATTTTTTCCTTAAAGAAATCTATTGTGGAATAAATCCAAGTTAAAGATTTAAAAATAAAAAACAAATGCAAAACACAACCAAAAATACACCACTATAAAATGTATAATTCCATACCCAAGTTAACACATCTAGAAAGTCAATATGAAGCAATTACAACCATATATAAGTCCACTTACTTTCCAATAGCATAATCAAACATAAAGGACGAGCTGTAAATAATCCACTGGATAGTCCAAGAACATCTTAATTCAGTCCAAGACAAAAGATCAAAACTAGCATTTATCAAGAACATCATTCATTCAATGTAAATCCAAACCATTAGTGACCCAATATGCAAAGTCTGCAAATGTATAAACCATGTAAAGGTGAATATAGCAGAATCGATATGTTTTATTGTTTAATATTCAACCATATTCCTTCACAATCTGAATGGACATAATCCACATTCACGTCAACATCGACATCGACTATATCTTCTTCATTTACACATTTTGCTTCTTGAAAGTCTGTAACCCCTGACAAATCTGCATACTCGGGTTCATATGATGTACTATTTCTCAATCCTTTTGGAGGACATGTTAACACTACATACCAGTCAGTCTCAACTGGATCTTGTACACAGAATACCTATTTAGCTTGCAATGCCAGAATAAATGGATCATCTTGCCAATGATTCTGACTTAAGCATTTCTTCATATTCACCATTGTAAAACCCAAATCATCAGTTTTAATCCCTCTCTTATTGTATACGTCGACCCAATTACATTTGAAGAATGTGTACTCCATACAAAAATAGTCCAATGTAATTATTTCTTCTATTACTCCATAAAATGCTGTTTTCTGAAGTACAGGGTTTGGATCTTTGGAACTTGACCTCATCATTGTTTCGGCTTCCAAACACACACCACTATTTTGTGTGGTTCTCTCATTAGCCATTCTTTTTGTATGTTATCTATAACCATTGGTTAAGTATCCCTTGTACTTATTCACAAATTTCTTTGGGCCCCGCGCTAGCCATTTAAGTGTATTAGACACATTTCCATCTCCTTCCACCTACATATTTTCAGTTTTTTTAATGTAGTTAGAACACATACATCCAACCTATGATAAAATATTTAAATTTGTACATGACAATATTCAACATGTAATTATTTGTAAGTACTTATAATATAAATAGTATAAAGTGACTTGTTTTTTAAGCCAACTAGAAAATTGTTGGGTGTGGAGTCTCTGCAATAGAGCTTCATCTTTTTTGGTTTGGGTAAATGAGTTGAGAATCTCCATTTTGTGCATCCTAATTTGACAATTATGGATAGTAAAATTGGTTGTTAATGTGTTTTGATAAAATATGAATAAAAATAATTTGAAATGTGTTGGCCCGGTTTTGCAACCAGGCTTAGTGCTATGGGAACCTACTAACTAGTAGCAGCAGTTTCAATAGAAATAAAAACAATAAACTAAATAAACAATACTTTTCATGGATCTAAACAAGAATCTAAGCAAATAATGTAAACATTTCAAAATCAAGAACAAGAAACATAATAAATAATTTTTTGTATTGAAAAGTGGGGGGCAAGCAAGTGCTTGCGATATTACCTTCAATGGTGAAGGTTGATGTTGAGCAACTCCCAAGATGAGTAGCTCCAAACTCCAATAGGTCTCTTTCTCCAAGGTTGCTTCAATGGCTAAAAGTGCTCAGGGGAGATTTCAGCAGCATAAGGATGAGATAATGGAAGGATGTGAAATGAGGAGCCCCTACCACCTTTTTATAGGTTTTAGTGGTGGGAGATACCATTTGTGGTTTTGTGGAAACCAAATGGTATTGACCAACATGGTTTAGGTACTTTTCCCTCCTTTTTCCTTTTTGAATAAAAATAATATTTTAATTCCCTTTTTAATATTTTTGGGAATTTGGACCCTTTTTGAGGGTTTTTTATGATTTTCTTGGAAAAATAATCTTTTTTAATGGAAAAAAGGGGTGTACTAAGGTCTTTTGGTGACCTTTTGTTGGTTTCAGAGGCTCAGATGGTGGAAAAGTGGACAAATGGGTCATGTGAATAGGAAAATGAGCTAGTGAGCACTTTTTGGGTGTTAACAGATTGCCCCCTGATGTGTGAGGGCAGGAGCTCATCGTATGGCCGATAGACATCGTAGTTCATTTGTCTTTTTCTGGGGTTTTAGGGGAGAGAAGAGACCATTTGGAGACTGGAGCCACGGCCCTTGGAAGCTGCAAAAACAAAAAATATTACATGACCTCAATATGGATGAGGTATAATCTCTGATAAAGGACGAGGCGGGCATTCCCATGCTCGTATCAAGACATATACAAAACAATTAGTCCCAAGAAGGGGGATCTAATACGTAAAGAAATATACTGGTACATCATAATGGTCCAGAGGGGACATTATTGTGGGATATACTCATGATCATGACTGATCTCAATAACTGATACACTGGAATAACTGTTGAACTGCTGAAACTGAAGGTGTCTAACATGTGTATGGACTCAATGACTATGAGTCATCTCTGAGAAAAACTGGGGTAAATCTGAATACTGTCGCCGTGCGCAACCCGGATCTCTATAGAAAAAAAGTGTAACTGGTGTTATCCATAGGAAGACTCTCAAATGTGGAGGAGTCAGGAGGTATCCGGGGTCTTGGACTAATAACTGAACGGTTCAATACCCTGTGCGAGTCTCAACGATGCGATCAAGGTGTTGAAGTCGAGCATGTGAGAAACAACCATTCGGAGAGGCACTGAGGGTTCCTCTCGAAATGATTCGTAGGCACTCATCATAAGTGGTAATGAGTCCAAGACACAGGGACCTCTAGGTCTATCCTCTGGAATCGATGTAGTTGTCGTCGACAGAGGGAGACCAGCAACTAACAAGGCAATGATGTTTCCTTGATAGGAGCAAGAGGTGTGTAACTGAAGTGATGTAGTACTGATGGTAGGACTGACATACTTGTGGGGGAGGAAAATAACTGGGTCAAAAAATGGGTAGACTCAAACTTCCTTTGTTCAGAGCATGATGACATGGTTGACCTGGCAGCGTAGGGAACTGACCTGTAGGTGTGGGGATCATCTTTTCGGGACTGAAGGGTATGTACTGACTCTGGGGGGGTGCAGCTGATGGTAGCTGTCGCGGGAGTTTCAGGGTGACATACTGCAGAATACTCTGAACAAAGGCGACCAAAATGGGGAAGCTGCTCTGTGAGTAGACATGTTGTGTTGTAGCGCCAAGAGGCACCATTGATTCCTTCTTCGTGGTTTTAATGAGCTCTAAGAAGGGATAAAAGTATGCTCTGAAATGGTACAGTCCTGTGGATTTTGTGAGCCCAGGACGGCGCATGCTCATGGTTGCTTTCATGTTTAGAGAGTCTGAAAACGGTAAGTGAACTCTGTTGGTGTTTCTTTTTCGTAAGTTTAGTCTCCAAGGCCCAAAAAAGGATAAAATGATGCGGATGGAGAACTCTTCTAGCCGATGTGACTAGAGTATACCTTTTTCGTAATTAGTCTACAAGGTCCAGAAAAGGGGTAAACTTATACCAGGTAGACGCCCTTTCAGATACGTTTAACGAGCATGAAAGGAAGCAAGATTGCTCGGCGATCTTTTCATTGTTTTAGGAGTCAGAAAAGAGCTTAACAGAAACTCCCTAAGTGCCTTTTTCGTAAAAGGGGTTGCTCGGCCCGAAAAAGGGATAAAATTATACCGAACAAAAATGGATTGATGAGGGCGAGAAAAGGTCTCAAGCATCGTCATCAGTGCGGAAAACTGGATCCGGTGACATAAGGATTGTCGAAAACGGAGGACGGCCGATGTGGCATGCAAACCGAGGTGACGAGGGGGCATGGAAAAAATGCCCGAAAAATCTAGAGGTGAGAGCGAGAAATGATCTCGAGCGTCATCACGAGCGCGGAAAACTGAATCCGGCTATATAAGGCACGTCGAAAACGGAGAACGGCCGATGTGGCACGCAAACCGAGGCGACGAGGGGGGCATGGGAAAAAATGCCCGAAAAATCTAAAGGTGAGAGTGAGAAATGATCTCAAGCATCGTCACGGGCTCGGAAAAATGAATCCGATGATATCAAATATATCAAAAACAGAGAGCAGCCAAAGTGGTACGCAAACTGGGGCGACAAGGTGTCGGGACACAATGTTGATATTGGTCCTGGTGAGAGCGAGAAATGATCTCAAGCATCATCACGGGCACGGAAATATGAATCCGGCAGTGCAAATGGTGCAAAAAACGGAGGTCATAAGGACTCCGGAATGGTTAAAGGAAAGAACTAGGTTAAAAAATGGCTACAAATAAAGGTGATCCCACCAAGCGAAGGATGTAGTGGTGGGGGGAAATGATGACCTGTGGGGGCAAAATACTAGGTGTATCAAATCAACTGAAATATACAAGTGACACGTGACCTCAAAAATGGTTGAGATCACGAATATGAAAAAGTGAGCAGGGTTAATGACCTGCCCCCATGCTATGTGCATGGGGTTTGTGATTGTGGATCACATATGTGTTGGTTTGAACGATGGGATCATTGAGGTGTTGAGATAGAGATGATGGGGAAGGTTCAAAATGATTGATCATGCCCCCTATCCCGGGGTCGAGGTAATCTATTATGCCCCCTAACTCAGAGGTGTCAATGTGGTGCAGATGTTGTCTCAGAGAGAGATCAATAGGGCATTGAGCAACTGCTGACGGGGTGTTATACCATGAGGTTGTGGGTCGTGGTGGCATACTGAAGTGATGATATGATGATGGGGGGTTCCCTTTGTGGGGTGGATGCCCCCAGTATCTCCGACGAGGATCACGATGATGATGAGTAGGCAAGGTTTTGGGCCTGCCCCCATGTTGTGGACATGTGGTTTCCTGGTCGATTTGAAAGTGTTGAACCTGTGTGTCAAAGGGATCAATGGAAGGGGCCGACCGGACAGAGGGGTATCCAGTGGAGATCGTATAAATGGTGGGGTCAAGGCCAGGCATTTCGGTATCTGACCAAGTAAAGACATCAGTGAATTCTTGGAAGAGTTGTTGGTATTCTCCGATCTCATGCTCACTGTGGGGGGTTCCTAATGTGATGGTATGAAGGGCACCAAGTGGGTCAGAGATGTCAATGTGGATGACGGGAGAAATATCGGCCATGGGATCCGTTAACCAGTCGATTTTAGTAGGAAGGAAATCCTTGGACTCAACCGCGGATTGGGTAGCGGTGGTGGATGAAGTCTCTTCCGGGAGGAAGTATGGACGATGGTGCATGTCTTCCCCGGGATAATCAAAGGTAGTAGGAATCTCGAGAACCTCTTCATCATTGCAGGAGCTTTGAGTGGTCAAATCGAGTGATGAGGTAGTGGTAGTCGAAGAGATCATGTAGATGGTGTTAATCTCTCCGGATGAGGATGATGCGGGAGGGTAGATCTCCTTGATAGTAGGGGGTGCCGTCTCTAGGTCCAAATTGTTCATCTCGTAGAGAGCTGCTCTGTAGTCTGGGATGTCAGGACAGTTGTGGGAGTAGTGGCCGTAAATACCGCATATCGCACATGGGTGGTTGGTACGCAGTGATTTATCACGAGGCATGGGGTTTGGATCGAGCTTGACCACCGGGATGTTGGGGTCGTCATCCAGCATTTGCATGTGTTCCTGCAATGCAGGTAACTGTGGGAACTGATGGGTTGGATGGCCTAACTCATCACACAGCGAGCATTTTGGAGGAGCATGAAATACAGAGGGAGGTTTAACTGCCTTGGGTGGGGGTACCGCAGTGTATGGTTGTGGGCCTCTGCCCCCATTGGGCCTGACGAATGGAGGGGGATTCGTCGACGACGAAGGAGTCGTGATACCGGGAGGTGGTTGGGTAGAAGTGACAATGGGTTGCACCGGTTGCAGGATGACATTTGGTGTCGGTGGGGAAACGGGAGGCGAAATATACCACACAGGTAATCCCAATGTTAACCCGGGGAGACTAAGGGTAGCCATAACCGGGGTGCTTACTACACCCGAAGGAGGAAATAGAAAGGGGATTGTGTGGATTGGTGTAACCCCAATGTGACTAGGGACCAATGGTGGTTTAGGGAACAAAGGTGGTTGATTACCGGGTGTTTGTGTATTCTGTGAAAGAGTACAGAGGTTTGCGACATGGGTCTCTGGTGACGGTGGTGGAATGGCCTGGAATGTAGAGGTCATTGGTGTATCTGAGTACAGTCCGGGTCCGACTGAGGAAACGAACGAGGTATTTGCACCGCAAACAGGTTGTTCAACCATGGGGAGAACATTTTCAGGTGCAGCGGGGGCCTTGGGATCGTAATAGGTGAGTTGGTCCACCTTGACCATGCGTCCCTCATGGGGGAACTGCATGGTACGATAAACGGATGAGGCAACAGCCCGCATGGCATACATGTAACTACGGCCAAGTAGAAGGTTATAGTCAAGTTGTGCATTGATGACCTCAATGTCAATGAGCACGGTTTTACCCGCGAGATGGATGGGGACATTAGGTAAGAGACCCTGGGGTTGTGCCGAATGACCGTCATAGGCTCGCAACGCAGTGGTGGACTGCTGGAGAGTAGGGGATCCCAACTTCTGCCAAACGAATGTAGACATGACGCATGTGGAGGCCCCTTCATCGATAATGCACCGATGGATAACAAGATTCCGAATAGAAACGGAAACTTGGACTGCTATGGTAGAAGGCAGCCGTGGTTCAGATTGGTCTAAATCAAAGGTCATCAATTTCGAATCATTTGGGTCAATCGCCCCAATGGCAGAAAGTAAAGTCTTGCGCTGAGTAGGACAGGTTTTTAAGACTTCTAACGCAGACATGGCTGCGGGAGATTGAGCTAAGTCATCTACAATGTTGTAATTGGACGCAGCCCGTGCATTGGGGTTGTTGTTGATTCGGCGAAGGGGGAAGCGAGGTGCTTTAGAAGCGCCATCGAGTGGAACCTGAGGTATACGCAATGTCTGATCGGTGGGATTAGCATTAGTATCCTTTTCGGCGGGGGGGGCTTCAGAAGTCGGTCCGTATTGATTTCGACGGGTTTGGATATTGACGTCGGCGATGGACATCATCAATAAGTGGTGGGTGCCTGAATCAAACATGGGCTGATCAGGAGCTGCGTAAGTAATTTGTTGCGGTTGCACGTTGCCCTGTTGGGGGGCTAACGGCTGAGTGTTCACCACTCCTTGTGTTGGAAAAGGGTTTTGGAGGACCAACGGTTGTTGAGGAGGTGGTGGGGGGTTGGGTGGTGGCTGAGGAGCCGCCTGCCCTTGACGATGGGCGTCATTTGTCCATAGTTGTCGAGCTCGCTCCAGATGTGGGCAAGCGTGGGTATAGTGGCCATAGACACCGCAAATGGAACAAGGATGGTTTGTTCGTAAATTAGCATTTTTGGGTTGCTTAGGTGGCCGATCAGGATTCTGATGAGCGCTGCCCAAAACTATGTGTTTCCTAAAACCATGGGTCAGCACTCCACCACCAAAAAACTATAAATAGGTGATGGAGATCCCTTATTCCATATCCACAATCACAAGCACCCTTACTCTGCCAAAATCTCTCTCGAAACCCTAGTTCACCATTGAACTACTTTCACCTTGAGAGCCACCTTTGGCCCATTCCCATCATTGGAGAAGGAGAAGGAGCATTCTGAAGCTTGGAGCATCCTCTTGGACACTGCAAAGGGCTTCATCAACCTTGACACTCAAGGTAACATTAATATAAAACCATTTTTTACATCTTTCATTTATGTCTCATGCAATGCTTTAGAAGTAATTTAATTTTTTGTTTTAGCTTAATTAGTTTAATGTACTGAACTGCTACTAAGGAGTCCATTCTCCTTAGTAGGTGCTCATTCGCACAAGCTAGGGGTAAAACCCTAGCCATAGGGATGCATGTTATAATAGATGCGCAGGTTCTTACCTCTCGTCTTACCGCTCACCCGCCACCACCCTACTTCTAAGTTTCAAAGGGAAGAATTCAAAGTCTACAACTAAGTTTCAAAAGAGAGTTCTACCTATCTACAACTCCCTAGCAACGGCGCCAAAATGTTGAGGTGTATTTACTGTCTGAAAGAATCACCAAAATATTTAATTATCGACTAGGGTTGGTAATCTTAGAGTTGTGGCATAGTATATGATGAGGTAGAATGGGACCTAAGTTTCGGGCTCGACAGACCTTAGAAATGGCCCGAGAATATCTCAGCCAATGATCTCGCGGGTTGAATGTGGATCTGAATAGTAGGCTGAATGTTTGCACCGTGAATACGTGTCTGAATGGAAGTTCGTTTGAGAGCCATAATCCGTGGAATGAAATATATTTTCTAGGCAAGCCAAGAAATATTAAATAAGCATCAATAAATCATAATATGACAATTTTTACCCAAAATTCATGTGATGTGTGAATATATACATACCTAATCTGTTTGACAGTCTGAAGGGAGGAAAGAATAACTTATTATATCAAAAATGGTGAAAATGACGCCAATGACAGTGTGTTTGATGATCTAAAATGGTGACAAAATGGAAACCAGCAGTGTTACACAAGTCAAGGTGTACGTCACCACCCTCGGAACTTATGATCTTATCATAGGTATGAACTAGCTTGAGGAACATCGATATTTCTTGGACTAGTACGGGAAGAAATTTCTTTGCTTTGATGACAAAAGAGAGGATATTCAGATCTAGGGCATCAAATGAAGGTGTCCCTACATTTCATACCCACGATGAACATAAAGTGATGTATGCGATCGGTATGTCAATTGTATATTGTTGAAGCGGTATACAATGAGAAGGGACCCTCCTTTGATGAGTACCCAGTGTTAGCCGAATTCAGTGACATCTTTCCAAAGGAATTGGCTGGGTTACCTACTAAGAGGGAACTTGATTTTACCATTGAGTTAGAACCCGGTTTGGAGCCAACATCGAAGACACCATACAGGATGATGGCCCCATAACTTTGCGAGTTACAAATGCAATTGAAGGAACTGCTAGACCTAGGGTTCATCATACCATGTATTTCACCGTGGGGTGAACTAGTAATTTTTGTGAAGAAGAAGGATGGTTCCTTGTGTCTTTGCATCAATTACCGATATTTGAACAGATTCATAGTGAATAACAGGTACCCGATACCTATAATTGATGACCTCTTTGATCAAATGAAAGGGGGGACAGTCTTCTCAAAGATCGACTTGCGATGAGGTTACCACCAACCATGAATTAAGGAAGGTGATATACCTACGACTGATTTTCGAACAAGGTTTGGGAACTATGAGTTTGTAGTGGTACCCTTTGGTTTAACCAATGCCCCAGCTGTATTCATGAGCCTCATGAATGGCTTGTTTCGAAAGTACTTAGATTGGTTTGTGCAAGTCTGCTTGGATGACATCCTCATCTACTCCAAGAAAGAAAGGGAGCACAAGGAACACTTGTGAATAGTGTTGAAATTCTCAAGAGAGCACAAGTTATATGGTAAGTTGTACAAATGCTCGTTTTATTAGAAGGATATCCATTATCTAGGGCATATAATTTATGGTGAGGGAATTTCAGTTGACCCTGAGAGGGCCATAATGGATTGGCTCGTGCCAAGAAATGCGCATGAAGTGAGAAGCTTCATGGGGTTAGCTGGGTATTATAGAAGGTTTGCTGAGGGTTTCTCAAAAATTGCAAAACTCATAACTACCCTACAGCGTAAAGGCATTAGGTATGAATGTATGGATGAATACGATGTTGCATTCGCAGAGCTGAAAAGACTATTGACGAGTGCACCAATTCTACGAGTGCCATATATGGAGAAGGAATTCACAGTTTGCACATATGCTTCAAGGCAAGGTTTGGGTGAAGTGTTGATGCAGGAAGGTGGGGTAATAGCTTATGCACCGAGAAAGTTAAAAACACATGAAGATAATTACCCTACCCATGACCTAGAGTTGGCTGTCGTGATGTTAGCTTTGAAGCTTTGGAGACATTACCTTGTTGGACGAAGCTTTGAGCTCAAGCCTGATTACCAAATCTTGAGATATATCTTCACTCAAAGAGACCTGGATGTTAAGCAAAGGAGATGGAGTGAATTCATGAGTGAGTATGATTTTGGGATTTCATACATCAAAGGGAAGTAGAATGTGGTATTCGATGCCTTAAGAAGAAAACCAAGACTTTTCTCTCTCGTACCTTTGAGGGTTGATTTGAGGGAAAGAGTTTTAGGATAGCTAGTCGGGGATAGTTGGTACCTAAAGGTCACGTCGATGCTCCAGAATGGGAAACCGATGGGACCTAAGTTTGAAGGCTATGATTTGGAAGTTGATGGGTTGTTATGATATCAATGCAGGTTGTATATTCTCGAGGAGGGATATATTAGAGAGACTATCCTTAAGGAATCCCATAGAGAAGTATATTGCACACACTCATGTTTAAATAAGATGTATGTAGACATGAAGCAACTCTTCTTTTGGGAAGGAATGAAGTGCGACATGGTCAAATTCATTGCTAGGTTCCTTGAGTGTCAGCAGGTAAAAGATGATCATCACCACCCGGCAGGACTATTGCAACCACATGAAATTCCTATGTCGAAATGGGAGGTTATCTCCACGGACTTTGTGGTGGGATTGCTTCTTACCTCTCATAGGCATGACGCCATTATGGTCATCGTTGACAAACTAAACAAAACTGCTCACTTTATTCTAGTTAAGGAGACCTACAATGTCATAGATGTAACTCGTGTGTTCATAAATGAAGTAGTTCGTTTCCATGGGTTTCCCAAGAAGATTATCTCGGATAGAGATTCTAGGTTTACGTCCAAGTTTTGGACAAGTTTGCAGTCGATGTTAGGTACTCAGTTGAAACTAAGCACCGCATACCATTCAGAGATAGATGGGAAAACAGAAAGAGTGAATCAGGTGATGGAGGACATGGTTAGGATGTATGCCATGGATCAACAAACTCATTGTGAAAAACACTTACCTTTGGTAGAGTTTGCTTACAACAACAGTTACCATAGCTCAATTGGGGTTCCTCCATATGAAGCATTAAATGGAAGGCCAAGCAGAAGACCATTGAGGTGGGAAAGGTTAGAGGACCGAGTAATTATAGGACTTGATTTTATTCAGGAGATGAAAGAACAGGTTATGCATATTAGACAACAGTTAAAGGAATCTCAGGATAGATAGAAGAGCTATGCCAATGCGCATATGTTTGAACGAAACTATAAGGTTGGGGATGCAGTGTTTTTCTGCATCAAGCTTAGCAAAAGTACCATTCAGTTTGGGAAAGGGAAAAATCCACGCTATGATTCATAGAACCCTTTGAATTTTTAGAGATGGTTGGACCCATCATGTATCGTCTTGCGTTGCCACCCCATTTGCACAAAACTCATAATGTTTTTCATGTATCTGTTTTATGACATTATGTGGCTTATGAGGCTCATAAAATAAATTGGAAGGAACTACAGGTTTTAGACGAGGGGATCATTAGGGTCAAACCGTTACGTATATTGGACCGTAGGGTTAGATAGCTCATACACTGTTTGGTGGACTAGGTTAAGGTCCAGTGGGAGCAATATATCCTAGGTTCTACTTCTTGGGAGGATGCAGAGACCATGCGTCATGATTATGCCACACTATTTTTACCGGAACTATTATTTTAAGTTGTATTTGCTTGATTGTGAGACTTCGTCGATTTGACAACACTTAGGACATATGGTTCTATTATTTTTCCGAGATATATATGTGTGTGTGTGTGTGATGTTAGTATTATGGTATGTAGTCATGTTTAGATATATATCATGTGTTAATTATGTCTCACATATGCAAATTACTGAAAGATGGGTACGTATATACCATTAAATTTATATTGTGAATGAATGAATGTTATACTAGGTGCATGGTGAATATAAATGAATTGATTATTGTTTTGTTATGATTAAATGTATGTGTACATGTTGAGGATTTTTGCACGATATTCCAGATCGTATGTCAGAGACTAACTTACAGGTTAAAATGGCTAAGTGATAGTTGGATCCTACAAGGTGAGAGAGCCTCGGGGACATGAAATCCGAAAGATAAATGGTAAGCAATTGATGCATTATTTATTTTTGCATGATTATTATGTTCTTTATCATGATGTATGGGTGGGATAGGGTTTTAGGAAACTCAACCGCCCAATCTCTCAACCGTCCAGATTGGTTATACGATGACAAACTGAGTACAAGTTGCGATGTAGTTATTATGTCTGTGTAGACATAGTCCCATGTTCCAGTATGGGAGTGGAGGATTTACCCACCATTTATCCCTGAAACCCAGAGTCATGGGAGGTCTTTACTACGGCGTGCTCCCCAAGGTGTTTGATGATGACTAGTGGTTTCCTGTTGGGGAATATTGGTGGATGCAGTCGACACTTCTGCTTACGAGTTCTAACTGGAGTCGGTCATGGCTTGACACTTCAGGATAGTCTAGTAGAGGAAGGATAGGATGCGAAATTTAGTTGTGAACTAG
Source organism: Larix kaempferi (assembly GCA_027924585.1). Classification (NCBI taxonomy): domain Eukaryota; kingdom Viridiplantae; phylum Streptophyta; class Pinopsida; order Pinales; family Pinaceae; genus Larix; species Larix kaempferi. The sequence goes on from BSBM01000646.1 coordinate 1,324,995, forward strand.
ATAGACATAATAGGTAAATAGGTGTACCATGATGTTAGGAGGGAAGACTTGATTAACTGTATATATTGAGGACCTTGTAAAGTTGTGTGTCGTAACTTAGTAACTGGTATTATTGTTCGTCAGTTAATTGTACTTAATTAAGTGAATGATCCAACAGTCAAATTATGTTAGGAATGCGTGAGTAAACAGTAACTTAATTGATTGAGAATGTTGTGTGGTTTAGTACTATTAGTGTACCTACACGAGGTATGTAATCCCTAGCTACACTTACGTAACTCGTCTACATATGTGTCAATTGCGTGAAATACTACTGAACTATAATGTTTAGGCATTAATTACATTATTACTACTTATCTAACCATGAGATTAAATTAATACGCCGAGTTAGTAATTGTTAGAACATTATTACACCTATGTACATTAATCATTTATCAAATGATGGTTAATTAGTACCAAACAACTTAATAATTGCATCCCCAAGTTGGTTAGTGAGTAAATGGTCATTTAGCTTGAACCAGTTGGCAATGTGGAGAAAACTGAGCATTGTGCCAAGTCAAACTAGCTGTTGGGTACGCCCTCCCAGTCATTTATTACTTCCTGCATGCCTAGGGCACTCTTGTTCCTTGTTTTGTGGGATTCTCTTTGACCAAGGGCGCACATTATCAGAATGTGGACAAACTTGCCTCCTTTGCACATTTTTATCCAATTCTAGCTGCCTAACCTCTAACCAACCAGATTCTCCACATGTGTGAGGTCACATGGGCCTGTCCAGTCATTCCCAACTTTCACATAGCAGTTTCGAACCAGTTTGGGATGGTTTGGGATATTTTGGTCAACCTAGGGGGGTTTGAGCTATTTCTAAGCTAGATTAGTGTGAACACTCCAAATGGATTCGATTTGTTCTAGATTTGTATAAAAGGAGGTTCTTAACCTATTTTGAGGTTGGACTGTTAATAATATTTACATTATTCACCCATTTCATGTGTTATTGTTCTTCATTTTACAGATTTATGCCTATTCTTGTAAATGTGTTGCAATCTTTTCACTAGTGAGGAATCCATAGTAGCTAGGTTCTGCTGTGAATTAGATTTTACATGGTATTAGAGCTCTTGGAGCTACCATTCGAACCAGTAAGACTATTTTAGTGGCTTGCCAGAAGTAGTGGAGAAACCGCAGAATTCTTGAGGCCATTGCATTGAGTCCATTGGAGAAATCTAGTGGCTCTTCTCAGGTGTGATGCTCTCCCGAATGCACCCACTATCAAACAAGGTTTGAATATGTTAGTGTAGATCCCTCTTGATTGATTTGAGAGTTTTTTGCAGGCATTGAAGATCAACATTGTCAGCAAGTGCATGAGCAGCAGAGAAGAATGGAGCCATCTCACCCAAATGTGATTACTCCCTTCAACTATTTCGATTGGAAGGCATAAATGGTGATTTTGCTGAGATCTAAGGGTATCTATAGAATTACGATGGGCACTGAGGTGGAGCCAAACTTAGATGTGGAGAAATCCAAGTTTTTTAACAGAATGGATGAGGCATTTGGCCTCCTTTGTCTCAGCATTTCAAGAGACCTCCTATTTCATGTAGAAAGTATAGCTACTCCAAATGAAGTTTGGCTCAAGCTTGAGTCCTTGTTTGAAAATACTGATGAGATGAGAGGCCACCAGCTTGAAAATGAACTTGTTTCATTGAGCCTAGGAATTTCGATTCCATCCAGGACTTCTTCACCAAGTTCAAGAGCTTGGTCCTGTAGATTTGACAATGTGGCATAGAGAAGAAAGAAGAACAGTTGGTGTTGTCCATTCTCTGCAAACTGGGTTCTTAATACTCAGTTTTTGTGTCTTCCTTCAACTCCACAAGGCTCACAGTTAGAGGTTGGAAGATGCCACCTTTGGCTGATTTCATGGAGATGCTAACTCAAGAGTAAGACAAGTTGGTCTTGATGGGCACCATCAAGCAAAAAGACCAAGTTCTTGTAGTTGGAGATTCGAAAAATGGAAGAGGCAAGCAAAAACCAAGGGGGCCGAAACCTTAAGAGAAGAAGAAGAAGGATGAGAGGCCCAAATCCACTGATGGGGTTTCAAATCCTGCCAAGAACAAGGGAAAGAAGGCTGAGAAGACAAAATGTAGCTACTATCAAAGGGGTTTTCACCCAGAGAGTTCATGCATGAAGAAAACCATAGACATGATGACCCATCTCCTATAGAAAAACAATATTCCTCTTCCTGAAAGTTCCAAGAAGGAGAGTGTTTCTGAAAACAAGGAGAGATGACATGCTTTGGTGGCTTGTACATCTCAGTCATACTTGTTCATTATTGATTCAGGTGCCTCCAAGCACATTTCTTCTTCAAGAGATTCGTTCTCCAATCTTGAACCCTACAGTGGTCCCTCCATTTGCATGGGAGATGACTCAGAAATCCCTACTCATGGCATTGGGAAAATCTCTATGGAGAATGGGTTCTTCTCCAATGTGCTGTATGTACCAAATCTTGCAGCAAACTTGCTCTCTATATATCAAATGACACATACTGGAGAAGCAAAGAAAGTTTTCTTAACTTAGAATGATGTGGAGATATCAGAAATTTCCACTGGAAAAATTGTTGCAATGGGTGTTGCAGACCATGATATGAAGATGTACAAGTTCTCCCACCTTCTCGAGTTCTCTTCACCAAGTGCGCTTCTGTCACATGGGAATGAGACCAACAAGTTATGGAATCAGAGGTATTGTCACCTAAACTACAGATATCTTCAAGCTTTGAGCAAAGAAGAGATGGTAGGAGGGTTGCCAACCATCAGTTTTTCCAATGGAACATGCAAGGGTTGCATGGTTGGGAAGCATCCTGAAAAGAAGTATGACAAAGGAAAGGAAAGGAGGGCTGATCAACCACTTGGGATAGTGCATTCTGATCTGATAGGTCCACTCCCCACTCCCTCCTATGGCTGCATCAAATATGTGCTCACCTTCATCGATGACTACTCAAGGTATTGCTGGTTATTTTTCCTTAAGCAAAAATCTGAAGTCTTTGAATGTTTCAAAATTTTCAAGAGTATGGTTGAGAACTTAAGCGGGAAGGACATGAAGGTTTTGAGGACTGATAATGGAAAGGAGTATGTCAATAAGAATCTGCAGCAGATCTGTCAAGAGCATGGCATTCAGATGCAACACTTAGTGCCCTACACACCACAACAAAATGGTGTTGCAGAGTGCAAAAATAGAGCACTGAAAGAGATGGCAACTTGCATGATGCAAGCAAAGGATTTGTCTCCTAAATTGTGGGTTGAAGCTATGAATTGTGCTGCATATGTTCATAACAGAGCACCTAACAAAGCATTGCAAGGAATTACTCCATTTGAAGCATGGATGGGCCACAAACCCAATGTTTCACATTTCAGAATTTTTGGCTCAAGGGCCTGGGCTAGAATTCCATCGGAGAAGAGAAAGGCCTTGCAGCCCCAAAGAAAGGAGTCAATCATGGATGGGTATGAAGAGGATTCCAAGGGATACAAGCTCTTTGATCCATCCACTCTCAAAACTTTCATCAAAAGAAGTGTCGAATTTGAAGAAGAAGAGTTTTTACAAGCTAGTGAACAAGGTGATGAGGAATGCACATATCCTCTTCTTGATGATGAAGTAAGTAGTGGTTCTTCTTCTGATATTTCTGAATATGATGTTGATATGGACTCTGATCATGTCCCTCCCTCAAAACCCAAGTGGGTAGAGAAAACAATCCAAGCTGCCGGAGAGCTTGTGGGTGATCCCCAGGATGCTAGGAAAACTAGATCTCAATTTCACAATTCCTTTGCATGTGATAATTCTAATATAAGTAATGCATGTTATTTAATGGTTGGATCTGATCCAAAGTCATATTCAGAAGCATCTATAGAACCAAGGTGGCAATCAGCCATGCAAGAAGAAATGAACTCACTCCATGAGAACAAAACCTGGGATTTGGTCCCTCTTCCTCCCAAGAGGAAACTAGTGCAATGCAAATGGGTTTATAGAACCAAAGTTGGATTTGATAGCTCTGATATGAAGTATAAGGCTAGGTTGGTGGCTAAGGGTTACTCTCAGGTCCAAGGAGTGGACTATGCAGAAAAATTTGCACCGGTGGCAAAGATGGACTCCATAAGACTAGTTTTGGCCATTGGGGCTTCCAAGCGATGGGAGGTTCATCACATGGATGTAAAAGGTGCCTTTCTTCATGAAGATCTGAATGAGGAGATATATATGCAGAAGCTTGAAGGTTTTATTTCTGATCATACACTTGTTTGCAGGTTGAACAAGTCACTCTATGGGCTCAAGCAAGCTCCTAGAGCATGGTATGCAAAAATGGACAATTTTTTTCTATCCTTGGGGTTTGAGAGGTGTAAGTCTGATCCAAATGTGTATATGCAGCAGAGTGGTGATCTGATATTGATCATAGTACTGTATGTAGATGACCTTTTGATAACAAGTAGCAGCACCAAATAATTGGGCTCATTAAAAGCTTCATTACACAGTGCATTTGTAATGACCGATCTAGGCTTGTTGAGACAATTTCTAGGCTTGGAAATTGAGCAAACTGTGAATGGAATTTCTATAACTCAAGCAAGATATGCTTCAGATTTGCTGCAGAAATTTAAGATGGCTGAATGTAAACCAACAAAGTTCCCATTCCTATCTAGAGTTAAGCTAAATGAGTGGGGTTCTTCTCCACTAGTTGATAGCTCGTTGTATAGGAAACTGGTTGGAAGCTTGCTATATCTTACTCATTCTAGACCAGATTTGTCATATGTTGTTGGGGCTGTTTCTAGGCACATGCAAGAACCTCATGAGGTTCATTGGAAGGAAACCAAGAGGATCCTCCATTATGTTCAGGGTACTAAGCACTTTGGTATCCATTATGCTGTTGGTTCATCTCTTAAACTAGTAGGATTTACTGATTCTGATTGGGATGGTGATTGTATTGATCGAAAATCAACTTTCAGTTATGTTTTTATGCTTGCACATGGACCTATTTGCTAGTCAAGCAAGAAAAAAAATACTATTTCCTTATCTTTAGCTGAGGCCGAGTACAAGGGAGCAGTAAATGCAGCCACACAATGTGTTTGGTTGCAAGGTATTCTTGCAGAATTCGGGATTGTTTTTTATTCACCCACTATTCTTTGGTGTGATAATCAAAGTACAATCAAGATTTTTACTGATCCAGTTCAGAGGCAAAGGAACAAGCACATAGAGATACACATGCATTACATTCGGGGTTTGGTGCATGACCGGACCATAGCATTGCAGTATTGCCCTTCAAGTGAGCAAACTGCTGATATTTTCACCAAGTGTTTTACCGAGAATACCTTCACTTACCTCAGTTCTTTACTTGGGGTGAGTGATGCATGGTGATGATTGGTGTATTCTGATATATGCCACATGTCCATTTTAGAGGGGAGGTTTTATTTCCCATGTGGTTTTCCTCCTTACCTTGGTTACATGAACAAATAAATTTTTATGATGTAAAAGGTGACTTGAGCCTAGTTGCCAAGGCCTTATTTTTGATATTTCACTAAGTCTAGCTTAAGGGGGGGTGTTAGAACATTATTACACCTATGTACATTAATCATTTATCAAATGATGGTTAATTAGTATCAAACAGCTTAATAATTGCATCCCCAAGTTGGTTAGTGAGTAAATGGTCATTTAGTTTGAACCAGTTGGCAATGTGGACAAAACTAGGCATTGTGCCAAGTCAAACTAGCTGTTGGGTGCACCCTCCCAGTCATTTATTGCTTCCTGCATGTCTAGGGCACTCTTCTTCCTTGTTTTGTGGAATTCTCTTTGACCAAGGGCACACATGCTCAGAATGTGGACAAACTTGCCTCCTTTTCCCATTTTTATCCAATTCTAGTTGCCTAACCTCTAACCAACCAGATTCTCCACATGTGTGAGGTCACATGGGCCTGTCCAGTCATTCCCAATGTTCACATAGAAGTTTTGAACTAGTTTGGGATGGTTTGGGATATTTTGGTCAACCTAGGGGGGTTTGAGCTATTTCTAAGCTAGATCAATGTGAACACTCCAAATGGATTCGAATTGTTCCAGATTTGTATAAAAGGAGGTTCTTAACCTATTTTGAGGTTGGACTATTAATAATATTTACATTATTCACCCATTTCATGTGTTATTGTTCTTCATTTTATAGATTTATGCCAGTTCTTGTAAATGTGTTGCAATCTTTTCACTAGTGAGGAATCCATAGTAGCTAGGTTCTGCTGTGAATTAGATTTTACAGTAATTTATGATGAAGATAATGGAATAGGTTGAATGAGTGACTTAGGTGTTAATGAATGATGATCAAGTTCTAATGTTGATTAATGTTAATTATTGTTGATTAATAAACAAGTTATGGTTAACTTAGGTAGTAATTAATGCATTTGGTTCGTAATGCACGATTGAATATTAATGAATTTAATTAGTCAAGACTAAGGGTTAAAACATTAAATGGTGATTGTAATGTTAATAAAGGTAATATTAACTTGAAAGGTTAATATTAATTACGTCTCAAACAATATTAATTAATTAATTAAAATATAGGGATAAGATTTAAATTGTAAATTACTTAATTAATTATGATTATGTCGTAGTCATTTATAACCATTGTGTAAATTATAAATAGTACCATATGCCATTATTAAACAAGTGTTGAATTATATTTTGAGTTAATTAATTAAAAGGATTAATTAATTATAAAGTTAATTATGAAACTTGGGATTGTAAAGTCGAGGGTTGATTAGAAATTTATTATGGTTAAAACGTGTAGAAGTGAAACACTTGTGGTTGGTAGGTGAACCAACCCAGGAATTTATTTACATAATAAAATAATAGAGTTTAATGTTTTGGATTCAAGTGTTAGGGCTCGAGGAGGACTTGGGATTTGTGAAAATTTATGATGGAGATAAGGGTAGTAATGGGGAGCATAGAGTCAGCAGGAAGAGGGGATAAGTGGAAGGATGGATTTTGGGGGAGGGATCATCTTGGCATGTTTTGTATTTTGGGATAGGATAGAGAAATTTCAGAGCAGAAGAGAAGGGACATTTGTTGGAGAATTTTAGAAGGGAAAACTGGTTGGCTTGTACTTAGTTTGGGCTCGGAGGTCCAAAGGGAAACTTGTGGAGCTGGGTGGTCAGCGAGACCTCGCTAGTTAGCAGGGTGGAATACCATGTTGTCTGGTCGGTTGAGTTTCCTGGGTTGGGGAAATCGCTTTGTTGCAGGGCATACAAAAAGGAAAAAGGAGCAGCAAGGGGTCTACTAGCTATCTAAAGGTATTTTTCCTACATGTATAATAATCATTTCTAACTCTATAAAATTTTGTTTATGTTAGTTTTTCTAAAGATATTTATTTGAATTACATGCAAATATATATATATATATATATATATATATATATATTTGCATGTAGAACCCTGTTTTTTACAGGCATGAAATTTAACATAAACTAGGAAAACAAAAACAGAACATGAACCACAATGTAAATAGTAAAATATAGGTTTGTATTTATAAACAAAGATAAACTTGGACTAGGGTCCTACACATGGTATTGGAGCCATGGTTCCAAATCTGGAACCATAGGGCTTACTACAGCGGAAGAGAACATAATAAGATGAACTAAATTAAAAAAAAAAAAAATTGGACTCCTGTGCAAGTATTTACTGGTTGCGGAAGTCTTGGACCTGCATAAAACTAGGAGGAGAGTTAGATTTTTTTTTTTTTATATATAAAGAAACTAAACATTAACTAAAAGATCACCAATACCGAAATATACAGAAAGAAAATCCCTATTTACATAATTACTTGGGGTAAATTATTCTTGCTACCACAAATGAATAAGGTGAGAACAATGTAAAAGTAATTATATATATATATATATATATATATATATATATATATATATATATATATATATATATATGTATATATATATATATGTATATAAACAAAAAAAAAATTATATGTATAGATAAACCAAAGTTCTTTATATATATAGAAAAGAGATTTCAATTTAATTTAAATTGAAACAAAAATATATATATGATAAATATATAAATGAAATTTTAATTTAAATATATATATATATATATATATATATATATATAATTATAAACAAAAATTTGAACTGTATCAAAATATTATAACAATTATTTTTTTTACATTATTATAATTGGGAAAAAAAGTAAATAAAATTTAAAAAAAATTCCATGGCAGCTGAGCGTGGCCATGGCCAGCCTTGGCACAACTTGGACAACGGAGATGGGCCCGCAGCCTGGGCCCATACCGTCTAGCAGCCTGGGCGTAACCTGACCAATGTGGCCATGAGTCTGCGGCCTGCGGCCTGGGTGCATCTCGGTCAGCATGGTGATGAGCTCGTAAATAGGCGTAGCTTGACGAACGACCATGGGATTGCAGCTTGGTCGTAGCCCGACTAGCGCGGCCATGAGCGTGTGGTCTAGGTGCATCCCAGCTAGTGTGGCCATGAGCCATGGGCTAAGCGCAGTTGAGATGGTCTGGCCATGAGCCAATAGTTCCATGGGGCGCGACCATGAGCCATGACCTGAGCATAGCTCGATCGGTATGGCCATGAGCCAGCAGCCCAGAGGGCACGGTCGACCAGAGGGGGAAAGCCCCAGTTCATGAATGGAACAGAAGGAGATGGAGGGCGCAAGCTGCAGCCACTCCACTTCGTTCTGTAAACAAAAAAAAATATAAACCTACAAGAAAAATTCTAAACGAAGAGATAGACCTAAGATAGAGCAATCTTATACCTGCTTGGAGGTAGAAGCTGCCAGTTGATTCCATTTCCCTCTAGAAGCTTAGTTGCAGAGCTCACTGAGTCCATCGCTCTCTCTGACCGCAGTTGCAGAGCCGAGTTCGTCGAAAATCCATTGAAAGAAATGACAGACAGCGAGGGTTTGTTCCTTTTAAATTTTTTTGTTTTATTATTCACATGCCGATGGGTTGTTTGGAGAAGGACATGGGGTCCCTCTTGCGAGGCTATTGCATAACTTCTATGGTTTGACTAGGTAGCTAGATTAATAAATTTAATAATCTAGATCTAATTAAATTTAAAATTTAGATCTAATTAATATAATTTGGGTCTAATTAGGTTATAAAAAAAATCTAAATAGTTTAAATTACAATATGGAATGAAATAATTTGCATTAAATTAAAAATGTATAATTTAAACTTAGTTATTTTGAAATAACTTATTTAAATATATTATTAATTATTTTGAATTTAATTATATAAAATTATTAATATTATAAATAATATATGTTATTTACAATATCAATATGCATAGAATTATTACAAAGTTAATTGAGATTATTATTATTAAAATTTGTTGAGCGTAATTTTGCTAAAATCATTATTTTGAAGTTAAGATTTAAGATCTTAGGTTAAGGTTAACTAATTAATTTGTAGGTAATTTTTGTAAATAAACTGTATAAGTTAAATTATAACTTAAATGTGAAAAGGGTTACCGATTTGAAAGCAACCCAAGGTAACTAAAACTAGGTTAATTTAAGTAAGATAGAACGTTTCACGCCAAGGGATCGCGCCGAGAGTGACCTGGGAGGTGGGTGCCGTCATCGGTGGCTACTGAAGGTAGGAGGACGATGCGACGCCACATGCCGCTAAGACATCGTGTCTTATAACCGCGGCTCATAACGGTGATGCCCACTAGGGAATGTAGTAGATACCACGTACCCTCACCCGGTCAGGCATTCACCTTGGTATCAAGTAAAACCCATTTACGGGTCAAGAAATAAATAAACTTTCACACTCTAGTAGGTCTGAGTATGAGTTTAATAGTAACCTAGATAAGATGTCGCCGTATGCTAATTGTCGTATTATGCCATGTTACAGGGATAAACATGGTAAGGACGCAAGCAAATTGGGGGCGAGGTGAGGCGACGACTTTACCTGAACCAAATGTGTCGGCACCATCGCCATAGAATGTCCTTATATTTCGCTCTCTGGAGGAAATAAATGAAACACTCCAGGAACTACAGAGAGGAAGTGTTACCTCGGAAGTAGAAGTGGAGGCCCCTCCACTAAGGGATGAAATTCCCAAAGTTGCAGTGAACACGGTATCGAGACCTCAGCATCAGGATATCACAAGGGAGCTTCAGAAGATAAGGCTTCTAGAGTTTTCAAGGGGTCGAGTAGGGATATGAGATTAATCGTGGTTGGAAGAGATGACTAGGTGCTTAACCTTATAGGAGTACACTTCCATGTCCAAGTCCAAGATCGCCATATTTCAACTAAAGGGGGTCTCTTTGAAAGACAGTTGCAGCTTACACCAGACACGGTTCCATGCGAACTATTTGTGGAAAAGTTCAATAGAAAGTACTTACCTACATCCTATCAGGAAGAACCGGTAGGAGCCCTTCATGCCTTGGTACAGAGGCATCTATCCGTGGAGGATTATGAAGAAATTTTCATGGAAATAGTCAAGTATATTCCTTATTTGGACAACGATGAATGCTAGGTTGAGAAATTCGTGTTTGGGCTCAACACCAATATCAGGGCCCAAGTATGAATGTGGAAACCGACTTCGGTTGTCGAAATGGTTGATTGCGCTCGTTACACAGAGGAGATGTTGGGTGCAAATCCCATCAGGTAATTCAACTCTCAGCAATCAGGGTTTGTGGGGAAGGCCCCTCGAAGCTGCAGTCGGGGAGGGTATGTGATGCCAACTCCCTAAGGAAACAGTTACACACCAAGGGTTGCAACGATCGACAAGTCAGTGGAAACTAGGGCAGTGTCCCAATGAGACATAGGAACTCACCAGAGTGTGAGGAATTTTAGAGGATTAGTCAGAAGGGGAAGAGTTCCTAGGGGGAGAAACTCCTCTCAGAGGCCTGAATAGGTTATCTCACCTACTCCATTACAGGTTGCTTGTTGGGGATGTGGAGGTCCACATTACCAACGTGACTGTCCTGAATTACGATATGGTACAGTGCATTGAGAATTAAATGCTCCAATGGGGAGTGGGGGTAGTAAGAGTCAGATATCGACAATAGTGAATAACCCTCAAGCAAAGAACCAATCCACTGTGGTGGAATCATAAGGTATGGTCAATAATGTTAAAATTAGAATATTGTTTGATCCTGGTGCTATAGATAGTTTTATTTCTCCATATGCATTACACAAATGTGGGTTGGCAGCCTACGAGCATGACAATTTCAACTTAATAGAAATGGTTTCAGGGGTAAAGAAAGTGGTAGGACCTAGTGTTGACAAGTGCATAGTGGATCTCAAGGTGTGTGTTACACAAGTCAAGGTGTACGTCACCACCCTTGGAACTTATGATCTTATCATAGGTATGAACTGGCTTGAGGAACATCGAGATTTCTTGGACTGTTACGGGATGGAATTTCTTTGCTTTGATGACAAAGGAGAGGCCATCAAGATCCAAGGTATCAAATAGAAGGTGTCCCTACATTTTATATCCACGATGAACGTAAAGTGATATATGCGACAAGGATGTCGGTTGTATATTGTTGAAGCGATAAAAAATTAGAAGGGACCCTCCTTTGATGAGTACCCAGTGTTATCTGAATTCAACAACATCTTTCCAAAGGAATTGGCTGGGTTACCTCTTAAGAGGGAACTTGATTTTACAATTGAGGTAAAACTCGGTTCGGAGCCAACATCGAAGACACCATACAAGATGACGGCCCCATAACTTTGCGAGTTGCAAATGCAATTGAAGGAACTACTAGATCTACGGTTTATCAGACCAAGTATTTCACCATGGGGTGCAATAGCAATTTTTGTGAAGAATAAGGATGGTTACTTGCATATTTGCATCGATTACCGAGATTTGAATAGAGCCACAGTGAAGAATAGGTACCCGATTCCTTGAATTGATGACCTCTTTGATAAAATGAAAGGGGCGACAATCTTCTCAAAGATCGAATTGCGATTAGGTTACCACCAACTACGAATAAAGGAAGGTGATATACCTAAGACTGCTTTTCGAACATGGTTTGGGAACTATGAGTTTGTAGTGGTACCCTTTGGTTTAACCAATGCCCCAACTATATTCATGAGCCTCATAAATGGTGTGTTTCAAAAGTACTTAGATTGGTTTGTGCAAGTCTTCTTGGATGACATCCTCATCTAATCCAAGAGTGAAAGGGAGCACTAGAAACACTTGCGAATAGTGTTTTCATGCTTAAGAGAGCACAAGTTGTACGATAAGTTGTCCAAATGCTCGTTTTATCAAAAAGAGATCCATTATCTAGGGCATATAATTTCCAGTGAGGGAATTTCAGTTGACCTTAAGAAGGTGAAGGGCATAATGGATTATCCTGTGCCAATAAATGCACATGAAGTGAGAAGCTTCATGGGGTTAGGCAGGTATTATAGAAGGTTTGTTGAGGGTTTCTCAAAAATCGCAAAACCCATAACTACCCTACCTTGTAAATAAAGAAAATGGAATGAAGGGGTAAACAACCCCTTGTGGATCCTTGGAAAGAGGTCTGCCCTAAAAGAAGAAGGATCCACTAAGATTTCCCTTGAAAGGTATAAATAAGATGAGCATTGTTGTGGAAAAAATTGCACAAGTGTGCACTCTTCTACTTGGTAGGGGGCTAGGCCTTGTAGGCTATAGCAAAGCCTCAATCCTTGGAGCCTTTTTGTGTGGTTTTGGTTGTCCTCCAAGTTATCCTGCAATAGATTGTTAGTGGCATTCACATAAAACAAATAAACTTAAATATAATGCAAAATAAAAAGAGATGGGGGGAGAATGAAAACTGTAAATATTTGATCTAGATATCACTACTCCCTCTAGATCGCCCTAATATCTCAAGCGGTATGAGTCTCAATATCAATATATGCTCATAAAAATATAGACTCAAACAACTATATCTACATTGACCAACTGAAATATAAATGCAATCACACATATAAACAACGGATATACCCTGGAACCCTTTTGGGAAAAACCAGCTAACTATGGGGATATCTTTTCTCTCGAGCCCAGAGCATATAGATATAAATGATACAATACAATACAGGATTACCTCAGCAGGTAACTCAACCGGTCCAAAACTGGATAGACTCTATTTTGCATGCATCCACCTGATGCATGCACTAGATGAGTAAGTCTCAACTGTCAAACTGGATCCGAGTAATCTGAAGATGCCTCTAATTGATCTGTCCTCTCTCTATCTCACTTCTTTGATTTTCTTTGAAACTAAAGAATCCCTCTGATGAACTCGGCCTTCTCTACATGCACAAGTGAACCCTCCATCCAGATGTCAAATGCTCCTATCGGATCAGATCTCAGTAGATGTGAGCTTTGATCATCTCTAAGCTTCCTCCAATGTTGAGGAAAGGATATCCTGAAATTCTTAGACTCTGAATCGGCCAATCGAGCTCCAAACGAGATTCTCCCTCCTTGGGAAATGCAGCCTCCTCCAAGAGAACTTTGCCTCCTCCAAAATAAGCAGGAATCAAACTGATGAGCTCTCTCAGCTCACAATAGTGGGTGTCTAGCAACTCTGGAACTGAAGGTCACTGATCTAGCTCAGATCTGACCTTCCTATCTCTTGCAGCAGCTCCTCTCTCTCTCTGAAAGTCACCCCACATGGAAAGCTATGCCCTCCTCACTCTAGCAGTATCTCTCTCCGAAAATGAAACTGAGTAACCTCATCTGGGGATTCCCTGCCTCTATAAATAATCTCAACAATGAATTAGGTTTTCCAAAACCCTAATTCCCGGTGCATGCAAAAAGTCACTTCATGCAAAAGGTCACTTTTCATGCAGTCACTGACTGCTGAAAGGTCATGCACTACTCATGCATGCAAAGGTCAATCTCCCCTGAAGCTCCACATGCAGCCCCCACTGGGCTCATGCCACTGAGTAGAGTGCATCTCACTCTCTACTCCATCCTAATGCCTATGTAGCTAATGTACCTCCATGTAAGGCATTTGAACCATGGAGGACATCTCGAAGTTACCATAATCAGTCACCCCACATGGAAAGCTATGCCCTCCTCACTCTAGCAGTATCTCTCTCCGAAAATGAAACTGAGTAACCTCATCTGGGGATTCCCTGCCTCTATAAATAATCTCAACAATGAATTAGGTTTTCCAAAACCCTAATTCCCGGTGCATGCAAAAAGTCACTTCATGCAAAAGGTCACTTTTCATGCAGTCACTGACTGCTGAAAGGTCATGCACTACTCATGCATGCAAAGGTCAATCTCCCCTGAAGCTCCACATGCAGCCCCCACTGGGCTCATGCCACTGAGTAGAGTGCATCTCACTCTCTACTCCATCCTAATGCCTATGCAGCTAATGTACCTCCATGTAAGGCATTTGAACCATGGAGGACATCTCGAAGTTACCATAATCTAACACTCCCTTTTAATGAGGGAAGTCCTGACACTGATGCCTGGATCCATCAAGTCCACTGTTGCTGACACTGATCTACTTGATCTGTTTGTCACTAATCTCTGACCTGAAGAACTATGATCAATCTCCATATGGGTGGCTTCAGAAGAAGCCCTTCTTTCAACCACAGCTGACTCTGCCACTGCACTCTGACTCAGACTCCCTCTAAGTCTTTGCTGCTATAACCAACCTTGAAGACCTCTGTCAAGTGGATCTACTGCTTTGTAGATCATCTGCCTAAGGCCATGAGTTGACTCAGCTCTATAAGTCAACTCCCTTTGTCTCTGAACTGACTTAGCTCTCTCCTGAGCCAATTCCATCTCAACCATGTCATACTAGCTCACTCTCTGATTGGTTCCTGCATGAGCAGCATGCTCATCCATATGATGTGAGCCCAAGGGATCAATCTTCTGATACTCATTACTGTCATGAGCGTCTCACTCATCCATAGAAACTACAGAATCACTGCCCTGATCCTCAGCATGATGAGCATCTCGCCCACCCATCTGCTGAAAAGGCTCACTCATTCTGGCCTCATCTCTGCTATGAGCATCCTGCTCATCCTCCTCCTATGCATCTAAAGAGGATGCACTCAACCATCCTGATGTACTTGAGGTAGGATGTCCATGAACCAAATAATCACCATCGATCCTGTGACCAAATATGACTAGGTCCACTTTTCTAGGATAGGTGAAGAACTGATCCCTGTGAAATACTACAGGGTATCCTACAACTGCCAAAGATGACACTGAGAGTACACTCCCTCTTAGTCCTGGAACAAAGAGTACTCCTTAAATGTCCAGGAGCTCCCTGCGGTCAAGCAGAAATCTCACTCTGCCCACTCTAGTAACCAAATGGTCAACCCCCTATACATCCCGAGCCAACTACAAGGATGTATGCTCTAGGATTAGAAATGCGTCTCGCACTCCTGTCATGTGACTGTTGAGAGTGTTGGGAACTCTCTACCTCTGATCAACCTGAGCCTCTGGTAGGCTACAATCATGTCCCAACTGAATGTTGAGGTGTATTTATTGTCTTAAGGAATCACCAAAATATTTAATTATCGACCAGGGTTGGTAATCTTAGAGTTGTGGCACAGTATATGATGAGGTAGAATAGGGCCTAATTTTTCGGCTCGGAAAACCTTAGAAATTTTTAATAGAGAAAAGATCGAAAGATCTTTCAAAATGAAAAATCGAGTCAAACTTTGAAAATATAACTACTGAACTGATTAGACCTAACTAAACCTATAGACTAGAATAGTATTGAACTATACTATTCTACTCTATGGGCAATTACTGAAAGATATGAAAACAACAATATTATTTTAGGGAGCAAGACTAAATTAAAATATAACTACTTTGATGAAGTTGGAAACTACGGATAGAACTCTAATCTAGGAATTAGAGACAACTGTAAATGAATTTATAGACCTATCTATGAGATGACTCAATTGAAAACTAATTATGAAACAAAGAACTTAAAGCAAAACTACAAATGACTAGGTGAATTCAACAACTATTCATGCATTCAATTAATAATTCAAGACTACACTAAATTACCTAATTCCACTATCCTTGATGTTGTACGTCGAATGTGATAGGAACTGTGGTGAATGTATCAAAATGACTTTCAAATGTAACAAGGAAACAAAATGGAAGCAAATCTAATTTAACTTCGACAAATAAATGCAACCTAAAGAATGTCCAACTACAATTAACTTTAAACATTGTGACCTATCTTTTATCCATGAGGAAATGAATTGGAACTAATGAAATCTAGAAGCAAGTAGAAAACTTAATAAAGATATTTACTTGAACTGAATTTGATTTGGAAGCAAGTAGAAAACTTGATAAAGTTATTTTATATAGAAGCAAGTAGAAAACTTGATAAAGATATTTATTTATGAACCAAACTCGATTTCATGAGCATCTTCATTAACTGTATGAATGGGAAAACTGATCCTATGCTTAAAAAAGAAACTATCAAAATTAAGATAACTTGGAGAATGAAATTATTAACTCTAATCCGAAATAAATCTTAAGAACATATAATAAACTACACTAAGAATGAAACTGATAAATTCTAGAACAGTAACCTATTGGAAAATCAAACATGAAAGACATAACTTAAAAGATAGTTAAAGCAAAGTTAAGGAAGATGAAATGGAAACTAAAAACAATGACGAAACTTAATTAAAACTCTATGCAGTGGGAAACAAGATCTTAATTATATCTAAGACTGCTAATTAAAGGCAAGAAATATTACAGTTAAAAAGCCTAAGAAACTGGATTCTAAATAAGCATAAAAACAATGTAGAAAGTATTGAGGTCCGAATGACGATCCGGATGACTATCCAAATGACAGTACGGATGGAAGAAAATGATTTAAACTAAGCTGATCTTAACTAACCTAAACTAAGAAAACGATTTAAATGAAGCAGTTTGGATGATCTTAACTACTAGCTGGCTGATGCATATGATCCTATGGTGCAAGGGAAGCAATGAATAGAGTGTTTAGAAGATAAGGTAACAAGAAGTAACCTATTCTAATCATTGTTTAAAGAAATAAACTATTTCTATGGCCTAATCAAACAAAACTGAGATATGAATAAAACTAACCTACAACTATAGTAAAGAAACTAACAGAACAAATTCCAATCACGAATGAAATTGGAATGTTAAGCTAACTAAACTCTAAGTGTTTGTAAATACAGGACTAAAAGCAAACTAAGCAAATTAATCAAACTAAACTAATTAAGAAAACTAAGCAAACTCAATTTAAGCAGACTAAGCGTGACCAGTCACTAATTACATTCTGGAAATATCATTAATATGAAAAACAAATTAGACATACAGATCAAAAAATAGAATTATCATTTACATAAACGGAAAAACAACATATATTAGAAGACAAAGATATCATATACAAAATAAATGCATGAATTAAACAAATAACACAACTTATCTGCAGAAGACAAAGACAAATTATGTACACAGACGGGAGACCACTAGTTGTTGAGGGGCCCTTCTCAGCAATTAGAGGCTGCGCCTTAATCAATTAATCACCACGCACACTACTGAGCTTTCATAAAAATAGAATAGAAGTATATTAATTTAAAAACAGATTTACAGTGTTCTGTGTCTACTTGCAGCTGGAAGACTAAAAGACTAAAAAGCTAAAAAACTAACTCGTCTTAGTCACGAAGACGTCTATATATACATAGTTACAATTGGGAGAGAAATTCAACCCTTTAGTGGTCGACTGCTCTAATAATAGGCAGTATTAATGCCAGAAAATGGCTCTGCTTAACAATTCATGATAGCTCATGGCCAAGGAACGACCCCCTAACTATTTACGACAGTGCACAGAGAATCTACCAGGTTCCACGACGTTGGTTTCCTTCACACGGTCGTTGAGACGTTGATCCTTTTTTGAGGTGGGAAGAGGGAGATGTGCTATCGAGTTGAGCGTGCAGGAGAAGGAATCTTCTAGAACTCCATCTCACGCATCATAAGGGCCACGTTCTAAACAGAACCCATGTGACGGTTTGCCTTCTAACGACCCGAGAATATCTCAACTGACGATCTCGTGGGTCTGAACGGCGGGATGAATGCGACTGATCATTTGGAACGTGAATACGCATCTGAATGGAGGTTTGTTTGAGAGCCATAACCTATGGAATGAAATATATTTTCCATGCAAGCCAAGTAATATCAAATAAACATCAATAAGTCACAATATGATGATTTTTACCCAAAATTCATGTGATGTGTGAATATATGCATACTTGATCTGTTTGACGGTCTGAATGGCGGAAAGAATAACTTATTGTATCAAAAATAGTGAAAACAACGCCATCAGAGCGTGTTTGATGATCAAAAGTGGTGACAAAATGGACACCAACACTAAACTGAGGCTAATGAGAACTCCTTCTTAAACCGAGAAAAGAACTCATCAATATCCTCTGTTGCTGCCACCTGCTCATCCTGGATCAACCATCTCTCAGTATTCATGTGGATGCATATCTCATGCACATGCAGCATGCATATCTCATGTGCATGCATCATGCAAGACCTCATGCACATCTCTATACTAAAACTCGCTCTCAGCGAGGAAGGTACTGCTGGAGAAGCATCCACTAGGATCAAACACATCATATGCTGCTGTAGCTATTCCCTCTGAATTGGAAGACTTTATGGCTACATCTGCTGCACTCTGATATGTAGATCTGCACTCCTCCTCTATCAATGTCATCTTGAGAGAAGCATCATGCTCTCCCTCTGTCACTGATACTGAAACTAAATCCAAGGTCTCCCTGGACCCACATACAGGCTTGCCCATCAACCTGTACTCTACTCTCAAGCTAGTGCCCATAACTTTGTAAAAATGAAATACTGTAACCCACAGTGAAACAAGAATCTCTCCTGATCACATATCTGGTAATCTATCTCAGATCGAACCTTTGAACTCACAGATCTGATAGATCTGGTGTCTATCCTAACAGATCTGATGTTTGCACTCATAGGTATGAACTCTACTCTTTAGATCTGGACTCTTCTCTCACAGATCTAAACACTATGCTTCAGATTTGATATATCTGCCACAAATTTGGACTCTGCTCATGTCAGATATTAAATATCTATCTCATATCTCACCTCCAAACTAACAGATCTGATAGATATGACCTCTACAACCTTAGATCTGAGCTTTGCTCCTTAGATCTGGTAGATCTGGTCTCTATCGTCACTGATATCTTTGTGATTTCCCTTCTTGACCCTTACCAGGGCTTTGATACCATGTAAATATTTGATCCAAAGATCACTACTCCCTCTGGATCACCCTAATATCTCAAGCGGTATGAGTCTCAATATCAATATATGCTCATAAAAATATAGATTCAAACAACTAGATTTGTATTTACCAACTGAAATATAAATGCAATCACACACATAAACAACGGATATACCCTAGAACCCTTTCGGTAAAAACTAGCTAACTGTGGGGCTATCTTCTCTCTCAAGCCCATAACACATAGATATGAATGAGACAATACAATACAGGATTACCTCAGCAGGTAACTCAACCGGTCCAAAACTAGACAGACTCTACTTTGCATGCATCCAGCTGATGCATGCACTAGATGAGTAAGTCTCAACTATCAAACTGGATCTGAGTAATCTAAAGATGCCTCTGACTAATCTTCCCTCTCTCTATATCACTACTCTGATCTGCTCTGAAATTGAAGAAGCCCTCTGATGAACTCGACCTCCTCTGCATGCACAAGTGCTCCCTCCCTCCAAATGTCAAATGCTCGTACTGGACCATTCTCAGTAGATTTGAGCTCTGATCATCTCTAACCTTCCTCCAATGCAGAGGAAAATCTATCTTGAAAGTCTCAGACTCTGAATCGGTTAATCCAGCTCCAAATGAGCTTCTCCTTCCTTGGGAAATGCACCCTCCTCCAAGAGAACTCGAACTCCTCCAAAATAAGCAAGAATCACACTGATGAGTTCTCTCAGCTCATAGTAATGGGTGTCTGGCAACTCTGGAACTGAAGGTCACTGATCTAGCTCAGATCTGAACTTCCTAGCTCCTACAGCAGCTCCTCTCTCTCTTAGAAAGTCGCCCCACATGGACAGCTACGCCCTCCTCACTCTAGGAGTATCTCTCTCCGACAATGCAATTAGTTAACCTCATCTGGGGACCCCCTGTCTCTATAAATAATCTCACCGATGAACTAGGTTTTCCAAAACCCTAATTCCCGGTGCATGCAAAAAGTCACTTTTGCATGCAATCACTGAATGCTGGCAGGTCACTCACTACTCATGCATGCAAAGGTGAATCTCCCCTTAAGCTCCACATGCAAACCCCATTGGGCTCATGCCACTGAGTAGAGTGCATCTCACTCTCTACTCCATCTTGATGCCTATGTAGCTAATGTACCTCCATGTAAGGCATCTGAACCATGGAGGACGTCGCGAAGTTACCATAATCTAACAAAAACTACAACAACAATCCAAGGTATGCCAAACCACTTTTGTATTTCCCAATGGTCAAGTTGTACAATGACTAGGAGGTGTGGGATTCAAGGGAAGCCTTTTTTGTCCAAACTATATGCTAAGTCAATGGTGGAACAATGGAGAGGAACTCTTGCCCCTTGAAGGAAGGTGGCAAGGGAGCTTAGGAATGCTTACACTGATAGGAAGAGGTGGGCTATGAGAAAGCTCCCACACAAATGCAGTAGCATAACCTTGCTCTTAATTTCTCTCTACAAATTGCATGCCAATGGCTTCCTTATATAGGCCAAGAGGTGGCCAACAAACAACTAGATCCAAATGTGAACTCATATCCTCCATGAACTAGTTCCAAAGTACACCAAGGGGGATATTTAGTGCCACCAAGTGTGTGAGGAGCCAAATTTGGGTTCTTGGAGATGATGGAGCCTTCAATGTGTTGTTGGAAGTAGGTGGTCCCATCATTTTGACAATAGCACAACTATCGAAGGAATAGCTGTACAAGTTTCGCGTGGGCAATGAAATGATAACCTACGCTATAGTGCGGGTCACCAATGGTTCAGCCGCCCGACCTCTTGTTTTTGCTCTTATTGGGAATTTTGGACTCATGTTGTCTTTTGGATTTGTTGTGGATGCATTTGGTGAGTTGCATTCTTTATGTTGATGACGCCTTACGGGAAGAATCGCTGAAATATTGCATGTGTGTGAAAATTAGTCATTAATAGATGCCCCCTAATGTATGAGGTTCGAAAGGTACTCTAGAGTCGATAATGCATCGTGTTTTCTTCTGTTACTCTCATGTTCTGTAGGATGAAGCATATATGGACACTAGGGTCCTCCCATGGGGCAAGATTGTTGGTGACGACCGTTGGAGCTGTAGTAAAGAATTGGAGCTATAGTAAAGAATTTTTTTTTATACAAACGATGGATGCATACCCATGCTCGTGAAATATTGTCAAGGTGATTACAATGAGATATGACCAATGGGTCAACTCTACTATATTGTTGGGACATGTATGAAGGTAGCTTCAATCCATGTCAGAGTAAATAAACCAGGAACTACCACGCATTTTTGAAGAAGCGGTATTGTTGATGATCATGATAATCCCATGGGGATGAGGGACCAATATGGTTTGTGAAGCCGCCTAAGAATTTCACTATACCAGATAGAACACTACCATGATTTGCAAATGTGAACACTGCTACATTCAAAATTACGTTTCCCCCTGATGCGATATATGTTTTTACGTTGAGCATAGGGGAAAACACTTAGTTAGGGATCATTAATGAATTGTAATGTCCCCATTCAAATAAATCCCAAAAGAAGAAAATTCCACCAATCTACTAGTTTCCTAGGTTGAGTGGAGACATTAAATTTGGAATAAGGAGAGTAATAAACCCCAAATGGACTTTATCTTGACATAAATATATTAAGAGGGACTAAATAAATATTTATGATGAGAAAATAAGATGGCACTTGGTCATGGAGACACATGGATAGTGTGGGACCCACGCAAAGCTAGATTCCCCATGCCACATGGCATTCCACTCTCACCCATTCGAATCCAAGGTGGTGTCTACTATTATTGGCAGAGTTGGAAGGGAATAATACTTGGCATGACTCAATGAGGTCAAAATATAGAGGAAGAGTAACTCCCATGGAAGAGGAAGAGGAATTTTGGAGCTAGAGGGACACTTGGGCTAGATTCCCTAGCTTCTATGACACCAATGATGAATATTTTTATGAAACTTATGACAAAATCAGACCTGATGGATGAAATATGACATACCTGAAATGTTAGGGATAAAAATATCCTCCAAGAAGGTGCACAAGGGAGTTAGGACAGACAAAGAGACACCTATTCGAATGGAGTGGAGGAGGAGGAAAGAATTGGAGGGAAAAGTGGCATACTTTGGAATCTCTTTCCAATTCAAGTTGGCATGAAGGTCATGGAGGGAATTCGAGTTAAGGAAGCCTTGGGAATTTTATAAAATTCAAAAACAAAGTAGAATACAAGCTTTTTATCATTTTACATTTTTCATTTGGAGAGGGGAGGTAGTAGAGTGCTATTCTACTTGCCTTATCACCAATCTCAAGGGTGAAAGGTTCCCATCCTAATTGGAAATTGGAGAGGAAATTCAGAACTTTCATTTGGAGCTACAATGGAGTCTTTTGTTACAGGTTGAAGCTATAGGGAAGCTCGTGGTCCCATCTCTTTCATTCTTCTTCTACAACCATTCTCCCATTTCTTGTCATATTCTTGCTCCTTGAGGAGAGGCGCACTTGATGAGGTGATGATCTCTTTGAGATAGCTATTGAGGCCCCATATATTTGTAATATAATATATATACTCTATATTTACTAATCAAAATACTTTCAGGTTGAAATTCCAAGAGACTTCATGTACAAATGCTAAACTATGAATAAATGGTTTCATTTCCCCAATACCTTGTTATTTGCACTTGAAGTGGTATCAAATTCGAATGGTTCAGTAAAAATATGATATATTATTATTGTATGGGGTGTCCTTAATATGCTGAAGAAGTTTCATATTCATTATACAAGAATTTGGAGCAATATTCTTAAGTTTCATAACCATTTGTGAAGATTTACTATCATTTCCCCCTATGTCAAAGCTAGTATACAAACATCTAATTTATGGGAGTTGTAGAAGCTTATAGTAACTGATTAATGATGAATTGTGGAGACCATTGAATTCCTTTATTAGTACCATGTCTCTGTTCTGAAATTTGGGAATTTTTTTATAGTGTTTGGGAAGCCATCTTTGTACCCTACCCTTGGGGATTTGAACCTCAATTTGACTAGTAAAGTTCCCTATTTTTCCCTGATTATAAATGAATGTTGAAGAAGTGTTTTAAGAGTTTCCAAACATCCATCAGCCTCATTTACATGTATGAATACCTTCCAAACTCATTTAGACCCAATTCAGAATCATTTGGAAGCAGTTGAGTCAATACTAGTCTAAGGGTTGAATTGGACAAAATTTGCAATTTTTCCTAGTTTTTGCAAATTCTTACTAAGGGACAGTACATGAATCTCCCTACCAAGTTCAAGGGGGTTCCTTATAGTGGTTGAAATGGATCCCAAGGTACAACTGCAACTACTGCAACTCTCAGAATGTAGTGTTGTGACATCGACGAGACATGAAGTACATGATAAGATGAGGGTATTATCTTGAGAATCAAGGTCACGTTGTAACCAACTCGTCGACTGACAGAATTGACACTAGACTAGACGATAAGCGTAGGGATAATAAATTCCTTTTATTGATGTAAACATGGGGAGTGTGGAAGGCAGCCTTCCTTTCAAAATGGTACAGGTTAAGATGGGGGGAGACAAATTGCAAATGGAAGGGCTTTGATCGAGACACAATACAGAGAGTAATGGTTACCAAAAAAATGGATATTGCTGGGGATATTGCGACTCAAATACATGGATAAAAGGAGACTATGGCTTGCTTCCAAAAGAATATGATGTTCCCACAATGTACATGATGGGGGAATTGTTTGTACATATAGAATAATGGTGGGGTCCCCACAGTTTTGGGTGTGTCGGGGGACCCATTGGATGATTGGATAAGTATCCATGGTTTTGAGTGGGTCAAGGGATTCTTTCCAAGATGAAGTGGGGGTTAACTTGTAGATGCAAATATTGGTGCCCCACAAATCAAGGGCATGTAGTGTATACCTACAGGATAACTAAATCAAACTGGTTACTCTGGAGGATGGGGGGCCCATAGGTTTCTTTGCGGAGGTGATTATACGAAGAATATTACGGAAGGTAAAGTGCTCATGGAGGTATGAGTAGGGCTTTGGGAATATTTATCGTAACATGGTCCATGGAATCCGATGTTGTCTACTCATGGAGTAAATGCATGTTGGCTTAAACTGACCCAGAGGTTTCCAACTAGACCCAGGTTCTTTGCAGTTCTCCCTTTTGACCAACAAAACCCCTTCGCACCAGCCCTTTCGACAACAACCTGTGAGCAGGTTGAGGTCTCACCCGAGGTGTATCTTATGGGGTACTATGGAATCAGGTTTCCAAAGTAAATGATGAGTTGTTTATATGAACAAGCTGTGCAGCGCAGGACAGAAGGAGTGCACTGCGGGGCAAAGTGATGCGGTACGCAACAAGATCTACGCTATGAAGGAAAACCTGTGGGCCTCACTTAAAGACTTCTTACTACTGCGAGTTCTCTACTGGAACTGCGAGTCCACCATGTTGATTCTTTACTTGGAAGTGTTAAGATTTAATATGCTAAGATAGAAAATAGCAGCATTACATTCCATTTCACAATAATAGCATATACAGGATCACTGAAGAAACAACAAGCACAACATAAACACAAGAGACACAGATTTATCCTGGGAAACCCTCATGGGGTAGAAAACCCAGCAAAGCTTCCTCAATATAGATGACTAGCAAATACAAAATATGTAACCCTGAGCATAAGCTCCTCCTTCTTCATAGCAGAACTCTCTCTCATAAGTGCGCCACTCTCAAGTGATTGAGTGTGTGTTAAATGAGGAATACACCTATTTATACACTACTCCGACTTGTCTTTTACACAAATCATGTAGGCTCGCATTTAACCATTAGGTTAAATACCCCATTACAACTGACTGGGCTGACCCCTCTAGGGTGGTCTAATAACCCTTTGACCCACATAACACATACAGGGCTGACCCCCACTAGGGAAGTCTAATAACCCAAGTTGACGGAGGAATAAACATCTCCGGATATACAATAAGATCTTCACGGAGGAATGAAACATCTCCAGAATAATAAAGTACAAATATAATATTCTTTGAAGTTACAATATCTCAACACTCCCCCTTAACGAGAAGGATATTATAACATCATCTGCACGAGCAAGGAGTCATCAACATCATACATGATACATCTATAAATCATTGGAAGCTTTCTCAACATTATTAGTAACTCAAGCAGTTACTGGAACATCTTCAATATTGGAACATCAACATCTTCAGTATTGAGTCTTTATCTTCTACAACACTCAAACAGCTACAGCAACATCAACATTTGGATCCTCACGATCATCAGCATCGTCATCTCACGATCATCAACATCGTCATCACACCGATCATCAACATCGTCATCAGCATCGTCATCACACGATCATCAGTATCGTCATCACACGATCATCAGCATCGTCATGTAGACCATCATGATCAGCAACATCGTCATCACACGATCATCAACATCATCATCACATGATCATCAGTATCGTCATCTTACGATCATCACGATCAGCAGTATCGTCATTTAGATCATCAATATTAGTATCCACACTAATACAAGTATACACATCGTCAATACAAGTATCCTCATCAATACAAGTATACATATCATCAATACAAGTATCCTCATCAGTACAAGTATACATATCATCAATACAAGTATCCTCATCAATACAAGTATGCATATCATCAATGTCAATACAAGTATCCTCATCAATACAAGTATACATGATAGCAACATATTCTGCAATACACATGATCCTTCCTTTCGGAATTACAAGATCAATCTCATCATAATCATTTTTAAGACTATCCTTCCTTTCGGAATTACGGGATTTACGGTCTAAGGATGATTAATCCACACCATTCATTTAGGACCATGTCCAAGGATGATTTAATCACCACCGTGCATTTAGGATCATGTCCAAGGATGAATTAATCCCCACCGTGCATTTAGGACCATGTCCAAGGATGAATTAATCCCCACTGTGCATTTAGGACCATGTCCAAGGATGACTTAATCCCCACGCATTTAGGACCATGTCCAAGGATGACTTAATCCCCACCGTGCATTTAGGACCATGTCCAAGGATGACTTAATCCCCACCGTACATTTAGGACCATGTCCAAGGATGACTTAATCCCCACCGTGCATTTAGGACCATGTCCAACGATGACTTAATCCCCACCGTGCATTTAGTACCATGTCAAAGGATGACTTAATCCCCACCGTACATTTAGGACCATGTCCAAGGATGACTTAATCCTCAACCGTACATTTAGGACCATGTCCAAGGATGACTTAATCCTCAACCGTACATTTAGGACCATGTCCAAGGATGACTTAATCCTCAACCGTACATTTAGGACCATGTCCAAGGATGACTTAATCCTCAACCGTACATTTAGGACCATGTCCAAGGATGACTTAATCCTCACCGTACATTTAGGACTATGTCCAAGGATGACTTAATCCTCACTTGTCCACTAAGGACTTCATTCTCGGAGACATATGTCTACGGCTCACTTTAGGACCGAAGTCCAGGGATGATCCAATCCCCACCTGTCCAATAGGGACTTCATTCTCGGAGACCATACGTCTACGGATCCTTTTAGAACATGTGTTCAAGGATGATGCAATCCCCTCGTCAACTTAGACCCTGTCTAAGGACCGTTCACCAACCTCTCTATTGGCATCACCAATATAGGTATCCACATCATCAACCTCACTATCGATGTAGGCAATCTCGTCATAAGTGACCACATCACTCCCCCTCTCGAGGAGGGTCCTACCAAGCTTGTCTCGAAAAATACTCAAACTTTTCTTGAGGTAGAGGTTTGGTTAATACATTGGTAACTTGTTACAAGTTCAAACTTTATAGTTCCTTTCTATGCCATATCATGGAACACTGGATTCTCTGCCATCTTGATACGACTCTGTTTGTCACATAGGATCACAGTTGGGTCTATCTCTAAGTCAAACAATCCAGAAGCCATACTGCTTCACAACTAGCAGAGCAACCAGCCATATATTCCGCTTGTACTGAGAGCCACACTAGACTGCTTCCATCTAAACCGCGAGATCATGGCTGATCCCAAACAATAACATCTTCTCGATGTGCTCTTCCTGTCTGATACACTTTCTGCTCAATCAACATCTATGTAGCCATCTGAAGTCATGATCTCCAAGATAACATAGATGAAAGTCTATCGTATCCTTTAGGTACCTCATCACATGCTTTGCAGCTATCAGGTGAACTCGTCTAGGTTCCACTAGATACTGTCTTAAGGTGTTTCACAGCAAAGCATAAATCTAACCTAGTATACGTTAGATACATCAATGACCCAATAATTTTTCTGTACAGAGTTATATCCACTAACTTTGATGAGTCATCCGCTAACAGCTTCAAGTTGGAATCCATGAGAGTGGCCATTCCAACACATCAAGTCTTCTCAAGATTTCTCAGCATACTTTCCGTGGTTGAGAAAGATTCCTTACGAGCCTTGCCATTCTTCTAGACCTAGGAAGTAATGCATCAATCTGAGATCTTTCATTTTCATTTCTGCAGCCATCTTCTTCTTTCTTTTCATGATCTATTTCTCATTCCCTGTCAGAAAGATATCATCTACATACAATAATAGTATGATCCATAACCCTAAGGTAAAGGTTAGGAACAACTTTACTTTTGGTAAATCCCAAGCTTATCAAGAAACTGTCAATTCTCCCTTTGTGACTGAACATCATTCACACTCTGCATTGAATGATCTTCTGCATATCTATCTGTGCCATATCTCATTAGATGGGTCTACTGATATGAGCCTCAATATCATTTGAACTCTGTGGTGAGTTCCTTCTTGCATCCATGTCATCTGTGTATAGAAACCATATTCAATCTTGTAGCAAAGGTTGAGATCCACATCACCCATGGTGATCATTAAGCTCATCAATTTACTATCGATCCTGGGTACCCATACAGAACCTGATTCACACTTCTTCTTTAATTACACCATTAAGAGAATTGTCTTATCTAGCCACTTGGAGCAAACATCCCGTCATGATTCTCTTCTTCTTTCTAAGAGAATCTTCTAGCCACGAGCCTTCTATATTTTGTTTGATTTGTGAATCTTCTTGTTGAACATCCATCACTTGTTCGGTGTTCATCATTCTGCATGATCTTTCCTACAAATCAAAATTAAGTACATGATTAGTAATATTTCATAATCATGAAATCATGTTGACCTGATAACCTATTATGCATACAGATATCATTTACATAGTTATGCAACTATCTTGACCAATACTTTGGCACAACACTTTTCCATATCTTGTATGCATACAGTGGCTATCTAGATGCCTTCCATCTCTACCAGAATATCCTATCGAGAGTATGCACAGCTCTCAGCAAAGAGGTTTCATTCTAGACAAGCAATAATGGAATGTTTGTCCAACTTACCAATCATATGCATATTAGTAGTATATTGTTCAATGCTCTATGAATGTTTACACTCAGCATGATATATTCTAGGAATACAAATATGCATACAAGCAATAACAACTCAAATACTATTTCAAATAACAACTCAAATACTTATCTTTTATGTTTGTGTGGTTGCCTCCCACTTGATCTTCTATATGTCTTTTGAACTTCTATTCATTCTGTACCACTGTGCATGCTCAAGTGTGCACTAGTATCATCCTCATGATCTCATACACAAACATACATTCATTAGTATATTCTCAATATTATCAAAACATTATAATTCTAAATAATCTTGAATATGTATAGTCATGATTATTAGTATTCAGGGTTTCAAGGAAGTCTTCTTTTACTCATGCATATTCTTGTTTGATCATAGTACTCTTCTGGTTAATTAAATCAACAAGATAAGAGACAGAATATGCATAAACCCTTGATTACTAACTTTATGAATAAGCATAACCAATCATACCAAGTATACTTATATAAGGGATCCTAACACAAGGTAATATTCTAACTTGACATAGGAAAACATACCTGGATCAATATACCTGCTTAGTTATGTCTAATATACCTAAACAATATCTTCTTTGTTCTCTTCAATGATTTAGAGATCTTGTGCTAGAACCTGCATATCTCATAGTTTAAGCATAATATAACAAAGTAATACATACCTTGTAAGTAGAACAAATATTATGGATGAGTCTTTGTCTTCATGTTGTCATGGTCATTGTTAACACCTAAAAAGTGCTCACTAGCTCATTCCCTTACTCACATGACCCATTTGTCCACTTTTCCACCATCTGAGCCTCTGAAACCAACAAAAGGTCACCAAAAGACCTTAGTACACCCCTTTTTCCATTAAAAAAGATTATTTTTCCAAGAAAATCATAAAAAACCCTCAAAAAGGGTCCAAATTCCCAAAAATATTAAAAAGGGAATTAAAATATTATTTTTATTCAAAAAAGGAAAAAGGAGGGAAAAGTACCTAAACCATGTTGGTCAATACCACTTTGGTTTCCACAAAACCACAAATGGTATTTCCCACCATCAAAACCTATAAAAAGGTGGTAGGGGCTCCTCATTTCATCATCCTTCCATTATCTCATCCTTATGCTGCTGAAATCTCCCCTGAGCACTTTTAGCCATTGAAGCAACCTTGGAGAAAGAGACCTATTGGAGTTTGGAGCTACTCATCTTGGGAGTTGCTCAACATCAACCTTCACCATTGAAGGTAATATCACAAGCACTTGCTTGCCCCCCACTTTTCAATACAAAAAATTATTTATTATGTTTCTTGTTCTTGATTTTGAAATGTTTACATTATTTGCTTAGATTCTTGTTTAGATCCATGAAAAGTATTGTTTATTTAGTTTATTGTTTTTATTTCTATTGAAACTGCTGCTACTAGTTAGCAGGTGCCCATAGCCCTAAGCCTGGTTGCAAAACCGGGCCAACAGTTTTTGGCGACTCCGCTTTGGTTTGAACTTTAGATCTCTAGTTTTGCCCTTAAATTTTAGTTTTTATGAGTTTTTAACCTTTAGATCCATAGATCTACCATCTTAGACAGCAGATCCATTGCTGTTCTAAGATTTGGCCCCATAAACAGCCCGAAATTTTCAATTTTCGGGTTCGTTTCTCGGTTTCCGTGCACGGCTTCCGCCTCGCGGCTTTTTGCCAGACAGTCGCGCGGTCCATCGCGACTTTTCTGCGTTTTTTCCGCGCGGTCCATCGCGGCCTTTTTCCAGACAGTCGCGCGGTCCATCGCGACTTTTCTGTGTTTTTCCGCGCTGCACACCGCGTCTTCGCGGCCTATTTCCGCGCTGTCCATCGCGACTGTGCGCCCAAAACCCGCGCGGTCCATCGCGACTGTGCGCCCAAAACCCGCGCGGTCCATCGCGACTGTGCGTCCAAAACCCGCGCGGTCCATCGCGACTGTGCGGCCAAAACCCGCGCGGTCCATCGCGACTGTTCGTCCAAAACCCGCGCGGCTGAATTTTTCATTCGGCCATCCCGATTTTGAAAAATATTTTTTACTGTACCTTCTGCCCATAGCACATTTTTTACAGTATTAAATTCTGCATATTTTACATCTTTGAAATTTTTTTTTACTATTTAAAAGTGCATACCTAGAAATCTTTTTAAAAATTTTCAAGAAAGTGAAAGAAAGACTCATTTTGCATTTTCATCTAGATTCAAGTTTTTTCTTGTTTACTTCTTTAGAATCTTGCCCTTAGCAATTTTTCTTGAAACGAAGAAATCCATTTATTTCTTTTAAAAAGGAGTTTATTATTTGCTTTCATAAATCCAAGAAATCCTTTATTTTTTGAGTTATTTTTTGAAAAGCATATTAATTCCTTTTAGTGAAAAAGTCTGAAATATTTGCTTTGTATTTTCGAAAAGTCCTTTATTTTTTGAAAATTTTCCGTAAAGCATTTAATTTTTTCAAGTTCAGTTTACAACACCTCACGTGCACTCACACGATCACTTAATTGAACTAAGACTTAAAACGTACCCTAAATTGAACACACTCTTAACCCCACTTGGGGAAACACTAAAAGAATTCTTGTAGCTAGGTAGTATTGGGGGGATAGGTGTTCCAATAACACCCCTCAGTTCATACATCTGAGACATAGAAGTTGTCCAATTAGGGAGCTAAAATCTCTTAGTACTTTTTGGCGCGGTCACAACCGGTTTGTGGGAAGGCCTCTCCCTTAGGAGGGTTGAAGTCGCGAGGATGGTTCCGGAAGCCTGAGTGGGATACCGAAACCCATTCAGTAACCGAAGGGCTACCATTCGCAGTTCTCGGGATATCCCTGTATTGGGATATTGCGATCAAAGGACCAAACGGCAGATTTACCTTTTCTCGACGCGTCATGAACGGAGTATCCTAGTAGCCTGTCTTTTTAGGATTGATTACCCGGTGTCCCTCCCGGTAGGGGGATATCTAGCCGTTGTCTCAACATTCATATTGTCTGACTTGGATTTCATCACCTTGCAGAGGATATCGTCTGTTTGAGTCACAATACTTTTAGATTAGGTGTTCGCATGATCTTTACCACCTTTTGAGTCTAGTTACACCTATTTTTTCTAGGAGCCGCTTGCATGTTGGTATTCTGACCGGTTGTTGCATTCCTCCACTTATTGTAGCACAGCTGCTAGGATAAGTGCATTTTTTGAGGATTGATTTTTTGGCCTGTGAGCCTTATTTTTTCACTCCCCTTCTTGCACCCTTGGTTGCATTAGGGTTTTGAGTCTTATACATATATATCACCACCTGATACTTAAAACAATTTTTTACATCAAAAAAACATATTCTCACCATTGAGAATTCTAGACGTTCTCGTCGTCTACGGGGCGAGCTCCCAGAGTTTAGTCCACTTGGCTCTCCACGTCACGGACGCAGAGCATTATCCCTTGATTCGACACATCGTCAATCAATTAGACAGTCATCCGATTCTGACATACCCCACTTCACCTTTGATTTGGAGGTAGAATCCGAAAATCCCACAGAGTTACCACCAACCACAATTATGTCTGGAACACCAGTTGATCCACTATATACATTAACCATAGGTCAGACATCCGCAGACCCTTCTGCGGGAGTACCATCAACGGCAACAGCCACCCCCTTGGGTATGCCCAATATGGGTAACACTCCACATTCAGGAATGCCTAGCACAGGACCACCACCTGTCATGGGCATGCCCAACATGGGGGTCATACCCCCTTCGGTTTCCACCAACCCTATCCCAGGAATCCCTAGTGCGAACCCTAACCCAAGTGTAACTCCTGTTGCACTTGGGAATGCTATCCCAGGAATCCCTAGTGAGATTCCTAACCCAAGTGTAACTCATGTTGCACTTGGCAGTGCTATACCAGGGATCCCTAGTGCGATTCCTAACCCAAGTGTAACCCAAGTTGCACTTGGAAGCGCTAACCCATATCAGGCCACACCTTTTGGAGGGCACATACCCTCCATACCTAGCATACCTATGGGCACTACTGGACCCCTACACCATACCACAATGGCTAGGCAGGTCCCGGTTCCGGTCACCACATCCGCTAGTCTACCATACATGGCAAGTCTCAACCTGCCAGATTTAGCTAGGCTCACAAATGACCCCATCAGGCATGATCCTGCTTGGCCCCATATGCCCACTAAGCTTCCCTCTGACATCCCTAAGTTTGAGGGTAAAGCCGGAGAAGACCCCCAAAATCACATCATGTCATTCCATCTATGGTGTTCCTCCAACTCCATAGTGGATGACTCAATCCGCCTACGGCTTTTACAACGCACCTTCACTGGCTCCGTAGCCAAATGGTATATCGAGCAACCCCATGGGACGCATTCCACATTTACCTCCCTTGCCTCGACCTTTCTACAATTCTTCCAGCTACCTGTCCGCTACGATGCGGGCGTCGAGATCCTACTGTCTTGCAGACAGAACACGGCCACGCATATCACTGACCATATTCATGATTGGCGTCGGCGTCGAAGCCTATGCAAGATCAAATTAGACGACCGAATCTTTTTAGACTGGTTCCTCAAATCCCTCCTTCCTCTCATTGCGAAGGATGTAGCGTCTGAAAGACCCCAGTCGGAGGAGGAGGCCATCCTTAAGGCCCAACAGTTTGATCTTATCTATTCCCAGTCAGGTTACCTATACACGATCATACCTGACGCCCCACGAGGTGACTCTGCACGCGGTGACACACCGGGGGCATCACATGCCGCTGATGGCATTATTGGCCAAATTACATCGCAAGCAAAACCTTTCAGTATGGTGAGTACCATGCCCGCCCCAGACCTTTCTAGGGCTACATCTAGTTCCGGGGCAACAACTTCTTATGCTCCAACAAACCAGACCCATCACGTTCATGGACCCTCTTGTCCACAACATTGTTATGGCCAAGCGCCATCAGCATATGTACCCCCTACATACTATGCTCAACCTACGGTACAAAACCCCATGCAGTTCCAACAACAGCCCATGCATTACCCACAACCGGTTGCACCGGCTAACCTCACACCTCCACCAGCTCAGGGGTACCAACAACCCCAGCAGGCAACTGGACCACCTCCAGCTCCACCTGCGTACTATCCACCGCAACCTGCTCCCGCACCTGCGGCTCCTCAGAATCCCCCCAATGCTCAAGGGCATGTGTACGCACAACAACATCAGCCCCAATACCAAAATAACCAACGCAACCAGGGTGGGCAACCAAACCGCGGAAGAGGACGCAACCGTGGAAACAATCAAAACCGTAACCAAGCTCCACAACCTACCCATCCTCCGCAAGAAAATAACGCGGTGCCCGCTCATCAGAATCCTGATCGGCCACCTAAGCAACCCAAAAATGCTAATTTACGAACAAACCATCCTTGTTCCATTTGCGGTGTCTATGGCCACTATACCCACGCTTGCCCACATCTCGAGCGAGCTCGACAACTATGGACAAATGACGCCCATCGTCAAGGGCAGGCGGCTCCTCAGCCACCACCCAACCCCCCACCACCTCCACAACAACCTTTGGTACTACAAAACCCTTTTCCAACACAAGGAGTGGTGAACACTCAGCCGTTAGCCCCCCCACAGGGCAACGTGCAACCACAACAAATTACCTACGCAGCTCCTGACCAACCCATGTTTGATTCAGGCACCCACCACTTATTGATGATGTCCACTGCCGACGTCAATATCCAAACCCGTCGAAACCAATACGGACCGACTGCTGAAGCCCCCCCCCGCTGAAAAGGATACTAGTGCTCATCCCACTGATCAAACATTGCGTATCCCTCAGGTTCCACTCGACGGCGCTTCTAAAGCACCTCGCTTTCCCCTACGCCGAATCAACAACAACCCCAATGCACGGGCTGCGTCCAACTACAACATTGTAGATGACTTAGCTCAATCTCCCGCAGCCATGTCTGCGTTAGAAGTCTTAAAAACCTGTCCTACTCAGCGCAAGACTTTACTTTCCGCCATTGGGGCGATTGACCCAAATGATTCGAACTTGATGACCTTTGATTTAGACCAATCTGAACCACGGCTGCCTTCTACCATAGCAGTCCAAGTTTCCGTTTCTATTCGGAATCTTGTCATCCATCGATGTATCATCTACGAGGGTGCCTCCACATGCGTCATGTCCACTTTTTTTTGGCAGAAGTTGGGATCCCCTGCTCTCCAGCAATCCACCACTGCCTTGTGGGCCTACGACGGCCGGTCAGCTCAACCTCAAGGTTTATTACCCAAGGTACCCGTCCAATTAGGTGGGAAAACTGTGCTCATCGACATAGAGGTCATTAACGCCCAGCTCGACTATAACCTTTTACTTGGCCGCAGTTACATGTATGCCATGAAAGCGGTCGCCTCCTCCGTTGTCCGCACCATGATGTTCCCCCACGAGGGACGCGTGGTCAAAATTGACCAACTCACCTACTATGATCCCAACGCCCCTCCAGCACCCGAGAATGTTCTTCCCATGATTGAACAACCCGCTTCTAGTGCAGTTACCTCCTTTGTGTCTTCTGTGGCACCCGGACTTTATTCGGATACACCAATGACCTCTACATTCCAGGCCATTCCACCACCGTCACCGGAGACCCAAGTCGCAAACCTCTGTACTCTTTCGCAGAATACGCAAACACCCGGTAGTCAACCACCATTGGTACCGAGTCACATCGGTGTTACACCCATCCACACCATCCCCTTTCTATTTCCTCCTTCGGGTGTAGTAAGCGCCCCGGTTATGGCTACCCTTAGTCTACCCGGGCTAACATTGGGATTACCCGTGTGGTATATTCCGCCTCCCGTTCGACCACCGACACCAGACGTCATCCTCCAACCGGTACAACCTATTGTTACCACAAATCAGCCTCCTCCTGGTGTCGCAATCCCTTCGTCGTCAACGACACCTCCTCCTAACCTCAATATCCCTTCGTCGTCAATGAAACCTCCTCCTGGTCTCACGATTGCTTCGACGTCAAAGGATCCCCCTCTTCTTGCTAAGCCCACTGGGGGCAGAGGTCCACAACCATACACTGCTATACCACCTCCTAAGGCAGTCAAACCCACACCGGTGTTTCGAGCTCCCCCCAAATGTTCATTATACGATGAGATTGGCCATCCAACTCATCAATGCCCACATTTACCGGCACTCCAAGAGCATATGAATATGTTGGACGATGACATCGGCATCCCAGTAGTCAGATTAGAGCCACCTCTACAGACTCGCGACAAATCACTGCGCACTAACCATCCTTGTGCTATATGCAGTGTTTACGGCCACTACTCTCACCATTGCCCTGATCTACCAGACTACAGAGCAGCTCTCTACGAGATGAACAATTTGGACCTTGAGACGGCGCCCCCAACAATTGAGGAAATTCATCCCCCACCATCTTCCTCCTCGGAAGAAATTAACACCATTTACACGATTTCTACTGGATACCCCTCCGTCCGGTCGACCACTTCCATTGATCCCTTTGACACACAGGTTCAACCCTTTCAAATCGACCAGGAAACCACATGTCCACAACATGGGGGCAGGCCCAAAAACTTGCCTACTCATCATCATCGTGATTCTCGTCGGAGATACTGGGGGCATCCACCCCACAAAGGGAATCCCCCATCATCATATCATCACTTCAGTATGCCACCACAGCCCACAACCTCATGGTATAACACCCCGCCAGCAGTTGCTCAATGCCCTATTGATCTCTCTCTGAGACAACATCTGCACCACATTGACACCTCTGAGTTAGGGGGCATAATAGATTACCTCGACCCCGGGATAGGGGGCATGATCAATCATTTTGAACCTTCCCCATCATCTCTATCTCAACACCTCAATGAGCCCATCGTTCAAACCAACACATATGTGATCCACAATCACAAACCCCATGCACATAGCATGGGGGCAGGTCATTAACCCTGCTCACTTTTTCATATTCGTGATCTCAACCTTTTTTGAGGTCACGTGTCACTTGTATATTTGAGTTGATACACATAGTGTTCCCCCCCCCGCGAGTCATCATTTCTCCCCACCACTGCATCATTGGCTTGGTGGGCTCACCTTTATTGGTAGCCATTTTTTAACCTAGTTATTTCCTTTAACCATTCCGGAGTCCTTATGACCTCCGTTTTTCACACCATTTGCACCGCCGGATTCATATTTCCGCGCTCGTGATGACGCTTGAGATCATTTCTGGCTCTCACGCCTAGATTTTTCGGGCATTTTTTCCATGCTCCCCTCGTCACCTCGGTTTGCGTGCCACATCGGCCGTTCTCCATTTTCGACGTGCCTTATATCACCGGATTCAGTTTTCCGCGCTCGTGATGACGCTCGAGATCATTTCTCGCTATCACCTCTAGATTTTTCGGGCATTTTTCCTTGTGCCCCCCCTCATCGCCTCGGTTTGCGTGCCACATCGGCCGTTCTCCGTTTTCGACGTGCCTTATATCGCCGGATTCAGTTTTTCGCGCTCGTGATGACGCTCGAGATCATTTCTTGCTCTCACCTCTAGATTTTTCAGGCATTTTTCCTTGTGCCCCCCTCGTCACCTCGGTTTGCGCGCCACATCGGCCGTTCTCCGTTTTCGACAATCCTTAGGTCACCGGATCCAGTTTTCCGCACTGATGACGATGCTTGAGACCTTTTTTCGCCCTCATCAGTCCATTTTTGTTCGGTATAATTTTATCCCTTTTTTGGGCCGAGCAACCCCTTTTACGAAAAAGGCACTTAGGGAGTTTCTGTTAAGCTCTTTTCTGACTCCTAAAACAATGAAAAGATCGCCGAGCAATCTTGCTTCCTTTCATGCTCGCTAAACGTATCTGAAAGGGCGTCTACCTGGTATAAGTTTACCCCTTTTCCGGACCTTGTAGACTAATTACGAAAAAGGTATACTCTAGTCACATCGGCTAGAAGAGTTCTCCATCCGCATCATTTTATCCTTTTTCGGGCCTTGGAGACTAAACTTACGAAAAAGAAACACCAACAGAGTCCACTTACCGTTTTCAGACTCTCTAAACATGAAAGCAACCATGAGCATGAGCCGTCCTGGGCTCGCAAAATCCACAGGACCGTACCATTTTAGAGCACACTTTTATCCCTTCTTGGAGCTCATTAAAACTACGAAGAAGGAATCAATGGTGCCTCTTGGCGCCACGACAGATCACATCTACTCATATGGCAGCTTCCCCATTTTGGTCGCCTTTGTTCAGAGTATTCTGCAGTATGTCACTCTAAAACTCCCTCGACAGCTACCATCAGCTTCACCCCCCCCCCCCAGAGTCAGTACAGACCCTTCAGTCCCTAAAAAAGCTATGATCCCTGCACCTACAAGTCAGTTCCCTATGCTGCCAGGTCAACCATGTCATCATGCTCTGAACAAAGGAAGTTTGAGTCTACCCATTTTTTGACCCAGTTATTTCCCATTCCCACAAGTATGTCAGTCCTACCATCAGTACTACAACACTTCAGTCTTACACCTCGTGCTCCTATCAAGGAAACATCATTGCCTTGTTAGTTGCTGGTCTCCCTCTGTCAACGACAACCACATTTATTACAGAGGATATACCTAGAGGTCCCTATGTCTTGGACTCATCCCCATTTATGATGAGTGCCTACGAATCATTTCGAGAGGAATCCTCAGTGCCTCTCCGAATGGTTGTTTCTCACATGCTCGACTTCAACACCTTGATCGCATCGTTGAGACTCGCACAGGGTATTGGTCCGTTCAGTTATTAGTCGAAGACCCCGGATACCACCTGAATCCTCCACATTTGAGTGTCTACCTATGGATACAACCAGTTACATTTTTTCTATAGATATCCGGGTTGCGCATGGCGACAGTATTCAGATGTACCCCAATTTTATACTCCCTTGAGTATACAGATACAAATACTTCCCAAAGATGGCTCACAGTCATTGAGTCCATACAGATGTTGGACACCTTCAGTTTCAGCAGTTCAACAGTTATTCCAGTGTATCAGTTATTGAGATCAGCCATGATCATGAGTATATCCCACAATAATGTCCCCTCTGGACCATTATGATGTACCAGTATATTTCTTTACGTATTAGATCCCCCTTCTTGGGACTAATTGTTTTGTATATGTCTTGATACGAGCATGGGAATGCCCGCCTCATCCTTTATCAGAGATTATACCTCATTCATATTGAGGCCATGAAATATTTTTTGTTTTTGCAGCTTCCAAGGACCGTGGCTCCCGTCTCCAACCGGTCTCTTCTCTCCCCTAAAACCCCAGAAAAATTCAAATGAACTATGATGTCTATCGGCCATACGATGAGCTCCTGCCCTCACACATCAGGGGGCAATCTGTTAACACCTAAAAAGTGCTCACTAGCTCATTCCCTTACTCACATGACCCATTTGTCCACTTTTCCACCATCTGAGCCTCTGAAACCAACAAAAGGTCACCAAAAGACCTTAGTACACCCCTTTTTCCATTAAAAAAGATTATTTTTCCAAGAAAATCATAAAAAACCCTCAAAAAGGGTCCAAATTCCCAAAAATATTAAAAAGGGAATTAAAATATTATTTTTATTCAAAAAAGGAAAAAGGAGGGAAAATAACCTAAACCATGTTGGTCAATACCACTTTGGTTTCCACAAAACCACAAATGGTATTTCCCACCATCAAAACCTATAAAAAGGTGGTAGGGGCTCCTCATTTCATCATCCTTCCATTATCTCATCCTTATGCTGCTGAAATCTCCCCTGAGCACTTTTAGCCATTGAAGCAACCTTGGAGAAAGAGACCTATTGGAGTTTGGAGCTACTCATCTTGGGAGTTGCTCAACATCAACCTTCACCATTGAAGGTAATATCGCAAGCACTTGCTTGCCCCCCACTTTTCAATACAAAAAATTATTTATTATGTTTCTTGTTCTTGATTTTGAAATGTTTACATTATTTGCTTAGATACTTGTTTAGATCCATGAAAAGTATTGTTTATTTAGTTTATTGTTTTTATTTCTATTGAAACTGCTGCTACTAGTTAGCAGGTGCCCATAGCCCTAAGCCTGGTTGCAAAACCGGGCCAACAGTCATGGAACTTGATTTGTCTTTCGTGATGTACCTGTATCTTGTTAGTAGACAACATAAACCTCATACAACACCATAATGCATTAGTACAATCATACAACCCTAATCAATGAATGTCTTCGATCATTCACATGCATTCATACTGTTACTAGGGTGATAAGACAATTCTAACATTAATCAAGATTGTACTAATAAATAATATGAAGACAAACACATTATGAACTTAATCAAGAATCATATTTCAAGACATACCTGAACCTCCTTAAGTCATACCTGTTGAGACTTATTGTAGTCTTCTTATGTAAGGCCTTAGCCTCAACTCCCCCTGAAACTTGATTTGGAGCTTGATTAGGGTTTGCTAGAGAAACCCTAAAAATTCAATCTTTAACTTTCACACTTATTAATGGATGGAAGGATGTGTCTTCTTGAGCTGATCAAACTAGCATACTTTAATTTTGAAATTTCCAAAATTTGACCCCTCAAAATTTGCCTTCGAAACTTCTGGATCTTCTGGACAGGATCCCAAACTAGGGTTTGATGAAGCCAACCCTTCTTCCCAATCAAAAGGTTCAATCCAAGGCTCTAAACTCTTATTTTTCTGAGGAGCTTCTAGCCGTGGTTACAGACTTCAAAAATTCCAACTTTTGCTGAAGCCCTAATTTTCCATCTTTCCGATCAAAATCCCGAACTGGGGTTTGATCAAGCTCGGTCTTCTACCCAACCAAAAAATTCAATCTTGGTCTCTAAATTTCAATTTTACTGATTAGCATTCAGCCATGGATTCCGATTCCAAAAATTCTAACTTTCTCCGAAACCCTAAATTCCGGAAGCCATGAATGAAGGTGCTCCAAAAATAATTCTGTTTTGACAGAAATATGTACCTGATTGATTCTACTGTAACTCTGAACGTTTCGCTCCACAAGGTCTAAAATTTTTTTTTGTGGTATCCTGACCTGTATTCTTTCCATCCCAATAGGTCTGACCTCAATTGGATTTTCAGAGAGAGAATTATGCCAAGTGTCGCAACATGACCTGTTTATGGGATAAAACAGGAGAGCGAACTTGTACGGCGTGCCACATGTCACTGGTTCCACTTCGGCCTTTGAAAACGTTTTTTGAGATAGTACAGTCTGTGTACTACCTGTCATGTTTTACTAAATTTAATTTGGAGATTCCTAGCCCAAGTTATGACCTTTTTTCCAAGATCACCTGATTTTGACTGAGATCTGGAAGAGGTAGAAACCCTAACTTGTACTGATCATAACTCACAAAGTACAATGAATCTGAGGGTTCCCTTTGGACACAAGGTACCTGGGGATGTTATCTACAACCTGTAAAGGTTTCAGATCCTGAAACTTTAGTAAAATGTATTTATAGTAAAAATTCCATGATGACTGGTTTTTTCTATATAAAACCCTAACCTTCAAATTGTCGTAAGAGAAGCACGTGTCGTAAGTGCCATACATTGCCTTCCTTCAGGTTAGATCTGATACCATGTTAAGATTTAATATGCTAAGACATAAAATAACAGCATTACATTCCATTTCACAATAATAGCATATACAGGATCACTGAAGAAACAACAAGCACAACATAAACACAAGAGACACAGATTTATCCTGGGAAACCCTCATGGGGTAGAAAACCCAACAAAGCTTCCTCAATATAGATGACCAGCAAATACAAAAGATGAAACCCTGAGCATAAGCTCCTCCTTCTTCATAGCAGACCTCTCTCTCATAAGTGCGCCACTCTCAAGTGATTGAGTGTGTGTTAAGTGAGGAATACACCTCCTCTATTTATACACTACTCCGACTTGTCTTTTACACAAATCATGTAGGCTCGCATTTAACCATTGGGTTAAATACCCCATTACAGCTGACTAGGCTGACCCCTCTAGGGTGGTCTAATAACCGTTGACCCACATAACACATACAGGGCCGACCCACACAAGGGAAGTCTAATAACCCAAGTTGACGGAGGAATAAACATCTCCGGATATACAATAAGATCTTCACGGAGGAATGAAACATCTCCAGAATAATAAAGTACAAATATAATATTCTTTGAAGTTACAATATCTGAACAGGAAGATCTTGAAAATGCTAAGGCACTGAAATGAATATCACTCGTCCATTCATTCAGGCACTTACTGGTTATCTTTCTAGTATTCATTCAAGAACTTGGATCTGTACAACGTGGACTGAAATGATAGTCATGACTAGCTGTGCTGCGTTCCTTCACTGCGTTTAAGAAAGTATTAAGATTAAATGACTGATTCACAATCTTAACATATAATTAAAATGTTCACCATTCATCTGTTCACATGGAACTTAGCATATCATTCCCAAACTTATCCTATTGGTAAATGCATATCAAAGTTATCCTACTACAGCATGCAAGGAAATATTCAAACATTCATTCTATAGGTAATATAGACAGTCATTCATTCATAAACATCATCGCATAACACAGGATTTAATGTGGTTCACTTCCCCGGATGGAAAGCTACGTCCACAAGAATGGTTAGTAATATATTTC
This sequence comes from Larix kaempferi, assembly GCA_027924585.1. Classification (NCBI taxonomy): domain Eukaryota; kingdom Viridiplantae; phylum Streptophyta; class Pinopsida; order Pinales; family Pinaceae; genus Larix; species Larix kaempferi. Next base: position 1,367,322 of record BSBM01000646.1, read on the forward strand.
TTTCAAAAAGGGATGGGGCAACCATTCTTAGTTTGCGCACTCAACTGCAAACTCTCCTTTCTCTCGGCTAGGTCTCTGTGCACACAGTTGCAGAGCCTTTACAATATTCTCAGCTCAGAGAGATTTTATAATACAAAAGGTTATCTCAAGATTACTCTAACAACTAGCATCTAGCCCCCAAAAATAGAGCAACCCCATCCCATACAAAATTGTCTTCTTAAATAGATCATGCCCGAAGGTCATGTTAGTACAATGTCCAAGACCTAGAACCCAAAACCCTAAGGGTTTCCAAAACTACGCTGGTTTTCCAAACCGGCTTGCTAGCTCCTGGTAGTGTCTGTTTGAGCCTGGTGGATCTCCACATCCTCATCCTGTCGCTATCGGCCTTCCTGTCGCATGCGTGCCTACAGGATGCTTCTGCTAAACCGCTTCTCTCTAACGGTTTTACCTTCTCAGTGTGCCAAACATCGCTTCCCTTAACAATCCACGTGTGGCTGCCTTCCTGATTTGCATATGTCCACCACTCGGCAATCCTGGAATATCTTTCCAAAAATGGTTGCTACCATTCCAATTGGTACCTGCACTTGATACTTGTCTAGCACACCGCTTTGTTGGTTCCACGTGGCCTCCTAACTCCGTAGCACTGCTTTGGCGCAGTACTGGTCTTCGCATCACGGCCAAAACTTTGATGTTGTGCTCAACTCCACAATCTGGTCCAAAGTTGGATGCTGCGTGCAACTTCGCAGCATCCTCAATACTTCGCCAAAATTGCATTTCTGAGCTGCGCTCAGCTCAGCTTTCCCTGCATGTCTCAAAAAAGGTGTTTCCAAAACTTTGTCTCAACCTGGGCGAAACATGCCCCTAACACTTACATGTGGCTCGTCGTCGAGCCACTGATTGTTTCAGCTGTCTCACTCTATGCCACAACCGGCGGAACGAACTTGGCCGTGAACTCATCATATGTACCACACAACTTCTCTACCACACAACTGCTCCACTACTTCTCTTGTATCCTGCTCAACCTATTTAATTGTCTCAAGCAGTGTTGGAGTTATTTCTTGTCCAATTTGGTCTTGTACCTTGATCCGGATTTATGTGGGAACGAAACAAAAGATAGCATATACAGAATCATATACAGAGATATATTGCAAATAACATAGTGATACAGTAAACGCATATTCTATTAAATAGCGGAAATAGAACAGACTGTAAAATACAATAGCTAGAATGGTGGTAGCTATCTCTGAGAAGAGATGTGGCCGCTATGCTCATTCGTGCCAAGATGAATACAAAGAGAGGCCGAAAGGGCCTGTTTATCATAAGCATGAGGGAAAGAATCCCAATCATCCAAAAACCTAACCCTAGAAGATGAACCGTCATAAAGTTTGCGGCCCCAAGGTGGTTAGTTGAACAGTCAACTTCCTGGGGTCATAACTTTTGCATACGATCTCCATTTAGGGCGCTCGGTATCCCGTTGGAAAGGTCTAACCGAGATTTACAACTTTCGACTGGGCCCAAATGCATGCCGCTGGCAACCATTTGGTCCCCCAAATCGCCAAAAAATGTCATTTAGGGCCTCAAAATGGCTCCGGAAGTTCAGGACCCGAAAAACTGCTAAAAATAGCTATTTACCAAAATTGCCAGAAGACTGTTTTGAGCCAGTTGGAAGAGGTGGGACGCCACCGATATCCACCTGGATCAATCCTCCCTCCTTAGGAAGCAATGGTCTCCATTGCGTTAAATCCCTTATCATATGTCGAGCTGCGTGTCGAGTTGAGCTCTTGGTGCGACATTTGTTGAAGTGGAAAGGTTGCCTTACTTTGACATCTTCAGAGGGCTGTAATTGTTGTTGCTGGCTGCACTGGAGTTGTTCAACAGTTTTGGTTGTTGTGGTATTTTGCATTGGTGTTGATGGTTTCTTTTTGGGGGAGCACCTTGAATGCGTCATCTTGCACTGCAAAGGAACTCGAATAGGTGATGCTGCACTGAACTTCTGTTTTTCTTGTTTCTGCTGAGTAGAGGGATGATGGGCAGAGGTTGTGGATGTCTCTGCGATCTGAAGTTCTCCTTTAGTGGCAATTGCGAATAGGGAAAATTTCCCAGTGTGGGAGATTATCTTCCTTCCCTGCTCGTTTGGGGTAGGTGCAACTATCTCTGGTATCCAATAGAGTTGTCCTCCCAAAGTGACAATGACACTACGAGGTCGTGATTCATATACAGCATGACGCTTCAACATATATGGTTGTCCTAAAAGAACATCACATACTTCAAGTGGGGCCACATCACACAACACCTCATCTTTGAAGGGCTTGATGCCATATGGTAGGCGACATTGGTGACTGACACGGATCCTTCGTCCTTGGCTTAGCCATCCAATGGTGTATGGTTGTGGGTGTGGCATTATTGGTAGCTCCAATCTCTTGATGACTTCTTCTGAGATCAGGTTCTTCTGGCTGCTGCTGTCCACAACAAAGTGTAGGGGAATTCCCTTCACCCACATCTGTGAGTGGAAAAGGCGCTCCTCTGCCTCCGACTCTTCAGGATCCTCTGGCTGAATCTATGTGGTGGCAACAACGGCACTGGGTTCTGCATCAATGATCTGCTTCCCTTTTCGCGTGGCTGTGAAATTAGGTTCTGAGTTAGAATCAGAATTGGGATCTGATTCTGAAGCTTTGATCTCAACCACCAATGACTGTTTTGAGCGACAATCATCAATGTTGTGCCAGGGGCTTTTGTGGAACTCGCACCACTTCCCGGTGTCCTTCTTTGTCTTTTCTTTACCCTTCTTCGCCTGTGGTTGGGACTGGTTGTCCTTTTCCTGCACCGTGCTCTGCGAGCCAGAGTTTCCCTTGCCTTGCTTCTGCGCAGGACCGAAGTCACGCTTGTTCTTTTGCTGAAATTTCTGCTCAATTTTGACAGCATATCGATAGGCGGATCCGAGTGAAGAGATTTCCAGGAAATCCATCTCTGTTCGAATGTACCAGTGTAGGCCACTACGATATTTCAGTACTAGGTGCCGCTCGGAGTCCTTGATACCTAGCTTTGTGCGCAAGGTATGAAATTTGTTGGTGTAATCCGACACCGTTTGGTCCCTCTCTTGATGCAGAATGGTCCATTTTGTGTACTGGTCATCATAGTTTCCAACAGGGTAATATTGTTCCTTGACGGCATCTATAAAAGAGGCCCAAGTGGGATTGGAATATTTAAACAACCCAGACTCGTCTGATGAGTTTTGCTCACAATAAGTTTCCCACCAATTTTTGACATGGGGGGCGGCCTTAAGGAGCGCAAAGATGATCTTTTCTCTGTCGGAAAATTGGTGGACAGAGAAATACCCTTCTAGTAGATTCAACCATTTATCTAGGGCATCGGCATCGATTTGGCCTTCAAATAAAGGGATATCAAAATTAACTTGTACCTTGAAGGGAGTCGTATCTCCGAAATGGCTGCTTGTTGAGGGTGCATTTGCCGCTGTTGGCATGCATTGAAGGATCTGGGCGAAATTATCCATCATCTCGTTCCTCTGTCGCGTGAGGGCTTCCTCGAGCAACAACTTGATAGGATCTACTGCTCCGTCGTCTCTCTTTTCTTCCGCCATGGGAGGCCGTTTGGGGCGGCGAGAGTGGTCTTCCCCAAGTGAAACTAGTTTGAGACCCAACTCTCTGTATCCTGACCTCGTGGGGGACATGCACCGAGAATCAATCAAAGAGCAAACCGCTCTGATACCACTAATCCAGATTTATGTGGGAACGAAATAAAAGATAGCATATACAGAATCATATACAGAGATATATTGCAAATAACACAGTGATACAGTAAACGCATATTCTATTAAATAACGGAAATAGAACAGACTGTAAAATACAATAGCTAGAATGGTGGTAGCTATCTCTGAGAAGAGATGTGGCCGCTATGCTCATTCGTGCCAAGATGAATACAAAGAGAGGACGAAAGGGCCTATTTATCATAAGCATGAGGGAAAGAATCCCAATCATCCAAAAACCTAACCCTAGAAGATGAACCGTCATAAAGTTTGCGGCCCCAAGGTGGTTAGTTGAACAGTCAACTTCCTGGGGTCATAACTTTTGCATACGATCTCCGTTTAGGGCGCTCGGTAGCCCGTTGGAAAGGTCTAACCGAGATTTACAACTTTCGAATGGGCCCAAATGTATGTCGTTGGCAACCAATTGGTCCCCCAAATCGCCAAAAAATGTCGTTTAGGGCCTCAAAATGGCTCCAAAAGTTCAGGACCCGAAAAACTGCTAAAAATAGTAATTTACCAAAATTGCCAGAAGACTGTTTTGAGCCAGTTGGAAGAGGTCATCCGCCACCGATATCCACCTGGATCATACCTGCTCCTAGTTATCGCGTAGTTCTGCTAACTTGTCTTCAATTTGCTGCGATACCGCCATGGCATTCTCTAGGAGCTGCTATGACCGATTATCCATCTCAGTCTCTTTTTGTCGTAATTCCTGTACTTATTTCTTTAAATTGGATATCTCCTTATATCTTGGCAGCCTCTCTCTGGGTGACAGAGCTTTAACCTTTGCGTTCAACTTGTCCAGTGTGGTTTGTTTTTCTTCTATCGCGGTCTTGACCTATAGCAACCCTTGATCCTCTTCAAGGGTCATGATTTCCTGTGAAACCTTATCGAGGAGAGATTGGCACTTAGCCATCTCATTTGTAATGCTTTACGAGGCAGCGTTTACTACTTTCTCTCTGACTTGCTGTTTAGTTAATGGTGCTTGTATGTTCATTTGTGCCTTCAACGAGGTAATATCAGCCTGATAAAAAATTTCCTTATCTTGCATCTCTGACTGCAAAGATCTTACCCTGTCCCCAATCCTCAGAACTGTGTCCATAGGATCATCCTGGAGTTCTATACCTTCAATATCATATGCAACATTGGATATGGTAGTCTCCAAATTTTGTCAGCGGTCCAATCCGTTCCACAGCTGCATTTCTGCGTGCAGCTGAATTTGCCTGTTTGCTGTGGTGAGCTCTGCTTGTGACTTCATTAACTCCACCATCCGGTCATGCATCTCCTCAACGATCTGCATGTGGATGAAGTGCAATCCTGGTAAGGGGATTTTGGCTAAGTCGAGCTCTACCCTCTCAACTCCCTTTGTGTCCAACACAACTTGTTCTGCCATTGGAAATGCAACAGCCAATGGGTCCACATGGACAATTCTAGTTTTTGATGGTAGTGTTATTGCTAACTGCGGCGGCATTTGCTAGGAGGTTCCTGCTGACCTCCCTTCTGCTCCTGTGTCACGCGGCAAGCTCAGGCTTTTCTGGACATCGTCCATTTTCTTCATCAGACCTTGCATTGTGAGCCATGTCTTCTGCAGGTCATCCTGGATGACCTTATCCTTTTTATCTTTATCTTCCATGAGCTCCTTCATCTTCTCTGAGACTGTTTCGGCTATCATCTCATAGTCATAATCATTGAGGACTACCTCTGATTGAATCTTTGTGGCCTTCACCTTCTTCCTTGAATTTGGCTTCTGCGAAGTCTCAGGTTCTTTTCTCTTTCCTATTTCTTCAGTGATTGGGCATGAAAGTGGGATTGGCTCATCCTCTACTGAATCTGTCTCCACATCCATAATTTCTACATGGAACTCTGGTGGCCAATCTTTCATGAGGTCTTCAACATCCTGCTCATACATGATGTATTTCCCTGGGAACCACTCTGGTTTCTTCCTTTGTGCTTTCGGCGATATGAAGATACATTTCATATCCGCCTCAAAGTCGATGACGCAGATATACTTCATTGTGACTTGCTTTGTAATGCGGGCTGTCTTCGTGATTGCATCGTAAAGCTGAATATAGTACTGGTAAAAGAATTTTTTTGTAGCATGCTGGAGTTTTGCATTTGTGCTCGCCCAAAGGTTGATGAACTTAAACCCTCTAGGATCAAAGGTGTCCATAATGACACCCACATAATCTCTCAGCTCCTTCCATCCACGAAAAGCAATCAGGACAATGAGCCAGGTGAAATGGAACTGGCCGCCATTCACCTACGTGTCATTGAGTTCTTCAAGGAACTCATTCAACAGAAACTGACACCAATTAAAGTTGGTGCCTTCCGCTGCTGCAGCACCCAGGAGTATTGTGCCCGCAGGCACTTCCGAAGGCCTAGCTGTTTTGAGTATCTTTCCTGCGAGCAACTGTGTTACAAATCTTGTTGCTCTGTCCTCTATATCTTCCGTTGGGAAACCTCTTTTTCCCTTCGCTAATAGGTGGGTTTTATTCATCTTCTCAACAGCCTCTTTATCTTTGCTCTTCCCCTGGAAGAATTGCTTAGGATCCTTACTGCGCTTGCTTAGTTTGGTGATGCGGTGGATCAAATCGATGTTAATATCGATGTTCCTATCCAACCACAGATAACCTTGGTGGATTCGCGCCATGAGTGTGCGAACCACAATATTAAGTTCTGGAGAGCGGTCAAAATGTGGCAATCTTAGCAAGTTCGGTAGCCTTAACTGAATGACAAGTGTAAGCCAGCTCTCGGCAACTAGGTTAAGAGTTCCCTTGGCATCCTTTTTCCAGCACATATACTGGTCTGGTTGAATATATGGGTACTTGGGAACATCTGGCTCATCCTTCTTCATTCCCAAGAGGTCATAATCCTCCCATTTACATTCTGCTATTTTTCCCAGCAGATTGTTAGCAGTCACTACATGCTTGGAGATAGGTGATAGAGGAATTTCATATCTCACATTCTTGGACAATTTAAACACAGGGGCATTCAGTTCCCGCAAGGAGATATATTCGGGTGTCATCTTCAAGGGTTCTTTCTGATAGACTGGTGATTTTTGTGCTAAGGAGCCCATATTTATGACCTTGCTTCGAAGTCCCGTTACGTGTTTTCCTTTATCTTTTGCTTTTTCCTGCATTGTCAGATTAATTCTTGGTGATCTACAGGATCCTTCACCTTGTTCTACAGCGACCTTCTTAGCTGGAGTTTTCATTAACTACTGAATCCCTCCATGCTGAAAGATCCTCAGTGCTTCTTCAATGGTAAGTTCTTCTTCTCTATAGGAAGGTTTGAACATTCATTAATGAGATAGCGGCTAAGGTAGATAGAATACAGGTGGCTACTAGCTCGGAGAGCTTAATCACAAGAAAATTCTAAGTGCTCGGTAATGCCCGCGAGTCTCCCAACGGTGTTATTTATAGGTGCAGCAGATCCCCTCCCGCGCCCTTCAACGGCTAGATAGGCATTTAATGTGGTGTCCATTGGCAAATTTGAGTGGATCCTTCGGTCTTTTCTGTCATCAGCGTGCTCAGAACGGCTATCTTCTCTTTAAATGCTGAAGCGGTTGCTGTAATGGTCATCTAATGGCTATTTTTTTGAAAATCCCTGCAATGGCTATTTTTCTCCAAGTGCTGCGCCGAACTGCGCGGCAAGCCAACTGCAACCTTGCGCGACTACTTCGCAGTGCCAACATTTTCCAACTGTGCGGCTTCCACTTTTTTTTTTTTTTCCTTCCACGCAGCTTCAATAGTGCTGCGCGGTACATAGATTATTCTTCTTATTATACCTTCTTCCTTTTATCATACATGTACAAACATCTTTATATTTCTAGTGTCCAATTTCAACTGTACTTGACACTTAGAACTTCCTTCCTTTGCTTGTTATTCAGGGTTTTGCGAAGCAGTGCTATCATGGTATAGCTTTAGCCTACTTCCATTTATCAAGGTTGGCAAGGTATCACCATCTAAATTGTCTAACTGGACTGCACCAGTGTCAGTAACATGTATCATAGTATATGGGCCAAGCTAATGCATCTTAAATTTACCAGGGAATTTCATAAATTTGCTATCATATAGGAGAACTAGATCACCTACCTGAAAACACTTGTTCTTTATATGGCGATCATGCCATGCTTTCTCGCGGTCCTTCTGTGCTTGCTGGTGGAAGCCTGCGATGAAGCGATCTTCCTCCAAGCCCAGTAAGTGTAGCAATCTTTCTTCTAGAGCTTCTCAATCTGCCATCCCTATAAATGCAATGATTCTTAAACTAGGGACAATATATTCCATCAGAATTATAGCCTCCTGCCCATAAACCAAGCGAAAGGGTGTCTATCCTGTCAATTTCTTGCATGTGGTCCTATATGCCCATAACACAGAAGAGACGCGCAGGTCCCAATCGTCTCTATTTACATTGCATACCTTAGTAAGTGCGTTCTCCAATATTTTATTGAAATACTCTACAGTACCATTCACCTGTGGATGATATGGAGTACTACGCTGATGATGAATGTGGAATTCCTCCGTAAGTGCCTCAATAGTCTTGTTCAAGAAGTGAGTACCTTGCTCACTCATCAAAATCTTCAGACAGTCAAATCTGGTGACTATTTCTTCAAAAATAAGCTGTGCAGTAGTACTGGTGCTGCAATCCTTAACTGGTTTTTCTTTTGCCCATCTGGTGAGGTAATCAGTAGTAGTAATAATATACCTTGCACCTGTTCTTTTTCCTGGTGGGTTTATATGACCCACAAAGTCTATTGCCCATTTTTCAAATAGCTGCAGTGTCAACTGTGGATTTAGTGGCATCTCATCTTGGCGTGGTGGTTTTCCTTTCCTCTGACAGACGTCACAGTTCCTACAATATTCTTTGTCATCTTTCTGGAGCGTAGGCCACCATAGCCCTACGCGCAATATGTTCTGCGCGGTATCCCTTCTGGCATAGTGATGTCCCACGATTCCTGAGTGTGCATCCGCTAGAATAAATGGCTTCTCATGATCGAGTACGCACCTGCGTAGGACTTCATCCGGCCCAAGTTTTTATAACTAAACTAAAATTATAGTGAAGTCCGTGGCACGCACCACCAACTATTTTTTTTGTTGGATAGAGAATTCCTGGGGTGCCATCCCTGTGGTTAGGAAATCAATGATATCCTTGTAATAATCATCGGCAACCTGTATACTAAATAACTGCGCAGCAGGTAGACTGTCTTCAATATTCGTCGGCTCCTCTCCTGACCCAATCCTTGACAGATGATCAGGTCCCAAGTTCAGTCTACCTGGCTTGACAATAATCTCAAATTCATATTCTTGGAACATGTAATGTCCCCATTTTGACCCCCTTTGTATTTGATGTAAATATTGTAATTAATCATGGTGAGGAGCTCAAGGCCAAGGCCCCACCGTTGATTTAGCGTTTCATGTATCGGCAATTAAAAATAGATGCCTATGGTTCTTGTGCGAGATGGGCACAATGTAAATAAGACACCATGTAAATACGAATTTTAATGGAAAAACCCACAACCGGCTATGCAATGCAACAAAAGAGATGGGGCATGACTCTACAAGGAAAAGGGAGGGGAATTATTCAAACCCTTGAGCCAATGGTGTTAATCCATGTGTCAATGGGGAAACCCATAAACCACCAACTACCCATTTTGTCTCATGCACCCAATCATTTAATTCTTCCAAGAAATTGGTTAAGGCAGTTAATGTCTTGGGATGGGAGAGGTATGGCAGTCATATTTTCGTGCATGGGCAAGCTACCAACCTCAAAATCGTATTTTTGGCTTGTTGGGCAAGAAAACCCCCACGAAATGCTACCCAAGGCCATTCCTCATGCATCACGTTCTTCCTCTCACGCAGATTGAGCTCACAGAAAGTTATCCTCACGTTTTTCACCATAACCCTGTGTTTTTCCATGCCCAGGAACTCGTTTTTGGGTTGTGCAACAGCTGGGGAAGGAGGGACGCGAATTGGGACTGAGGGAGAGGGCGTTTTTGGCCCTAGGGCGTTTTTCTGGAATGGGTTTTGCTTCCCCAGTTGAATTTCCAAAGTGCCAATACGTTTTGAGTCTACCCACGTTCTTCTGAAGCCCAGGAAACCCCATCTCATGCATCTCACTGTTGGAAACGTTTTCTCATTCTCAACAAGTGTAGGTTGCTGTTAGGTGCATCCCTGTTTTGTTTGGAACCCATGAGCAAGAAACTGGAATGGTAGTGGACAGAATTGGCTTGATAAACCTAGTGTAGGAAGTATCCTCTCAAGAAGATTAAGAGGGCTGGCTACTTTTCTATGCACACCCTGAGAGCACTAGAAAGGAAGGTATGGCTTGAGGGTCTGTGTGGCAGTGAAGAGAATACTTCCTGGTGTTGGGTGTGTAGGCATTGTGAGTGCCAAGCTAAATAGATCTGGGAGAGGTACCCATAGCTCTGTAGTTGAGCTCACTAGCTTAGCAATTCTTCCTTTCCATCTCCTAGCAGCCTGATAAACCCAATTGTAGATTGGCTTGGCTCATCTTGGTGTATGCTTGGCTATGTGTGAGTCTGCTGTTCCCGGGGTCCTTGTAGAGATCATGCCCAGCTCGGGGGTGGCAGTGGTGCTGAGAGATTGAGGAGCACACTGGCCTACGGTTGGGTGGAACGTTGCAGTTGCATAGCTAGTTGCTTGGGACTGCCTTATTGAGATAAGTATTCTCTTGTGTAAATTGGCAATTATCATTTGATGAATGTTATGAATGTATGTGGATGTATTAAACGAATTTGTTTCTGCTGTGTTTTTCAAAAGTTTAGGCATTTCCATATGATCCTGTATAACTCGGCACAGATCTTTACTTCATGGCTGTCACAGAATCTTGAATGTGTGTTAGAGATCAACAGCATTGATTTGATTACAGTCGTTTTTCCATAGTATGCATAGATACAGTTCTTTGCATCAATGATTTTAATTCAAACGTTTTGGGGCCAATTGCCCGGACTGAGCACTGTGATCCTCTCTATAACGCTGGTATGATAGAGGGGACATTACAGAACAACAATAGCCATCTGCATATGCGTCCCCCCAACACTGGCTTGTTGATCAAGTATTTCAATGCAGAATGGTCAGTAAACATAAGGAAGTGTGATCCCAGCAAGTAGTGTCTAAATTTTTGTAGGGCATATACCATCGCAAGGCCTTCCCTCTCAGTAGTAGTATAGTTCTTCTCTGTTGTTGAAAGCTTTCTACTAGAAAATGCAATAGGGTGGTCAATACCTCCCTCTCCTGGTTGAGCTATCACGATCCCCAGGGCAATACATGATGCGTCAACATGGACATGGAATGGCTTTGTCCAGTAAGGAAATACTAGAATTGGCGCAGTGACCATCTTTTATTTTAATGTATCAAAACCCTACTCGCATTCTGTGTTCCAAATGAATGGTGCATACTTCTTCAACAAATTTTCCATTGCTGTGGTTATCTGTGCATAACCCTTTATAAATTTCCTGTAGTATCTAGTATGGCCTAAGGTAGATCGCAACATCTTGACTGAATTTGGCGTTGGTAAGTTTGCAATAACTACAATCTTCGCAGGGTCTACCATCAATCCTTGCTTACAGACAATGTGGCCAAGTAAAATCCCATAGGGTACACAAAAAATACATTTCTTCAAATTCAAATATATTTGATGCTGTCGACACTTTTCTAGCATCATACGGAGGTTTGCGCAATGATTTTTCAATAGATCGAATACAGTGCAATCATCAAAGTATGCTTCTAGAAACTTGTGCATAAAATATTTGAATGCTGCGACGACGACTCTGGAGAATATGGAAGGTGCATTCTTCAGCCCAAAAGGCATGACGGTGTACTGGAATGACCCCCATTCTGTAGCAAATGTCATCTTATGCCTATCCGCAAGATCAATCCTGATCTGATGGTAACTAGAGAAACCATCAGTGAAAGAATATGCCTCATTTCCTCCAACGTTATCAAGCACTTCGTTGGTGAATGGAGTAGGAAATGTGTCCTACATGGAAGCATCATTCAGTTTTCTGAGATCCACACAAATCCTGATCTCGCCTTTTGCTTTCTTGTCTTGAACAACCATGGGGCTAATCCATTCGGATTCTTCGACTGGTTCAATGATTCCTGCCTCTAGCATCTTATCTAGCTCTGCATGGACTTTTTCCTTGTAGCGCGGATTCAATCTGTATGGCCTCTGCTTGATAGGCTTAGCACCTAGCTTTAAAGGTATTTTCATGACCCCTAGGTCTCCCAAAATTCCTTTCATCTCTGTAAATTTTGTCGAAAACAGTTCCTGATACTCATGTAAGGTATCTGTGATCTCTGCAACAGTCTTATCGTCCCAATAATCTCCTATTGATGTGAACTTCGGCTCTTTGTTTGTGCCAATGTTCACTTTTTGTGTTTTTACTAGTCCTGTCATATCTGGGATTTCCAACGGAGGTCCTTCTACCTCACGTGCGCCTTCTGACTCTAGTATATCTATGTTGCACGGGTCCTCCTCATCGTCTTCATTTGTATCATTGGTATCTTCAACTAAGTTGTAACACTCGATAAAGTGCTCTTCATGTTCCTTCCATTCTGGTTCTAGGTGCGCAGGAACGCACTCTGTCCCAAAAAACTCCTGCAATGTCATGTTTTGATGAGGAAAGTCATCCTGGAATATGCGTTTCTTGATTAGCTATAATGCTTCATGGATTAGTGGATTCTCATCTTCAAAATTGAAGTCCTTCTGGAAGTTTGCAGTGAGCAGCTCCCAATTAGTGAGTTCGCTGCGCAACTCCAGGTCTAGGTACCATTTCTATGGGATACCTGCATCCAATGTGTGTACAAATAAATGTACCCATTCTGTAGGTGGTCTTTCCACCCATGCCTTTGAACATATTTCGATGTGTTGGCTAGGGTCTGTCTGTCCATTATACTTTTCAAAGGGTAAAGTAACCCTTTCGACGGACCAGATCTGCATCTTAGTTCTGCATTGATCCCAAGTAGTCAATGTTTTCTTATGTCCATTCCACCATCTGGCAGGTGTATCACGCAATGCCATATCTATAGCTAGTATTCTATGCTCATCTGGTATAGCTACAGTATATTCCCTTATGAAACTGTAAACATTAGCAGAGCCATCATATGTGGGAATAGGACTCACCTCTTTTCCAATCCAACGCAGTGATTTCGTAACCTGAGCACATCTTCTTGTTGATACTTCATGCATGCGGATTTTCCAATTCTCCAATCCTGTATTCGAGTCAGAGATACAAGAAGTGTCACATCGCCAGTTGAGCGTACCATCCGCATTAGGATTAATGTAGTCTTCCTTGTTCGCAGCCAGCTGGTATAGTCGGTCTAAATCTTGAGGTTGGGATTCCTCCTAAATCAGCTCAATGTATCTGTCACCATATTTAGGATCCAATGGTGCAATGACTCTAAGATGCTTCCCTTCAAAGATCATCTTCTTTGTCTTCAAGTTTATGATAACCAAGTTATCCATAGCCCAATCAATTCCCAATATTGCTGGAAAAGGTTGACTATCATCCACAATTTCAATAACTTCAAAGTCTGCATGACTTTGTACTCCGTCGATGTCAACTACTACATTAGCTAAGCGGCCAAAAGGTATGACCTTCTCTTGATTAGCTATTCGTAACTGGATAGGTGACTAGAGAAACTTTGGTCAACCCATCTGCTGCCATGTCTACTTAGTTAAGACATTCACTTCTGATCCCAGATCAAGGATGACTTCATCCATTTCAAAATCTCCTATCTGCGCAGTAAGCCTCATCTCTCGGCCTGTTCTTTTGTGTTTCCTTATATGATGTACGGCGCTATCTGAAGTCTCTGTTGCAATCTGAGGTTCATACTGGCTGATGAGATTTTGGAGCTCTACTATGGCTTTCTCTCTTTTTAGTAACTGCATGCAGCTTCGCAAGAACCGCGCAACATAAGTACGGACATCTGTCGCAGTGCTTGTGTTATCATAAGGAGTCGGAATGTCTTCAACATGTGGTGTTTCATTGCACAGCGGGATCCTTGATGACGTATCTACTGGTTCTCTAAAAGTATCCCACGCATCAATGAAGATCTACTTGTTCTTCTGTAAATTAAGAGTGGGTGCTTTTCCTGTAGCTTTCCTTATCCATATTGTTTCAAGGGGATCCTTCTTCGTATGTGTCTCCCTCGATGTTGAATCTTTTGCTCCTCTGTCGCATCCTGTCTCAGCGCCACTGCGCGTGACCACATTGATGCTCGGATCCACTGGTCTATTTTCTACTGCGATCCACCGGACATTCGTGTTCGGTGCATCCGTCCGTCTTCGTTTATGCATTTCAACCTCTAGCACTGGGCAATCTTCAATAACATGGTCAAATGATTTACAATAATTGCACGTAGTGCATGGGTTAACACACTCTCTAGATACGTGACCTAGCTGGCCACAATTATAACAAATGACCTGGCCGTGGCCTCTTCCCTGCGAGGGGCTAGCATTTCTTCCTCTGCTGCGGTATCCACCACCACGACCTCTGTATCCTCCTTGGTCTTATTATGCATTTTCTTGTTTCGAATGGGGATCTTCTTGTACGTGGTACAAGCCAGTGCCTCGCATTGAGTCCATATCCCTTTTTCTTTCATTCATTAATTCATATGCACAGCAGTTGGATTCATCATGTCCAACTGATTTACAAAAACTACAATATAAATTTTTAGGCGTTTTCACATATTTCTGTATAAGATAACAGTCTTCAGGTCTGTGTCCTGTGGTTCTATAGATTTCACACCATGGGGCCTGATTATGATTCAATGGGTTTGGTGCACCACTGTTAAGATAGTCATGGAATAGAGGGAAATGCTCTCTATCATGGCCTTCTCCTTTACAAGCTGTACACCAGACCTCGTGTCTAGGTTCATACCTTTGTTCTTTGCCACTTTTCATGCTTTGAAACTCTAGTGTCAGGGTGGTCAGTTGGTTCTGGATATGAGACATCCTAGAACTAGTCTCACCAATCGAAGAAGCCTCTAGCTTCATTGCAATCTCCAAGGCCTCTTCCCGGGACTCAACCTTCTGCTGCATCAATGGTAACTGAATATGGGGCAAAAGCGCAACAATGAACCATTCCTTGTGCTGTTCCAGAGCTATAACAAAGCTCACTTGGTCTAATAGGGTCTTGAAATTCTGATCAAACTCCTAAACTGTTTCAGTTGGTTTCTGCTTTATTTCTTTCAACTCGGTTATACACTGAGATTCAGATTTAGGTTTCTTAAATTTTGCTATGAGTGCAGCTTTAATTTCTACGAGAGTTCTCGGCTGCATGGTAGAGTATTTCATAAACCAATGTAAAGCTATGTCTCTAAAGGTGGTGATGAGTTGTGCTTGCTTCACTGCATCATCCTGGATTTGTCTTACACACCATATGGCTTCACAAAGAAACCAATGCTGGTCAGGGTCTTCTAAGCTAGTTCCTCTGAATATTGGTAGCTTCATATTTGTGTTTTCCATTGTGCTACTACGTGGTGGAGGGCCGGGATTAGTGTGCGGCTGCTGTAAAGGGATCTGTGCAGTAAATACAAATGGGACTATCAGGAGAGATGGACTAGGCTGAGTCTTTTGCAGGGTGGGCTGAGTAGCGGGTGGTTTTTGAGATAAAGGTGGTGCGGTCTCTGCAGCCGGTGCGTTCTCAGGCGTAAATGGTGGTACAACTTCATTGTCAATGTTACACGGGATCTCAGTATTAATATGGAGTCCAGGGCCTCCTAGATTCTTATTAATTTTATATCTCTTACCATTTCTAAGAGTATGTGTTTCTTCGTCAGAATCAATATATGTACTATTTATCATGACAAGCTTCAAGAATATTACTGCATTCTTAAAACACCTTTCTCAACTAACAGCCTCTTAATGTAGAGACTGAGATTGTTCAGGAACTTACCTTGAAATCCTCCAAAAAAGTTTGCTTCTTCTTGGCTGTAGGATTTGAGTGTGTCTACAGCAAATTCTGTTACAAATCCTTCTAACATATGATTGACGCAATAGTCAACTGCGCGTGACAATGGGCTATCTAGCACTTTGAGCTGTGTTGTGAGCTCAGTATTCCATTCCGTGGGTACTCCTCCCTGGAAACAGTTTTTCTTCTCTGCAATCCGCGAGATCCATGCATGTAGCTCGTTTGGAAATGATGCCCAAAAAATCCCATGAATGTCGTCCAATAGAAATCTATCCGACCACTGTGTCGCTTAGACGCAGATGTCTGTTCTCTTGTCTGTTAAAATCTCTTATGGTCTTATCCAACCAAGCCTGGATATTTGTCTTTTCAGGATGACAATAGTCAGATCCTTTAGGGAATTGATATTCTTCTTCACACATCGTGATTGCAACTCATCATGGATTCTAGCGCAACAACGGAACCATTTGTTGGCTTAAACTGACCCAGAGGTTCCCAATTAGACCAAGGTTCTTTGTGGTTCTCCCTTTTGACCACCAAAACCCCTTCGTACCAGCCCTTTCGGCAACAACCTATGAGCAGGTTGAGGTCTCACCCGAGGTGTATCTTATGGGGTACTGCAGAATCAAGTTTCCACAGTAAATGATGAGTTGTTTATATGAACAAGCTGCGCAGCGCAGGACAGAAGGAGTGTGCTGCGGGGCAAAGCGATGCGGTATGCAGCAGGATCTACGCTGTGAAGGCAACACTGCGGGCCTCACTTAAAGAATTCTTACTGCTGCGAGTTCTCTACTGGAACTGTGAGTCCACTACGCTGATTCTTTACTTGGAATATCTTGAAAATGCTAAGGCACTGAAATGAATATCACTCGTCCATTCATTCAGGCACTTACTGGTTATCTTTCTAGCATTCATTCAAGAACTTGGATCTGTACAATGTGGACTGAAATGATAGTCATGACTAGCTGTGTTGCGTCCATTCAGTGCGTTTAAGATAGTATTAAGCTTAAATGACTGATTCATGATCTTAACATATAATTAAAATGTTCGCCATTCATCTGTTCACATGGAACTTATCATATCATTCCCAAAATTCTCCTATTGGTAAATGCATATCAAAGTTCTCCTACTACAACATGCAATAAAACATTCAAACATTCATTCTATAGGTAATACAGACAGTCATTCATTCATAAACATCATCGCATAACATAGGATTTAACATGGTTCACTTCCCCGGATGGAAAGCTACGTCCACAAGAACGGTTGGTAATATATTTCATTCAAAAAGGGATGGGGCAACCGTTCTTAGTCTGCACACTCAGCTACAGACTCTCCTTTCTCTCGGCTAGGTCTCTGTGCACACAGCTGCAGAGCCTTTACAATATTCTCATCTCAGAGAGATTTTACAATACAAAAGGTTATCTCAAGATTACTCTAACAACTAGCATCTAGCCCCCAAAAATAGAGCAACCCCATTTCATACAAAATTGTCTTCTTAAATAGATCATGCCCGAAGGTCATGTTTGTACAATGTTGAAGACCTAGAACCCAAAACCCTAAGGGTTTCCAAAACTACGTCGGTTTTCCAAACCGGCTTGCTGGCTCCTAGTAGCATCTGATTGATCCTCGTGGATCTCCATGTCCTCATCCTATCGCTATCGACCTTCCTGTTGCACGCGTGCCTACAGGATGCTTTTGTCGAACGTTTCTCTCTAATGGTTTTACCTTCTCAGCATGCCAAAGGTTGCTTTCCTTAACAATCCATGTGTGGCCGCCTTCCTGATTTGCCTATGTCCGCCGCTTGGCAATCCTGGAATATCTTTCCAAAAATGGTTGCTACCAGTCCAACCGGTACCTGCACTTGATACTTGTCCAGCACACCGCTTTGCTGGCTCCACGTGGCCTCCTAACTCCGCAGCACTGCTTCGGCGCAGTACTGGTCTTCGCATCATGGCCAAAACTTCGATGTTGCGTGCAACTCCGTAGTATGGTCCAAAGTTGGATGCTGCACGCAACTTCGCAGCATCCTCAATACTTAGCCAAAATTGCATTTCTGAGCTGCGCTCAGCTCAACTTTCCCTGCATGTCTCAAAAAAGGTGTTTCCAAAACTTTGTCTCAACCTGGGCCCAACAATGCACAACTATAAAATGATAAGCTAAGGGTTGATCTTTTCAAGCTGTATCAGATTCCTCGGACTTGTGGGGGGTCGACATCATGGGTGTCAATTTGATGACTAGGATTGCAATGGTGTTCCCACTAATGGGGGAACATGCTATGCCTAGAGATGACGTTGATGGCACATCAAGACTGGGAATGGGGACTCTATGGTTATCAGCGAGAAGACTGGTAAATGCATTATAAAAGGAGGGGAAATAATGCTTACATGCTAGTTTCAAAATGATACCTATGGTAGGGTGCTCAACACCATTGTTGTAGCATAGAGCCCTATTCTAATAATGAAAAAACAAGATTCTCCATCTTGTTTTGGTCGCAATCCTGCACAAACGGTGCACATACCAAAGTGTAGTGAAGAACATAACCAAGGTATTGACAATGCAGAAATCATGTAACCAAAACAAGTCATACCTGAGGGGTACTGATGTAAAATAGCGTCCCAACGTAAATATTGGTAATACGGATTCATTGGTTTCATGTCGAAGAGATTGAAGCACAGATCGTGGTGGTGCAAATGATTTGAAAAAATAGCTACGGTTTGTCTATGGGGGAAGTTTGAAATTCATTTCAAATGAATATAAATAGTGGTGGGGCCCACATTTCGACATCATTTGTATTATTCGTTGACGACCCCCCATAGTGCGTTTTTGGTGATTATGGGAGATCCGGGGATTCATTTGATGAGCTACGAGTTACAGGTATGTCGTCAAATTATATCTTTCAATTTGGGATGGGTATAGTTAGGAGTAGTGGGACCCTAGGTTGTCAGGGGATTGATTTATCCCTTTAGGGATGTCTATGTGGGATTTTGGGAAAAAATTGCACTATAGCACGTGATTTTGGGAAAAGTGCACATGAGTGTAGTGTAGGTTTTTCCCAAAATTGCACATGGTATAGAACAAGAAAGTAACATGGGTAAAATGCATCGTGACGTGCTACATGCAGTGCAATAGAAGTTCGGTTGCACATTGGTGTAGCGCGACTGAACCTGGGTTAGTCATTGTGACAACGTAATCTTCCACCTTGTGAGAATCAGCACTCTTTGGCCTAGAGGATCCATTTCGCTGACTCAGAACCATCTTATATCCTTCAGACACTATTTTCCCCTATTTTTCCCTTGTACACTTGCTGCATCACTATAGCCTGCGTACCTGCGAGTTGCATCAGTATAGCCCGCGGGTAGCATGTAAAATGGTAAAAATCACTAGTTTATTACTTTTTACTCCCAAAAAGTGGTCATTGGGTGACCTTTGGCTCCCCATCTTGCCAAGAAACGCCTCGATGTGTCCTTTCACTTACCTTTGAGAGGACTATATATTGAGTACATATGGCTTATGGATGGGAGGAGAAAGAAGAGCAAGAGAACTCTAGTGGATTTTTTCCCTATCTTGAGTCTACACTCATTGATCCTTGTAGTTGTGAACCCTTTATGTTCACCTTCCAAACTCCTACCATAGTTCGAGTTTTCCATTCATGGAGGATTGAAGTGGTGGAGGCACAAGTGGATTGATCCAGATCTTGGTTCAAATTGGTTGTCGGCAAGAGGTCGTATCACATTGTACTTCTTCTAGTTTATTAATAGAAATACTCATATTCTCGTCCATTAATGTTGTAAATGTTGTTTATCTTACATTGGGTTGCATTTACTTGTTATATCATGGGCCATTTCTATTGAAGATGTTAATATCGTTTATATATGATATGTACTTGTTGTATATTGGCTGTCAAGATTAACTTGCAGATTCAAGTGCATGGATTGAAAAGCTCCAACGGGGATCTACATCAAATGTTTGGATCAAGGTTGGTTACATTCTCCATTATCTTAGCATTGTCATTTATAATAGCATAGTTCTGAGAATTGAGTTAATTTCTGGTAGTCAGTTGTCTGTAGTGGTCCCCCAAGGCATAGTGAGTTTTCTCCAATACATAAATCATTATGGCTTGGGGGACTCACTACAAATAGCTGACTACCTGACTTCCCCAAGTTCGGTTGCACGCTGGTGTAGCATGATTGAACCTGGGTTAGTCATGATACTAGCGTGGCCAACCAGTGCATGTCCCGTGCATTGGTGTCATGCGATGGAATGATATTAAGTCACGCTAAGCACAAATTTCCTTATTATTGTTGCGCTATGCATAGACCTCCTTAGGGTAGGTCGTGTGGTTTTTATGATTTGGATATATGTATGTCTAATGGATGGGTGTTTCCTTGTGTCGTTGATCGTTAGCTCCTTATGGTGCACATGGGTGTCGTTGTTAGGAACCTATGTCAACCCTTGTCTTTACTATGTTAGTATATTGTTGTTGGACGCATATGCTTTGTAAGTCGTCCCGTAGTATTTGTTGATCCGTAGTTTATATTAGCCCATAGTATTGACCCATAGTATTGGACGCATATGCTTTGTAAGTCGTCCTGTAGTATTATATGTCCCATGGTTTTGACTCATAGTATTGGGCATAGACTTAGTATATAAGTGTGTGTTGAGGTCATTGAAGGCACTGTGAAGTTAATTGTATTGAGCTTGCTCAAAGGAGGTTTCCCCCTCGAAGTGGCCCGTGATCAATATAAAAGTGATTCTGAGTTCTGTCATTTCTGCTATTTCGCATATTCTTATTAATTAATTGTTGCAGGGGAATCACAGTCGTGGAGTGGTAGGAGAGGGATTATGATACTCTCTGTCCATTGGCGCAGGGGTACCTGTAGGCGATGCAGATATTATGAGAGGCAGGGCTCTTGAAGTTCTTCAAGTTCCCCTTGATGAGGTTGTCGGACTATCTATTATGGAGACTACTAGACATGTGGGACCCAAATAGAGGGGTCTTCTGAGTTGATGGGGAGGACCTAAGCATCATAGTTTAGGATATTTATTTCCTAACAGGTTTGTCTCACCGAGGAGTGGCAGATCCCTTTACTCCTTAAATGGAGGGAGATACGATCCTCAGTTTAGTGGATCATTTTTGAGATGGTGACCAGAGTGCTGTGAAATCGGGTCAGATTTTGATGATCCATCTGAGGGCTCTTCCTATGATGGTTGTGGCGACATACGTGGTGAAAGTGTTGGGGGTAGAGTCCTCCAACTGGATTACTAGAGGGAAGCTGGTGCTCTTTGAGAGGGTGTTGGCCAATGGGTTGGTGGTGTGGGGTCCTCTGCTGCTATAGGCGATGACTCGACAGATGTCGGATCTGCATTGGGGTGGGATTAGGACCACCTTCTACTTTGGGAGTGTCCTATGCTCATATTTATTCAAGCGTTACCTTCCCTGAGGACACCTGAAGTGGTGCCACCTAGGGGGCCTTAGGAGCCCCATATGATGTACTTGGGGCAAATTATGCCTCATTCTGGTGGTGGGCCCATGGGAACATATTTCACGCCACAGGTTCTAGATGTGTGAGAAGTTTGGATTGGCTAGATGGAGAGATACCCCTATTGTGGGATGGACTACGGGGGAGATTTGGAGTGGCCTCCCCCTGATGGGGGATTTTACGCCTCAGGTACATTTTCTGGTTTTACTTTTTGATAGTTTATATATATTTGTACATACTTTGATTTCTGCACAGTTTGGTATATATCTTTATCATGTACTGATGACGGTTTCTCCTTTGTGATGCAGATATTGGTCTTGTACGGATAGCTCGAAGACCGCAAGTGAGGAGAGACCAACCAACAGCTAGCGCGGGTGCGGTTATTGGAGTAATTGTCGTAGCCGAAGGGGCTCTGGTTGGGAGAACGGGTGTAGGAGGAGCTACTGTGGGGGGTGTTGGAATATTCACACCATCATTTTTTTGTATTTTTCATGTTGCATGCATCCAGTCATCATCATGGTTGTCTTCCCAGCACCTAGATCTTATTTCTAGCTCTTCAGAGCCCATCTTTAGACCTCAATTGGTATCCTACCTACCTAATGCACCCTCTTTGACATATATGCTTAGCAAGTGCACCTTTCTCACCTACCACTATTAGTTAGATCACCTTATTTCACCTACCGGGAGTTATCATTCAGTCAGTGCATTGATTGAGTAGTTCTTCCACTGATTGCTCATTCTGACTACTTGTAGCTTCTAGTTAGCTAGTTCTGGAGTTACACTTGAATATTTGACAACCTCATGCACCCCCCTTGGAGTCTCCATTCCCTGATTTATGCCTAGATGGTTCTGTTAGAATCAGTTAGACACACTTAACCTACTATTACCATTTATGACTGATACTATTGACTGGATGATGTCTCCATTGTTATCCAAGCTAGACTTTGAGTTAGACAGCCGCATGCACTCCACTTAGAGTCTCCACTCCTTGATTTATGGCCAGATGGTTCTGTTAGACTCAGTTAGACACACTTGACTGATTCTTACCACTTATGACCGATACTACCGACTGGATGATGTCTCCATAGTTATTCATGTTAGACTTTGAGCTCAGAATTCGAATGCCCTACTTGGCTAATTTGAATCCTATATGATGTCTCATAATTGATTATTGTAACACATTCTCTACATTCATTATTCATTGTATGATATTGACATTGTCCATTATTATGTGTTTATGAGTGATTATTGAATGCATGCTTCTTATTCTTTGCAAATAATTTCGAGAGTTAGATTGTGATTTTTTTATAGTTGCTAGATCCCTACAGATTATGACATGGTATTAGAGTAGTCAGCAGCTATTCGAATTGCAGCAGTTGCAACATTTCTTTGAGCAACTATCTTTTCACTTGTGCACCAGAAGCCTCTGAGTTTCCACAGCAAATCCTGGTGCTATTACTTGAATTAATTGGAGAAGTCCAGTAAGGTCTAGCCAAGGTTTGAAGGACTTAGTCTATGTTCCAAGTGTCGTTAAGGTAGTGTTCAGTCGAAGTGTAGAATTCTCCATCAGCAAAAATTCTCATGTTTTGCAGGTTTATTCACCCGTTCAGAATCTTCTTCAACTATTCAACTTTCTCTGTTTCATATGGATCTAAAGCTTACATCTTCCAACTATGTTGAGTGGAAATCCAAGATGGATCTCTTCATAAGATCCAAGAGCTTCACCCAAATACTCAACGAGATGATGGTGGAACCTCTCAGTGCAGTTGAAAAGTACTTGGACAGGCTTGATGAATCATTTGGTCTCCTCCTCTCAATTTCTGACAAGCTCGAATCCCTTTTTGGAAAGAAAGATGATATGAAAGGACACAAATTGGAGAATGAGCTCATATGTTTGAGTCCTGATAGTTTCGAATCTATCAATGCCTTCCTCACCAAGTTCAAAAGCTTGATATCAGAGTTGAAAAGATATGAGATAGTGAAAGAAGACAAGCCGCTTATACTCGCCATTCTCTCAAAGTTGGGGGCAGAATTCTTAGTTTTTGTCTCTACTTTCTAGTCAGTTAGGCTATCCATTCCAAAATGGAAGTTTCCCTCACTTGATGATTTCATCCAATGTCTTAATCCAACGGAAGATAAGTTGATCTCTATGGGAATGATCAAACCCAAATTGGATTCAGTCCTGATAGTTGCAGAGAGAGCGAATGGTAAAGGAAAGAAAAATATTTATGACAAGAGATCGAATGGTACAAAGCATACAGATACTCCATATCAGTTAGATGGGGCTTCGAACTTTAGGAAGACCAAGCATTCTCAGAAGAGAAGATCCAAGTGCACATACTGTCATAAAGGGTTCCATCCTAAGAGTTCTTGCATGAAGACGACTATAGATTTGATGGCTCAGCTACTTGAGAATAAGAATATTCTTGTACCTGCATGTACAAGGAAGAAAGATCCTCATACTAAACCTTCTAGATACGAAGATAAAGAAAGATGTCATGCACTCATGATAAGTGCATCAACAGATTCTTCCTTCATTATAGACTCAGGAGGATCAAGACACATGTCTTCCTCCAAAGATCTCTTCTCCAGTTTAGAAAGCTCAGTTGGCCCTTCCATAAGATTGGGAAATGATTCAGAAGCCTCCTCTCAGGGAAGTGGAAGAATCAATCTTGACTATGGTTACTTTTCTGATGTGCTTTATGTTCCTTCTCTTGTAGCAAATTTACTTTCAGTGTATCAAATGTCTCATATTGGAGATTCGAAAAGAGTGATATTTTATTCAAATGAAGTCGATATACAACACATGGTTTCATGGGAAATCATTGCAAAAGGAGTTGCAAATCATACTTCAAAACTCTATGAGTTTTCACACTTGTTACCGCTCTCCAAGCCGTTTTCTCTCCATACTCATGCCAATGAAGAAAGCAGATTATGGCATGAGAGATTTGGACATCTCAACTACAAGTGTTTACGGAACATGCAAGCCCAATATGTGGTTGAAGGCCTTCCAAATGATAAGTTTGCTCATGGTACCTACAAAGGTTGCCTAAAGATCAAAGATCCACAAAAGAAGATGAAGAAAAAGACTCTTGAAGAAGTGTGAATGCTAGATCCAGATCCACAAGAACCTGAAGATCTAGCACCTAAAGGTTCATCTCCTACTACTACATGGGCCACCACAGCTCCTATCTCCACCATTGATCTTGTAAAAGGTAGATATGATCATCATGATACAGGAACTACACTCTCTCCATCAGATCCATTTCTAGCTGAGAGATGTTTTCTTATGTTGGGATCTGATCCGAAATCATACTTGGAGGCCTCCAAAGATCCAAGATGGGTAGCTGCTATGGAAAAAGAGTACCAATATCTTCAAAGAAATGAGACTTGGGAGCTTTGTTCACTCCCACCTGGAAGAAAACTTGTTCAATGCAAGTGGATTTACAGAACTAAGATGGATTCAGATGGAGCCTTCCACAAGTACAAGGCTAGATTGGTTGCAAGAGGTTTTTCCCAAGTTCATGGGATTGACTATTCTGAGACTTTCCCTCCTGTTGCTAAGTTTGATTCCATTCGTCTTGTTCTTGCTCTTGCTGCATCCAAACAATGGGAAGTGCATCATATGGATTTCAAGAGTGCCTTCCTTCATGGAGATCTAGAGGAGGAGATCTACATGAAGCAACCTTAGGGTTATATTGATGATTCTTCACTTGTCTGCAGATTGAAGAAGTCCTTGTATGGGCTCAAGCAAGCTCCCCGAGCTTGGTATGCAAAAATGGACTCCTTATTGATTTTAGAAGACTTTTAGAGGTGCAAATCAGATTCGAATGTCTACATGAGACATGATGGTAACTCCTTACTTCTCATTGTACTTTATGTTGATGATTTGTTGATTACAAGGAGCAGTTTTTCATGCATTGGATCTATAGAGTCTACTTTGCACAACTCCTTCTCCATGTCAGATCTGGGATTGTTGAAACAATTTCTTGGTCTTGAAGTCGCTCAGGATGAGTCAGGAATCAAGGTTACTCAATCCAAGTATGCTTCATATTTGCTTGATAGGTTCCACATGAGCGAATGAAAACTAGTTGCATTCCCCTTTCTTTTAGGGATCAACCTTGAGGATGGATCTTCTACACCTTTGGTGGACTGTACTTTGTATCGGTAGTTTATTGGTAGCCTTTTGTTTCTCACACACACTCGTCCTGATCTATCCTATGCAGTTAGTGCTATCTCTAGATACATGCAAGAGCCTCATGAGCTTCACTGGAAGGTGGCAAAGAGGATTTTTCACTATGTGCAAGGTACCAAGACTCATGGTCTTCACTACTCAGCTGTGTGTCCTTTGAACCTAGTTGGATATACTGATTTTGATTGGGCTGGAGATAGCTCAGATCAGAAGTCTACATCTAGTTTTGTCTTCATGATTGGATCTGGACCTATATGTTGGTTGAGCAAAAAGAATATTGCTTTAGCTCTTTCTTCAACAGAGGCCGAGTACAAAGGTGTTGTAAATGCAGCAACACAGTGCATTTGGCTGAAAGGCATCTTGTCGGAGTTTGGGATTACATTCAGTACTCCACCTGTCATTTATTGTGACAATCAGAGTGCCATCATGATTTCCACAGATCTGGTTCTGAGACAAAGAACCAAACACGTTGAGATACACATGCATTACATCAGAGGTTTAGTGCATGATCAGATCATTTCACTTCTCTACCTTCGACGGAATAGTAGACTGTAGATATCTTCACCAAGACCTTCACGATGAAGAGATTCACTTACCTTAGATCAATTCTTGGGGTGAGAGATGATATGCTTCATTAGCATCCTTCACTCTATTTTGAAGGAGGGATTTCTTCCCACTGGGTTTTCCCTCTTTACTCACTTAGTTTATTTAGATTGATTGTACGGGGTGACCTTTGGTCTTAGTCACTAGGGCCCTATTTTTTATTCAGTTATTTCCTCATAGTAAAGCTTGCGGGGGGGTGTTGGAATATTCACACCATCATTTTTTGTATTTTGCATGCTCCATGCATTTGCATGCCACTGCATGCATCCAGTCATCATCATGGTTGTCTCGCCAGCACCTAGAGCTTACTTCTAGCTCTCCAGAGCCTGCCTTTAGCCCTCAATTGGTCTCCTATTTACCTAATGCGACCTCTTTGACTTATATGCTTAGCAAGTGCGCCTTTCTCACCTACCACTATCAGTTAGAGGGCCTTATCTCACCTACTGGGAGTTATCATTCAGTTAGTGCATTGATTGAGTAGTTCTTCCACTGATTGCTCATTCTGACTACTTGTAGCTTCTAGTTAGCTAGTTTTGGAGTTCCACTTGACTATTTGACAACCTCATGTGCCCCCGTTGGAGTCTCCATTCCCTTATTTATTCCTAGATGGTTCTGTTAGACTCAGCTAGACACACTTGACTGACTATTACCATTTATGACTGATACTATTGACTGGATGATGTATCCATTGTTATCCAAGCTAGACTTTGAGTTAGACAACCTCATGCACTCCACTTATAGTCTCCATTCCTTGATTTATTTCCAGATGGTTCTGTTAGACTCAGCTAGACACACTTGATTGACTCTTATCACTTATGACTGATACTAATGACTGGATGATGTCTCCATAGTTATTCATGTTAGAATTTGAGCTTAGAATTGAAATGCCCTACTTGGCTAATTCAAATCCTATATGATGTCTCATCATTGATTATTGTAACACATTCTCTACATTCATTATTCATTGTATGATATTGACATTGTCCATTATTCTATGTTTATGAGTGATTATTGAATGCATGCTTCTTCTTCTTTGCAAATAATCTCGAGAGTTAGATTGTGAGTTTATTACAGTTGCTAGATCCTTGTAGATTATCACAGGGGGTAGCCTTAGGAGACTGGATGGAAGCCATCATTTTTTACTTGGAGCAGTGGCTAGGTACCATGTCTACTGGAGTTGACGATTGGGGTGTCTCCAATCTAGAGGATGATGATTTGGATCTGACACTGCATCTTCCAGTGGAGTTTGGGATAGCTTGGAGGCCCATTATGTGACGATTAGCAATGGCGTGCCATGTGGCACGAGAGGTGCATGGGGGTGTAGCTCCTCCTCCACAATAGAGGCCGCAGCTGAGAGTAATACCATATCGAGGTCCAGATCTGGAGATGGAATGAGGGCAGGTTGTACCGACATTGGCCATTATGGGACCCCGAGATCCACCAATTGGCGGTCTAGATTGACTTTGTATAGGGCAATGAGCCCCATTTTGTATATGATTTTAATGAGACTATGGGAGGTTATTTGTATTTGATGTATCCCCCATAAGTTTGTTTCGTATATGCCATAGGAGGGTCATTTGTTGTATATGAAATACATTTTTTGGCGATATATATATATATATACCATTTTTGCGGCATATTCTTATGCGTCTCTTATGTATGTGATGTATGTATGTATGGTTTATATTTTCTATATGTTGATGTTATCTATATGTAGTCATAGATACTAGCATATATGTTTGGACATGGTTACCAACTTAGGACTTATGATGATGATATACATGTATGTGTAGCAGTAGGTGTGACACACACACACACACACACACACACACATATATGTTTGTTGGGTGTGCAGGACTATGCAATCGAGTTATGTATCAGGTGCTAATTCAAAACCTCATCGGTGACGGAGTCAGGGAATGCATTGTCTTTTCTCAGTATATGTGTGAAGCTAATGGTTTCGAACTGTCAGATGAGAAGGCACACGCATAGAAATTCCTGAAGAGGAATGGATTGAGGACACAAAATACATTATTTAACTGTGAGATGACTAGTTGGGAGTCGAGGTGGAATCGTAGATGGTGGATTCCAAGGTGGAGGGAATTGCTTAATAGACCTATGATGGCATCATATTTTGATTGGTTATTCATGAGTGCCCCCAAACAGACTCTGCTGGTGTGGTGGATTGCATGGGAGGGGGAGTATATAGCTTAGGAATCAAATGCTAGGTTTTTGGACCATCGACTTGCACGGTCTGTGTAGGCTATGTAGATGTCTAATTAAGAGGTCATCTGCATAAAGAAGAGACAGACTTACTTTCTAATTCAAAATAATGTATTTAGATGAAATAAATTAAAATGTGACACAAAAAAGAATATCAGTAGGTGGTGTTGGATGTCTTGTTTGTGTTGCGGGGGGGATGATGATCTTTTAATTATTGGGGAATGCTTGTGGGTTACCTTCGACTTCGTTAGAAGACAATGAATCACTGCAAGTGAGGAAACTGGCTAAAGGATATTCAACATCGATGGTATCCAGTAAGGTAGGTGTTACCTCCTCAGTTTGTGGCCTTTGCGGGGTCGCATGAAGGGGAGCAAGTTGACCTTGTAGTATCAATAGTTCAAGGTGATATTATCATTCGGCCCACAAAATGGGGCATTGAAACGAGAAGTGAGAGGTCTCTCCACAAGACCAGAAGGGTTGTGGTACTCTAGAATTGAAGTGTTCTTGTACTTCCTAGGAGTTGACTTGATCCATAATGCAAGCGATGGCACTAGGAGGAAGCATATGTGTGGAATTCCCATAGGAAGAGCATTCCTCATGTGGTACTTGTGGCCTAAGATTGAGATATTGAGAATATTACGACATTGTAGGCTCCACGATGGGAATTTCTATTGGGGAAATGGGTGTGGGGGGTGCAACTAGCGGTGTCGTAGATGTAGTAACCACATTGATAGATGTTACTTCTTGGGTTGGGGAGGGAGGTTCCTCAATCATCACTTGGGTGAGACAGATGCTTTCCAAGGAATCCTGAAATTGAGGGAGATCAGGGCAATGGTATGTATAGTTCCCATACTAAGAACATATGGCATATGCATGATTCATACGCAGTGTTTTGGACTTATATGTGGGAAAGGGAGATGTGCCCCCTTTTACCATTGGTGGAGAATGGGTGATGCTAACGGGGGTGTTAAGAAAATATCTTAGCTTTGGAAAAGTGGGGCATAGATTGGTCACATGGCCTTGTTGCTCGCAAAGAGAACATGGTGGCATAACACTTTGAGTGGGACTATTGGTCATAATTGGGGATTTTAACCATTATTGGTTGATGCCCCGTTTGTTAGGATTAGCAACGTCCTACGAGTCAGGTGTGGGGTTTGGCGAGAAGGGACCTTTCAACATCAGTTGATTGGTACCCCATTAAAGGTATTAGCGACAATTGGTTGTGGTTTAGTCGTGGATGTCATAGGTTGGGCTATTGTAACCGAGGGTGTTATGGGACTTGTACACGTAGCAGCTGAAACAGGGACAAAATCATAATGAGTAACTGATTTGGAAGCCATATTTGGGTAGGGTGGTGTAAGGTACCATACCAGGATACGCAAAGTGAGCCCAAGTAGAGTTAACTGTGCTATAACCAACGTCCCTTGTACACCTATGGGAAGGTACAAGAATGGGATTTGGAATATTGGTGGTACCGATTGAATCAACGTTTGTTCAATGCCATGGTTCAGTGGTGGTGATGATGATGGTTTTGAGGTGGAAGGCGCTCCATTTTCAATGGTGAAAATTGTGCACATTATGCCATCAATTGATATGGGGATCTTGCATGGTGGTCCCAAATATACTCCTAACAAATTGGAGTCTTTATACTTTCCGAGGGAAATATCGACATACGGTTGATTAGCACCAATGACAGTTGGTAGGAAATTGTCAAGGTTGCTAGTGGTGTTGGGATCATAGTAGTTAATTTGGTCAAGGGTGACAACCTTCCCATTTAAGGGAAACATCATGATTAGAAGACCGAGGAGGCGAACGCCTTCATGGCGTACATGTAACTACGCCCCAAGAGGATGTTGTAGTCGAGTTCAGCATCGACTACCTCGATATCGATCATAACCATCTTTCCCCCCAACTTTATGGGTACATTTTGGTACATTCGCCTTGGTTGGGATGGTCTCCCGTCATATGCGCAAAAAGAGATAAACGAGGGGACTAGCTTGAGTGACCTTAAACATTTCCAAAATTTTGAGGACATTATGCAAGTGGATGCGTCTTCATCCATGATACAACAATGAATCATAATGTTGTTTACGATTACTGGAACTTGAAATGCGACTGACGAGGGTAATTGCAGTTCTGCTTTGTTAAGATCAAAGGTCATGAGATACGAGTTAGAAGGATCGATGGTGCCCAATGCATTGATTAGTGCCTTTCGTTGAGTTGGGCATGACCGTAGAACTGTTAGGAACCCATGTCTTTACTTTGTTAGTATATTGTTGTTGGACGCATATGCTTTGTAAGTCGTCCCGTAGTATTTGTTGATCAATAGTTTGTGTTATTGTTGTTGGCGCATATGCTTTGTAAGTCGCCCATAGTATTGTTGATCCATAGTTTGTAGTGGCCCATGGTTTTGACCCATAGTATTAGCGCCTAGACTTAGTATATAAGTGTGTGTTGAGACCTATGAAGGCACCGTGAAGTTATTTGTATTGAGCTTGCTCAAAGAAGGTTGCCCCCTGGAAGTGGCTTGTGATCAATATAAAAGTGATTTTGAGTTCTGTCATTTCTGCTATTTCGCATATTCTTATTAATTAATTGTTGCAAGTGCTTCACATCTGGTATCAGAGCACTTTCTTGGGCTTGCTGGGTGAAATCTCTGCCAAATTTTTTTTTCGCATCTGTTGCAGGTTCGGATTTGGGAATAATCCCTATTTGCTTAACTGTGGGAAGTACTTGGGCATAAGCCCTAAAACTCATTGTGAGGAGTACCACAGGAACCCCGAAGTAGCTAGCCCATTGGGAGGACCTGCCAGTGACAAGGGCAATGACCCCTACCTGATTGACTAGTTCCCACCCGTGAGGTAAACGAAGAGCTGTCATTTGTGGCAAAGCGGTTGTCAGTTTTACCTGAACCATGGAGTGAGGGGTATTGCCCCAATACGCAAGCCATCAGACAGTATTGGTGGCTGAGTGAAACCCCTAAAATGTTAGGAAGCTACACATACCTGGGGTCCATATCTATTTTCAGCTAAACTGTTGTTGATCACTACTGCGCCGTTTCAGATCTAGCCATTCAAACCCATTCTGAAAGTCGTTCCAGATCCAGCCGTTTTCAATCCATTCGGCACCATTTCAAATCCCTCTATCTCCGCTCACTTCTGGGCCATTGCAGATCTATCTATTTCAGATCCCTTCCGAGCCGTAGCCGCTCCAGTTTGGAAAAAAAAAAAATCAGTTTTTTCTCCATATCTGCCTTGTTTTCACTCTGTTTTCCTTGAAATTTTTGGGGAGCCCCTGTCATCCCATTTTGCATATTTCATTCCTAAGGACCCTATCCCCAATTCCACTTCCCAAAGCCTGAAATCCCACATTTGTCTATTTTTAGGGTTTTCCATAACTTTCTCAGATTTCACCCAATCACCTTCAAATTTTACCACAGAGTTCCTTTCTGAATTTTGCTTCTTTGTCCCCCTCTTCCAAAATTTCCCATTCTTTCACCCCGCTTCTGAAATCCTCATTTTTTGCTTCCCTGTCTATTCGACAGTGTCCAAAACCTAGTCAAACCCCAATTACCCTTCAGATTTTTTCCCAAATCCAGATTTTCCTTTACTAAAGCAGTTTCTGTTTTTGTTTTCCTACCCAGTCAACCAAAAAAAAAAACTCTCGGTTATGGTTGTCACTCGTGCAGGAGCAAAAACCATGGAAGAAGCACTTGTAGCCATCCAAGCCAAACTCCACGATCTGGATGAAACATTTCTCGGCCTCCATCTTGAACATTCAGCTATGAACAATAAACGGCAGTCCGAGTCTTCATCAGACAATGGGTTCTCTTCTTCCAGCAATTTTCGTGGTTCGAAGCTTGATTTTCCTCGCTTCAATGGTACTGATCCAACTAGATGGATCTATCGTGCAGAACAGTATTTCAGTCTGCATAATACTTTTGATGTCAACAAAGTTCTGCTTGCATCCTTTCATTTGGAACAAGAAGCTCTTCAATGGTACCGTTGGTACATCAAGGCTCATGAAGAGCCAAAATGGCTAGACTTTTGCCAGCTCCTTTTGCAATGATTTGGTCCTAGTGCTTTTGATGACTTCACAAGAGCCCTCACTAAACTTCACCAAATTGGCACTGTGAGAGAGTATCAAACCAAATTTGAGAAACTAGCCAACCACACTGAAGCATTGTCTGATGACTTTTACCTGAGTTGTTTTATCAGTGGTCTAAAGGATGCCATCCGCTCTGAGGTCAAAATGTTCTGTCCCAACACAATGATGGAAGCACTAGGGTTGGCTAAGTTGGCAGAAGACAAGATTGCATCCCAACAATGCTCCAAGCCCACTTTTGTTCCCTTTCAAAATATGGGTTCTAAACGACCACCTATACCACAGGCTCCTCGACCAACTCCTATCAAGCGTTTGTCTGAAATAGAGATGCAAGCACGCAGAGAAAAGGGGCTTTTCTATAATTGTGATGAGAAATTCACTTGGGGACATAGATGTGTTTAACAAAAGCTCTATCTCTTGGATGTGGACTCTCCGCCTGCCTCTGAAATTGGTGACGAATATCTAGAAACAATGGATGCTCAGGTCGACATTCAGGAACCGCCTATTGACCCTCCGTCTCAGGATGACCAGCCAGAGATATCTCTCCATGCTTTAGCTAGAATCACTACCCCCCAAACAATGCTAGTCAGGGGTTACTTCAAGAAGCTTCCTCTTACAATACTCATTGATTCGAGTAGCACTCATAATTTCATTGACCCTTGGATCTCCAAACAAGCTGATTGTTTTATCTATCCTTCCTCCAACTTTGAAGTCATGGTTTCTAATGGGGGCACCTTAACTTACAAAGGGAAGTGTCAAAATGTGCGTATCTCTATGGGAGATTATACCTCGCGCTCTGACATGTTTCCATTAACCTTAGGTGGATGTGATGTGGTTTTGGGCGCTCAATGGCTATGCACACTTGGCCCTATCTTATGGGATTTTGCTGAACTTTGGATCCCTCAATGGACAAAAACACACATTGACAGGATTACAGCCAGGGTCTCTCAGCATCATCAGTTCACATCGCATGGAAAAACGCCTCAAGAAGAATTCACATGGTGTCATCGCTCATATCCATTCCATTCAGATGCAACCATCAGCAGTCTCCACTACTCCTTTGGATCTACAACAAATTCTGGATCGATATACAGGTGTCTTTGCTGAACCAGTGGGATTGCCACCTTCAAGGCCATAAGACCATCGTATTCAGCTCCTTCCTGATAGCGTTCCTCCCAACATCAGGCCCTATCGCTACCCATTTCACCAAAAAATGGAGATTGAAATGCTCGTTCGGGACTTATTGAAGCAAGGTATTATTCACCCAAGCACTAGTTCCTTTTTTTCCCTAGTTCTTCTTGTCTGCAAAAAAGATGGGTCATGGCACCTCTGCATTGACTTCCGAGCACTTAATCACCTCACCATCAAGGATAAGTTTCCAATTCCTGTTGTTGATGAGCTTCTTGATGAGCTTCATGGGGCTTAATTTTTCTCCAAGTTGGATCTTCGTTCTGGGTATCATCAAATTCGAGTTCATGAGGATGATATCCCTAAAACAGCTTTCCGCACACATGATGGCCATTATGAGTTTTTGGTCATTCCCTTTGGCCTCACTAATGCTCCTTCCACATTCCAAGCCTTAATGAATAAAATATTTCGACCCTACTTGCGGAAATTCATTATGGTATTCTTTGATGATATCCTCATCTACAGTAAAACATGGGATGAACATCTCTAGCATCTGGATCTTATAATGCAACTTTTCTCTGACCATCATCTCCATGCCAAGCAGTCTAAATGTGTTTTTGGATAGAAGGAAGTTGAGTATCTCGGGCACATTATCTCAACACAAAGGGTTCACGTGGATCCTGCCAAAATCGATGCCATGAACAATTGGCCACATCCTGAGACACTCAAGAGCCTTCATGGTTTTTTGGGGTTGACTGGCTACTACCGCAAGTTTGTCAAGTATTATGGGAAGATTGCAGCTCCATTAACTGCTCTACTGAAGAAGGATGCTTTTACATGGACACATGCTGCTCAGTGTGCATTTGACAAACTAAAACAAGCTATGTGTACTACACCTATTCTAGCTATGCCCGATTTTTCCAAGCCCTTCATTATTGAGAGTGATGCTTGCGGCAATGGACTTGGTGCCATTCTCCTTCAAGATGAACACCCCATTGTGTTCACCAGCAAAGCCCTTTTAGGTAAGAATTTAGCTACCTCTACATATGAGAAGGAAATGATGGCTATTTTGAATGCAGTACAAAAGTGGCGACCATACCTATTAGGGAATCATTTCTGCATCAAGACTGATCACCAGAGTCTGAAATATTTCTTGGAACAGCATGTCTCCTCCCCAACACAACAGAAATGGGTTATAAAACTCATAGGTTATGACTATGAGATCACTTACAAGAAGGGTAAAGACAATATTGTGGTAGATTCTCTTTCTCGCACATTTGATGCCCAAGGTTCTCTTTCAGCCATTTCTATGCCTGTTCCAAATTGGTTGCAATCTGTTCAATAGGGTTATGTCAATGACTCTTCCTTATCTCAAATCATCCAACAATTGACCAGCAACCCTTCTGTTGTACCACATTACTCTTGGGATGGTGCTTCTATGAGATACAAGGGTCGTCTGGTGCTTCCCTAGAGCATAGATCTTCAACAGGTTGTCTTCTATGAATTCCATGCTTCTCCATCGGCAGGGCACTTTGGGTTCCTCAAAACGTATGAATGGGCACGGTGTAACTTCTTTTGGCAGGGCATGAAAAGGACAATTCAACAGATGGTGGATGAATGTGATACCTGCTAGCGCAATAAGGGTGAAACAAAACTCCTTCCAGGATTGCTCGAACCCTTGCCCATACCTACACGGATTTGGACAGATATTTCTATGGATTTCATTGAAGGGATCCCTAAATCTAGCGGGAAGACAGTGATTCTCGTTGTGGTTGATCGCCTCTCCAAATATAGTCATTTTTGTGCTCTCAGCCATCCCTATTCAGCCTCCTCAGTCGCTCAAATTTTCCTGGACCAAATCTTTCGTCTTCATGGCATCCCTTCTTCCATTGTTTCGGATCGTGATGCGACTTTCACCAGTCATTTTTGGACAGAACTATTTTTCCACACTGGCACCAAACTGAAGATGAGTTCAGGGTATCACCCACAAACAGATGGTCAGACTTAAATTATCAATAAATGCTTGGAAACTTATCTTCGTTGCTTCACCTCTGAACAACAACATCAGTGGGAAAAGTGGCTCCCTCTCGTTGAATGGTGGTACAATACCTCGTACCACACTACCTCTAAAATGACCCCATATGAAGCAGTCTATGGTCAGGCACCTCCAGTTCTTCTTCCATACACCCCCAACAGTTCACTAGTTCAGGAATTTGACACAGTCCTTCGAAACCACGATCAGATTCTTCGCATTTTGTGGGACAATCTTCACATGGCAAGAAATCGCATGAAGCAACAAGCTGATCAGCACCATTCTGAGCGCACTTTTCAAGTAGGCGATATCGTTTTTCTTCGTCTCCAGCCGTACAAGCAATCCTCCCTGAAAATCAAAGGGCGTCATAAGCTCGCTCCAAGGTTCTATGGGCCATATTCGATTCTTCAGAAGATTGGGTCCATTGCTTATAAATTGGAACTTCCTCCTTCTTCCCGCATTCATCCAATATTTTATGTCTCTTGTCTGAAGAAAGTTCTTGGCACCAACATCAATGGAAAAACAATTTTACTCAAACTGGATAATGAAGGATCCATCCTTTTGGAGCCAGAGGCTATCCTCAATTGGCGCACTCATTAGCTTTGCTCTCGCTCTATCACAGAGGTCTTAATTCAGTGGCACGGCATGCAACTAGAGGATGCTACATGGGAACCACTCCTTTAGATTCAACAACAATTTTCACATCTAAAGCTTTGAGGACAAAGATTTTTTTAAGGGGGAGGGGATGTTAGGAACCCATGTCTTTACTTTGTTAGTATATTGTTGTTGGACGCATATGGTTTGTAAGTCGTCCCGTAGTATTTGTTCATCACTAGTTTGTGTTATTGTTGTTAGAAAAAAAGGATCGCAGAGAAATAACAATAACAGAAATGCAAATATAATCACACATACACATTACAAGAGAGACACAGATATATCACGGTTCACCTAATTTGGGCTACGTCCACACTGAGTTTTCCATTCCTTATTATTATTACCATCCAGCAAGGTGAAGGGATACAACCTGCAGCACAACCGCTGCACTTCCTCTCCTCTGTTTCACAGTCTCTCTCCTGATCTCAGAGATCTTTATAATGCATAAAACCTAATACATCATCATCCCTAGCCGTATTACAATGTCTTTATTTTATAAGGGAAATAGAATGGGAAATTACCACGGGATACCCAAAACCATGGGCCCGCAAAACAGCTGGCGAAAACTACCCCACACCCCCCCGCTGGGGTGAGTGTACAGTCCACCTACATATCATATAAAAATAGGGTACAAACACCCCCCCACACCCCCCCGCTGGGGTGAGTGTACAGTCCACCTACATATCATATGAAACTAGGGTACAAACACGGCTGATACAATATCATCTATGAGACTAGAAGATCTGGCTCCACAACCAACATTCTCCCACTTGGAGACTGATCACAGCAACTCCACCGCTGCTGCACTTGCTGGACTTGGACTTGGAAAATTTCTCCTCTTCAACTTCATGCTAGAAGGCCAACTAAAACCGAGCACGAACTCAGTTTCTCTCTGGTCACTACCTTTGTGAACATGTCTGCGGGATTCTCGCTAGTATGTATCTTTTCCAGCTTTAATAGTTCATCTTTTAGAATAGAGCGTATGAAATGGTACTTGAGCTGTATATGTTTAGTCCTAGAATGGAATGCTGAGTTCTTTGCAAGGTGAATGGAACTCTGGCTGTCACTATACAATCTGCTATCCTTCTGCTTCTTACCCACTTCCTCCATAAACCTCTGCAGCCAAATCATCTCTTTACTAGCCTCTGTAATGGCAACATACTCTGCTTCTGTTGTTGAAAGTGCAACAACCTTCTGTAGTTTCGAAATCCAGCTTACTGATGTTCCACCTACAATAAACACATACCCTATGGTGCTCCTCCTGCTATACTTGTCACCTTCCATATATGCATCAACATATCCCTGTAGAATAGTGTCTGAACCTCCAAAACATAATGCCTCAGTGGTAGTACCTCTCAAATACCTAATAATCCACTGTACTGCCTTCCAATGTTCTTTACCTGGATTGTTCATATATCTGCTCACAACTCCCACTGCATGTGCAATATCTGGTCTTGTGCACACCATGGCATACATCAAGCT
This sequence comes from Larix kaempferi, assembly GCA_027924585.1. Lineage (NCBI taxonomy): Eukaryota > Viridiplantae > Streptophyta > Pinopsida > Pinales > Pinaceae > Larix > Larix kaempferi. The sequence continues at coordinate 1,404,915 of BSBM01000646.1, forward strand.
GCCAACTGCTGATTGATAAGGAATCTTGGAAATGTAATCTGTCTCTTCTTGTGTCTTGGGACACATTTCTTTACTTAGAATGAAATGGATAGCCAAAGGTGTACTTACAAGTTTTGCATTTTGCATTCTGAACCTTTCCAACACCTTTTGTATGTACTCACTTTGAGACAATGTCAATTTGTGATTTTTCATGTCTCTCGTTATTCTCATACCAAGGATTTGCTTTGCAGTACCCAAATCCTTCATCGCAAATGAATTATCTAGCTTCCTTTTGAGTACATTTATATCTTGCATGTCAGACCCTACAACAAGCATGTCATCCACAGACAATAACAAGATAATATATCTTCCATTGTCTAGCTTCTTGAAATAAACACAGTGGTTAGAATGACATATACTATAACCTTGTTCTATCATAAACCTGTCAAACTTTAGATACCACTGCCTTGGAGCTTGCTTCAAGCCATACAAGCTCTTTTTCAACCTGCATACCAGATCCTCCTTACCTTTGACCTCATACCCTTGTGGCTGCTGCATATATATTTCTTTCTCCAAATCCCCATGGAGGAAGGCTGTTTTTACATCTAACTGTTCAAGATGAAAATATTCTACCACCACTAGACTTAAGATAGTCCTAATTGAAGTCATCTTAACAACAGGAGAAAATATTTCATCAAAATCTATACCTTTCTTTTGTGCAAACCCCTTTACAACAAGTCTGGCCTTGTACCGCTTCTTACCTCCTTCTTCTTCCTTCAACCTGTAAATCCATTTGTTTTGCAATGCTCTTTTACCAGCAGGCAACTGAACCAAATCCCAAGTCTAGTTTCCTACCAATGAGTCCATCTCCTCATTCATGCCTTGCTCCCACTTCTTTCTAGTTTCCACTTGCATTGCTTCTTCATAACATGCTGGTTCACCAGAATCGGTCATCAATAAATAATACATTGAAGGAGAGTATCGTTCAGGGAGTCTACTTAACCTGGTAGATCTTCTTACAATTGCAGGAGTTTCAGGTACTTGCTGCTGCTCTTGATTTTCTGGCACCTTTGGAACTTCATTTTCTTTAATTTTATCAAGCACTATGTACTCTGTGTTTTCCTTTTCCTGTTTCTTTCCCTGCAATTGATCTTTATACATGACCTTTTCATTGAATGTCACATCTATACTCCTGATGATTTTGTTATTTTCATAATCCCATAAACGATAACCAAATTCATCAACCCCATATCCAATAAATGTGCATTTCTTGGATTTAGCTTCAAGCTTTGTTCTATTTTCTTTATCAATATGGACAAATGCTTCACAACCAAACGTTCTCAGAAATGAGTAGTTTACCTTTTTATCTGTCCATGCTTCCTCTGGAATACCACCATCCAAAGAACTTGAAGGTCTTCTCTTTACGAATCCCATGGTATGAACAGTAACTATCAAACTCCTTGCCACAGTACTCACCTCCATTATCAGATCTGAGACACTTCAATCTTTTTCCTGTCTCATTCTCAACCAAATCTTTCCACTTCTTAAAAGTAGGAAACACATCAGATTTCTGTCTAATGCAATAAACCCAAGTTTTTCTAGTTGCATCATCAATAAATGTAACATAATAATGAGAGCCACCAAGATATTGTACTTGAGCCGGTCCCCATACATCTGTATGCACAAGCTCTAATTTTTCATTCTTCTTTTGTTTCCCAACCCTGAGAAATTTGACTCTCTTCTGTTTTCCATAAACACAGTTTTCACAGAATTCCAAACTTACCTGCTTCAAATCCGACAACAACTTCCTTGAGTGGAGAATCTGCATCCCCTTCTCACTCATGTGGCCAAGCCTATGATGCCACAATGCTGTATCTGTTCTTGTGGAAGCTAAAGAGATAGAATGGTCAGTATTATGAGGACATAAATACAACATACCTACTCTGTCTCCTTTTGCTATCACCATTGATCCTTTAGTGATCTTCCACCACTTTTCTCCAAACGTAGATAGACAGCCTCCATCTCCCAACTGCCCTGTTGAGATCAGATTTTTTTTCATAGCAGGAATATGCCTAACTTCTTTCAACAACCAATCAGTTCCATTCTTAACTTTTATCCATACCTTACCCATTCCAACAATTTTACATGGATCATCATCACCCAATAAAACATGTCCAAAGTCGCTAGGAACATACTCATGAAAGTATTTCCTATGGGGTGTAGCATGACATGAAGCTCCTGAATCTACTACCCAATAATCACTAGTATTATCTAATGCAAGAATCAAAGCATCTTGTAACACATCACCTGCTACATTTGATTCCTGGGTAGTTTCCTTCTGTGCATCTCCTTTCTTCTTTAGAGATTTGCAGTCTTTCTTTAGATGTCCTTTCTTTCCACAGTTCCAGCACTCTATCTTTCCCAGTCTGGACTTGAATCTGCCCGTTTTAGACTTTCCACGATTACCTTGGCTCTTTCCTCTCTCCTTTTGTCTTCCCCTGCTCTCCATGGTCAACGCATTACCTGATGTCTCACCTGTGCTTTTTCTTCGCATTTCCTCGCTAAGAATAACACCAATAACATCATCAAATTTCAAGGTGTTTGAACCAGAGACAGAGTTACTTATAGCCATGACCAAGCTATTCCAGCTTTATGGCAATGAACACAATATTATAAGAGCCCTAACCTCATCATCAAATTTCACAGTTACAGAACTTAGCTGATTTGTAACCGTATTAAACTCATTTAAATGATCAGTAAAAGATCCACCTTTAGAAATCTTCATATTAAATAAACGCTTCATTAGAAATACCTTGTTGGAGGCCGAGGGTTTTTCATACAGCTTACCCAATGTGCTCATCAAACCCTCTGTTGTCATTTCTTTTCAGATATTGAAAGCCACCGACGAAGCCAGGCTCAACCGTATTGTTCCCAGAGCCTTTCTGTCAATAACCTCCCATTCTTTGTCCTTCATAGCCGTTGGCTTCTTTGCTTTTCCTCCCAACGGTAGGAATAGATCCTTCTGGTATAGATAGTCCTCCATTTGCATCTTCCATAACCCGAAGTTTTGGCCGTTAAACTTCTCGACCTTAAACTTTCCTTCTTCTACTATTGCTCCCACTCGAACTAGAAACCCTAGCTTCCTGCGGGTTTGACTGCCAAATAGACCTTTGGCTCTGATACCAATTGTTAGAAAAACAAGATCGCAGAGCAATAACAATAAACAGAAATGCAAATATAATCACACATACACATTACAAGAGAGACACAAATATATTGTGGTTCACCCAACTTGGGCTACGTCCACACTGAATTTGCCAGTCCTTATTATTATTACCATCCAGCAAGGTGAAGGGATACAACCTACAGCACAACCGCTGCACTTCCTCTTCTTTGTTTCACAGTCTCTCTCCTAATCTCAGAGATCTTTACAATGCATAAAACCTAATACATCATCATCCCTAGCCGTATTACAATGTCTTTATTTTATAAGGGAAATACAATGGAAAAATACCACGGGATACCCAAAACCATGGGCCCGCAAAATAGTTGACGAAAACAACCCCAAAAATTTTCTTCGGGGGCGTTGTCCTCGAATCCCCGCCGGGGGACCGCTGGCCCCCAGATCCCCCAGCCAGGGGGGATGGGCCCCCCTGGAACCCCGTGGGGGGGCGATGCCCCCCCACACCCCCCCACTGGGGTGAGTGTACAGTCCACCTACATATCATATAAAACTGGGGTACAAACACGGCTGATACAATATCATCTATGAGACTAGAAGATCTGGCTCCACAACCAACAATTGTTGTTGGCGCATATGCTTTGTAAGTCGCCCATAGTATTGTTGATCCATAGGTTGTAGTGGCCCATGGTTTTGACCCATAGTATTGGTGCCTAGACTTAGTATATAAGTGTGTGTTGAGACCTATCAAGGCACCGTGAAGTTATTTGTATTGAGCTTGCTCAAAGGAGGTTGCCCCCTCGAAGTGGCCTGTGATCAATATAAAAGTGATTCTGAGTTCTATCATTTCTGCTATTTCGCATATTCTTATTAATTAATTGTTGCAGGTGCTTCACAAGAACTTCTAACGTGGACATAGTTGCAGGTGACTAAGCAAAGTCATCCACAATATTTTAGCTGTGGACGAGTTTCATGTGGGGGTTATTAGGGGTACTCCGAAGTGGAACATTAGGAATTAGTGGGATTTGTTCAGAACTTGGGCATGGTATTTGTAGAGGGACCCCCGAGGGTATAGGAGAGTCTTCCACTTGGAGAGTTTCAAGACTATCATAACCCTTAGATCGAATCTGAAGATATATCCCCAATGTGTAGATATTTTGAAAAGAACCATCGCCGGAGGGGCGAGGATCTTGCTGTTGTGTAACGACCCCTTGGTTTGCAAAGGGTTGTTTTAAAATGGTGGTTTGGGTTTAGGGAGGGTTCGTAGGATGAGGGAGATTTGTCACTGTATTCTTCTTGGATTCTACTAGCTGTTGGAAATTGGGGATCATAGGGAAATGATGAGTGTAATGACTATAGTTGCCGCAAATGGATCAGTTTCAATTGGTCCTAAGGTTAGCGTTCTTCCCTTGTTTGGGAGTATTATTAGTCCCTTTTTTTTGGTTACTCATTGTTAACACCCAAAAAGTGCTCACTACCTCATCTACCCCATTACATGACTCATTTGTCCATATTTCCTACCATAAAAGCCTCCAAAATGCCACAAAACCACTAAAAAAGCCTCCAAAAGGCCAAAAAACCCCTTTTTCCCCCAAAATAATCCATAATTCCTCCAAAATAGCAAAAACCCTCTAAAAAGGGAATAAAAATACAAAAAAGAGGGAAAAAGGAGGCAAAAACCCTATACAACTGACCTAAACCATATGGTTCCCAAAACCATGGGCCAACACTCCACCACTAAAAACCTATAAATAGGTGATGGAGGCCTCTCATTTCATATCCACAGTCAAATACACCCTTACTCTACCAAAATCACTCTTGAAACCCTAGCTCACCCTTGAGCTACTTTCACACTTGAGTGCCCCTTTGGCCCATTTCCAACCCTCTGGAGAAAGAGAAAGGAGCAAAGCTGGAAGCTTGGAAGCAACCCTCCTGGACTGCTGCAAGAGCTTCACCAACCTCTACACTTGAGGTAATCTTTAATACAAAAAGAGAAATCTTTTGCCATATTTTCATGTTTTGTTATTTATGTTAATGCTCATGCTATGTTAAATTTTATTCTATTTTAGTATTTTTATTTACTGTTTATTGAACTGCCACTAAGGAGTCCCTTCTCCTTAGTAGGTGCTCATTTGCACAAGCTGGGGTGAAAACCCTAGCTACACTCGTATTCTGGGTTTACTAGGGAGGAGGGTTTCCCACTTGCCCTGACTGCTAGTTTTGCTTGTTCTTCCCTTTCTTCTTCCCTTGAGTCGTAGTACTATGGGAGTTTGCGGTGTTCAGTTACTCAAATTGTTGATCTTGTTGAACATAAGAAGGTTGAACCAGGTTCACCCCCATGTGGGGTGGTGGCTGCTGACCAGTTGGGCATGTGAATGGGTTATAAGGGTTATATCCTCGGGGTGGGATAAATGCGATTTATGCTCCACAAGAGGTGGACGTAGGAACTGTTATCTCCCCAATAAACATAGACTAGTCAAGTCATCTAGGTGATAGGAAGTCTTGTATTTTTGTTTCTTGTCTACACATGTCTGAGTTATAGTCTGGTAGGTCTGAGAAGGTAACAAAGTCCAAATTGATATTTTTTCCGTCGGCCTCCTTCCGAAGGAAAAATTTCAGGTTTCGGTAGCTTAGGTGGGCCTGTTATTGGCTCATTAGCTATCGAATGCCAGGTTTTCCGCTATTTATGGTCTAAAAAATAGAACACTCCAACCACCGAAAGCGGAAAAGTTACAGCGTAAAATGGAGGGATGGTTTTCGGTGGCTTGGGCAAACATGACAGTGTTCATTAGCCATCGAAAGGTCAAGCATTTTCCATAGCTCGAGGGGCGAATTCGAAACCTTCCCTAGCTGCCGAAAGGAAAAAGTCATGCCCGCATTCATGAAGCCGTTTCGGGGGTTTAGGTGAACACAACGGTGTTCATTAGCCACCAAAAGTCAGGCATACTTCCCACAGCTTGCCATCTAATGGGATGGGTTAGTTTCGACCGCCGAAAGCAAAAATACAGTAGCGAAAATTGTTTTTCGGTGGCATAGTAGGTTTGAACGTGAATTGTTGGTTGTTGAAAAGAAAGCCACATCAATTGACGGACATGTCAAATCAAGGGTTCGGGGTCATGGTTCAGGGAACTCATCATGGTTTAAGCCATCGAAAGGGTCATTTCATCAAAATTCTAACTCACCCCGAGGGAAGTCCGGATGCCACCGCCATAATTTTGACTAGACGGACCTCTTTTCCCATCCACATAACAGCATTTCTCAAATTCCGTTCCATTAGTGCAATCATGTCTCAGCCACCATCATTTAACCCTCATGATTTCCCACCTTTGCATACCCTTGGAGTCAGCTCCCGAAAGGCCACACCACCTTCCCATTTTCGCTCCCACCGTGTCGATTAAGCCCATTTCCTCCCTGTTTCCTGTCACTCTCTCATTTCGGGTTTGATTAACAAGTGCCACCAAGCAATTCATCGATGCCGAAAGGGGGAGGAGCAATCTTGAAAAAAGAATTAAGTGACACCTGCTACCTGGAGGCACACCCTGAGGTAGGTCATTTTTTCAAGAATGTTGGTTGCTATAACTTCTATAAAAAGATTTAGGGCTCTCACCAACAGGTGGCCGAAGCTTTCGCCCTCACATATGATGGAGAAAAGGCAGTAATAGGCAAGGAAGAGTTCCAGGTGAGCGAGGCCCTCATTGCCCAGGTAACAGAATTTCCCACAACCGGGGAGAGCTGGTTTAAGACCACTGTTAAGAAGGATTTTGAGTTTAAATCATATCTGAAACCGGAGCTTAGGAATCAAGTTTGGAAAAAGGACATCCCTATGTCATACCTGGAAGATAATTGGTAGCTGTTATTGAAGTCCATCCTGGCCTATATAACCTGTGAGGGTAGGTATAACAGGGTGTTAATCTATCACTTCAGATTGCTAGATCATTTCATGGGAAAGAACCCTCTAAATCTCCCCTTCTACCTCCACAAGAGCCTCACCAAAATGGCGCATCAAGTAAAGGCTCAGCCCTCCAAAATTGTAGGGAGGTTTGTTAACACCCAAAAAGTGCTCACTACCTCATCTACCACATTATATGGCTCATTTGTCCATTTTCCTACCATATTTCCCTTAAAATCCCAAAAAAATCCCATTAAGAAGCCTCCAAAAGGCCTAAAAAGCCTCCAAAAGGCCTAAAATGCCTCCAAAAGGCCACAAAACCATCAAAATAGCCTAAAAAAGGCTAAAAAACCCCCTTTTCCTCCAAAAATAGCAAAAATCCCCTAAAAAGGGAATAAAAAATATAAAATAATGAGGAAAAGGAGAAAAAACCCTATACAGCTGCCCAAAACCATGTGTTACCCAAAACCATGGGTCAGCACTCCACCACCAAAAAACTATAAATAGGTGATGGAGACCCCTTATTCCATATCCACAATCACAAGCACCCTTACTCTGCCAAAATCTCTCTCGAAACTCTAGTTCACCATTGAACTACTTTCACCTTGAGAAAGAGAAGGAGCACATTGGAGCTTGGAGCATCCTCTTGGACATTGCAAAGGGCTTCATCAACCTCCACATTGGAGGTAATATCAATACAAAAACCCATTATTTAAATTTGTTGTTTATGTTTTATGCAAATGTTTAAAGTAGTTTTTATTTCTGTTTTAGCTTAATTATTTACATTTACTGAACTGCTACTAAGGGGTCCATTCTCCTTAGTAGGTGCTCATTTGCACAAGCTAGGGGTAAAACCCTAGCTACAGTTTTGGCGACTCCCCTAGATTTTGAATTTCTGGTTTCCGTTTTTAAATTTTTTCCCTTTCGGCTATCCCTTTCGGCCGCCACATACCGCGTCTTTTCCCTCTGCAGTCGCGTCCTGACCGCGCCTTTCAGTCCTTTACCTGCGACCCGACCGCGGCTCTCAGACTGCTTCCGACGCCCTACCGGCGGATTCAAGTCTGTTACCTGCGATCCGACCGCGGCTAATCATCCTGTTTGCCGCGATCTGACTGCGCCTGTCGGCCATTTTCCCGCGTCCCGACTGCGGCTCTCTGCCTCTTTCGTGCGTCCCGACTGCGTCTGTTAGCCCTTTTGCCGCGACCCGACTGCGTCTTTTTCCCCGTTACCTGCGTCCCGATTGCACCTATTGGCCCGAAAGCCGCGACCTGACCGCGTCTGTTTTCCTCAAACCCGCGGTCTGCCTGTTCCGATTCGCCACAGACCCGCGGTCTGTTTTCTGCATTTTTCCTATTTTGAGCCCAGCCCCTTTTGCTGCAATATTTTCTGCATCTGAACAGCCCTCTGTCCCACCTGCAGCCTCACTACCTTACAGCCTTTCTGCAACATATTTTTTGTTCCCTTTACAGAATTCTTTTAAAATTTCGTTATTTTTAAATCAGAAAATTTTGCAAGTTAAACTTTCAATTTCAGCATTATTGATAGTTGGAAGTTGCCCCCCTTGTGGCACTTCTATTTTTCGGTTCATCACCTCACGAGCACACACTCTGTCACATAAATCAAGTGAGACTTAAAAAGTACCTAACTAAACCAACATTCTAACCCCACTTGGGGAACACAAAAGAATCATTGTAGTTAGGTAGGATCGGGGGGATAGGCTTCCAATAACACCCCTCGGTTATTTCACTTGAGACATAGTTGTTGTCCAAATAGGGAACCAAAATCCCCTAGTACTTTTTGGCACGGTCACGACCAGTTTATCAGAGGGCCTCTCCCTTAGGAGGGTTGAAGTCGGGAGACTGGTTCCGGAGGCCTGAGTGGAATATCGCACTCCATTCAGTAACTGAAGGGCTACCTTTCGCGGTTCGTGGGATATCCCTGTATAGGGGTATTGCGGTCAACGAACTAAACGGCAGATTCACCTTTCTGGACGTGTCATGAACGGGGTATCTTAGTTTCCATTCTTCTAGGATTGCCTACCCGGTGTCCCTCCCGGTAGGGGGATATCATAGCCACTTGGCTTTCCTACTCATATTGTCTGACTTGGATTTCATCACCTTGCAGAGGATATGTTTAGTTGAGTCAGAATACTTTTAGTTAGGTGTTTGCATGCTCCTTTACCTCCCTTTGGTCTAGTGAGTCCACCATTTTTTCTTTTTTAGGAAACCTGCTGCTTGTTGGTATTCTGACCATCTTTGTTGATACTCCACCTATTGTAGCACAGCTGCTGCAGTGAGTGTTTTGAGTTGGTTGTTGGCCTGAGTGCCTTGTTCTTGAGCTCTCCTTCTGCACACTCGGTTGCATTAGGATTTTTTGAGTTGTTTTTATACTCACCTCAACCCACAGAGATTTGACACCATCTGTCACCATTGAGTCCCCGAGACATTCTCGGCGCCTCAGGGGCGAGCCCCCACAGCACGGTTCTCTTGACACCACCCGTCATAGATTCCGATCATCATCTGTTGATACCATTCATCACAGGTCTAGAGCCTTGTCACTTGACTCCACTCGTCAGCGACGTAGGACTCCGTCACCAGATAGTGACGCCCCTTACTTTACCTCCGATTCTGACGAAGAGTCTGAGAACCCTATTTACACTGCCCTTACTAGCCCCATGGCTGGCACGACTTCCACTCCATTTGTTATAGGGACCATTGGTGGCACATCCACCACTACACCAGTCACTACACCTGTTTTGGGTATGCCCTCCATGGGACTCCCATCTACCGTTCCCCTCACGGTACCTATTCCCGCAGCGGGAATACCTATCCCCACTACATCAGTGGCTCACACTACCCATGGTGGTGCTGGACCATCCTCCACTACCTTAGTTCCCCCACTTGGGGGCACCACCCCAAATCTTGTCCCTCCACTTGGGGGCACTGGCCCCAACTTGGTCCAACCCACTACTGTGTCACATCCTTCTTCCAGTTTTCCATTCATGGCTAGCCTCAACCTACCTGACCTGGCCAGATTGACCAACGATCCTATTCGACACGACCCTACGTGGCCTCATATTCCTACCAAGCTCCCCTCTGATATCCCTAAGTTCGAGGGTAAGGCCGGTGAGGACCCACAAAACCATATCATGTCTTTCCACCTATGGTGTTCCTCTACCTCCATAGTAGATGACTCTGTTCGCCTCCGTCTCTTACAGCGCACCTTCACTGGCTCTGCAGCCAAGTGGTATATCGAGCAACCTCATGGGACCCATGCCACCTTTGCTTCCCTGGCCTCGACCCTCCTGCAGTTCTTCCAGTTTCCTGTCCGCTATGACGCGGGCGTTGAGATCCTCCTATCCTGCAGACAAAACATGGCCACCCATATCACGGACCACATCCATGAGTGGCGTCGACGACGTAGCTTATGAAAGATCAAACTAGATGACCGTATCTTCCTAGATTGGTTCCTCAAATCCCTTCTCCCTGTTATTGCTAAGGATGTGGCATCAGAAAGACCCCAGTCTGAAGAAGAGGCCATCCTTAAGGCCCAACAGTTCGACCTCATTTACGCCCAATCGGGTTACCTTTATACCATTATACCTGACGCCCCTCGCGGTGAGTCCTCCCAGCACGATGCGCCAGGGGCATCCCACGCTGCAGACGGTATCATTGGTCGTGTTTCTTCGCATCCCCAACCATTTTCTATAGCACGACCTACCCCTGGCCCCGACCTGTCGCGGGCTACCTCACAGTCTGGAGCAACCAACTCGTATGCTCCCATGACATATCACCACCATTCCCATGGACCCTCATGTCCACCTCAGTGCTTCGGTTATGTGACTCCTGCTTATGCTCCCCTAGTCGCACCTCAGCCTTACTACCATCAGCAGGCTGCCCCAACTCTTGCGCCTTCACAAGCCCAACCCGCTTATTATCCGCCGCAGGCAGCCCCTGCGGCAAACCCACAACCCGCTCCGCAGCCATATCAGCAACCCCCTAAAGTTGCTGCACCTGCTTAGCCTCAACCTACATATCATCCTCCGCAGCCTGCTCCCGCACCTGCGCAACCTCAGAACCCACCTGCTGCCCAAGGGCAAGTTTACGCCCAACAAAACCCGCAGCAAAACCAGAACAACCAACGTAACCAGGGCCAACAGAACCGTGGCAAGGGCCGTAATCGGGGGAACAACCAACCCGCAGACCAAGCTGGTCAACCCGCGAATCCCCCTGACAACAACAATGCAGCCCCTGCTAAACAAAACCCTGATCGCCCGCCCAAGCAGGCTAAAAACCCCAATTTGAGAACGAACCACCCTTGTTCTATTTGCGGGGTCTATGGACACTACACACACGCTTGCCCACACTTGGAGTGAGCTCGGCAACTCTGGGTTGATGAGGCCCATCGCCAAGGGCATGCGGCTCCCCAAGCACCGACCAACCCCCCCCAACCTCAACAACCCCCTTTGGTGCTGCAAAACCCCTTACCAACCCAAGGCGTAGTGAACACTCAGCCGTTGGCTCCCCCTCAAGCCAACGCGCACCAACAACAACAGATCACTTACGCTGCTCTCGATCAACCCATGTTTGACTCAGGTACCCATCACTTGCTAATGATGTCATCTGCTGACGTCAACCTCCAGACCCGTCGGAACCAATATGGCTCCACCTCTGAAGCCCCTCCCACGGATAAACCTACTAACGCTCATCCCACTGATCAGGCGTTACGTATACCTTCGCCTCCCATAGATGGCGTTGCAAAAGCCCCTCGTTTCCCACTTCGTTGTATCAACAATAACCCCAATGCGCGTGCTGCGTCAAACTACAGCATTGTAGATGACCTAGCCCAATCTCCCGCAGCCATGTCTGCGTTAGAAGTCTTGAAGACCTGCCCTTCCCAGCGCAAGACTTTACTCTCCGCCATTGGGGGGATTGACCCAAATGATTCGAATTTGATGGCATTTGATTTAGACCAGTCTGAACCACGCCTACCTTCCAGCTTAGCATTCCAAGTTACTATCTCCGTTAGGAATCTTGTCATCCATCGGTGCATCATCGATGAGGGTGCCTCCACATGTGTTATGTCTACATTCGTATGGCAGAAGCTGGGATCCCCTCCTCTCCAGCAGTCCACCACTGCATTACGCGCCTACGACGGTCGTTCGGCTCAGCCCCAAGGCCTCCTAGCCAATGTCCCCGTCCAGTTAGGTGGCAAAACTGTACTCATTGACATTGAGGTAATCAATGCCCAATTGGATTATAACCTTTTACTTGGCCGCAGCTACATGTATGCCATGCGGGCGGTTGCCTCTTCCATCTTTCGCACCATGATGTTCCCCCATGAGGGACGCGTGGTTAAGGTTGACCATCTCACCTACTATGATCCCAGTGCTCCTGCGGCACCTGAAAATGTTCTCCCCATGGTTGAACAACTTGTTTCTCATGACACCACCTCGTTTGTTTCCTCTACGGGGCCTGGAGTCTACTCAGACGCGCCGATGACTTCCACCTTTCAATCTATTCCGCCTCCATCATCCCACATGGAAGTGTCTGACTTATGTACCTTATCCCACGATAACCTACCACCTAATAATCAACCACCCTTGTTGCCTAAACCACCATTGGTACCTAGCCACATTGGTGTTACACCTACCCATATGATCCCCTTCCTAGTTCCTCCATCGGGAGTAGTAAGCGCCCCGGTCATGGCTACCCTTAGCCTCCCTGGGTTAACGTTGGGATTACCTGTATGGTATTTTTCGCCTCCCGTTCGCCCGCCGACACCAGATGTAGTCCTCCAACCGGTGCAACCCATGTCTACTACCTCTCAGCCACCTCCCGGTGTCTCTAACCCTTCATCCTCCATGACTCCCCCTCCTACTCCCAAACCCACTGGGGGAAAAGGTCCACAACCTTACACTGCTGTACCACCTCCAAAGACAGTAAAAAACCCTCCAGTATTTCGTGCTCCTCCTAAATGCTCACTGTGCGAAGAGTTGGGCCATGCGACCCACCAATGCCCACAGTTACCAGCATTGCAGAAGCACATGCAGATGCTCGACGATGACCCCAACATCCCAACTGTCGAACTAAACCCCACTCCCAAGCCTAAAGATAAGTCCCTACGTACCAACCACTCCTGCGCCATATGCGGTATTTACGGGCATTATTCACATCATTGTCTCGATCTCCCGGATTACAGAGCGGCCCTCTATGAGATGAACAATCTGGATCTTGAGACGGCACCACCCACCATTGAGGAGATTTACCCCCTGGTCTCTCCCCCTTCTGGAGAGGTTAATATCATCTATATGATCTCTTCAACCACTACCCCCTCGTCAACCGATTTGACGACGCAAACTTTCCGTACCGATGAGGAGATTCTTGAGGCCCTTACCGCCGCCTCAAGAATCATATGCATCATCGTTCCTACTTCATCCCAGAAGCATCTTCCTCTAGCACCGCTACCCAATTTGCGGTTGAATCCAAAGATTTCCTTCCCACTAAGGTCGACTGGTTCAAGGACCCTATTCCTGCTCCTGACACCTTCAAAGAAGGTAACATGGCCAACATTTCACCTGTCATCCAAGTTGATATCGCTGCCCCAGGACATGCCCCTGAACTCATCACTTTAGGAGCATTCTGCAGTAAACAAGAGATTGAGGAATATAGAAAACTCTTCCAAGAATTCCGTGATGTATTTTCCTGGTCCTATACCGAAGTGCCCGGTCTTGACCCCGCCATCATAGAACACCACCTTGACACCTCTGAGTCAAGGGGCATAGTAGATTACCTCGATCCTGGGATAGGGGGCATGATCAATCATTTTGAATCTTCCCCATCACATCTATCTCAGCACGTCAGTGAACCCATTGTTCAAACCCACACATATGTGATCCATAATCACCAACCCCATGCACATAGCATGGGGGAAACTCATTAACCCTGCTCACTTGTTTCACATTTGTGATCTCAACCATTTTTGAGGTCACATATCACTTGTATATTTCATTTTATACACCTAGTTATTTCCTTTGACCATTCCGGAGTCCTTATGACATCCGTTTTTCGCACCATTTGCACCACCAGATTCATATTTCCGTGCCCGTGATGATGCTTGAGATCATTTCTCGCTCTCACTCATACCAATATCAACATTGTGTCCCAACACCTTGTCGCCCCGGTTTACGTGCCACATCGGCTGTAGCCCGTTTTTGATATACTTTATATCATCGGATTCATTTTTCCGAGCTGGTGATGATGCTTGAGATCATTTCTCTCTCTCACCCCCCGATTTTTCGGGTCTTTTTCCAAAATGCCCTCGTCGCCTCGGTGTGCGTGCCACGTCGGTCGTTATCCATTTTTAACATCCTTTATATCGCCGGATTCATTTTTCCGAGCTCGTGATGATGCTTGAGATCATTTCTCGCTCTCACTTGGTACAATTTCAACATTGTGTCCCGACACCTTGCTGCCTCGGTTTGCGTGCCACATCGACCGCTATCAGATTGTTCCACTTTTTTACATGAGCCATTCACTCCTGTCATACTGCAAATGTTTCGTTATTTTTCCACCATTTCATCTACCCCGCAAAGAGGCCCACCAGTGTTCCCCACGACCCTCGTTCTTGGTCATCATTACTGTTCCTTGATTGAACACTTCCTCCTTGCCTGGCCATTCCTTTTGTTCGGTAAAATTTTATCCCTTTTTCGGGCCAGACAAGTCCTTTACGAAAAAGGCACTTAGGGAGTTTCCGTTAAGCTCTTTTCTGACTCCTAAAAGAATGAAAAGATCGCCGAGCAATCTTGCTTCCTTTCATGCTCGTTAAAGTACCTGAAAGGGCGTCTATCTGGTATAAGTTTAACCCTTTTCCGGACCTGGTAGACTAATTACGAAAAAGGAATACTCTAGTCACACCGGCTAGAAGAGTTCTTCATTGCATCCTTTTATGCTTCTTTGGGCCTTGGAGACTAAATCTACGAAAAAGCAACCCCCTGGAGTCTTCTTACTTGCTTTCAGACTCTCTAAAATTGAAAGCAACCACGAGCATGAACTGTCCTGGGCTCGTAAAATCCACACGACAGTACCATTCCATCACTTCAGAGTCTTCTTATCGCTTTCAGACTCCTTAAAATTGAAAGCCACCACGAGCATGAACTGTCCTGGGCTCGTAAAATCCACACGACAGTATCATTTTATACAAACTTCTTCTAGTTCCTTAACCCATGAAGAAGTCCCCACCCGTGCCTCCTGGCACTACGATCGATCATCTCAGCAGCACCCCCAATCAAGTCGCCTTTGTTCAGAGTATTCTACAGTATTCTGCCATTTTATATCAGCTCGCGTCTCCCTCAGACCAGTTATCCTCCCAGATCCATTAAAGCTATGATCCCTTTCCCCTCATTCAGTTTCATATGCTGCCAGATCATGCCCATTATCACACTCTGAACAAAGGAAGTTTGAGTCCACCCACTCTACTTGCCCAGTTGTCCCCCCACAGTTTGTCAGTCCTGCCATCAGTACTATCACATTTCGGTCTTGTACCTCGTGCCCCTGTCAAGGAAACATCATTGCCTTGATAGTTGCAGGTCTCCCTCTGTCGACGACAACTCCTCTATTCCAGAGGATAGGCCCAGAGGTCCCTACGCCTTGGACTTATCACCATCTGTGGTAAGTGCCTACGGATCATTCTGAGAGGAGTCATCATTGCCTCTCCGAGTGGTTGTTCCTCACATGCTCGACTTCAGCACCTTGATCGCATCATTGAGGATCGCGTAGGATTATATCCCATCAGTTTTTAGTCAAAGACCCCGGATTTCCCTTGACTCTAGCACATTGGTGAGTCACTTCGGAACGCCCAGTTGTATGTTCCCGTGGATGTCCGGGCTGCGTTGGCGTTTGTATTCGGAAGCCATCCAGTTACATGCTTCCTTGAGTACCCAGTTTCAGTTCCAGATCAGTTCCAGTTCAGTGTATCATTGTGAGTGTACCCCTTGTCACTCTGACCCAGCAGCTCATCAGCCCCTTTGGTACCACACTCAGTAGCACTGTTGATTATTCCAGTGTATCAGTTTTTCAGCTCAGACATGGTCCGCCCAGCAGTATGTTCCAGATTTTGTGTCCCCTCTGGACTCTTATGATGTACACAGTGGTGATCTATGTATCTTACAGGTCCCCCTTTTCGGGCCTCACAGTTCTGTTTATGTATCTTGATACGAGCATGGGTATGCCCGCCTCGTCCATATATTGAGATTATTCCTCAGTCAGTATTTGAGGTCATGTATATGTCATGTCCCCATTTCTTGGACCCCATTTTTATTGTTATGTCATATCCTGATACGAGCATGGGTATGCCCACCTCGTCCATATGATCAGATGATTCCTCATCCATTATTGAGGTTATGTACTTTTAGTTCTTGCAGTTGTTCGGGATCGTTGTTCTGGGCTTCAGTTTGTTTCTTCTCTTCTCTCCACATCCCAGGAAAACCATTCATGACTTATGATGTCCATCGGCCATACGATGAGCTCCTGCCCTCGCACATCAGGGGGCAATCTGTTAACACCCAAAAAGTGCTCACTACCTCATCTACCACATTATATGGCTCATTTGTCCATTTTCCTACCATATTTCCCTTAAAATCCCAAAAAATCCCATTAAGAAGCCTCCAAAAGGCCTAAAAAGCCTCCAAAAGGCCTAAAATGCCTCCAAAAGGCCACAAAACCATCAAAATAGCCTAAAAAAGGCTAAAAAACCCCCTTTTCCTCCAAAAATAGCAAAAATCCCCTAAAAAGGGAATAAAAAATATAAAATAATGAGGAAAAGGAGAAAAAACCCTATACAGCTGCCCAAAACCATGTGTTACCCAAAACCATGGGTCAGCACTCCACCACCAAAAAACTATAAATAGGTGATGGAGACCCCTTATTCCATATCCACAATCACAAGCACCCTTACTCTGCCAAAATCTCTCTCGAAACCCTAGTTCACCATTGAACTACTTTCACCTTGAGAGCCACTTTTGGCCCATTCCCACCATTGGAGAAAGAGAAGGAGCACATTGGAGCTTGGAGCATCCTCTTGGACATTGCAAAGGGCTTCATCAACCTCCACATTGGAGGTAATATCAATACAAAAACCCATTATTTAAATTTGTTGTTTATGTTTTAAGCAAATGTTTAAAGTAATTTTTATTTCTGTTTTAGCTTAATTATTTACATTTACTGAACTGCTACTAAGGAGTCCATTCTCCTTAGTAGGTGCTCATTTGCACAAGCTAGGGGTAAAACCCTAGCTACAAGGTTGTTCCATCATGGCCTGATTAAACTTTTGGTCTCTGAGTTATTGTAGAGAAAAGGCATGAAATGGACTTTCTTTCTCTTTTGGAGTGGGCTCGAAACCGAATTACAGCTAGAAGGTGAAAAGAAATCCTCAAACCCCAGAAGTGGAAAACGAAGAAGTAGGGCTCTTCCCCCAAATTCAGTCAAACCCCTTTCCTCAGCTCCACCGGCGAAGAAAACAAAAAGGAAGCTGACATTTGATGACAAGGTTGAGGATGAGGGGATGGTTTCAAAGGAAATTACTTTGAGAAGTACAAATCTTTTAAACCTCCCTTACATTGATTCTGAAGAGGAGGGGGAGTTGCAGAAAGATGAAGCAGAATTTGATGAGGAGAACACAGAATAGGTACCCCAGGAAGAAGCCCCAGCCCTGATGGAGCAGGAGAATGACTATGTACAGTTGCCTCCATTTTCCTCTATGGAAGAGTAAGGCTTGGACTATGTGAATTTACCCTCCCCTACACTCGTGGAGGAAAAACGTCAGCAGGTGGCCAACAGACCAATCCAAAATGCAAAGATTTCAGTTTCACAAAAAATCAACCGGCTCCTCCAGCAAGCTTATGAATGCGAGTTACTCTAGAGGGTCATTAAAGAAAAAAATGAAAGGCTGACAGAGAGGTATAACGAGCTTTATAGATCTTTTCATGGATTGACCAATAAACATGGCAAGATGAGGGGCAGAAACATTAGGCTTGTCAAGGAAAACATCCGATTGAGGAGGAAGGTCGAAGTTTTAGAAGGAAAGGGAGAAGCTCAAAGTCCCTAGCCCATGGCACATTTGAACCTGGAGACCTTAGCTATTGCTGCGATTGACTTTGCAATCCTCTGACCTCATCCCAGGAGGAAGAAACATCCAGGTAACATGAGGATGGGAACACAATTTTTCCATTTTTTGCAGGTTGAATCATGCATGGTTTTCGGCAGCTTGGGTGAATACCAGAACTGTTCATTAGCTGCCGAATCTCGTTCTGGTAGCTTATTGTGTGCAAGCGACGTCCTCCCAGATACTGAAAAAGAGATAAGGTTTTCCAGCACCCTCAAGTGTTTTGGTGGTTTAGGTGAAGCGTTACTATGATTCATTAATCACCGAACGTTAGGCTTTCGGTTGCTTGTCACCTTCAAGCCCAGTTTTGTTAGCTACCAAAAACTAAAATAAACGCACAGATATATCAGTAGGCATCAAAACTTTTTGGTATGGTTCCTAACCTCTTGAGGATGTTTTCTAGAAGACTGACAAGCGTTCAAGTGCACCGCGATCGCCTCTATTCACAGACTGAGAGTGCTGGTAGATTCGACAGTAAAAATATTCCTGCCTAATTTTGGAAAACACCCCTACATGTTTTTGCAGAATAGCATTTTCACACCTGCCCCCTGCTCCAAGATGCTCGTCTCAACTGTCAAGCCTAGTGTCACCTACAAAGAGCAGTTACTCTGATCATGACGCACTGTTACTTCTATCATTTACTGTTTTCAGTTGTTATTTTTAGTATATTTGATCCATCTTTTTGGGATCTAAAAACTGTGTAATGGCTATAAAGCCAAGGACTAAAGTAGAATAGAGGTTCGACTTTGGAGAGAAGAATCGAATTTTGTATTCTCATACTTCTATAACTTTCTATATTATACAATATTCTTTTATTATTGGTTGGAAGAGTTCTGTTTCTCGTGTTTCTGTACTTGCTGTGAATGATGTATTTCCTGTATGTTCACTTTAATTGCTAAGACAACTATTATCCTGTCATGGTGTTTAAGAACTGAACATATATGTTGTTATTTTGTTGCGCTTAGCCATTTATATACATTATGTTGTGTATGAATGTGTTAAAAGTGACAAGGATTCACACCCTCTATTTTAAATCAACCCTCTGAACAACCATAGTCAAAGCCTTGTCTATCTGAGAGTCCACATGCATGTTGTGAGAGTAAGATTTTGATTCTTGTCATCCAACTTGATCCAAAATAAATCCCTTCTTTCAAGACAAGTTTAAGTTACCAGGCATCTCTGAAATACAACCTAAGAGAGCTTCCTGGAGTGATAAAAGGAATGACTTGTGCCATTGGAGGCGTACGAACCATTGTCATTTGGCTAACGTTTGGGTAAGTAGGACTATAGGGTCCATACTATAACTGACCAACTAATGGGGTTGTTACAAGTGCAGGGGGGTACCAACATAAGTGGCATGGATGGGTATTGCGGATCCATGTTAAATGGTGCTGAAGTGGTAGGAGAAAAATTTCCTAAGTTTGAAATGGACCCAATAATCCCCTCCTTCGAATGTGACGAGCCCGTAGGTGTAGGATCCAATGACCGAAGCCGAGAGGCATCAAGTAGGATAGTGTAAAGGTAGCCAAATTATGCATATACGAGATCGAAGTGTTGGTCTTTCATAATTGCCTCTTCCTTGCTTTGCGCCAAGGAGGTGGTGACATATTTAGCTATGGCATGTTGGAGTGATTTGAAAAACCAATCCAACAAAATTGGTGGTTGTATTTTGATTTTACACAATGTGCGGTGCATACGCAACTCATGGATGTGGTTCATGATGTGGGTGGATGTATTTTGTTGAAAATATGTGAGAATTTCGAGACCAAGGTCACGCTGAATCAGGAGTTGGAATTAAGTGATAAATGCGGTGGCCAATGTCGCAAAGGTTGCATGGGTCACTCTCAGCAGATTTACATACCATTTGGTTGTTGTTCTTGTGGAAGTACACTAGAAGAGGCGAAGCCTCATAGGGTCATTCGCTATGTTGTTAGATGAACACCATAAGTGGAAATACATGATATGGCTGATGGGATCATCCCCTTTCTTTCCTTCGAATTTGGGAATGTCGGAGGGAAGTTTATCTGGCATAGCTAGCCATGTTGGATCATGTGCAATGGGTTCATTGATCATTTTGGATAAATCAGGGAGATTTAAAGTAGCCATGAATGGTAAGGTAGGGGTAATTGGTATTGCCATTGTATGTTGGGTGTTGTTTCCATAAGGGGGATACCCAGGTGGTGTTGAAAATAACAAGTGACCTCCTATGAAAGAGGAGAGATCAAAGGGGTCCAAAGGATCTCCTAGAGGAGAATCCGAAGGGGTGCCTCTTTCGATGGTGGAGGAGGTAGGGGTATTAATAATTTCTCCGCGAGGAGAAAATTAACCTGGAAATGATTTGTCTCGTCTAGATGATCCTATAAAAGTGGCTTGGGAGCAGCCTCAGATAGAGTACCTTCCGCATGATCCACAAGAAGAAGGTGTAAAAACATCCCTCGAGAGAGGGGAAAGGCCTTGTAGTGTTTGGGACTGGATTATGTGTTTCTTTGGTCCTCAATGGTGAAGGATTTGTTTCAAAATGGGAGTTGTTGTGGAATTAAACACAATTGAAAAAATACAAAAATATGTCAACCAAAAAAAATGCAAAATGGTGCAGTGAGTGATATGTGCAAATGTCAGTTTTAGTGCAAGTGTTCCCACATGTAGGTTCTTTTTAATTACAAGTTAATGAACTTGTAGTTAAAAATAAAACAAATGTAAATTCCCTAAATAGACCTAATGTCCTTCCTCTCAAATGTAACTTGGCCTCCCAAAATTAAAATTGATGGTGATAATGGGATTTACACACCAATCGACTAGTGGAGGTAACAAAGAGATAGTTCTACTAGAAATAGAGCCAATGTTCCAAGTAAGATGACTTGGAAACACCTCCCAATGGAAATAGCTAACTTCAAGAGTTAATTTCACTTACAATTACTTCTTGGGGGTGCCCTAAGTTTGGACACTAAGATACCTTGCGTCAAGTGTGGATTAGTGGTTCAGCTTAAGCGGTATAGTGTCGTCTCCCTACAACAAGTTGAGTGGCTTGTAGGGGAAAGCAGGGCAGTTATACCTCGGGTTTCACCTCCTTGGTCACAACACACTTATGATCCGGTTTTTCTTTGAACACTTTCTTATAGAATGATTTTGTAATTACCCTATAAGTCAACAATGCTATGTTTCAAAATATTGCAAATGAAACTAGATTGGTAGGAATTAATGAATTTGTATCCCAATCAATCCTACCTATCTAAAATATTGTTTTGTGACCTCCTGTGGTGGATTTTAGTTGGTTGGACAATTACAAAGTTGATTTTAAGCAGTTTGAATTTCACTTTGGGAGTGTAAGAGAGGCATTTCACAATCCCTACCTTTCTGATTCACCAATCTCACAAGAAGTGCGAGGTGAAGAGCATACTTGGATCAGACAAATCTTTAGGTCCCTTAGTGTGTGCTAGTGGTGCAAACACATGTGATGAAAGAAAATCGAATGTCAGAAAATTAACTAGAAGAGTATATAAAGTAAATGCAAAAGTATATGTACTTTTAACTCTAAAAGATGCTCATGGTGCTTTGCAAATCAAGATGCTAACTAATAGAAAAGTGTGCAATGGAGGTATTTCACACTTCTCGCCCTTTTCTGATTCACCAAGCTCACATGAAGTGCATGGTGAAGAGCATACTTAGGGGGACAAGAGTCTTTAGGTCCTTGCTTGTGTACAAAAAGTGATTTATACACTAGCTTTAATCCTAAAAACATGTCAACTATACATAAACAAGAATGGTCTTGAATACTAGTGACAACAATGAGGCCTGTTGAAAGATTCAAGATTGGTTACCTAGGTAAGTTTCAAGAGAGATGAAATCTTTACTTCCTAATCTTGTTCTAGGTGAACTAATTACTATAAAACTAAGTAATTATTGCAAATTAACTTATTTTAAGTTCATGAGTGAGCAGCAGTGGAGATGAAATATTGTAGTGTGCATATAAAAATAAAATAACAGACTCTAGTGCGGCCAAACAATGCTTTGTCACATAGGTTCTGCAGAGAAATACAAAACATATACGCTGGTCGCGTGGGTGGAACACAAACAAGGTGCATGGGTCAACCTACGAGAGGTTGCATGGTTCTTGAATGGATTACCTACGCTAGTAGCGCAACTTTCGAAGGAATTTTTGTGATGGTAGCACGTCTGAGAGGTTAGGATCCATGCTACTGCGTAAAAATTAATTTTGGTCATTAGATGGCCAAATTATGGAGAAAGAGGTGGAAAACCTGATCTCCTACAAATGATAAACAACCATAATCAATTACTTATCATAAAAAACCCTAGTTTAAAATAAATGAACAAAAATAAGTGGAGTCACCATCAGAACTGTTGTGGAAAAAATTGCACAAGTGTGCACTCTTCCACTTGGTAAAGGGCTAGGCCTTGTAGGTTGCAGCAAGGCCTCAGTCCTAGGAGTCCATGTGTAAGGTTTCGGTTTTCCTCTAAGTGATCTTGAAATAGATTGTTAGTGGCATTCACATAAAACAAATGAACTTAAATAAAATGCAAAATAAAAAAATATGGGGGGAGAATGCAAACTCCAACAACAATCCAAGGTATGCCAAACCACTTTTGTATTTCCCAATGGTCAAGCTATACAACACCTATGAGGTGTGGGATTCAAGGGAAACCAACAATCTCCCTTAGGGAGACCTTTTTTGTCCAAACTATATGTTAACTCAATTGTGGAACAATGGAGAGGAACTCTTTCCCCTTGAAGGAAGGTGGAAAGGGATCTTAGGAATGCTTGCAATGATAGGAAGAGGTGGGCTATGAGGAAGATCCAACAAAAATCTAGCAGCATAACCTTGCTCTCAATTTATATCTACAAAATGCATGCAAATGGATTCATTAAATAGGCCAAGAGGTGGCCAACAAACAACTAGATCCAAATGTGAACTCATAGCCTCCATGAACTAGTTTCAAAGTACAACAAGGGGGCTATTTAATGCCACCAAGTGTGTGAGGAGATGAATTTGGGTTCTTGAAAGTGATGGAGCCTTCAATGCAACGTGGGAAGTAGGTGGTCCTATCATTTTGATAGTAGAGTGACTATCGAATGAATAGTTGTGCGAGTATTACACGGGAATTGAACTAATAACCTGTGCTATAGAGCGGGTCACCAATGTTTCAGTCGCGCAACCTCTTGTTTTGATTGTTCTTGTGAATTTTGAACTCGTGTTGTCTTTTGGATTTGTTGAGGATGCATGTGGTGAGATACATTCTTTATGTTGATTATTCTTTACTGGAAGAATCACCGAAATGTCGCATGTGTGTGAAATTTAGGCGTTAACAAGCACCACTCTAATTTTATCATCTCATCATCACTTCAGTTCCTAGCCTTTTGAAGATGTTCTCTTGAGGATTTTCTGGGATATTTGAAGATGCTTTCTTGAATTGTTTTCTAATTTTTTTCTAAGTTTATCTAAGGAGGAGGAGACACACCTATGGAAGAGGAAGGATCAAAGATTTGATCTATTATTCTTTGATGAAACTTTCGTTGATGGGAATAGTTTTTTATGGTTTTATTTGAGATGTGATCTTGAAATATTTTATAAGGGTTCTTCTCTGGATGAGGCTCATATGAGGTTCTTCTCTAGATGTATAAGGTAACCATGCTATATTTTGGAACTGGTTTGAAGATGAACTTACAAAAAAATATGGAGCAGATCTAAGGTAGGTTATGAAGCAGAATTGAGGCATATTGTGTAGCATATTTGAGGCAAACCATGAGGTAAATTATAGCAAATTATTGAGAAAATTAGAGGTGAGTTATGAAGTAGATTTGAAGCATATTGTGGAGAAGATCCAAGGTAGGCTATGAGTTAGATTTGTAGCATATTATGGAGCAGATGTGAGGCAGGTTATGAAGGATATTTGAAGCAAATTATGGAGCAAATCAGAGGTAGGTTATGAAGTGGATTTGAAGCTAATTATGAGGTAGTATTTGAGGTGATTATGTTAACATTATTGTACCTGATTATTCAGTAGGTTGGTTCCTACATATTACTGAATTGGTTCTCAATTGAAGAGATTGGTGCTTCCAGTAGGTTGGTTCCTACATATTGTTGAGTTGGTGCTCAGTTGAGGAGATTGGTGTCTCCAGTTGTTAGGAACCCATGTCAACCCTTCTCTTTACATTGTTAGTATATTGTTGTTGGATGCATATGCTTTGTATGATCCACTCGTGGCTAGAAAGCCGAGGGGGAAAATAGTTCGACTGAATGATTCAGCTCTGTTATGACAGAAGAATAAGAAATAATATAAGCAAGCAGGATTACACTACACATATAAACAAAAATACACACAGACAATATGCAGGAATGCGAATTGATATCTCTATTAATGGATGTAAAGATCCGGACTGATAAGATGTATGTTACAATATTTTACATGATTATATAGAGAGTGTTGATATTCTTGGGTTCCTTCCCATTATGTTCAGTTACAAAAGAAGCTATAATGATTCGATAGTTCAACTGTTACAGTCGACTGGAAGACAGAGAGACAGTCTATCGAAGTTTGACAGTCCCATGTCGCAAGATTATGTTGTGCAAGTCGCAGGTCGATGCTGCATGTCGACGTCGTGAAACTGTGAGGTCGTTGAACATGTCAAAGTCATGTCAGAGTTCAACAACTTACCGAAGTTGTGTCGAAGTCGTGGAATGTGTCGAAGCCATGTTGAAGTCGAAACTTGTCGGAGTTGTGTTGATGATGGCTGGTCCCAGTAGATGTTGGAATTTGACAACAATGCCAACTGCGATATGGATCATACCTCCTTCCTTAAGAAACAATGGTCTCCATTGTTTGCTCGTGAAGGTGAGGAAACCTGTCGGTTAGTTTAGTAGCAGCGTACCATTTTCCTTGTGCCGGTATCTGTCCTGCTTTAGCAACCTGAAACAAGGGAATTGTGTTCGTCCTTATATGGCGTACTCATTGTCCCACAATGGTGTCGCAAGGAAGAGGCTCCTGAATATCTGGATGGATGTCGTCGGGTTCTGATGTCTGCAAGTCATTTTGTTCCAACAGTGGTGCATGGTATGGTCGAAGGATATCCACATTGAAGACTGTATGTATACCCAAGCATGCAGGAATGTCGAGCTAGAAAGCGTTTTCGCCAATCTCCTGAAGAATATGGTATGGACCATATCACAAAGGTTTCAACTTCTTGAATGGAATAGTAAATCTCTCTTTCTTAAGATGTAACCAGATCTTATCCCCAATTTGGAATGAATGAGGGATACGATTCTTATCGTGTCAGGCCTTAGATTTCTCATTTGCTCTGTGCAACATGTCCTATGCTTGTTGCAAATCTGTTCTCGAAACTTCAATGCTTTTCCAAATTCTCGCTGGTTGTTTTCGGTGTCATTAGACTGTGTCGAAGAGCTGATCAAGTCGATAGGAGATGAGGGTTGAAATCCATAACATATCTCAAATGGACTCTTGCCCGTATAGCTATGCTGAGCATGATAGTAGTTGTGCTATATGTATGGAATAGTTTCATCCCATGCTCGTTGATGCTTGTGGTTGTTGTTGACACAGAGTATATCAACAGGGGTTCACTCCGCACTGTCGCCAACAAACTATCAACCTAACTCCCTTATACACCAGCCCGGAAAGGTGTAACCCTTCCTAGCAACACTTGCGAAGCAAGTGCAGTCTCACCCGAGGTGGATAAGAGGGCTGCTGGAACCAATCTTCTGTAGTTGTGAAGAGGATATGTGCACATTAACTCGAGATTATTCATAACAATGTATTAACCAATCATTTGCATCCTATTCATGATACATTTATCAACATATTCGCACTAATCAACAACAGCATGTGTTCACATTAATCAACAGAAAGCATTCACATAACCCATCATTTATCATCGCATCATACAACGACATAATTCATATCAAACCGAACATCTTCATTCATTCATCAAAACCTGTAGAACAACTCTCGCAGAAACAGTCAAGTCATCATATCGCAGATACAACTGAACCCAAAAGATAGGATTAATATCCAAAAATTTGATGCCCTTAGGCTTACAATCTTGGTTTATTTATATGTTTTTCTCTTATTAAAAAATGGTCCACATGACTGACTCAACTAGTCTAACAACTCTTATTCTTCCGCAAAAAGTGGTGAAAGGTCCTTTCTCCGTGAAATGACCCTTTCGCACCTGTCGGCTTCTGCACTTCCTGTGGATCTATCGTGTGCCAATAGTCTCCCAACACAAACTTGTGGCTCATCCCAAGCCACCTCAGCTGGACACTACTGTTTTGTTGTATTGCTGTTGAAAGTCATCATAGGCGGTCTAGATCTGGTCGACTATTTCTTTTACTAATGCGCGGAGCTGTGCACTTTCTATTATCTGCTACTCTGTTGGGTGGTCACATACCTTCTGTCGTACCTCCTGCAACTGCTCTTGTACATGTTTCATCTCTGGAACTATCCTTGCGATGAGGGATTCATCCTTTTCTTGAAGCTCATTCAAATGTACCACTCGGCATTACTTCCTTTTGTCGGCTTTTTCTGCTCGTTGCTTCATACTCTATAGTTCCGCAGTCTTTGCCATCTGGATCATTGTGGGAATCATCTTAAATGATCCTTTAAACTTTTCCAACTGTTATTCGACTTCATGAAGTTTTCTCTTTAGTGTAGCTAACTGGTCATCGTCAACCAACCTATCCTAGAATTCTGTAAGGGTTACTGCCACTTGTTGTGCTGCCTGTTCCATTTCTTGAATCTCTTCCATTACTTCCTCTATCATCATTTGGAGACTCTAAACTTGTGCAGGTGGAGTGATGGGTATGACTCGAGTTTGAAGCTCCACATTTTCCTTTCTAAGCTCGGTGACAGCGAATTCTAACATCACCGCCTGGGCTTCCCGGTCAACATCCAGATCTATCTCTACCTTCTTGCAAGCATTTGCAAGTGCTAGTTCTAACCGTGTCCTTTCTTCGACAATATTTTCCTTTGTAGTGAGTGCGATAGCCTGCTCCTGGATAACCTTCTCTTTCTCTGCTAGGGTTTCTTCTAATCAATCCTTCTCTTCGACAGCTTGCACTTTTGCTATGAGTGCTATGGTGTGTTCGGCCTGAAGGTGCTCTACTTTTACCTCACCGTGTTGTAGTTGCTTCATGTATTCAACCATTTTGTTGTGCATCATAGGCTCACTGTCGCGGATCTCTACGCTTGCTGCCATTTGGATTGGGTGTAGTGTCAACATTGGGAGCAATTTGAAATCAACCATTGCCGACTCATCCTTCCAAATCACAATGTCCAAGGTATCATCTCTTATCAGGAAGGCATGGGTTTCAACCTAGATGATGCGTTGCTGGTTTCCCACGGCTACCTCAACTCTGGGGTTTGGAAGGTTTTGCTCGATGTCTCCATGTGGTACCCTGATGTTGATTATTGTTCTTGCCACATGTTTAACAATTCCCCCATATATTGGAAATTGTCTGTAGAATGCTGTGTAACCTTCCGGTAGTTACGCTCTACGATCTGTGTAATACTATCCACCATACTGTCGGCCTACTACGTAGTGAGCTCGGCCTGTGTACTACCACCGTCACAGTCCATTTTGTTCTTCCTCCTTTGTTCTTCCTGCTGGAGTTCAAGATACGAATCTATCGGGGTGTTGGATGTTGAGGCCCCGTCGTGACCAGATTCTACCATCTGGTCCTTCGCATCGGTCTCCTGTTATGTGTCCTCCTTTGTTGGTTGTGGAGCCAGATCTTCCAGTCTCATAGATGATATTGTCTTATCCATTCACCCCGGAGGACTGTACACCCATTCTACATTTTTAATTTTTTGGGGTTGATTTGCCAGCTGTTTTGCAGGCCCATGGTTTTGGGTAACCCATGGTATTTTCCCATTGTATTTCCCTTATAAAAGAAAGATATTGTAATACGGCTAGGGTTAATGATGTATTAGGTTTTATGCATTGTAAATATCTCTAAGATCATGAGAGAGACTGTGAGACAGTGAAGAGGAAGTGCAGCGGCTGTGCTGCAGGTTGTATCACTTCACCTTGCTGGACGGTAATAATAATAAGGATTGGCAAATTCAGTGTGGACGTAGCCCAAGTTAGGGTGAACCACGATATATATGTGTCTCTCTTGCAATGTGTGTGTGATTATATTTGCATTTTTGTTTATTGTTATTGCTCTGCGATCATGTTTTTCTAACAATTGGTATCAGAGCCAAAGGTCTATTTGGCAGATAAACCCGCAGGAAGCTAGGGTTTTTGGTTCGAGTGGGAGCAATGGCGGAAGAAGGAAAGTTTAAGGTCAAGAATTTTAATGGAAAAAACTTCCAGTTATGGAAGATGCAAATGGAGGACTATCTATACCAGAAGGATCTATTCCTACCATTTGGAGGAAGAGTAAAGTAGCCGGCGGTTATGAAGGACGAAGAATGGGAGGTTCTTGACAAAAAGGCTCTGGGAACAATACGGTTGAGCCTGGCTTCATCGGTGGCTTTCAATATCTCAAAAGAAACGACAATGGAGGGTTTGATGAGTGCACTGGGTAAGCTGTATTAAAAACCCTCGGCCTCCAACAAGGTATTTCTAATGAAGCGTTTATTTAATATGAAGATGTCTGAAGGTGGATTTGTTACTGATCATTTAAATGAGTTTAATACGGTTACAAATCAGCTAAGTTCTGTAAGTGTGAACTTTGATGATGAGGTTAGGGTTCTTCTAATCTTGTGTTCATTGCTAGAAAGCTGGAATAGCTTGGTCATGGCTGTAAGTAACTCTGTCTCTGGTTCAAACACCTTGAAATTTGATGATGTTATTGGTGTTATTCTTAGCAAGGAAATGCGAAGAAAAAGCACAGATAATACATCAAGTAATGCGTTTACCATGGAGAGCAGGGGAAGACAAAAGGAGAGAGGAAAGAGCCAAGGTAATCGTGGCAAGTATAAAATGGGAAGATCCAAGTCCAGAATGGGAAAAATAGAGTGTTGGAATTGTGGAAAGAAAGGTCATCTGAAGAAAGACTGCAGATCTCTAAAGAAGAAAGGAGATGCACAGAAGGAAACTACCCAGGAAGCAAATGTAGCAGGTGATGTGTTACAAGATGCTTTGATTCTTGCATTAGATAATGTTAAATTTTGAGCATTAATTCACAATACTCTAGGATCTTCACTGAGAGAATAACATATACAGTATATCAATGCACGACAATCACAATAAGCATGACAAGCATCACAAGAATCAAAAGCATGAGAGACAAGAGACATAGAGTTTCCGTGGGGAAAACCCTAAGGTGAAAAACCCCACAACTTCCTCAGAGATAGAGAGAGAAATGGCTCAACCAAAGTACAACCAAAATACACTGAGATAGTCTCCTAGTAGCAGATAATCCTCCTCCTCACTAGTGCGCCACTTTCTGAGTGAGAGAAGTGTGAGTTTTCGAGTGATCAAAATAGAGATCTCCCGATCTCTATTTATACTAACTTGTTTGCCTAGTTACACTATGGGCCGACTTGTCTATCTAGATACGTCTGCAATATAATATATATTTCAGGGCCGACCCCACACATGGTGGTCTAATAACCCATCGGCAAGTACACACACTTGTGACACTTGTCAATCCACATGATGACACTTCCTTATAGAGGAATACCACATCTCTTATAAGGGTAAAAAAAATATATATGAAATACATAAATGAAATACATTCTGAAGTTACATATACATCAACACTCCCTCTTAACTAGGAAGGTATTTCTCAACACAGATCTGTTAGAGAAGTCTTCTTCCCGGGATCATCATCATCAATGCATCGTCATCATCATCATCACTGTTGCCGCTATCTCTACCAATCTCTGACTCTACTCGTCATAGGAAGTTCTACAGAGCCAGTCCTTTTTCATACTGGATGTAGGCCCACCACCTGCAGGTCTTCGTCATCACTGGCCATACTGTGGAATCCTTAGGACTTATTACGTGCATCACAAGACCTGGCTACAGCATCCCAGGCTATTACGAGCACACAGCTCTACCTGTCGGATCTCCCAGGAGAACATTACATGTGACCCATCACAAAACCTGGCTGAAGCATCCCAGACTGTTACGAGCACACAACTCTACCTGTTGGATCTCCCAGGAGCACATTACATGTGATCACACCACAAAACCTCATTGAAGCATCTAAGGCCTTTTTCATCCTGTCCAGATCTCCCAGGAGAAAATTACATGTGGTCCACCACAAAACCTAGCTGAAGCATCTGAGGCCTTTTTCATCCTGTCCAGATCTCCCAGGAGCAAATTATGTGTGGTCATGGCAAAACCTAGATGAAGCATCTAAGGCCTTTTTCATCCTGTCCAGATCTCCCAGGAGCAAATTACATGCCATAGGACAAAACCTCGCAAGATCATCTCAGGATGTTACGGGTACACAACTCCGACCTGAAGATATCCCAGGGCACAAATTACATGTCCTCCCAGAGCAATGTCTCGAAAGAGCATCCCAGGCTGTTATGGGTACGCAACTCTGACCTATAGGATCTCCCAAACATGCTCATCTGCACAACCTGATCCACGACCACAAAGTATCATCCTGATACTCACCATACATCATCCTGATGTACACATGATCATCTTGATCATAATCACTACATCATCCTAATGCATGTCATCTGGAGAAGCTCATCATCCATGATCATCCTGATCATACAATGCATCCACCTCCTGATGCATACCAAGTATCTACCTGATACATATCATCATATACAATGTATCTACCTGATAAATACATATATACATGATCCACACAATGTATCCATCAACATACATGATCTACCTGATCATACCTGATACATATACAGATACATGGTCCAAACATCCAACATGATGCGTGCATACAAAAATGTAAATGATCCAACTGATCATATCCAGCATCCAACATGATGTGTACATACATAAATGTAAATGATCCAATTGATCATATCCAACATCCAACATGATACGTACATACATAAATGTAAATGATCCAACTGATCATATAGAGCAGAAACTATAACATCATCCTGATGCTCATCATCTAGCACTTACATCCACAGCCATGTGAAGGATTCTCCTTCCAACATGGTTGGAATGGCTTCAGAAAATGTGTCCATCACTTCTTCCTCAAAGTGTCCTCGATCTGAAGAACACCAAGCCTCTCCCTGAAGTAATCGAACTTCACCCTAGCTAGTGGCTTCGTCAGCACATCTGCAATCGGCTCATCCGTCGCAACATACAGGAGCTTCACAGCTCCTCTTTGTACCATATCCCTGATATAGTGATATTTGATCTCTATGTGTTTTAACCTATCATTAAACACTAGGTTCTCAGACAGCGTCACACAACTCTGATTATCACAAAAGATACCAGTAGTCTCCAGCGGGAGATCAAATAACTCTGACAGTAGCTTCTGAAGCCATACTACCTCACAACTAGCTGAACGGGCTGCAACATACTCTACCTTAGCTGTAATCAGTGCTACACAGGATTAATTCTTGCTAAACCAAGAGTTCACACTTGATCCCATACTGAAGCAGCACCCAGATGTGCTCTTCCTATCTGCAGCACTGCCATCCCAATCTGAATCAACATAATTCTACAGGTTAAACTTTTGATTCGCTTCATACTTGAGCCCATAATCCATTGTACCCTTCAGGTACCTCAGAACATACATTACAGCAACCAGGTGAACACTCCTCAGATCTGTCAGGAACTAACTCAATGTGTTAATAGCAAAGCAAATATCTAGTCTCGTGTTTGTCAGGTACATCAAGGACCCAATCATCTGACGATACATAGAGACATCAACCGGATCAAATGAAGCATCACATAGAAGATTCAAGTTCTATGCCATGGGTGTGGCCATGGCCTTGCAATCCATCATCCTTAATCTCTTCAGGATATCTACTGTGTACTTTCCTTGACCAAGGAAGATCCCACCTACATTCTGCCACACCTCCATACCTAGGAAATAATGCATCATTCCCAAATCTTTCATATCGAACTCAGCAGCAAGCTTCCTCTTAGTATCTGCAATCAATCTTTCATCTCCTGTTACAAATAAGTCATCTACGTACAGAAATAGAATCACAGGATTTCCCTCCTCAACCTTGTAGTAAAGGTTGGAATCCACTTTACTTTTGGTAAAGCCCAAACTAGATAGGAAACTATCCATCCTACCATACCAGGTTCTGGGAGATTGCTTCAAGCCATATAAGGCTTTCTTCAAGTTGCACACATATGACTCCCTGTCATGTATTTCAAAACCGAGTGGCCGCTCCACATATACTTCCTCTTCAACTACACCATTCAAGAAAGCAATGTTGACATCCATCTGGTGTATTTTCTATTTCATCACTTTTATATTTCTCTATGCTTCCATCTGCAGCATGCTTGATCTGATAGATCCATATGGAAGTCATAACAAAACTTCCCTTCAGGTCTTGGGACTACATACCAAACATCATCATGATCGACGGATCATGGCATTCTTTCATTTCTTCATCCCAGATCCTGGGAACTTCAATATCTTCAATAGACATCTTTGTTGCTGGAACAAATGTTGTAGTACTTCTTTTGTAGGCAATGGTATACGATCTTTCCTACAAAACAAGTTAAATTGCATGATTAGGAACAACTCATAGTTTTCAGAACAAATTCTTACACATAAAGAAATATGTCATACAGTCATGCAATTATCTTAGCCAATGCTTCAATACAACATTTATCCATATCCTGTAACTTTCTAGATTCCTTCCAATCTCTACCAAAACATTGTTAAGAGTGTGCACAACTCCCAACATGTCAGCAAAGAGGTTTCATTCTAGATAAGTAGAAATGGAATGTTGTACAGTGCCATAGGCCACTTACCCATGTATATTAGTAGTATACTGTTCATCAATGCAACTATTCTAATATGCATAATACACAACCTAATTCTAGGAACATCAGTATATACATTATTGAACAGTATTATTTAAACAAACAAATATGCAAGAAATGACAATTAAAATACTTATCTTTGTTTGTTTGTTGGGTGGACTCCCTCTGAGTCTTTGCTTCTTTGCAGGAGCTGCTGGAGACCTAATCTGAAGTAGCTTCTTCTACACCTTTCTGTTGAGGAATGTAGGGAGATGGTCAACTCCCTCTGAATATCTGCATCCTTGCAGAAACCACTAGAGTGTGCTCCCTCTTGATCTTTGCTTCATGGATTACCTGTTCTTGAACTTATATTCATTCTTGATCCCTATGCATGCTTATTAGTATCATCCTAGAGGTCTCATACATAATCAAACATTCATTAGTATAATCTTAATATTATCAAAACACAATAATCTCAAGCATGTATAGTCAAGATCATTTCAAACAGAAATAATAAGCATTCTTATGGTTAGTCATAAACATAATATACCTAAACCCATGATTACTCAAACCTATGACTCTTCTGGTTAGTCATATCATCAATTAAGGTAAGAAACATAATATGCATAAGCTCTAGATTACTCAAACGTGTAACTTCAAGAGTAATCATTATCAATCATACAAAATTATACGATATATATAACAAAAACATACCTGGTCACCATATTTGCTAGTCATGTCTAACAATGTGTTCTTGTTCTCTTCAATGACCTGCATAACTCATTAGTTAACCTTTGCAAAAACAAATTATACATGCCTCTATGTGATCCATGACTATGGATGAATCTTTGTCTTCATAGCTGGTTCAGGTTGTCCCTTTAATTTGTACAATCCTCCCTCTTGCTCTCCAATCACTATTGCATCATCTATGGTCTTTCCCTTTGGCCACATTAGAACTTGGCCATCCACAAATGCAACCCTCATACATTTTGCATCCAATGCGGATATGGAGAGTAGATTCTTCTTGAGCCTAGGTACATACAAAACATCTTTCATCTTCAAAGGCTTCCTAGAGTCTAGATTGTAGGAGGCCTCACCACTTCCTTTGATAGGGTATTGGTAGTCATCCCCAAGTTTCACCTTATGGGGTGACTCATGTTTAGATAGGTTAGCAAAGGATTCTTTAAACTCAGTCATGTGTTTTGAAGCCCCACTATCAATTAACCAATCATTACAACCATGGGAGATAGTACCTCTGAGAGCAGAGATTAGAACATACTCTTCTTCACTTGATGAGTTATCATCATCACTTTCTGCTCTAGCCTTCTTCTTGGGAGGTTCATCATCCTCGGCAGCATGAGCATGAAACTTTCTTTTGCTGCCCTTCTTCTTATTGTTGAAGTTGTTGTTGTCCTTCTTGTTCTTGGGACAATTTATGGCAATATGTCCTTTTTTCATTACAGGTGAAGCATATTCTTCTTTCTTTATAGTGATGTGAAGATTTCTTGGAGTGAGATGGCTCTCTCTTGGACTTCCCTTTCTTGGTGTGAGCTGTGAGAGCTTGATCTTCATTCCCCATATTTTCTTCTCGTGCCACAAGCCTTGCTTCTTCTTGTGAGCATTATTCCCGTAGTCTGCTGAAGGATACCAACTTCTTTCTTGCACAGATTCCTTGAATAAAGGAGTCCCATGACCTAGGTAGGCCATTCAGAGTGGTCATGACAACTTCACCATTCTCCACCATTTCATCCACTGCTTTTAGTTATTCCTTGATCTGGGAGACCCTAGAAAAATAAGATTGAATGGATTCTCCATTATGAAGTTTTACCCCTTTCAATTGGTTCCACAGGGTCATCTTCCGATTTATGTTGTTCCCTTCAAATAGATTGGTCAAAGAGTCAAACATCTCCTTGGGTGTCTTTAGAGAAGACACATGGGGTATGAGATGGTCTTTGATAGAATCAGCAACGATTCTCTTTTCCTTGACCAAGTTCTTCTTATGCAATACTTTAGCCTCTTCATCCTCTGGGATAGGGATGTCTTCTTTTATATATGAGTCCAACTCATTCTCTTCCAAGATTAACCCAATCCTATACTTCCAGGCTCGGAAGTTATCAACCCCTTCAAGCTTATCCTCAAGCTTGGTGTGGTGAGACATCTTAAAGAGTACTTCAAATGGAAATAGAAAAGATTTAGTTCTTACCACTTGGATTACTGAAAACTGGATCTGGTCCCGAATTAGGGTTTGTCGAAAAAAACCCTAAAAATTCAAAATGTGAATTTCAAATTTCTAAAAGAATAGAAAGATGGGCCTTAATGTGCTGATCAACATGGTGTATTCAGAAATTGAGATCTGCAAAGCTACACCCTTCAAAATTGCCTTTTTGTCTTCCCGGGTTCACTAGGGAGAGCCCTGAATTAGGGTTTGTGTTTCCTGGAGATATACTCAGCCAAAAATCTCGATCCAAAGCTCTAAACTTTGATTTTTGCAAGGAGCTTCTAGCTATGTCTTTAGATTCCAAAAATTCCTATTTTTGTGGAAACCCTAATTTTTAGTGCCAAATCGAAAAATGCTCAGAATTGAATTCTGATTGGACAGATAGATTCCCCTTGATGAGTAGAGTCAATCTACTATACTGCGTTTCCAAAAACTGTGGAGAGAAACCCAATAAACAAGAAACTCAAGTTTTCATCACTGCAAAATGTCTTCTTCTCAGGTTAGCTCTGATACCATATTAAATTTTGAGCATTAATTCACAATGCTCTAGGATATTCACTGAGAGAATAACATATACAGTATATCAATGTATGACAATCACAATAAGCATGACAAGCATCACAATAATCAAAAGCATGAGAGACAAGAGACACAGAGTTTCTGTGGGGAAAAACCTAAGGTGAAAAACCCCACAACTTCCTCAGAGATAAAGAGAGTAATGGCTCAACCAAAGTAAAACCAAAATACACTGAGATACTCTCCTAGTAGCAGATGATCCTCCTCCTCACTAGTGCGCCACTTTCTGAGTGAGAGAAGTGTGAGTTTCCGAGTGATCAAAATAGAGATCTCCCGATCTCTATTTATACTAACCTGTTTTCCCAGTTACACTATGGGGCCGACTTGTCTATCTAGATACATCCACAATATAATATATATTTCAGGTCCGACCCCACACATGGTGGTCTAATAACCCATTGGCGAGTACACACACTTGTGACACTTGTCAATCCACATGACGACACTTCCTTATAGAGGAATAACACATATCCTATAAGGGTACAATAAATATATATGAAATACATAGATGAAATACATTCCAAAGTTACATATACATCAACAGATAATACTAGTGATTATTGGGTAGTAGATTCAGGAGCTTCATGTCATGCTACACCCCATAGGAAATACTTTCATGAGTATGTTTCTGGCAATTTTGGACATGTTTTATTGGGTGATGATGAGTCATGTAAAATTGTTGGAATGGGTAAGGTATGGATAAAAGTTAAGAATGGAACTGACTGGCTGTTGAAAGATGTTAGGCATATTCCTGCTATGAAAAGAAATCTGATCTCAACAGGGTAGTTGGGAGATGGCGACTATCTATCTACATTTGGAGAAAAGTGGTGGAAAATCACTAAAGGATCAATGGTGATAGAAAAATGAGACAGGATAGGTACGTTGTATTTATGTCCTCATAATACTGACCATTGTATCTTTTTAGCTTCTTCCACATGAAAAAATACAACATTGTGGCATCATAGGCTTGGACACATGAGTGAGAAGGGGATGCAGATTCTCCACTCAAGGAAGTTGCTGCTAGATTTGAAGCAGGTAAGTTTGGAATTCCGTGAAAACTGTGTTTATGGAAAACAGAAGAGAGTCTGATTTCTCAGGGATGGGAAACAGAAGAAGAATGAAAAGTTAGAGCTAGTGCATACAGATGTATGGGGACCGTATCAGGTACAATCTCTTGGTGGCTCTCATTATTATGTTACATTTATTGATGATGCAACTAGGAAAACTTGGGTTTATTGCATTAGACAAAAATCTGATGTGTTTGCTACTTTTAAGAAGTGGAAACCTTTGGTTGAGAATGAGATAGGGAAAAGGTTGAAGTGTCTTAGATCTGATAATGGAGGTGAGTACTGCGGCATGGAGTTTGATAGTTATTGTTCATACCATGGGATTTGTAGAGAGAAGACAGTCCTAGGAACACCATAAGAAAATGGTGAGTCAGAAAGGATGAACATAACGGTCATGGAGCGTGCAAGGTGTACGAGACTGTATGCAGGGTTTCCCTTACAGTTTTGGGTGGATGCTGTAAATACTGCTATTTATTTAATAAACAGAGGACCTTCAAGTGCTTTGGATGGTGGTATTCCAGAGGAGGCATGGACAGATAAAAAGGTAAACTACTCATTTCTGAGAACGTTTGGTTGTGAAGCATTTGCCCATATTGATAAAGAAAATAGAACAAAGCTTGAAGCTAAATCCAAGAAATGTACCTTTATTGGATATGGGGTTGATGAATTTGGTTATCGCTTATGGGAGTATGAAAATAACAAAATCATCAGGAGTAGAGATGTGATATTCAATGAAAAGGTCATGTATAAAGATCAGTTGCAGGGAAAGAAATAGGAAAAGGAAATCACAAAGTACATTGTACTTGATGAAATTCAAGAAAATGAAGTTCCAAAGGTGCCAAAAAATCAAGAACAACAACAAGTACCTGAAACTCCTGCAACTACAAAAAGATATATCAGGTTAAGTAGACTCCCTGAACGATACTCTCCTTCAATGTGTGAGGCACCTGCAACAATTACTTAATGAAAATATGCGAAATAGCAGAAATGACAGAACTCAGAATCACTTTTATATTGATCACGAGCCACTTCGAGGGGGAAACTTCCTATGATCAAGCTCAATACAAATAACTTCACGGTGCCTTCATAGGTCTCAACACACACTTATGTACTAATTCTAGGTGCCAATACTATGGGTCAAAACCATGGGCTGTTACAAACTATGGATCAACAATACTACGGGCGACTTACAAAGCATATGCGCCAACAACAATAACACAAACTATTGATCAACAAATACTACGGGATGACTTACAAAGCATATGCATCCAACAACAACATACTAACAAGGTAAAGACATGGGTTCCTAACATCCCCTCCCCCTTAAAAAAAAGCTTTGTCCTCAAAGCTTTAGATGTGGAAATTGTTGTTGAATCTGAAGGAGTGGTTCCCATGTAGCATCCTCTGGTTGCATGCCGTGCCATTGAATTAAGACCTCTGTGATAGAACGAGAGTGAAGCTGACGCGTGCGCCGATTGAGGATGGCCTCTGGCTCCAAAAGGATGGATCCTTCATTATCCAGTTCTGGTAAAATCGTTTGGCCGCTGATGTTGGTGTCAAGAACTTTCTTCAGACAAGAGACATGAAAGACTGGATGAATGAGGGAAGAAGGAGGAAGTTCCAATTTATAAGCAACGGATCCAATCTTCTGAAGAATCCGATATGGCCCATAGAACTTTGGAGCGAGCTTATGACGCCCTTTGAGTTTCAAGGAGGATTGTTTGTACGGCTGGAGATGAAGAAAACCCATATCGCCGACTTGAAAAGTGCGCTTCGAACGGTGCTGATCCGCTTGTTGCTTCATGCGATTTCTTTCCAGGTGAAGATTGTCCCACAAAATGCGAAGAATCTGATCGCGGTTGCAAAGGACTGTGTCATCTTCCTGAACTGGTGAACTGGTGGGGGTGTATGGAAGAAGAGATGGAGGTGCCTGACCATAGACTGCTTCATATGGGGTCATTTTAGAGGCAGTTTGGTAAGAGGTATTGTACCACCATTCAGCGAGAGGGAGCCACTTTGCCCACTAATGTTGTTGTTTCGAGGTGAAGCATCGAAGATAAGTTTCCAAGCATTTATTGACAATTTCAGTCTGACCATCTGTTTGTGGGTGATACCCTGAACTCATCTTCAGTTTGGTGCCAGTGTGGCGAAATAGTTCTGTCCAAAAATGACTGGTGAAAGTAGCATCACGATCCGAGACAATGGAAGAAGGGATACCATGAAGACGAAAGATCTGGTCCATAAAACTTTGAGCGACGGAGGAGGCTGTATAGGGATGGCTGAGAGCACAAAAATGACTATATTTGGAGAGGCGATCAACCACAACGAGAATCATTGTCTTCCCGCCCGATTTAGGGAGCCCTTCAATGAAATCCATAGAAATATCTGTCCAAATCCGTGTAGGTATGGGCAAGGGTTCAAGCAATCCTGGAACGAGTGTTGTTTCACCCTTATTGCGCTGGCAGGTATCACATTTAGCCACCATCTATTGAATTGTCCTTTTCATGCCCTGCCAAAAGAAGTTACGCCGTGCTCATTCATATGTTTTGAGGAACCCAGAGTGCCCGACCGATGGAGAAGCATGGAGTTCATAGAAGACAGCCTGTTGAAGATCTGTGCTCTGGGGAAGCACCAGACGACCCTTGTATCGCAGAGAAGCACCATCCCAAGAGTAATGTGGTACAGCAGAAGGGTTGTTGGTCAAGTGTTGGATGATCTGAGATAAGGAAGAGTCATTGACATAACCCTGTTGAACAGATTGCAACCAATTTGGAACATGCATAGAAATAGCTGAAAGAGAACCTTGGGCATCAAAAGTGCGAGAAAGAGTATTTGCCACAATATTGTCTTTACCCTTCTTGTAAGTGATCTCATAGTCATAACCCATGAGTTTGCTAACCCATTTCTGTTGTGCCGGGGAGGAGACACGCTGGTCCAAGAAATATTTCAGACTTTGGTGATCAGTCTTGATGCAGAAATGATTCCCTAATAGGTATGGACGCCACTTCTGTACTGCATGCAAAATAGCCATCATTTCCTTCTCATAGGTAGAGGCAGCTAAATTCTAGTGAACCAATGTATTATTTGTTGATGACTGATGCAGCTAAATAGCCATCATTTCCTGACACAATGTATTATTTGTTGATGACTGATGCTAGTGAACCAAAATGTTATGAAGAAGCAATGCAGGTGGAAACCATAAAGAAGTGGGAGCAAGGAATGAATGAGGAGATGGACTCATTGGTAGGAAACCAGACTTGGGATCTGGTTCAGTTTCCTACTGGTAAAAAAGCATTGCAGAACAAATGGATTTACAGGTTGAAGGAAGAAGAATGAGGTAAGAAGCGGTACAAGGCCAGACTTGTTGTAAAGGGGTTTGCACATAAGAAAGGTATTGATTTTGATGAAATATTTTCTCCTGTTGTTAAGATGACTTCAATTAGGACTATCTTAAGTCTAGTGGCGGTAGAGGATTTGCATCTTGAACAGTTAGATGTAAAAACAGCCTTTCTCCATGGGGATTTGGAGGAAGAGATATATATGCAGCAGCCACAAGGTTATGAGGTCAAAGGTAAGGTGAACTTGGTATGTAAGTTGAAAAAGAGTTTGTATGGCTTGAAGCAAGATCCAAGGCAGTGGTATTTAAAATTTGACAGGTTTATGACAGAACAAGGTTATAGTAGATGTCATTCTGACCACTGTGTTTATTTCAAGAAGCTAGACAATGAAAGCTATATTATCTTGTTATTGTATGTGGATGACATGCTTGTTGCAGGGTCTAACATGCAGGATATAAATGTACTCAAAAGGAAGCTAGCTAATTCATTTGCGATGAAGGATTTGGGTGCTGCAAAGCAAATCCTTGGTATGAGAATAACAAGAGATAGGAAAAATCGCAAATTGACATTGTCTCAGCGTGAGTACATACAAAAGGTGTTGGAGAGGTTCAGAATGCAGAATGCAAAACTAGTTAGTACACCTTTTTCCATCCATTTCAGTCTAAGTAAGGAAATGTGTCCTTGTTGGAACATTTAAAAAACCCACTATGTCATTCTAGACTTAGGATAAAATTAATTAATCATTTATGATTAATTTCCTGAGTTTTGACTAGGTAGAATAGGCCAGTTTTGTATTTTAGTGGACCACAAGCTATCCTCATTCACAAAACTGAATTTGGATAGATTCTAGATAAGATT
The DNA here is from genome assembly GCA_027924585.1 of Larix kaempferi. Classification (NCBI taxonomy): domain Eukaryota; kingdom Viridiplantae; phylum Streptophyta; class Pinopsida; order Pinales; family Pinaceae; genus Larix; species Larix kaempferi. The sequence goes on from BSBM01000646.1 coordinate 1,446,083, forward strand.
TCCTTGGATTCTGTCTGATTTTATTCCATTCCTGAATTAGAAAATCCAGTTTTAGTTAGCTTTGTCCTGTTTTTTCTGCTTTTTAGTGGAAAAGATAAAGCTAGTTTACTTGGAATCTTTTGCCACTTGAACAATTCGACCTCCACATCATATATAACCTTCTAAATCCATCATTACATTCCATTTACCTCACTCATGAGTTTCCATACCATACTTTCCGAATTCGTGAGCCTCTAGCACAGTTTTGGAAATTGCCTTTGCCACTTAGGGTTTTTTTTGTCTTTTATAAGCCTTTTCTTTTTGCTCTTTCCATATTGCTTCAAAGAAATTCAATTTTCTCCATGGAGGATGTATTATTTATTGTTATCATATCAATGAATAATATACAGAGTGTTTTCCATAATTTATTCTCTCTATTCTTCTTCTCTCATTGTCTAAAATATTCCATGGTGAAATTGTCTTATGAATCTAGTTTCTAGTAATTGAAAACATCATAGTCCCAAGACACAGGAAGAGACAGATTACATGTCCAAGATTCCCTATCAATCAGCAGTTGGCTGCTTGATGTATGGCATGGTGTGCACAAGACCAGATATTGCACATGCAGTGGGAGTTGTGAGTAGATATATGAACAATCCAGGTAAAGAACACTGGAGGGTAGTACAGTGGATTCTCAGGTATTTGAGAGGTACCACCACTCAGGAATTATGTTTTGGAGGTTCAAACATTGTTCTATAGGGATATGTTGATGCAGATATGGTAGGTGATAAGGATAGTAGGAGGAGCACCACAGGGTATGTGTTTACTGTAGGTGGAACAACAGTAAGCTGGATTTCGAAACTGCAGAAGGTTGTTGCACTTTCAACAATGGAAGAAGAGTATGTTGCTATTACAGAGGCTAGTAAAGAGATGATTTGGTTGCATAGGTTTATGGAGGAAGTGGGTAAGAATCAGAAGGATAGAAGGTTGTATAGTGACAACTAGAGTGCCATTCATCTTGCAAAGAAGTCAACATTCCATTCTAGGACTAAACATATACAGCGCAAGCACCATTTCATACACTCTGTTTTGGAAGATGAACTGTTGAAGCTGGAAAAGATACATACTAGCCATAATCCTGCAGACATGTTTACAAAGGTAGTGACTAGAGAGAAACTGAGTTCTTATTCGGTTTCAGTTGGCCTTCTAGCATGAAGGTGAAGAGGAGAAATTTGCAAAGTCCATGTCTAGCAGCGGTGGAGTTGTTGTGATCAGTCTCCAAGTGGGAGATTGTTGGTTGTGGAGCCAAATCTTCCAGTCTCATAGATGATATTGTCTTAGCCATCCACCCCAGAGGACTATACACCCATTTTGCATTTTTAGGGGTTCGGGGGCAATGCCCCCGAGAAAATTTTTTGGGGTTGTTTTCGCTAGCTTTTTTGCAGGCCCATGGTTTTGGGTAACCTGTGGTATTTTCCCATTGTATTTCCCTTATAAAAGAAAGACATTGTAATATGGCTAGGTTTAATGATGTATTAGGTTTTATGCATTGTAAATATCTCTAAGATCAGGAGAGAGAATGTGAGACAGTGAAGAGGAAGTGCAGCGGCTGTGCTGCAGGTTGTATCACTTCACCTTGCTGGACGGTAATTATAATAAGGACTGGAAAATTTAGTGTGGACGTAGCCCAAGTTGGGGTGAACCACGATATATTTGTGTCTCTCTTACATTATGTGTGTGATTATATTTGCATTTCTATTTATTGTTATTTCTCTGCGATCCTGTTTTTCTAACATCCTTCTGGTTGGTAGAAGATTCATCTTCCTTGGCTGGGTATTGTCGTCTTGCTACCTGCGCCTGTGCAATGTCCTTCGGATCTGTAGGAACCTTCCATGCCTCTGGACAGTGGGTGATGATGTTGTCAAGCTCTGTTTCAGTGAGCTTGTACTATGTTCTCACCAATTATTTGGTCGGATCTGCGTGGACCCGAAGATAAATCGTATGTGGTTTGACAAATACCTGGGCAATGGATTGATACTTTGTCGTGGCCTGCAGTGTGATCCGTGGTATCATCAGTGCGTCCATCCGCATCCTCTCGAGCCAAATATAAAACTGAATAACATTTTCCTGCTGTCGCTCCTTGTCAGTGGTCGCCCATAAGTTCTGGTACCTCACACCGTTGCACACCCGTGGCTCCGTGAGGTCCACCCCTTGGTAGTCGTCTGGTTCTTTCCATGATTTTAAGGCAATGAGGAGGAGTAACCACAAGTATGTGAATGGCCATTCGTGTTACAGGGCATCATACGCATCCTCGGTTAATTCATGTAGCAAGAACTGAGCCCAGTTCATTTGTTCTCCTATGGCACATCATTCCGCTGCTACGAGGGCCCCTGAATTACATTGTAGCGATCGGTTCTTCCTTGTTACTTTGACTGCAAGTATCTTTGTTGTGACGTGGACTGCTTGGTTTTTAATTGTGCGGATGAGGTAGCCTCGGGAATCCTTCTCTACCCCATACTCTATGGCCAACTGTTCTGCCCCTTTCTTGTCATTATCCTTACCCTGGAAAAAATGTGACCAGTCGGTACCTTCTTGAGGTAGGTCAGTGAATCTGGCAATGAGGTCGACCGTAACTGGGATTTTCTCATGCAACCACAGGGATCTGTCATGGAATCATGAGAGGAGTTGTTTGACACATGCATTGACCTATTCCAGGCACCCAAAATGCAGTGGGAGGGTGATTCTAAGCAGCCCTGATTGTGCCAATCCCTGTGCCCATTCCTTTGGTTCCTTCATAGTCAGTCCTCCTACGTGGGGAACGTCTTCATAAGATTCTGCATATTCCTTAAACTTGGCCAGGTCGTGGTCAGTGTATTGTAACCTATTTAACTTGGTGGTAGTATCCCCGGTTGCAAGGACTCTTCGGGGTACTAGTGCGACTACAATGGCGTATTTTTCATTCTTGTTGATCTGCAGTGTGGGTGCCCCAGTCCGACGGGGTGGAACGTATTCTGAAAGCATGGGACCTTCATATCCCTCCTGCACAGATTCAGTAGCTGAGGGCCCTGCAGCACCATTCGTATGCCTGGTGGATTCTTGGGTGGCCTTCGTTTTCTATCGAGCAGAGTCGGGAGGTCTCATCGCACTCCATTTTTTCTTGTGTGGGACTGACGACATGAATTCAGGATGTTCCTGGAAAATTGGCGTGGCCTATGGTATTTCGGTGCTAGTGTTGGATACATATACTTCCATTCGACTCTTGAGATGCTAAGTGATTGAACATGTTTCCCCTGCACCTCCTATATACTGGCCGGTAGTATCCATTCGTTCGGGGTCATAATTGCCAAATCTCATCAGGATTCTCCAAATCCATCACATGCACTGGGTATTAACTCCTGGTGTTGTGGTATAACTATGGCCTTTATTGTCTTTAATGTTGGATTAGACCGTCTTACCATCATGGCCGCTTTTTTTTTTTACATCGGTACAGCGAGTACCGCTGTGTCGATACGTCGTCGTATCGTTGGCTTCTCTACCGCCGTTTCCCTTCGCAGGTTTCCCTAGGTCGCTATTGTGTACTTCTCAATGTTATTTGTTCGTGATTCTGTTGTGATCCCTCTGGTTATTGCGGCTGGTTTTTTCTGATGTGGTCGCTGCTGGATTCACTTCGATTCAGTTTTTTGGGAGGTTGTTATGTTTCCTGATCCGTCGGAATTTTCCTTCACCTCTGAGGATTTTGTCGAAAACAAATCCTGAAACTCATGCAGTAGGACCTTTATTTCTACAATGATCGACTCATCCCAGTGGTCACCAATGTTCGTGAATTCCGTATTTTCCTCTGATCCAATATTCACCTCTCTGGTCTCTCATTAGAGAGATTTTGAGGTCAAAAAATGGCCTCCTAAGAGATGTACTACAAAAATATGAGATATATTAAAATATTATGAGTTTGGGGTTTTATGGGGTAGGTATATATGACAAGTCACCTCCCACACTATTTTCAATGCACAATATAAATAACCATGGTTGAGTTACTTTTCAAAATTCACTAGAAATAAAATTAATAAAATAACTCTACATTGATGTGACTAAGATTCATTGTAAATTCCCAAAAATTTATTGTCCTTTAGCATTTATTTGTCTTGAACTTGCAAATGAAATTAAATAACAAAAAATATTTTTAAGAGCTATTTTTTTAATTTTATGTTGACTTTTTATATTTAGTACTTTTCTCGTGAATTTAATATAATGTAATTTAATTGAAAATTTAATAATATTATTATAATCCACATTATTATTATTATTCTTTATTGGTTAAATCCATATTGGTAATTTAATATCAAAATCATAATGAGTACTTTATTCATGACAATAATATTATTTTATGAGAAAGTGTGAAAAGACATTCATTATGAGTACTTTACTTGAAAATGACAATAATATTATTTTATGAAAAGACTATCATTATGAATACTTTACTTTATGACTTAAAAGTACTTACATCACTACCTTGGTTAACTATGTGTTTTCATCCACCATAGAAATTTGACAAATAAGCATTCTTAACTCATGCAATGCCACCTCAACCAAGGGGGATGATGTCATCTACTAGAATGTGATTGGTTGTTTTTTATAGTACATTTTCTTTGTTTTGAGGCCATTTTTAACCTCAAAATTTCTCTAATGAAGGGTTGTTGAAATTTGTCTGCCGGTATATCTGGTGTCACATTGTTGTGATTGTCCTCGAGATCTGGTGCACATGTATCTCTGAGGTCATTATCCTCTGTAGGGTCTAAATTGATATTATAGCCTTCCCTCATTATTACCAGGGCAGTCGGTTCTGTTTCGACTATCCGTTCCGCCATTTTTCCATATTCCTTTGTGGCTACCCTTCACAGGGATTGTGTTATCTGTGCACATCTTCGTAAGGACACTTCATGCATCTGGTTATGCCACTACTCAAGGGAATCCGGTTATGCCACTGCTCAAGGGCCTCATATGAGTGGGAGAATGTTGAATTGGTGTTGTGCCATTCTAATTCTCCATCCGGGGTGGGTTTATCATAATCCTCCGAGATGTTGTACAAATTGTCTCCTTCTGTAAACTCATCTCTGGTTGGCTCCGTATAGCATTGTCCTTCTGCAGGATCCAGTGGTGCGATGACTCTCATTTCTTGATTTTAGAATGACATTATCCTTTTCTGGAAGTTTATAATTTCTTGATTTTCCATACCCCAGTCTATCCCCAGTAGTACTCGATAGGGACTGGTGTTATCCACAATCTCGATGACATTGAAGTCTGCGTACGTTCTAAGCCCTTCAATTTCGATCGGAAGTTGACATACCCATCCTATCGGTGTGACCTTGCTCTGGTTTTCAAGTCACAACTGTACTAGTGACTGTGAGGCACCTGCAACAATTACTTAATGAAAATATGCGAAATAACAGAAATGACATAACTCAGAATCACTTTTATATTGATCACGGGCCACTTCGAGGGGGCAACCTCCTATGAGCAAGCTCAATACAAATAACTTCACGGTGCCTTCATAGGTCTCAACACACACTTATATACTAATTCTAGGCGCCAATACTATGGGTCGAAACCATGGGCCGTTACAAACTATGGATCAACAATACTACGGTTGACTTACAAAGCATATGCGCCAACAACAATAACACAAACTATTGATCAACAAATACTACAGGACGACTTACAAAGCATATGCGTCCAACAACAACATACTAACAAAGTAAAGACATGGGTTCCTAACATCCCCTCCCCCTTAAAAAAAGCTTTGTCCTCAAATCTTTAGATGTGGAAATTGTTGTTGAATCTAAAGGAGTGGTTCCCATGTAGCATCCTCTGGTTGCATGCCGTGCCACTGAATTAAGACCTCTGTGATAGAACGAGAGCGAAGCTGACGCGTGCGCCAATTGAGGATGGCCTCTGGCTCCAAAAGGATGGATCCTTCATTATCCAGTTCGGGTAAAATCGTTTAGCCGCTGATGTTGGTGCCAAGAACTTTCTTTAGACAAGAGACATGAAAGACTGGATGAATGTGGGAAGAAGGAGGAAGTTCCAATTTATAAGCAATGGACCCAATCTTCTGAAGAATCCGATATGGACCATAGAACTTTGGAGCGATCTTATGACGCCCTTTGAGTTTCAAGGAGGATTGTTTGTACGGCTGGAGACGAAGAAAAACCATATCGCTGACTTGAAAAGTGCGCTCCGAACGGTGCTGATCCGCTTGTTGCTTCATGCGATTTCTTGCCATGTGAAGATTGTCCCGCAAAATGCCAAGAATCTGATCGCGGTTGCGAAGGACCGTGTCAACTTCCTGAACTGGTGAACTGGTGGGGGTGTATGGAAGAAGAGCTGGAGGTGCCTGACCATAGACTGCTTCATATGGGGTCATTTTAGAGGCAGTGTGGTAAGAGGTATTGTACCACCATTCAGCGAGAGGGAGCCACTTTGCCCACTGATGTTGTTGTTCCGAGGTGAAGCATCGAAGATAAGTTTCCAAGCATTTATTGACAATTTCAGTTTGACCATCTGTTTGTGGGTGATACCCTGAACTCATCTTCAGTTTGGTGCCAGTGTGGCGAAATAGTTCTGTCCAAAAATGACTGGTGAAAGTCGCATCACGATCCGAGACAATGGAAGAAGGGATGCCATGAAGACGAAAGATCTGGTCCATAAAAATTTGAGCGACGGAGGAGGCTGTATAGGGATGGCTGAGAGCACAAAAATGACTATATTTGGAGAGGCCATCAACCACAATGAGAATCACTGTCTTCCCACCCGATTTAGGGAGCCCTTCAATGAAATCCATAGAAATATCTGTCCAAATCCGTGTAGGTATGGGCAAGGGTTCAAGCAATCCTGGAACAAGTGTTGTTTCACCCTTATTGCGCTGGCAGGTATCACATTTGGCCACCATTTGTTGAATTGTCCTTTTCATGCCCTGCCAAAAGAAGTTACGTCGTGCTCGTTCATATGTTTTGAGGAACCCAGAGTGCTCGGCCGATGGAGAAGCATGCAGTTCATAGAAGACAGCCTGTTGAAGATCTGTGCTCTAGGGAAGCACCAGACGACCCTTGTATCGCAGAGAAGCACCATCCCAAGAGTAGTGTGGTACAGCAGAAGGGTTGTTGATCAAGCATTGGATGATCTAAGATAAGGAAGATTCATTGACATAACCCTGTTGAACAAATTGCAACCAATTTGGAACAGGCATAGAAATAGCTGAAAGAGAACCTTGGGCATCAAATGTGCGAGAAAGAGCATCTCCCACAATATTGTCTTTACCTTTCTTGTAAGTGATCTCATAGTCATAACCCATGAGTTTGCTAACCCATTTCTGTTGTGCCGGGGAGGAGACACACTGGTCCAAGAAATATTTCAGGCTCTGGTGATCAGTCTTGATGTAGAAATGATTCCCTAATAGGTATGCATGCCACTTCTGTACTGCATGCAAAATAGCCATCATTTCCTTCTCATAGGTAGAGGAAGCTAAATTCTTACCTGAAAGGGCTTTGTTGGTGAACGCAATGGGGTGTTCATTTTGAAGGAGAACAGCACCAATTCCATTGCCGCAAGCATCATTCTCAATAGTGAAGGGCTTGGAAAAATCGGGCATAGCTAGCACAGGCTTGTTTTAGTTTGTCAAATGCACACTGAGCAGCAGGTGTCCATGTAAAAGCATCCTTTTTCAATAGAGCATTTAATGGATCCGCAATCTTCCCATAATCCTTGACAAACTTGCGGTAGTAGCCAGTCAACCCCAAAAAACCACGAAGGCTCTTGAGTGTCTGAGGATGTGGCCAATTGTTCATGGCATTGATTTTGGCAGGATCCACGCGAACCCCTTGTGCTGAGATAATGTGCCCGAGATACTCAACTTCCTTTTGTCCAAAAACACATTTAGACTGCTTGGCATGGAGATGATGGTCAGAGAAAAGTTGCATGACAAGATCCAGATGCTGGAGATGTTCATCCCATGTTTTACTGTAGATGAGGATATCATCAAAGAATACCAGAATGAATTTCCGCAAGTAGGGTCGAAATATTTTATTCATTAAGGCCTGGAATGTGGAAGGAGCATTAGTGAGGCCAAAGGGAATGACCAAAAACTCATAATGGCCATCATGTGTGCGGAAAGCTGTTTTAGGAATATCATCCTCATGAACCCGAATTTGATGATACCCAGAACGAATATCCAACTTGGAGAAAAAGTGAGCCCCATGAAGCTCGTCAAGAAGCTCATCAACAACAGGAATTGGAAACTTATCCTTGATGGTGAGGTGATTAAGTGCTCGGAATTCAATGCAGAGGTTCCATGACCCATCTTTTTTGCGGACAAGAATAACTGGAGAAGAAAAGGAACTAGTGCTTGGGCGAATAATACCTTGCTTCAATAAGTCCCAAACGAGCATTTCAATCTCCGTTTTTTGGTGGAATGGGTAGCGATAGGGCCTGATGCTGGGAGGAACGCTGCGAGGAAGGAGCTGAATACGATGGTCTTCTGGCCTGGAAGGTGGTAATCCCACTGGTTCAGCAAAGACACCTGTATATCGATCCAGAATTTGTTGTAGATCCAAAGGAGTAGTGGAGACCGCTAATGGTTGCATCTGGATGGAATGGATCTGAGCGATGACACCATGTGAATTCTTCTTGAGGAGTTTTTCCATGCGATGTGAACTGATGATGCTGAGAGAACCTGGTTGTAATCCTTTCAATGTGTGCTTGTGTCCATTGAGGGAAAACTGCATCCAAAGTTCGGCAAAATCCCATAAGATAGGGCCGAGTGTGCGTAGCCATTGAGCGCCCAAAACCACATCACATCTGCCTAAGGGCAAGGCAAACATGTCAGAGCGCAAGGTATATTCTCCCATAGAGATACACACATTTTGACACTTCCCTTTGCAAGGTAAGGTGCCCCCATTGGCAACCATGAATTCAAAGTTGGAGTAAGGATGGATAAAAAAATCAGCTTGTTTGGCGATCCGAGGGTCAATGAAATTATGAGTGCTACTAGAATCAATGAGGATTGTAAGAGGAAGCTTCTTGAAGTAACCCCTGACCTGCATTGTTTGGGGGGTGGTGATTCCAGCTAAAGCATGAAGAGATATCTCTGGCTGATCATCCTGAGACGGAGGGTCAATAGGCGGTTCCTGAATGTCAACCGGAGCATCCAGTGTTTCTGGATCTTCGTCACCCATTTCAGAGGCAGGCAGAGACTCCACATCTAGGAGATAGAGCTTTTGCTGAACACATCTATGTCCCTGAGTGAATTTCTCATTATAATTATAGCAAAGCCCCTTTTCTCTGCGTGCTTGCATATCTGTTTTAGACAAACGCTTGATAGGAGTCGGTCGAGGAGCCTGCGGTATAGGTGGTTGCTGAGAACCCATATTTCGGAAGGGAACAAAAGTGGGCTTGGAGCGTTGTTGGGCTGCAATCTTGTCTTCTACCAACTTAGCCAACCCGAGTGCTTCCATCATTGTGTTGGGACAGAACATTTTGACCTCAGAGCGGATGGAATCCTTTAGACCACTGATAAAACAACTCCAGTAAAATTCATCAGACAATCCTTGGTTGTGGTTGGCTAGATACTCAAATTCGGTTTGATACTCTCTCACAGTGCCAGTTTGGTGAAGTTTAGTGAGGGCTCCTGTGAAGTCATCAAAAGCACTAGGACCAAATCATTGCAAAAGGAGCTGGAAAAAGTCTAGCCAGTTGGGCTCTGGATGAGCCTTGATGTACCAACGGTACCATTGAAGAGCTTCCTAATCCAAATGAAAGGATGCCAACAGAACTTTATTGACATCAAAAGTATTATGCAGACTGAAATACGGTTCTGCACGATAGATCCATCCAGTTGGATCGGTACCATTGAAGCGAGGAAAATCAAGCTTCGGACCACGGAAATTGCTGGAAGAAGAGAACCCATTGTCTCCTGAAGACTCGGACTGTCGTTTGTTGTTCATAGCTGAATGTTCAAGATGGAGACCAAGAAATTTTTTATCCAGATCCTGGAGTTTGGCTTGGATGGTTGCAAGTGCTTCCTCCATGGTTTTTTCTCCTGCACGAGTGACTACCATAACCAGGATTTTATTTTTTTTTTGACTAGGTAGGAAAACAAAAACAGGAACTACTTCAGTAAAGGAAAATTTGGATTGGGAAAAAATCAGAAGGGTAATTGGGGTTTGACTAGGTTTTGGACACTGTTGGATAGACAGGGAAGCAAAAATGAGGATTTCAGAAGCGGGGTGAAAGAATGGGAAAATTTGGCAGAGGGGAACAAAGAAGCAGAATTCAGAAAGGAACTCTGTGGTAAAAATTGAAGGTGATTGGGTGAAATCTGAGGAAGTTATGGCAAACCCTAAAAATAGACAAATGTGGGATTTCGGGCTATAGGAAGGGAAATTGAGGATAGGGTCCTCAGGAATGAAATATGCAGAATGGAATTACAGGGGTTCCCTGAAAATTTCAAGGGAAACAGAGGTAAAACAAGGGAGATATGGAGAAAAAAGCGGCTACGGCTCGATTTTTTTTTTGTTTATAGATTGGAGCGGATACAGCTCGGAAGAAATCTGGAAAAACGCCGAACGGCTTGCAAAATGGATCTGAAATGGCGCAGCAGTGATCGCCAATAGTTCAGCTGAAAGTAGATATGGACCCCAGGTATGTGCGGCTTCCTAACAGTTCAGGGTTTTCACTTGGCCACCAATGCTGTTTGACGGCTTGCGTATTGGGTTAGTACCCCTCACTCTATGGCTCAGGTAAAACTGATAACTGCTTTGCCACAAATGACAGTTCTTGGTTTACCTCACGGGTGGGAACTAGTCAATCAGGTAGGGGTCGTTGCCCTTTTCGCTGGCAGGTCCTCTCAATGGGCCAGCTACTTCGGGGTTCCTGTGGTACTCCTCACAATGAGTTTTAGGGCTTATGCCCAAGTACTTCCCACAGTTAAGCAGATAGGGATTATTCCCAAATCCGAACCTGCAACAGATGCGAAAAAAATTTTGGCAGAAATTTCACCCAACGAGCCGAAGAAAGTGCTCTGATACCAGATGTGAGGCACCTGCAACAATTACTTAATGAAAATATGCGAAATAGCAGAAATGACAGAACTCAGAATCACTTTTATATTGATCATGGGCCACTTCGAGGGGGCAACCTCCTATGAGCAAGCTCAATACAAATAACTTCACGGTGCCTTCATAGGTCTCAACACACACTTATATACTAATTCTAGGCGCCAATACTATGGGTCGAAACCATGGGCCGTTACAAACTATGGATCAACAATACTATGGGCTACTTACAAAGCATATGCGCCAACAACAATAACACAAACTATTGATCAACAAATACTATGGGATGACTTACAAAGCATATGCGTCCAACAACAACATACTAACAAAGTAAAGACATGGGTTCCTAACAGTGACCAGGTCATCTGTGGCTTTCCCATCGTCTCCCATGTTTTTTTAGTTAGGATATTCATGTCCGAACCCAAGTCCAAGATGATGGATTCTACATCAAATTCTCCGATCTGTGCCGACATCCACATCTCCCTGCCTATCTTTCTTTTTTGTATGCGATTAACGCTCTGTTCCAGTCGTGCACCTCCTCATCGTCGCAGTATACTAGCTATTTCCTCTAGCGTGTCGGGGTCTTTGGCCAAGTCCAGGCAACTTCCTAGGAAGGCTTCCATTGTGTTTGCATTCCTTCGTGTCTTCGTTGAATCAAACGTCAGTGGCATATCATAGATTTATTCCTCGAAAGGTAACTGTCTCTGATTCCTTATTACCTCTTGTGCTTTTAAGAAGACATCCTTTTTGGCATTGACATCGAAGGTGACCTTTCTTCGTTGTGTTTGTGTTGGTCTAACATTGGGGTGCGACTTGTCGCTACCTGTCGATGTCCCTCCTCTTGTTACTATACCAACTGTCGCATGGCTACTTCTAGCTTTCGTTGATATCCTCTGTACGGCTGATGGTGTGTTCTGATTGTTCTGGTTCTAGGGTGGATGCTTGGTTTTCCATTTCGCAATGAGTTGGGGGAAGTCCTCTACACTATGATCTGCTGCATTGCAGTATGTACACTACGGCGCTAGATTTAGACAGTCTGTCTAGTAGTGCCCCTGATGCCCATAATTATAATAGGTAATTAGACCTCTTCCACGTCCAATAGTGCCTCCGCGTCCCATCCCTCGGTCGTCACGGTATCCTCCCCCATACCCTCTGCGCGGTGGTCCATATTGTTGATACTGCAGTTTTCCATACTATGGCTGCTGATAATGCTGCGGCCCATACTGTGGCTGGCCATGTGGTGGTGGTGGATATTGCGGGTTCCCATAGTGGCCTTGGTCATATTACTACGGTTGTACCACTGGTGGTTCTTCTCTCTTCATGAAATACATGTCAGCTGTTCGTTCTTGCAACAAATCATAGGCCCTGCAGTCCTTCTCATCATGGCTAACCGATCGGCAAAACTTGTAGTATAAGTTTGTTGGGTTTGATACCATCCTTTGCAAATATACGCACTCCTCCGGTCGATGCCGCCTGGTCTGATAGATAGTGCACCATGGCATGCCTCCCTGGAAATGTGGGTTTGGCAACCCTGCCTGTAAGTATTCCCAGAATTCTGGGCAATTGTCCTTATGGTGCCCCTCAGTTCTGCATCTGGTACACCATACATCTCCTCGGGTTTCCTTGCCCTTCTTGATATCTTCCAGCTGTAGTGTTAAATTGGCCAACTGTGCCTGAAATATGTCCATTCCCATTCCTGCTTCACCAATTGGTGAAGTCTCTAGCTTCATTGTGATTTCTAATGCTTCCACCTGTGTCACGACTTTTTGTTGCATCAACGACCCTCGGATATGCGACACCAGTCTTGCGATGAACCATTCTTTGTGTTCTAGCTCATTTATCGAAAAGCTCACTTTCGCTATCAACGTCTTATATCGCTGATCGAATTCCCACACCAACTCATTTGGGAATTGCTTAATCTCCTTAATCTCAGTGACATATTGCGACTCAAATTTTGGTTTCTTAAATTCGTCAATCATTGTCGTCTTGATCTGCTCCAGCGTTTTGGCTGTTGTTCCCATCGGAACCTTTACAAATTTCATGTACCAGTCTAATGACTGACCCCTAAGAGTCGTCAACAGCTTCCCTATCTTTATATCATTGTCCTGGATGTGCTTCATGGTCCAGACTACTTCGCATAGGAACAAATATTGTTCGAGATCCTCAGTCCCGTTCCCCTAAAAGGTGGGCATCTTTGCCTCGTTTTCCATCCTAACATTGTTGGTATTGTTATTTACAGAAGCACTACTCTTGCCACTGCACGTGGGGAAACACCGCGAATAGTTTGGATTTATTCCTATATGTTGTAATATTGTAAATTCAAAGAATATTATATATGTACTTTATTATTCCGAAGATGTTTCATTCCTTCGTGAAGATCTTATTGTATATCGGGAGATGTTTATTCTTCCGTCGGAATGTGGTAACTTGGGTTATTAGACTTCCCTAGTGGGGGTCGGCCCTATATGTGTTATATTGGTCAAAGGGTTGTTAGAACAACCTAGAGGGGTCGTCCCAATCAGTTGTAGTGGCGTGTTTAACCTAGTGGTAAAGTTGGGACCGACCTAGTTAATATAAAGTACAAGTCGGAGATGTGTATAAATAGAGGAGGTGTGATCCTCATTTGACACACTTCCCTCACTTGAAATGTAGCGCACTTGTGGAGGAGAGGTATGCTATGGTGGAGGAGTAGATCATGTCTTTGGTTTGCATCTTTGTATATTGTTGGTCATCTATATTGAGGAAGCTTTGCTGGGTTTTCTACCCCATGAGGGTTTCCCAGAATAAATCTGTGTCTCTTGTGTTTATGCTGTGCTTGTTGTTTCTTCAGTGATTCTATATATGCTATTATTGTGAAATGGAATGTAATGCTACTATTTTCTATCTTAGCATATTGAATCTTAAAATGGTATCAGAGCTAACCTGAAGGAAGGAAATGTATGGCACTTATGACACTTGCTTCACTTGCAACAATTTGAAGGTTAGGGTTTTGTATAGCAAAAACCAGTCATTGTGGAAATTTTGTTATAAATAAATTTTGGAGAAGGTTCGGGATCTGAAACCTTTACAGGTTGTAGATAACATCCCCAGGTACCTTGTGTCCAAAGTTCACCCTCATATTCATTGTACTTTGTTAGTTATGATCAGTACAATTTAGGAATTCTGCCTCTTCTAGATCTCAGTCAAAATCCGGTGACCTAGGAAAAAAGGTCATAACATGGGCCAGGAAGCTCCAAATGAAATTTCATAAAATGTGACAGGTAGTACACAGACTATACTATCTAAAGAAACATTTCAGAGGCCGAAGTTGAACCAGTGACACATGGCACTCCGTACAAGTTCGCTCTCCATTTTTATCCCATAAACAGGTCACGTTACAACACTTCGCATAACTCTCTCTTAGAAAATTCAATTGAGGTCAGACCTGTCGAGATGGAAAGACGACAGGTCAGGCTACCACAAAAAAATTTTCAGATCTTGTGGATTGAAAAGTTCGGAGTTACAGTAGAAACAATCATGTACATATTTTTTTCAAAACAGAATTATTTTTTAGCACATTGATTCATGGCTTCCGGAATTTAGGGTTTCAGAGAAAGTTAGAATTTTTGGAATCGGAGTCCGTAGCTGAATGCTACTCAGGAAAATAAAAATTTAGAGACTAGGACCGAATTTTTTGGATGGGTAGAAGACCGGGCTTGATCAAACCCCAGTTCGGGATTTTGATCGAAAAGATGGAAAATTAGGGCTTCAGCAAAAGTTGGAATTTTTGAATTCTGTGACCACGGCTGGAAGCTCCTCAGAAAAATAAGAGTTGAGAGCCTTGGATCAAATATTTTGATTGGGTAGAAGGGTGGGCTTCATCAAACCCTAGTTCAGGATCCTGTCCAGAAGATCCAGAAGTTTCGAAGGCAATTTTGAGGGGTCAAATTTTGGAGATTCCAAAATTGAAGTATGCTAGTTTGATCAGCTCAGCAAGACACATCCTTCCATCCATTCAGAAGTGTGAAAGTCAAAGATTGAATTTTTAGGGTTTCTCTAGCAAATCCTAGTCAAGCTCCAGATCAAGTTTCAGGAAGAGTTGAGGCAAAGGCCTTACATAAGAAGACTACAAGAACTCTCGACAGGTATGACTTAAGGAGGTTCAGGTATGTCTTGAAATCTGATTCCTGATTAAGTTCATAAAATGTTTGTCTTCATATTATTTATTAGTACAATCTTGATTAATGTTAGAATTGTCTTATCACCCTAGTAACAGTATGAATGCATGTGAATGATAGAAGACATTCATTGATTAGGGCTATATGATTGTACTAATGCACTATGGTGTTGTATGAGGTTGATGTTGTCTGCTAACAAGATACAAGTACATCACGAAAGACAAATCAAGTTCCATGACTAGGACAACATGAAAACAAAGACTCATCCATAATCTTTGTTCTACTTACGAGGTATGTATGACTTTGTTATATTATTCTTAATCTATGAGATATGTAGGTTATAGCACAGGATCTCTAAATCATTGAAGAGAACAAAGAAGATATTGTTTAGGTATGTTAGACATAACTAAGCAGGTATACTAATCTAGGTATGTTTTCCTATCTCAAGTTAGAATCTTACCTTGTGTTAGGATCCCTTATATAAGTATACTTGGTATGATTGGTTATGCTTATTCATAAAGCTAGTAATCAAGGGTTTATACCTATTATGTCTCTGATCTTGATTGATGATTTAACTAACCAGAAGAGTCCTATGATCAAACAAGAATATGCATGAGTAAAAGAAGACTTTCCTGAAACCTGGAATACTAATTATCTATGATCATGACTATACATATTCAAGATTATTTAGAATTATAATGTTTTTATAATATTGAGAATATACTAATGAATGTATGTTTGTGTATGAGATCATGAGGATGACACCAATGCACACTTGAGCATGCACAGTGGTACAGAATGAATAGAAGTTCAAAATACATATAGAAGATCAAGCGAGAGACAACCACTCAAACATAAAAGATAAGTATTTGAGTTGTTACTTGAAATAGTAAATGATATTGCTTGTAATAGTTGTATACAAATTTGTATTCCTAGAATATATCATGCTGAGTGTAAACATTCATATAGCATTGAATAGTATGCTACTAATATGCATATGATTGGTAAATTGGAAAAACATTCCATTGTTGCTTGTCTAGAAACAAACCTCTTTGCTGACATGCTGAGAGCTGTGCACACTCTCGATAGTATGTTCTGGTAGAGATGGAAGGCATCTAGATAGCCACTGTATGCATATAGGATATGGAAAAGTGTTGTGCCAAAGTAATGGTCAAGATAGTTGCATAACTATGTAAATGATATCTATATGCATAATAGGTTATCATATCAATATGATTTGATGATTATGAAGTATTACTAATCATGTACTTAATTTTGATTTGTAGGAAAGATCATGATGAATGATGAACACTGAACAAGCGATGGATGTTCAAAAAAAAGATTTACAAATCAAACACACTATAGAAGGCTCATGGCTAGAAGATTCTCTTAGAAAGAGGAAGAGAATCATGACGAGATGTTTGCTCCAAGTGGCTAGATAAGACCATTATCTTAATAATGTAATTGAAGAAATCTCTGTTCGGGTACCCAGGATCGATAATGATTACCATGGGTGTTGTGGATCTCAACCTTTTCTACAAGGTTGAATATGGTTTCTATACACAGATGACATGGATGCAAGAAGGAAATCACCACAAAGTTTGAATGATGTTAAGGCTCATATCAGTAGACCCATCTGACGAGAGATGGCACAGATAGATGGCTGCAAAAATGAAAAATGAAAGATCTCAAATTGATGCATTACTTCCTAGGTCTGGAAGTATGGAAAGGCTCAGAAAGAATCTTTCTCAACCAGGGAAAGTATGCCGAGAAATATTAAAAGGACTTGATATGTTGGAATGGCCACTCTCATGGATTCCAACTTGAAGCTGTTAGCGAATGACTAATCAAAGTTAGTGTATATAACTCTGTACAGACAAATTATTGGGTCATTGATGTATCTAACAAATACTAGGTCAGATATATGCTTTGCTATGAACACCTTGAGTCAGTATCTAGTGGTAACTAGATGTGTTCACCTCATAGTTGCAAAGCATGTGCTGAGGTATCTAAAGGATATGATAGACTTTGATCTATGCTATCTTGGATATCATGACTTCAAATGGCTACACAGATGTTGATTGGGAAGAGAGTGTATCAGACAGGAAGAACACATCGAGAGGATTTTATTGTCTGGGATCAGCCATGATCTTGTGGTTTAGTTGGAAGCAGTCTAGTGTGGCTCTCAGTACAAGCGGAATATATGGTTGGTTTCTCTACTAGTTGTGAAGTAGTATGGCTTCTGGATTGTTTGACTTAGAGATAGGCCCAACTGTGATCCTATGTGACAAACAGAGTTATATCAAGATGGCAGAGAATCCAGTGTTCCATGATATGGTGCAGAAAGGAACTATAAAGTTTGAATTTGTAACAAGTTATCGATGTAATAACCAAACCTCTACCTCAAGTAAAGTTTGAGCATTTTTCTAGACAAGCTTGGTAGGACCCTCCTCGAGAGGGGGAGTGATGTGGTCACTTATGATGAGATTTCCTACATCGATAGTGAGGTTGATGAAAGGAATTTTGGGAGACCTAGGGGTCATGAAAATACCTTTAAAGCCAGGTGCTAAGCCTGTCAAGCAGAGGCCATACAGATTGAATCCGCGCTATAAGAAAAAAGTCGGTGCAGAGCTAGATAAGATGCTAGAAGCAGGAATCATTGAACCAATCGAAGAATCTGAATGGATTAGCCCCATGGTTGTTCAAGAAAAGAAAGCAAAAGGCGAGATCAGGATTTGTGTGGATCTCAGAAAGTTGAATGATGCTTCCATGCATGACCCATTTCCCACTCCATTCATAGATGAAGTGCTTGATAACATTGGAGGAAATGAGGCATACTCTTTCACTGATGGTTTCTCTGGTTATCATCAGATCAGGATTTATCCTGCGGATAGGCATAAGATGACATTTGCTACAGAATGGGGGTCATTCCAGTACACCGTCATGCCTTTTGGGATGAAGAACGCACCTGCCATATTCTCTAGAGTTGTCATCGCAACATTTAAAGATTTTATGCACAAGTTTTTAGAAGCATATTTTGATGATTGGACTGTATTTGGTCTATTGAAAAATCATTGCGCAAATCTCCGCATAATGCTCGAGAAGTGTCAACAACATCAAATATCCTTGAATTTGAAAAAGTGTATTTTCTGTGTGCCTTATGGAATTTTACTTGGCCACATTGTCTGTAAGCAAGGATTGATGGTAGACCCTGTGAAGATTGCAGTTATTGCAAACTTACCAACACAAAATTCAGTCAAGATGTTGCGATCTACATTAGGCCATACTGGATATTACAGGAAATTTATAAAGGGTTATGCACAGATAACCGCAGCAATGGAGAAGCTGCTGAAGAAAGACGCACCGTTCATTTGGAACGTAGAATGCGAACAGGGTTTTGACACATTAAAAGAAAAGATGGTCACTACGCCTATTCTAGTCTTTCCAGACTCGACGAAGCCATTCCATGTCCATGTTGATGCATCATGTATTTCCCTAGGGATCGTCTTATCTCAGCCAGGAGAGGGAGGTATTGACCACCCTATTGCATTTTCTAGCAGAAAGATTTCAACAGCAGAAAAGAACTATACTACTACTGAGAGGGAAGGCCTTGCGATGGTATATGCCCTATAGAAATTTAGACACTACTTGCTGGGATAACACTTCCTTATGTTTACTGACCATTTGCGTTGAAATATTTGGTCAACAAGCCAGTGTTAGGGGGACGCATATGCCGATGGCTATTGCTGTTCTAGGAATATGACTTTGAAATTATTGTCAAGCCAGGTAGACTGAACTTGGGACCTGATCATCTGTCAAGGATCGAGTCAGGAGAGGAGCCGACGAATATTGAAGATAGTCTTCTTGATGCGCAGTTGTTTAGTATACATGTTGCTGATGATTATTACAAGGATATCATTGACTTCCTAACCACAAGGATGACACCCCAGGAATTCTTGGTCCAGTAGAAAAAATAGTTAGTGGTGTGTGCCACGGACTACACTATAATTGCAGGTCAGTTATACAAACTTGGGCCGGATGAAGTCCTGCACAGGTGCGTACTCGATCATGATAATCCATTTATTCTAGCCGATGCACACTCAGGAATCGCGGGAGGTCATTATGCAGGAAGGGCTATTGCGCAGAAGATATTGCGTGCAGGGCTATGGTGGCCTACGCTCCATAAAGATGCCAAAGAACATTGCGGGAACTGTGATGTCTGTCAGAAGATAGGAAAACCATCACGCCGAGATGAGATGCCATTGAATCCACAGTTGACACTGCAGCCATTTGAAAAATGGGCAATAGACTTTGTGGGTCCTATAAACCCACCAAGAAAAAGAACGGGTGCAAGGTATATTATTACTGCTACAGATTACCTCACCAGATGGGCAAAAGAAAAACCAGTTAAGGACTGCAGCGCCAATACTACTGCGCAGTTTATTTTCGAAGAAATACTCACCAGATTTGGTTGTCCGAAGATTTTGATGAGTGACCAAGGTACTCATTTTTTGAACAAGATGATTGAGGCGCTTACAGAGGAATTCCACATTCATCATCAGTGCAGCACTCCATATCATCCATAGGAAAATGGTACTGTAGAGGATTTCAATAAAATATTGGAGAACGCACTCACTAAGGTGTGCAATGTAAATAGAGACGATTGGGACTTGCGCGTCTCATTTGTGCTATGGGCATACAGGACCACATGCAAGAAATTGACAGGACAGACACCCTTTCGGTTGGTTGATGGGAAGGAGGCTATAATGCCTATGGAATATATTGTCCCTAGTTTGAGAATCGCTGCATTTACAGGGATGGCAGACTTCGAAGCTCTAGAAGAAAGATTACTACACTTACTGGGCTTGGAGGAAGATCGCTTCATCACAGGCTTCCCCTAGCAAGCTCAGAAGGACCGCGAGAATGCATGGCATGATCGCCATATAAAGAACAAGTGTTTTCAGGTAGGTGATCTAGTCCTCTTGTATGATAGCAAATTCATGAAATTCCTTAGTAAATTTAAGATGCATTGGCTTGGTAGATATACTGTGATACATGTTACTAACACTGGTGCGGTCCAGTTAGCAAATTTAGCTAGTGATACCTTGCCAACTTTGATAAATGGAAGCAGGCTAAAGCTATACCATGATAGCACTGCTTCGCAGAACCCTGAATAACGAACAAAGAAAGGAAGTTCTAAGTGTCAAG
The DNA here is from genome assembly GCA_027924585.1 of Larix kaempferi. Taxonomy (NCBI): domain Eukaryota; kingdom Viridiplantae; phylum Streptophyta; class Pinopsida; order Pinales; family Pinaceae; genus Larix; species Larix kaempferi. The sequence goes on from BSBM01000646.1 coordinate 1,466,532, forward strand.
TATAGTTGAAAGTGGACACTAGAAATGTAAAGGAGTCTGTAAATGTATGATAAAAGGAAGAAGGTATGATAAGAAGAATGATCTATGTACTGTGCAGCATTGTTGAAGCTGCGCGGAAAGGAAAAAGAAAAAAAGAGGAAGGAAAAATATATATGTATAGTGAAAGCCGCGCAGCTTGAAATTTTTGGCACTGCGAAGAAGCCACGCAGCTTGAAATTTTTGGCACTACGAAGTAGCCATGCAGGGTTGCAGATGGCTTGTCGTGCAGTTTGGCGCAGCACTCAGAGAAAAATAGCCGTTGCATGGCTTTTCAGAAAATAGCCGTTTGATGATCGTTGCAGCAACCGCTTCAACATTTAAAGCAAGGATAGCTGTTTTGAGCATGCTGACGACAGAAAAGATCGAAGGATCCACTCAAATTCGCCAACAGACACCACATTAAATGCTTATCTAGCCGTTGAAGGGCACAGGAGAGGGTATGCTACGCCTATAAATAACACCATTGGGAGACTTGCGGGCATTACCAAGCACTTAGAATTTTTTTGCAATTAACCTCTCTGAGCTAGTAGCCATTTGTAGTCTATCTACCTTAGCCGCTACCTCATTTGTGAATGATCGAAAATTCCTTTAGAGAAGAAGAACTGACCATTGAAGAAGCACTAAGGATCCTTCAGCACGGAGGGATTCAACAGTTAATGAAAACTCTAGTTAAGAAGGTCGTCGTAGAACAAGGTGAACGATCCCACAAATCACCAAGAATTAATCCAACGATGCAGGAAAAAGCAAAAGATAAGGGAATATTTGTAACTGCACCTTGATCCAACATCATAAATATGGGATCCTCGGCACAGAAAGCACCAGTCTTTCAGACAAAACCTTTGAAGATGACACCTGAATATATCTCCCCCCGAGCACTAAATGCCCCTATGTTTAAATTGTCATAGAATGAGAGATACGACATCCTGCTATCGCCTATGTCAAAGCATGTAAACGTTGCTAAGAATCTGCTGGGAAAGATAACAGATTGTAAATGGGAGGATTATGACCTCTTGGGAATGAAGAAAGAAGAGTCGGATGTTCCCAAATACCCAAATTTTCAACCAGACCAGTATATGTGCGGGAAAAAGGACGCCAAGGGAACTCTGAACTTGGTAGATGACAGTTGGTAAGCACCTATCATTCAGTCAGGGCTACTGAACTTTTTGAGATTGCCACATTTTGACCATTCCCCAGAACTGAATATCGTGGTTCACACACTCATGGCACGAATCCACCAAGGTTATCTGTGGCTGGACAGAAACATTGATATTAACATTGATTTGATCCATCACATCACTGGGCTAAGCAAGCGCGGTAAGGATCCGAAGCAATTCTTCTAGGGGAAGAGCAAAGAAAAAGAGGCCGTTGAAAAGATGAAGAAAACCCACTCGGTGGTGAAGGAAAAAAGAGGATTCCCGATAGAAGATATAGAGGACAGAGCAACAAGATTTGTAACGCAGTTGCTCATAGGCAAGATGCTCAAAATAGCTAGGCCTTCGGAGGCACCTGCGGGCGCAATACTCCTTGGTGCCGCAGCGGCCGAAGGCAACAACTTCAATTGGTGTCAGTTTCTATTGAATGAGTTCCTTGAAGAACTCAATGACACACAGGTGAATGGTGGCCAGTTCCATTTCACCTGGCTCATCAACCTGATTGCTTTGTGTCGATGGAAGAAACCATGAGATTATGCGGGCGTCATTATGGACAACAAGGATCCTAGAGGGTTTAAATTTGTTAAACTCTGGGGAAACACAAATGCAGAGTGCCAGCATGCAACAATAGAAGTATTTTACCAATAATATATCCAGCTGCGTGATGCAATCACGAAGACACCCCGTATTACAAAGCAGGTCACGGTGAAGTATATCCACATCATCGACTTTGAGGCAGATATGAAATGTATATTCATATCACCGAAAGCACAAATGAGGAAACCAGAGTGGTTCCCAGGAAAGTACATCATGTATGAACAGGATATTGAGGACCTCATGAAATATTAGCCAGCAGAGTTCTGCGTAGAGGTCATGGACGTGGAGACAGATTCAGTAGAAGATGAGCCGATCCCGCTCTCATGCCCAATCATTGAAGAAACAGGGAAGAGAAAAGAAGCTGAGAGTTCAGAGAAGCCAAAGTCGAGGAAAAAGATGAAGGCTACAAAGATTTAATTGGAGGAAGTCCTCAATGATGATGACTACGAGATGATAGCTGAAATAGTCTTAGAGCAGATGAAGGAGCTTATGGCGGCTAAAGAAAAGAAGGACAAGGTCATCCATGATGACCTACACTAGACGCGGCTCGCAATGCAAGGCCTAATGAAGAAAATAGACGATGTCCAGAAAAGCCTTGTTTTGCCACAGGAAGCAGGGACTGAAAGGAGGTCGGTAGGAACCTCGCAACAAGGAAGCCAACAGCTAGCCATAACACTGTCGTCGAAGACCAGAATTGTCCATCTGGACCCATTGGCTGTTGTGTTGCCAATGGCAAAACAAGTTGTCTTGGAGACAAAAGGAGTCGAGAGGGTAGAGCTCGAATTAGCCAAAATCCCTTTGCCAGGATTGCACTTCATCCACACGCAGATCGTGGAGGAGATGCATGAACGGACGGTTGAAGCGATGAAGTTACAGGAAGAACTCACCGCAGCAAATAGACAAATTGAGCAAAAGTTAGAAGTACAGCTATGCAACGAACAAGACCGCCGAAAAAATTTGGAGACCACCATATCCAATGTGGCGAAGGATATCAAAGGCATAGAAATCTAGGATGATCCTGTAGACACAGTTCTGAGGATCAGAGATAAGGTGAGATCCTTGTAGACGAAGATGCAGGATAAAGAGATTTATTATGAGGCCGACATTGCCACATTGAAGGATAAGTTGAATAAGAAGGTGCCATTAACTGAAGAACAAGTCAGAGAGAAAGCAGTGAGCGCCGCCTCAAAAAGCATCACAAGTGAGATGGCTAAGTGCCAATCTCTCCTGGACAAGGTTTCACAGGCAATCGCGACCCTTGAAGAGGATTAAGGGTTGCTGCAGGTCAAGACCGCGATACAAGAAAAACATACCGCGCTGGACAAGTTGAACGCAGAGGTGAAAGCTCTGCCACCTAGAGAAAGGCTACCGAGATACAAGGAGATATCCAGCTTAAAGAAAGAAGTATAGGAATTACGACAAAAAGAGTCTGAGATGGATAATCAATCGCAGCAGCTCCTGGAGAATGCCATGGCGGTATTGCAACAAATTGAAGATAAGTTAGTAGAACTATGCGATAACCAGGAGCAGGTACAAGATCAAATTGGACAAGAAATAACTCCAACACTGCTTGAGACAATTAAACAGGTTGAGGAGGATACAAGAAAAGGAGTGGTGCAGTTGTGCAGTACATATGATGAGTTCACGGCCAAGTCTGTTCCACCATTCGCGGCACAGAGTGAGACGGTTGAAACAATTAGTGGCTCAGGGACGAGCCACATGTAAGTGTTAGGGGCATGTTGGGCCCAGGTTGAGATGAAGTTTTGGAAGCACCTTTTTTAGGCAAGCAGGGAAAGATGAGCTGAGCGTAGCTCATAAACACAATTTTGGGTAAGTATCGAGGATGCTGCGAAGTTGTGTGTAACATCCATCTTTTGATGAGACTGCGGAGTTGCGCGCAACATCGAAGTTTTGGCCGTGATGCGAAGACTAGTACTGTGCTGAAGCAGTGTTGTGGAGTTAGGAGGCCACGTGGAGCCAACAAAGTGGTCTGCTGGACAAGTATCAAGTGTAGCTACCGGCTCGACCGGTAGCAGCCATTTTTGGAAAGATATTTCAGGATTGACAAGCGGCGGATGTAGTCAAAACAGGAAGGCAGCCACGCGTGGGTTGCTAAGGAAAGCGATAGCAACAGAATGAGGACATGGAGATCTGCCATGATCAAGAAGACGCTACCAGGAGCCAGCAAGCCGGTTTGGAAAACCAGTGTAGTTTTGGAAACCCTTAGGGTTTTTGGTTTTAGGTCTTCGACATTGTACAGACATGACCTTCGGGCATGATCTATTTAAGAAGACATTTTGTATGGGATGGGGGTTTGCTTTGTGGGTTGTTCTCATTTTCGGGTGTTGTTCTCGTTTTGGGTTGTTGTTCTTTTGTTATTGCTGAGAATTTGAGAAGATAACCCTTTTGTATTGTAAAATCTCTCCGAGCTGAGAATATTGTAAAGGCTTTGCAGCTGTGTGCGCAGAGACCTAGCCGAGAGAAAGAAGAGTCTACAGCTAAGTGCGTAGACTAAGAACGGTTGCCCCATCCCTTTTAAAAGAAATATATTACCAACTGTTCTTGTGGACGTAGCTTTCCATCTAGGGAAGTGAACCACGTTAAATCCTGTGTTATGTGATGATGTTTACGAATGAATGACTTTCTGTATTTTCTATAGAATGAATGCTTGAATGTTTCCTTGCATGTTTTAATATGAGAACTTTGATATGCATTTACCAATAGGAGAAGTTTGGGAATGATATGCTAGGTTCCACGGAAGCAGATGAATGGTAAACATTTCAATTCTATGTTAAGTTCATGAATTAGTCATTAAAGTTTAATTAATTTCTTAAACACAGTGAAGGAATGTAGCACAGTTAGTCATGTTTATCATTTCAGTTCACATTGTAATAATCCAAGTTCTAAAAGTAATGGTAGAAAGATAACCAGTAAGTGCCTGAATGAATGGATGAGTGATATTCATTTCAGTGCCTTAACGTTGCCGAGATCTTCCAAGTAGAGGATAAGTGTGGGTGACTCGCAGTTCCAGAAGAAGATTCGCAGCAATAAGAAACCCTTGGTACATCCCACAGTGTTTCCTGCATCGTGCAGTGCTGTTCACAGCATAGATCTTGCTGCATACCGTATCACTCTACCCGCAGCGTCACCGTTCTATCCTGCACTGCGCAGCTTGTTCAGATAAACAACTCATCATTTACTGTGGAAACCTGATTCCACAGTACCCCATAAAGATACACCTCCCGTGAGACCTCAACCTGCTTACAGGTTTATGCTGAAAGGGTCGGTGTGAAGTGGTTTTGTTGGTCAAAGGTAGAACCACAAAGAGCCTGGGTCTAATTGGAAACCTCTGGGTCAGTTTAAGCCAACAATGGTTCTTGCCTACACAGCATCGATGCACTGATGCATGATCATGACATCCACAATCTCTTCATCAAGTCAGCTACTCAGAAGCATCCCATTTAGCTCATTCAACTTATTCAAGTCATTCAAATGAGCAACATGTAAGTATGAATACATCAAGCATGTCCATTTTTTAGGGAGGGTTTTGTTCCCATGAGGTTTCCCCTGTTTCCTCGATTTACATGGACTAGTTATTTTTGTATTGGGGTGACCATAAGCCTTGTTGCTTGGGCCCTATATTTCTGATATCTTTCTAATTCCCATCACATAAAGTCAGGCTTAAGGGGGGTGTTGGAACATTTAAAAAACCCACTATGTAATTCTAGACTTAGGATAAAATTAATTAATCATTTATGATTAATTTCCTGAGTTTTGACTAGGTAGAATAGGCCAGTTTTGTATTTTAGTGGACCACATGCTATCCTCATTCACAAAAACAAATTTGGATAGATTCTAGATGAGATTTCCTTGGATTCTGTCTGATTTTATTCCATTCCTGAATTAGAAAGACACTATCCAGTTTTAGTTAGCTTTGTCCTGTTTTTTCTGCTTTCTAGTGGAAAAGATAAAGCTAGTTTACTTGGAATCTTTTGCCACTTGACCAATTCGACCTCCACATCATATATAACCTTCTAAAGCCATCATTACATTCCATTTACCTCATTCATGAGCTTCCATACCATACTTGCCAAATTCGTGAGCCTCTAGCACAGTTTTGGAAACTGCCTTTTGCCACTTAGGGTTTTTTTTTGTCTTTTCTAAGCCTTTTCTTTTTGCTCTATCCATATTGCTTTAAAGAAATTCGATTTTCTCCATGGAGGATGTATTATTTATTGTTATCATATCAATGAATAATATACAGAGTGTTTTCCATAATTTATTCTCTCTATTCTTCTTCTCTCATTGTCTAAAATATTCCATGGTGAAATTGTCTTATGAATCTAGTTTCTAGTAATTGAAAACATCACAGTCCCAAGACACAGGAAGAGACAGATTACATGTCCAAGATTCCCTATCAATCAACAGTTGGTAGCTTGATGTATTCCATGGTGTGCACAAGACCAGATATTGCACATGCAGTGGGAGTTGTGAGTAGATATATGAACAATCCAGATAAAGAACACTGGAGGGCAGTACAGTGGATTCTCAGGTATTTGAGAGGTACCACCACTCAGGCATTATGTTTTGGAGGTTAAAACATTGTTCTATAGGGATGTGTTGATGCATATATGGTAGGTGATAAGGATAGTAGGAGGAGCACCACAGGGTATGTGTTTACTGTAGGTGGAACAACAGTAAGCTGGATTTCGAAACTGCAGAAGGTTGTTGCACTTTCAATAATGGAAGAAGAGTATGTTGCTATTACATAGGCTAGTAAAGAGATGATTTGGTTGCATAGGTTTATGGAGGAAGTGGGTAAGAAGCAGAAGGATAGAAGGTTGTATAGTGACAGCCAAAGTGCCATTCATCTTGCAAAGAACTCAACATTCCATTCTAGGACTAAACATATACAGCTCAAGCACCATTTCATACGCTCTGTTCTGGAAGATGAACTGTTGAAGCTGGAAAAGATACATACTAGCCATAATCCTGCAGACATGTTCACAAAGGTAGTGACTAGAGAGAAACTGAGTTCTTGCTCAGTTTCAGTTGGCCTTCTAGCATGAAGGTGAAGAGGAGAAATTTGCCAAGTCCAAGTCCAGCAGCGGTGGAGTTGTTGTGATCAGTCTCCAAGTGGGAGATTGTTGGTTGTGGAGCCAGATCTTCCAATCTCATAGATGATATTGTCTTAGCCGTCCACCCCAGAGGACTATACACCCATTCTTACACCGAGATGCCTGGCCTCGATCCCAAAATATTGGAACATCACATCGACACTTGGCCCAATGTGACTCTTTTCTGACAAAAACAACGACCCATTCACCCGTCCAAACTCCCAACTGTTAAAGCTGAGATTGAAAAACTCCAACAAGCATGATTCATATATCCTATTGCCTACACCACCTGGGTTTCAAACCCAGTGCCAGTAAACAAAAAAGTGGGCACTATATGCATTTGTACTAATTTTTGAGACCTCAATCTCGCTTGTCCCAAAGACAACTTCCCCACACCTTTCGTTGACCAACTAATTGATGAATGCATAGGACATGAGGTCCTTTCTTTTATTGATGGTTTCTCCGGATACAACCAAATAAAAATCCGCAAAGAAGATCAATATAAGACGGCTTTCACCACCCCATGGGGCACCTTCGCTTATCGCGTCATGCCTTTTGGCCTCAAGAATGCTGGAGCCACCTTCCAATGTGCCATGACTTATTGCTTCCATGATCTCCACAAGATCATAAAAGTTTACCGGGACGACCTCACAACTCGATCCAAAAAGCAATCTGACCATTTAGATGACCTTCAACAAGTTTTCATGCATTGTCAGAAATACAACATCCGCTTGAACCCCCTCAAGTGTGTCTTTGCGTTACATCAGGTCACCTACTGGGGTTTGTTATCTCAGAAAAAAGGCATCACTGTAGACCCCTTAAAAGTCCAAGCCATTCTAGAGTTACCGTCACCCCGCACATTAAGACAACTACAAAGCCTACAAGGGAGGTCCAACTTCCTCCGCTGCTTTGTCCCTGACTATGCCACAACGGTCCATGGTTTCCTACGACTATTACTTCTGCATACCCGTTTCATATGGGACCAACAAGCAGAGACAACTTTCACCGACTTAAAGAAAGCACTCACAAACGCCCCGTTGATTTCTCCTGCAGATTTCACCAAAGATTTCATCCTCTATGTTTCAGCATCCGAACATGCTGTATCTGGAGTCCTTGTACAAGAAGATACTACTCGCCAAGAGCATGTCATCTACTATGTGAGACAGACCTTGTCCGGCCCACCCCTCCGATACCCACATGAAGAAAAGATGGCCCTCACCATTGTTTTTTCAGTACAAAAGTTGCGACATTATATTCTCTTAAGCCACACCACAGTTGTAGCTAATTCCAATCCTATGGTTTTCCTCTTGACGCGTCGCCTTCTTCAAGGCCGCGTAGTTAAATGGGTGATTATCCTGCAAGAGTATGACCTTACTTTCAAGACCCCAAAGAGCACCAAGGTCCTAGCACTAGCTCAACTCATCACAGATCTCCCATCTTCTTCGTCATCACCCGCTATCCAAACGGATCTCACTGACGACCAAATTTTCATCATTTCGTCTGACGACCCATGGTATAGAGACATCTTAATCTACCTCCGCACACAAAAATTTTGATCCCACATCGATTGTGATGGACGCTGTCGTATACGACACCATGCCCCCCGATACCTCTATTAGGGGATGTACTTTATCGACGCTGCCTATCCCATAGCGAGGCAGAACAAGTCCTTAATGATTGCCATAGCGGTGCCTGCGGAGGCCATTTCTTTGGCATGGCTATCACCCAAAAGATCATCCGCGTAGGTTACTATTGGCCTTCATTATTTACTTATTACATCACCGCAGTCAAACATTGTCAAAACTGCCAACTTTTTTCCCCAAAAGCAAGAACCCCACCCGCCCCCCTTCATCCAGTCGTCACTACTAGACCATTCTGCAAATGGGTCATCGACTTCCTCGATTGCAATCCCATGTCAGCCGGCGGTCACAAACACATTATTGTGGCCGTCAATTATTTAACCAAGTGGGCGGAGGCCATGCCAACTTACAATTGCAAGGACGACACCGTAGCACAGTTTTTTCTCAACCATGTTATCGCTCATTTTGGAGTGCCAAAGCAACTCGTCTCATACCACAGCTCTCACTTTGAAGACGCCGTCTAGAGAGAACTATCAACCTTACTGAAATTTGAACACCATTTCTCCTCTGCTTACTACCCCCAAGGAAACGGCCAAGTCGAAGCAATCAACAAAATTTTGAAAACCATCCTCCAGCGCACTGTCGACAAACACAAGTCAAATTGGCACCACGTGTTGTTCTCGGCACTATGGGCATACCGCACATCAACCAAAACTGCCACTGGTTTTACCCCTTTCCACTTAGTTCACGGTGTCGAATCCGTCCTCCCCATTGAGTGTCAGATCCCAACCCTACAAATGGCCGTTGAACTCCTACCGGACACTTCCCCAATCGAGCAACGCTTACTACTCCTTGAGCAGGCCGATGAAGACTGGCGCACAGCCCTCCAAACCATGGAAGTAGCCAAGAAACGATCCAAAATGAGTTATGATAAACATGTCCACCCAAGAACTTTTACTGAAGGGGAACTTGTCCTCGCCTACGATTAGGCTCATGAAAAAACCAGGAAAGGAAAGTTTGTGTCCATGTGGCAAGGCCCCTATATTGTACACACTTGCCTTGGACATGGGGCATACATTCTGACTGATTTAGAAGGCAACCCCCTACGCAACCCATGCAACGGGTTGTACCTCAAGCGATTTTACCCATAGTCAACCTGATGGACACCACCGTCCATTATTGTATAGTATTATTTTGTTTTTCACAAAAAATTCAAAAAACCTAAATATTTGTTTTCTCTGCATGACTATAGATGGATCCCCTTCCACTCTGCTACGTCGGTTTCGCTGATGGTGCAAGCCGTTGGTCCCCCAATCTGGCCTCCGTAGCTTGGGTAATATATTCCCCTTCACATGAGTTGATCCACATCGACGGAGTGTTTTTAGGTGCTGCCACCAACAACTAAGCTGAATATGATGCCGTGACTGGTCTCCTGGCCGCAACTCTCCAAATGAGCATACATGAACTTAACTTTTTCTTGGACTCACAACTCCTTGTTTCCCAGCTCAACAATGATTACCAGGTACGCGATCCCTGTCTTTTCAGAAAATTCTTGTGCACTAAACAAATGGTTCGACAGGTTGAATCCATTTAATTTACACATGTCCCAAGAAATCTCAATAGTGTAGCAGGCCATATGGCCAACAACATTCTTGACTGGCACACCAATCAAATCATATCATAAACAAAAATGCATCCACGTGCATAACATGTTCCTCCACGGGCATATATAAACATAAACAAAAAAAGCATCCACATGCATAACACGTGCCTCCACGGGCATATACAAAAAATAAAAAATGTTGCATCCACGTGCATAACATGTGCCTCCACGGGCATACAGAAAATCAAACATGCCTCCACGGGCGAACAAAAAGACAATGAATGCATCCATGTGCATACACAACTATATACCAACATCATATATATATATATCAAAACATGTCATACGTGCCCTCAGCACCCAATATACAAAAATACATCAGCCGTACAAAAAAGTGCTTCCCCATATGCTCATCAACATTTGGGGCCTCTACAATATCATCTAATCATCACGGTCCCTAGGTTCCTCTGTCGCCTCCTCCACTGGCCCCGCCGGATCATGCCGAGACCGAACTCTCCTCTCTTCCGGCCCCGCTGGATCATCCCGTAAACAAATCCTCCTCTCCGCCGACCCTGCCGGATCATCTCGACCACCATCCCTCCACTCGGCCGCCAGCAACGCTGCCCTCAGCAGGATCGAGCGCCACGCATGCAGCGCATCGAAACATCGCTCGACGATGTCCCGATCTAGATCCCTCCACCCATCCTCTGGGAATCCTGCTAGAATCATATCAAGTGTCTCTCAGACACCCTCCACTGCATCGTTTCGAGGGCCACCCCCTCGACCGCGAGCCCCAAATCCCCGACCATGCGGCGGAGGTACTGCTACAGGAGGTGGAGCAACCACCATCGTCCGTCCCCTACGAGCCACATAGTCGGCTGGTGGTATAGGACCAACATCTATACAATCACACAAGTAACCATCATATAAATATCTAACTATAGTCATAACAAACACATCGAAAAAATGATATAGTAGAGAACAAAACACAAAACATACCATCTAAACCCGAAGCCTGTCCCTGGGCTCGAGGCATCTCCATATCTCCTCGATAGTCCATACCAGCATATGGATAGTCCTCAATTAGCAGTGGGATCTACTCCCACTGCTCATACATCTCCTGCGAAAAGAACCCACGGATACCACCACCACCGCGAGGCATCATCTCCCCCCACCTCACCATGCGCAGCTCGCTCACCAAACCATCCTGAACCGGCACCCGTGGCCGCAAAGTCGATACCCGCTCAAGGAAAAAACAACACAAAAAGGAGGAATAACAGAACTCTCCCCCCTCCCGACTGAACTTGTCCAGATCTCTCCGGACACCAGCCAAAAACATCTGACTCCATGCATAGTAGGTCCCCCTCAGCATAGAATCCACCATCATCGTTTGTCCCCCTGACAAACGATGTTGTGTCGTGGCACCCAACACCCGCAGAACACAAGCCCTGACAGCCCGCATGTCCCACTCCCGCAATGATCTCAAACTCAGAGTGTTGTTCTGCACAATCGCCCCAGCAACACAGAAGGTCTCCAGGAGATCCTCCATGTCCACACCTGCCGGGATCCTTGACAAAAGATCCCCCACCTCCCCTAAGCGAGGTAACCCGGTAAGAAAATATACATCAGTAAGGGTGATCTCCAACCTCTCACCCCCAACAATAAAGGCACCCTCTGCAGGAACCCACCAACTCACCAATTTGTTTAGTAGCGGTCTTACTGAACGCATTGGTGGAATCTGAGCGAACTTCAGCAGTCCACTCACCGCCAAAACCTGCCGAACCCCATGATCTGTCTGAATCTAAACCATCAAGTCCTCCTCCATCTCTCGCTCGCCATGACACCAATGGTCTCCTCAGCATCCTGCCAAAAAACAAAGAAACTCTTAGCACCAGAGAGAAAAAAATTTCAAAAAATACCATCGCGGCTTTTCCATCAAAAGCCGCGATGATCATCGCGGCTTCCATAAAAGAACCTGCGATGAACATCGCGGGTATTGGCCAGACAGTCGTGATGAACATCGCGACTATTTCCTCCGTACTCGCGATGAACATCGCGACTTTTAGCCTAACAGTCGCGATGAACATCGCGACTGTCAGCCTCAAACCCACGATGTCCATTGTGGCAAAAGGAATGAAACCCGCGATATTCCACGTTGGAAGGCCAACATGGAATTTCACGGCCTTCGGGAGCCCGCCACTAACCAAAAAAGACATAATTGAAAAGGCTAAGCTGAATAGGGTTACCTGAAACTCGCGGAATCGAAAACCAACGGTCAAATCTCCCGGAAATCAAGAAAGAGCTCTGATTGCTCTGCCAAACTCACATGTAACAATGACAGGTCATATGGGCCCCACGCCCTATTTATAGAAATTCCACCATTTTTCAAACAACCATTCCAGTCTCATACAGCGTCCATTCCTCAAACCGTCGGTACCATTGGAATCAGCACAGCGAGAACTTCATGATAGGTCTTTCCTTTTCCTGTTTTCATTAGGTCCATTTTTTGACCATTTTTTTAGACACCCTCCTCGCCTCGGTTTGCGTGCCACATCTGCCATCATCCATTTTTGATGAGTCTTATATCGTTGGATTCAGTTTTCCACGCTTGTGATGATGCTTGAGATCATTTCTCGCCCTCACGCCTAGATTTTTTGGGCATTTTTTCCATGCCCCCTCGTCACCTCGATTTGCGTGCCACATCGACCATTCTCCGTTCTTGATGAATATTATATCGCCGGATTCAGTTTTCTGTGCTCGTGATGATGCTTGAGATCATTTCTCACTCTCACCCCATAATTTTCTGGGTATTGTTTCAAAATGCCACCCATCACCTCGGTTTGCGTGCCACATTGGCTGTTGCCCCTTTTTGACAATCTTTATGTCACTGGATTCAGTTTTCCGCACTCATGATGATTCTTGAGACCTTTTCTCGCTCTCATCAATCCCTTTTTTCGTTGGTATAATTTTACCCCTTTTTCGGGCCAAGCAATCCCTTTTACGAGAAAGGCACTTAGGGAGTTTCTGTTAAGCTCTTTTCTGACTCCTAAAACAATGAAAAGATCGCCGAGCAACCTTGCTTCCTTTCATGCTCGCTAAACGTATCTGAAAGGGCGTCTACCTGGTATAAGTTTACCCCTTTTCCGGACCTTGTAGACTAATTAAGAAAAAGGAATACTCTAGTCACATCGGCTAGAAGAGTTCTCCATTTGGATCATTTTATGCTTTTTCGGGCCTTGGAGACTAACTTACGAAAAAGAACACCAATGGAGTCCACTTACCACTTTCAAACTCTCTAAACATGAAAGCGACCACGTGCAATCACCATCCTAGGCTCGTAAAAACCCACAGGACAGTACTCACAAACACTACAGAGTCTTCTTACCGTTTTCAGACTCCTTAAAAATGAAAGCACACATGAGCACGAACAGTCCTGGGCTCACAAAATCCACAGGACAGTACCATTTCAGAGCACACTTTTATCCCTTCTTGGAGCTCATAAAACTACGAAGAAGGACCCAATGGTGATTCTTAGTGCCACAACAGATCACGTCTACTCATATGGCAGCTTCCCCATTTTGGTCGCCTTTGTTCAGAGTATTCTGCATTATGTCACCCTGAGAATCCCTCGACAGCAACCATCAGCTTGTTTCCCTAGAGTCAACACATACTCTTTAGTCCTTAAAAGCTATGATCCCCGCACCTGCAAGTCAGTTCCCTACGCTGCCAGGTCAACCATGTCATCATGCTCTGAACAAAGGAAGTTTGAGTCTACCCACTCTATCACCCCAGTTACTTCCCATCCCCAAAGTATGTCAGTCCTACCATCAGTACTACCACACTTCAGTTCTACACCTCGTGCTCCTATCAAGGAAACATCATTTCCTTGTTAGTTGTTGGTCTCCCTCTGTCGACGACAACCAATTTTAATCCAGAGGATAGACCTAGAGGTCCCTGTGTCTTGGACTCATCACCATTTACGATGAGTGCCTACGAATCATTTCGAGAAGAGCCCTCAGTGCCTCTCCAAATGGTTGTTTCTCACATGCTCGATTTCAACACCTTGATCACATCGTTGAGACTCACACAGGGTATTGGTCCGTTCAGTTATTAGTCGAAGACCCCGGATACCACCTGACTCTTCCACATTTGAGAGTCTACTTATGGAAACAACTAGTTACATTTTTTCTATAGATATCCGGGTTGCGCATGGCGACAGTATTCATATGTACCCCAGTTTTATACTCCCTCGAGTATACAGTTACAAGTACTTCCCAGTGATGACTCACAGTCATTGAGTCCCTACAGATGTTGGACACCTTCAGTTTCAGCAGTTCATCAACCCTTCTGAGACCTCATTCAGAACGGTTGACGCTTTATTCCGGTGTATCAGTTATTGAGATCAGCCATGTTATGATCATGAATACATCCCAAAATAGTGTCCCCTTTGGACCATTATGATGTACCAGCAGATTTTTTATGTAATTTTCAAGTCCCCCTTCTTGGGACTAATTGTTATGTATATGTCTTGATACGAGCATGGGTATGCCCGCTTCGTCCCTCATCAGACATTATTCCTCATTCATATTGAGGCCATGTAATATTGTTTATTTTGCAGCTTCCAAGGGCTATGGATCCAGTCTCCAATCGGTCTCTTCTCTTCCTCAAACCCCAGAAAAATGACAAAAGAACTATGATGTCTATCGGCCATATGATGAGTTCCTGCCCTCACACATCAAGGGGAAATCTGTTAACACCCAAAAGGTGCTCACTAGCTCATTTCCTTATTCACATGACCCGTTTGCCCACTTTTTCACCATTTGAGCCTCTAAAGCCACCAAAAGGTCACCAAAAGACCTTAATACACCCCTTTTTCCACTCAAAATGAATATTTTTCCTCAAAAAGCATAAAAAACCCTCAAAAAGGATCCAGAATTCCCAAAAATATTAAAAATGGAATAAAAATATTAAAAATATTCAAAAAAGGAAAAAGGAGGAAAAAAGTACCTAAACCATGTTGGTCAATATCATTGGTTTCCTCAAAACCATAATGGTATTCCCCACCACCAAAAACTATAAAAAGGTGGTAGGGGCTCCTCACTTTCCATCCATCCATCTTCCTATCCTCATGCTATCAAAATCTCCCATGAGCTTTTGACCATTGTAGCTATCTTAGAGAAGAGACCTTTGGATCTTGGAGCTACTCACCTTGGATGTTGCTCACCAATCTTCACCAGTTGGAGGTATCACTATTGCAAGCACTTGTTTGCCCCTATTCTCAATACAGAATCGTTTTTTACATATTGTCAATTGTTCTACTTTTCATAATATTTCCATTATTTGCTTATCTATTTCACATAGATCCATGATTAATATAGTTTGTTGTTTATTTCTATTGAGACTGCTGCTACTAGTTAGCAGGTGCCCATTGCACTAAGCTTGGTTGCAAAATCAAGCCAACAGGGGGCAACGCCCCTGAGAAAATTTTTTGGGGTTGTTTTCGCTAGCTTTTTTGCGGGACCATGGTTTTGGGTAACCTGTGGTATTTTCCCATTGTATTTCCCTTATAAAAGAAAGACATTGTAATATGGCTAGGTTTAATGATGTATTAGGTTTTATGCATTGTAAAGATCTCTAAGATCAGGAGAGAGAATGTGAGACAGTGAAGAGGAAGTGCAGCGGCTATGCTGCAGGTTGTATCACTTCACCTTGCTAGACGGTAATAATAATAAGGATTGGCAAATTTAGTGTGGACGTAGCCCAAGTTGGGGTGAACCACGATATATTTGTGTCTCTCTTGCATTGTGTGTGTGATTATATTTGCATTTCTGTTTATTGTTATTTCTCTGCGATCCTATTTTTCTAACATCCTTCTGGTTGGCGGAAGATTCATCTTCCTTGGCTGGGTCTTGTCGTCTTGATGCCTGCGCTTGTGCAATGTCCTTCGGATCTGTAGGACCCTTCCATGCCTCTGGCCAGTGGGCGATGATGTTGTCAAGCTCTGTTTCAGTGAGCTTGTACTGTGTTCTCACCCATTATTTGGTTCGATCTACATGGACCCAAAGATAAATCGTATGTGGTTCGACAGATACCTGGGTGATGGATTGATACTTTGTCATGGCCTGTAGTGTGATCCGTGGTATCATTAGTGCGTCCATCCGCATCCTCTCGAGCCAAATATAAAACTGAATAACATTTTCCTGCTATCGCTCCTTGTCAGTGGTTGCCCATAAGTTCTAGTACCTCACATCGTTGCACACCTGCGGCTCCGTGAGGTCCACCCCTTGGTAGTCGTCTGGTTCTTTCCATGATTTTAAGGCAATGAGGAGGAGTAACCACAAGTATGTGAATGGCCATCCGTGTTACTGGGAATCATACACATCCTCGGTTAATTCATGTAGCAAGAACTGATCCCAGTTCATTTGTTCTCCTGTGGTACATCATTCCGCTGCTGCGAGGACCCCTGAATTACATTGCAGCGGTCGGTTCTTCCTTGTTACTTTGACTGCAAGTATCTTTGTTGTGACGTGGACTACTTGGTTTTTAATTGTGTAGATGAGGTAGCCTCGGGAATCCTTCTCTACCCCATACTCTATGGCCAACTGTTTGGCCCCTTTCTTGTCATTATCCTTACCCTGGAAAAATTGTGACCAGTTGGCCCCTTCTTGAGGTAGGCCGGTGAATCTGGCTATGAGGTCGACTGTAACTGGGATTTGCTCATGCAACCACAGGGATTTGTCATGGAAGCATGCAAGGAGTTGTTTGACACATGCATTGACCTATTCCAGGCACCCAAAATGCGGTAGGAGGGTGATTCTAAGCAGCCCTGATCATGCCAATCCCTGTGCCGATTCCTTTGGTTCCTTCATAGTCAGTCCTCCTACGTGGGGAACATCTTCATAAGATTCTGCATATTCCTTAAACTTGGCCAGGTCGTGGTCAGTGTATTGTAACCTATTTAACTTGGTGGTAATATCCCCGGTTGCAGGGACTCTTGGGGGTAATAGTGCGACTGCAATGGTATATTTTTCATTCTTGTTGATCTGCAGTGTGGGTGCCCCAGTCAGACGGGCTGGAATGTATTCTGAAAGCATGGGACCTTCATATCCCTCCTGCACAGCTTCAGTAACTGAGGGCCCTACAGCACCATTCGTATTCATGGTGGATTCCTGGGTGGCCTTCCTTTTCTCTCGACCAGAGTCGGGAGGTCTCATCGCACTCCATTTTTTCTTGTGTGGGACTGACGACATGAATTCAGGATGTTCCTGGAAAATTGGCGTGGCCTATGGTATTTCGGTGCTAGTGTTGGATACATATACTTCCATTCGACTCTTGAGATGCTAAGTGGTTGAACATGTTTCCCCTGCACCTCCTATATACTGGCCGGTAGTATCCATCTGTTCGGGGTCATAATTGCCAAATCTCATTAGGATTCACCAAATCCATCGCATGCACTGGGTATTAACTCCTGGTGTTGTGGTATAACTACGACCTTTATTGTCTTTAATGCTGGATTAGACCATCTTACCATCGTGGCCACTTTTTTTTTTTTACATCGGTACAGCGAGTACCACTGTGTCGATACGTCGTCGTATCGTTGGCTTCTCTACCGCGGTTTCCCTTCACAGGTTTCCTTGGGTCGCTATTGTGTACTTCTCAATGTTATTTATCAGTGATTCTGCTGTGATCCCTCTGATTATCGCGGTTTTTTTTTTTCTGATGTGGTGGCTACTGGATTCTCTTCGACTCAGTTTTTAGGGAGGTTGTTATGTTGCCTGATCCGTCAGAATGTTCCTTCACCTTTGAGTATTTTGTCGAAAACAAATCTTGAAACTCATGCAGTAGGACCGTTATTTCTGCAATGATTGACTCATCCCAGTGGTCACCAATGTTCATGAATTCCGTATTTTTCTTCTGATCCAATATTCACCTCTCTGGTCTCTCATTAGAGAGATTTTGAAGTCAAAAAATGGCCTCCTAAGAATGTACTACAAAAATATGAGATATATTAAAATATTATGACTTTGGGGTTTTTTGGGGTAGGTATATATGACAAGTCACCTCCCACACTATTTTCTATGCACAATTTAAATAGCCATGGTTGAGTTACTTTTCAAAATTCATTAGAAATAAAATTAATAAAATAACTCTACATTGATGTGACTAAGATTCATTGTAAATTCCCAAAAATTTATTGTCCTTTAGCATTTATTTGTCTTGAACTTGCAAATGAAATTAAATAATAAAAAACATTTTAAGAGCTATTTTTTTAATTTTATGTTGACTTTTTATATTTAGTACTTTTCTGATGAATTTAATATAATGTAATTTAATTGAAAATTTAATAATATTATTATAATCCACATTATTATTATTATTCATTATTGATTAAATCCATATTGGTAAATTAATATCAAAACCATAATGAGTACTTTATTCATGACAATAATATTATTTTATGAGAAAGTGTGAAAAGACATTCATTATGAGTACTTTACTTGAAAATGACAATAATATTATTTTATGAAAAGACTATCATTATGAGTACTTTACTTTATGAGTTAAAAGTACTTACATCACTACCTTGGTTAACTATGTGTTTTCATCCACCATAGAAAATTTGACAAATAAGCATTCTTAACTCATGCAATGCCACCTCAACCAAGGGGGATGATGTCATCTACTAGAATGTGATTGGTCGTTTTTTATAGTACATTTTCTTTGTTTTGAGGCCATTTTTAACCTCAAATTTCTCTAATGAAGGGTTGCTGAAATTTGTCTGCCGATATATCTGGTGTCACATTGTTGTGATTGTCTTCGAGTTCTGGTGCACATGTATCTCTGAGGTCATTATCCTCTGTAGGGTCTAAATTGATGTTATAGCCTTCCCTCATTATTACTGGGGCAATCGGTTCTGTTTCGACTATCCGTGGTTCCGCCATTTTTCCATATTCCTTTGTGGCTACCCTTCATAGGGATTGTGTTATCTGTGCACATCTTCGTAAGGACACTTCATGCATCTGGTTATGCCACTGCTCAAGGGCCTCATCTAAGTGGGAGAATGTTGAATTGGTGTTGTGCCATTCTAATTCTCCATCTGGGGTGGGTTTAGCATAATCCTCCGAGATGTTGTACAAATTGTCTCCTTCTGTAAACTCATCTCTGGTTGGCTCCATATAGCGTTGTCCTTCTATAGGATCCAGTGGTGCGATGACTCTCATTTCTTGATTTTAGAATGACATTATCCTTTTCTGGAAGTTTATAATTGCTTGATTTTCCATAGCCCAGTCTATCCCTAGTAGTACTGGATAGGGACTGGTGTTATCCACAATCTCGATGACATTGAAGTCTGCATACATTCTGAGCCCTTCAATTTCGATCGAAAGTTGACATACCCGTCCTAGTGGTGTGACCTTGCTCTGGTTTTCCAGTCGCAACTCTACTGGTGACCAGGTCATCTGTGGCTTTCCCATCGTCTCCCATGTTTGTTTAGTCATGATATTCATGTCCGAACCCAAGTCCAGGATGATGGAGTCTACATCAAATTCTCTGATCTGTGCTGACATCCGCATCTCCCTGCCTATCTTTCTTTTTTGTATGCGATTAACACTCTGTTCCAGTCATGCACCTCCTCGTCATCGCAGTATAGTAGTTATTTCCTCTAGCGCATTTGGGTCTTTGGCCAAGTCCAGGCAACTTCCTAGGAAGGCTTCCAGTGTTTTTGCATTCCTTCGCGTCTTCGTTGAATCAAACGTTAGTGGCATATCATAGATTTATTCCTCGAAAGGTAACTGTGTCTAATTCCTTATTACCTCTTGTGATTTTAAGAAGACATCCTTTTTGGCATTGACATCGAAGGTGACCTTGCTTCATTGTGTTTGTGTTGGTTTAACATTGGGGTGTGACTTGTCGCTACCTGTCACTGTCCCTCCTCTTATTACTATACCAACTGTCACATGGCTACCTCTACACTATGATCTACAACATTGCAGTATGTACACTACGGCGCTAGATTCAGACAGTCTATCTGGTAGTGCCCCTGCTGCCCGTAATTATAATAGGTAATTAGACCTCTTCCGCGTCCAGTAGCGCCTCCATGTCCCATCCCTCGGTCATCGCGGTATCCTCCCCCAAACCCTTCGCACGGTGGTCCATATTGTTGATACTGCGGTTTTCCATACTATGGCTGCTGATACTGCTGCTGCCCATACTGCGGTTGGCCATGTGGTGGTGGTGGATATTGCGGGTTCCCATAGTGGCCTTGGTCATATTACTGTGGTTGTACCATCGGAGGTTCTTCTCCCTTCATGAAATACGTGTTAGCTGTTCATTCTTGCAACAAATCATAGGCCTTGCAGTCCTTCTCATCATGGCTAACCAATTGGGAAAAATTGCAGTATAAGTTTGATGGCTTCGATACCATCCTTTGCAAATATATGCACTCCTCCGATCGATGCCCCCAGGTCTGACAGATAGTGCACCATGGCATGCCTCCTTGGAAAAGTGGGTTTGAAAACCCTGCCTGTAAGTATTCCCAGAATTTCGGGCAATTGTCCTTATGGTGCCCCTCAGTTCTACATCTAGTGCACCATACATCTCCTTGGGTTTCCTTGCCCTTCTTGATATCTTCTAGCTGTAATGTTAAATTGGCCAACTGTGCCTAAAATATGTCCATTCCCATTCCTGCTTCACCAATTGGTGAAGTCTCTAGCTTCATTGTGATTTCTAATGCTTCCACCTGTGTCATGACTTTTTGTTGCATCAATGGCCCTCGGATATACGACACCAGTCTTGCGATGAACCATTCTTGGTGTTCTAGCTCATTTATCAGAAAGCTGACTTTCGCTATCAACGTCTTATATCGCTGATCGAACTCCCACACCAACTCATTTGGGAATTGCTTAATCTCCTTAAGCTCAGTGACATATTGCGACTCAGATTTTGGTTTCTTAAATTCATCAATCATTGCCGTCCTGATCTGCTCTAGCGTTTTGGCTGTTGTTCCCACCAGAACCTTTACAAATTTCGTGTACCAGTCTAACGATTGACCCCTAAGAGTCATCGCCAGCTTCCCTATCTTTATATCATTGTCCTGGATGTGATTCATGGTCCAGACTACTTTGCATATGAACAAATACTGTTTGGGATCATCGGTCTGGTTCCCCTAAAAGGTGGGCATCTTTGCCTCGTTTTCCATCCTAACGTTGTTGGTATTTTTATTTACTGAAGCACTATTCTTTCCACTGCACATGGGGAAACACTGCGATTAGTTTGGATTTATTCCTATATGTTGAAATATTGTAACTTCAAAGAATATTATATATGTACTTTATTATTTCGAAGATGTTTCATTCCTCTGTGAAGATCTTATTGTATATCGGGAGATGTTTATTCCTCCGTCGGAATGTGGTAACTTGGGTTATTAGACTTCCCTAGTGGGGGTCGGCCCTGTATGTGTTATATGGGTCAAAGGGTTGTTATACCACCCTAGAGGGGTCGGCCCAGTCAGTTGTAGTGGGGTGTTTAACCCAGTGGTAAATTTGGGGCCGACCTAGTTAATATAAAGTACAAGTCAGAGATGTGTATAAATAGAGGAGGTGTGATCCTCATTTGACACACTTCCTTCACTTGAAATGTAGCGCACTTGTGGAGGAGAGGTATGCTATGGTGGAGGAGGAGATCATGTATTTGGTTTGCATCTTTGTATATTGCTGGTCATCTATATTGAGGAAGCTTTGCTGGGTTTTCTACCCCATGAGGGTTTCCCAGGATAAATCTTTGTCTCTTGTGTTTATGCTGTGCTTGTTGTTTCTTCAGTGATTCTATATATGTTATTATAGTGAAATGGAATGTAATGATGCTATTTCTATCTTAGCATATTGAATCTTAACATGGTATCAGAGCTAACCTGAAGGAAGGAAATGTATGGCACTTACGACACTTGCTTCACTTGCGACAATTTGAAGGTTAGGGTTTTGTATAGCAAACACCAGTCATCATGGAACTTTCGCTATCAATCAATTTTGGATAAGGTTCAGGATCTGAAACCTTTACAGGTTGTAGGTAACATCCCCAGGTACCTTGTGTCCAAAGGACACCCTCATATTTGTTGTACTTTGTGAGTTATGATCAGTACAAGTTAGGAATTCTGCTTCTTCCAGATCTCAGTCAAAATCTAGTGACCTAGGAAAAAAGGTCATAACTTGGGCTAGGAAGCTCCAAATAAAATTTCATAAAAAGTGACAGGTAGTACACAAACTATACTATCTCAGGAAATGTTTTTAGAGGCAGAAGTTGAACCAGTGACACATGGCACTCCATACAAGTTCTCTCTCCTTTTTTATCCCATAAACAGGTCACGTTGCGACACTTGGCATAACTCTCTCTCAGAAAATCCAATTGAGGTCAGACCTATCGAGATGGGAAGACGACAGGTCAGGATACCACAAAATTTTTTCTCAGATCTTGTGGATTGAAAAGTTCAAAGTTACAGCAGAAACAATCATGTACATATTGTTTTCAAAACAGAATTATGTTTTAGCACATTCATTCATGGCTTCCGGAATTTAGGGTTTCAGACAAAGTTAGAATTTTTGGAATCGGAGTCCACGACTGAATGCTACTCAGGAAAATAAAAATTTAGAGACCAAGATCGAATTTTTTGGATGGGTAGAAGACCGGGCTTGATCAAACCCCAGTTCGGGATTTTGATCGAAAAGATGGAAAATTAGGGCTTCAGCAAAAGTTGGAATTTTTGAAGTCTGTGACCATGGCTAGAAGCTCCTCAGAAAAATAAGAGTTTAGAGCCTTGTATCAAATCTTTTGATTGGGAAGAAGGGTGGGCTTCATCAAACTCTAGTTCGGGATCCTGTCCAGAAGATCCAGAAGTTTCGAAGGCAATTTTGAGGGGTCAAATTTTGGAGATTCCAAAATTGAAGTATGCTAGTTTGATCAGCTCAGCAAGACACATCCTTCCATCCATTCAGAAGTGTGAAAGTCAAAGATTTAATTTTTAGGGTTTCTCTAGCAAATCCTAGTCAAGCTCCAGATCAAGTTTCAGGGGGAGTTGAGGCTAAGGCCTTACATAAGAAGACTACAAGAAGTCTCGACATGTATGACTTAAGGAGGTTCAGGTATGTCTTGAAATCTGATTCCTGATTAAGTTCATAATATGTTTGTCTTCATATTATTTATTAGTACAATCTTGATTAATGTTAGAATATGAATGCATGTGAATGATAGAAGACATTCATTGATTAGGGATATATGATTGTACTAATGCACTATGGTGTTGTATGAGGTAGATGTTGTCTGCTAACAAGATACAGGTACATCACTAAAGACAAATCAAGTTTTATGACCAGGACAACATGAAAACAAGGGCTCATTCATAATCTTTGTTCTACTTACGAGGTATGTATGACTTTGTTATATTATTATTAACCTATGAGATATGCAAGTTCTAGCACAGGATCTCTAAATCATTGAAGAGAACAAAGAAGATATTGTTTAGGTATGTTAGACATAACTAAGCAGGTATACTAATCTAGGTATGTTTTCCTATCTCAAGTTAGAATCTTACCTTGTGTTAGGATCCCTTATATAAGTATACTTGGTATGATTGGTTATGCTTATTCATAAAGCTAGTAATCAAGGGTTTATGCATATTATGTCTCTGATCTTGATTGATGATTTAACTAACTATCCTATGATCAAACAAGAATATGCATGAGTAAAAGAAGACTTTCCTAAAACCTGGAATACTAATTATCTATGATCATGACTATACATATTCAAGATTATTTAGAATTGTAATGTTTTTATAATATCGAGAATATACTAATGAATGTATGTTTGTGTATGAGATCATGAGGATGACACTAGTGCACACTTGAGCATGCACAGTGGTACAGAATGAATAGAAGTTCAAAAGACATATAGAAGATCAGGCGAGAGACAACCACACACACATAAAAGATAAGTATTTGAGTTGTTACTTGAAATAGTAAATGATATTGCTTGTAATAGTTGTATACATATTTGTATTCCTAGAATATATCATGCTGAGTGTAAACATTCATATAGCATTGAACAGTATGCTACTAATATGCATATGATTGGTAAATTGGACAAACATTCCATTGTTGCTTGTCTAGAATGAAACCTCTTTGCTGACATGCTGAGAGCTGTGCACACTCTCGATAGTATGTTCTGGTAGAGATGGAAGGCATCTAGATAGCCACTGTATGCATACAGGATATGGAAAAGTGTTGTGCCAAAGTATTGGTCAAGATAGTTGCATAACTATGTAAATGATATCTGTATGCATAATAGGTTATCATATCAATATGATTTGATGATTATGAAGTATTACTAATCATGTACTTAATTTTGATTTGTAGGAAAGATCATGATGAATGATGAACACTGAACAAGCGATGGATGTTCAAAAAAAAGATTTACAAATCAAACACACTATAGAAGGCTCGTGGCTAGAAGATTCTCTTAGAAAGAGGAAGAGAATCATGATGAGATGTTTGCTCCAAGTGGCTAGATAAGACCATTATCTTAATAATGTAATTGAAGAAAGCTCTGTTCGGGTACCCAAGATCGATAGTGATCACCATGGGTGTTGTGGATCTCAACCTTTTCTACAAGGTTGAATATGGTTTCTATACACAGATGACATGGATGCAAGAAGGAAATCACCACAAAGTTTGAATGATGTTAAGGCTCATATCAGTAGACCCATCTGATGAGAGATGGCACAGATAGATGGCTGCAGAAATGAAAAATGAAAGATCTCAGATTGATGCATTAATTCCTAGGTCTGGAAGTATGGAAAGGCTCAGAAAGAATCTTTCTCAACCAGGGAAAGTATGCCGAGAAATATTAAAAGGACTTGATATGTTGGAATGGCCACTCTCATGGATTCCAACTTCAAGCTGTTAGCGAATGACTCATCAAAGTTAGTGTATATAACTCTGTACAGACAAATTATTGGTTCATTGATGTATCTAACCAATACTAGGTCAGATATATGCTTTGCTGTGAACACCTTGAGTCAGTATCTAGTGGAAACTAGATGTGTTCACCTGATAGTCGCAAAGCATGTGATGAGGTATCTAAAGGATACGATAGGATTTGATCTATGCTATCTTGGATATCATGACTTCAGATGGCTACGCAGATGTTGATTCGGAAGAAAGTGTATCAGACAAGAAGAACACATCGAGAGGATGTTATTGTCTGGGATCAGCCATGATCTTGTGGTTTAGCTGGAAGCAGTCTAGTGTGGCTCTCAGTACAAGTGGAATACATGGCTGGTTTCTATGCTAGTTGTGAAGTAGTATGGCTTCTGGATTGTTTGACTTAGAGATGGGCCCAACTGTGATGCTATGTGACAAACAGAGTTATATCAAGATGGCAGAGAATCCAGTGTTCCATGATATGGCACAGAAAGGAACTATAAAGTTTGAATTTGTAACAAGTTACCGATGTACTAACCAAACCTCTACCTCAAGTAAAGTTTGAGCATTTTTCGAGACAATCTTGGTAGGACCCTCCTCGAGAGGGGGAGTGATGTGGTCACTTATGATGAGATTGCCTGCATGGATAGTGAGGTTGATGATGTGGATACCTATATTTGTGATGCCGATAGATAGGTTGGTGGATGGTCCTTATACAAGGTCTAAGTTGACGAGGGGATTGCATCATCCTTGAACACATGTTCTAAATTGATCCGTAGTCATATGTCTCCGAGAATGAATTCCTTAGTGGACAAGTGGGGATTGTATCATCCCCGGACTTCGGTCCCTTGAATTGATCTATAGATGTATGGTCTTCGAGAATGAAGTCCTTAGTGGACAAGTGGGGATTGTATCGTCCCCGGAATTCGGTCCCTTGAATTGATCCGTAGACATATGGTCTCCGAGAATGAAGTCCTTAGTGGAAAAGTGGGGATTGTATCGTCCCTAGACTTCGGTCCCTTGAATTGATCTGTAGACATATGGTCTTCGAGAATGAAGTCCTTAATGGACATGTGGGGATTAAGTCATCCTTGGACATAGTCCTAAACGTACGGGAAGAGGATTAAGTCATCCTTGGACATAGTCCTAAACGTACGGGGTGAGGATTAAGTCATCCTTGGACATAGTCCTAAACGTACGGGAAGAGGATTAAGTCATCCTTGGACATAGTCCTAAACGTACGGTAAGAGGATTAATTCATCCTTGGACATAGTCCTAAACGTACGGGGTGAGGATTAAGTCATCCTTGGACATAGTCCTAAACATACGGGGTGAGGATTAAGTCATCCTTGGACATAGTCCTAAATGTATGGTGGGGATTAAATCATCCTTGGCCATAGTCCTAAATGAATGGTGTGGATTAAATCATCCTTGGACATAGTCCTAAATGAATGGTGTGGATTAATCATCCTTAGACCGTAAATCCCATAATTCTGAAAGGAAGGATAGTCTTAAACATGATTGTGATAAGATTGATCCCGTAATTCCGAAAGGAAGGATCATGTGTATTGCAGAGTATGCTTCTATTGTGTATACTTGACTGATGAGGATACTTGTATTGATGAGGATACTTGTATTGATGAGGATACTTGTATTCATGATATGTATTGGTGAGGATATGTATTGATGAGGATACTTGTATTGATGATATGTATACTTGTATTGATGATGTGTATACTTGTATTGGTGTGGATACTAATACTAATGATCTAGATGATGATGCTGCTGATTGTGATGATCTAGATGATGATGCTGTTGATCGTGATGATCTAGATGACGATGCTATTGATCGTGATGGTCTAGATGACGATGTTGATGATCGTGTGATGATGATGCTGATGATCATATGATGACAATGCTGATGATCGTATGATGATGATGTTGATGATCGTGTGATGACGATGTTGATGATTGTGTGATGACGATGTTGATGATCATGAGGATCCAGATGTTGATGTTGCTATAGCTGTTCGAGTGCTGCAAAAGATAAAGACTCAGTACTAAAGATGTTGATGTTCCAGTATTGAAGATGTTCCAATAACTGCTTGATTTATTGATGATGTTGAGAAAGCTTCCAATGATTTATAGATGTATCATGTATGATGTCGATTACTCCTTGCTCGTGCAGATGTAGTTATAATATCCTTCTCGTTAAGGGGGAGTGTTGAAATATTGTAACTTCAAAGAATATTATATTTTTACTTTATTATTCTAGAGATGTTTCATTCCTCCGTGAAGATCTTATTGTATATCCGGAGATGTTTATTCCTCCGTCGGAATGTGGTAACTTGGGTTATTAGACTTCCCTAGTGGGGGTAGGCCCTGTATGTGTTATATGGGTCAAAGGGTTGTTAGACCACCCTAGAGAGGTCGTCCCAGTCAGTTGTAGTGGGGTGTTTAACCTAGTTGTAAAGTTGGGGCCGACCTAGTTATTATAAAGTACAAGTCGGAGATTTGTATAAATAAAGGAGGTGTGCTCCTCATTTGACACACTTCCCTCACTTGAAATGTAGGGCACTTGTGGAGGAGAGGTCTTCTATGGTGGAGGAGGAGATCATGTCTTTGGTTTGCATCTTTGTATATTGCTAGTCATCTATATTGAGGAAGCTTTGCTGGGTTTTCTACCCCATGAGGGTTTCCCAGGATAAATCTGTGTCTCTTGTGTTTATGCTATGCTTGTTGTTTCTTCAGTGATTCTATATATGCTATTATTATGAAATGGAATGTAATGCTGCTATTTTCTGTCTTAGCATATTGAATCTTAACACTATCAAATTCGGATTATTGTGTGGGGTCAAAGGTACGTGGTAACTTACGATATGACCTTCCTCTGCCTCTAGGGTATCCTGGTCGACGTCTCCTTCGCAATAAGGTCACTTTCTGTCGTGTGGTCCTGTTCTACATTTCTCTGTTCTGGTCCTCTCAGGAGACTCTCTCTTAGTCCTCCTCTTCTTATCAAAATGCCAGAATATAGCCCCACTCCTCAAGAGACCACACTCTTTGTTAGCTTTCCCTTCAAACTCGTCGTCGCTCATGTCCATCTACCACATCTTTGTGTCAGAATCGCATTTACCCGATACCTTCACCTTCGCACACCGATTCTTCTACTCATCAGAAGACATCCTCAATATTCCTTTTTCACAGACCAACATTTTAATTCACAATTTTAACAATGATAAAAATCTTTCCCTTGGTCCCCTGAATAAATTTCTTTCAGTGTCACTGTATGACTTGATAGTATCTACTGCGAACTCAGTTACGTACCCTTCGAGAATATCTGAGTAGATGTATCTTTCTAACCAACTGGTCGTTGTCTGCTTCGGATATCGCTTCTTGCTTTCTGCGAATTCTTATGCCTTCTTATAGAACCACACTTGGATCTCTGGTTTAGTTGTGTGCCACAACATATCCTCTTTTCTTCTTCCTTAGGGTCCCAAAAATGGAACCATTTGTTGACGCAGAGTCTATCAACAAGGGTTCACTCCACACTGTCGCCAACAAACTATCAACCTAACTCCCTTATACACTGTAACCTTTCCCAGCAACACTTGCGAAGCAAGTGCAGTCTCACTCAAGGTGGATAAGAGGGCTGCTGGAACCAAGCTTCCGCAATTGTGAAGAGGATATGTGCACATTAACCAGAGATTATTCATAACAGTCTATTAACCAATCATTCGCATTCTATTCATGATACATTTATCCATAACATATTCAACAACATATTCGCACTAATCAATAACAACATGTGTTCACATTAATCAACAGAAAGCATTCACATAACCCATCATTTATCATCGTATCATACAACAACAAAATTCATATCATAACCGAACATCTTCATTCATTCATCAAAACCTGCGGAACAACTCTCGTAGAAACAGTCAAGTCATCATATCATGAATACAATCGAACCCAAAAGATAGGATTAATATCCAAAACTCCGATGCCCTTAGGCTTACAATCTTGGTTTATTTATATGTTTTTCTCTTATTACAAAATGGTCCACATGACTGACTTGACTAGTCTAACAACTCTTATGCTTCCGCAAAAAGTGGCGAAAGGTCCTTCCTGCGGATCTATCCCATGCCAACAATTGTTTATGCGAAGAAGTTGTACGACCAAGTGATTCATAAATTTCGTCTGTCCATCATTCTGTGGATGGAAAGCTGTCGAAAATGAGAGTCGTGTGTCCAGCTGTTTCCAAAGGTTCTTCCAAAAGATGCTGACGAATATGGAATCTCGGTCGGAAATGATGGTTGTCGGTAAACCAAAGTGTTTCCAAACATGTGTGAAGAAGATCTTAGTAGTCTGTTGCGCTGTCGTCGTCTTCTTACATGGTATGAGAATGGCCATCTTGGAAAATCTGTCAACTACTGCTAAGATCGCGTCATGATGACGTTTGGTAGTAGGATATCCTATCAAGTAGTCCATAGAAATAGACTTCCATGGTCGATTAGGAACTGGAAAAGGTGTGTACAATCCCTATCGTCGATTAGGTGGTTTAGCAATGGCACAAACCACGCATGATCGAATGTACTTGTTGACATCAGTTTTAAGTGTAGGCCAGAAGAAATACTTCTGCAGAATAGAAAGTGTCTTTGCTACCCCAAAGTGTCCTACAGTCTTGTTGTAGTGCACATCCCAAATGAGTTGATGTTGATGCTCACCGATCGGTACACAAAGCTGTCCGAGCTTGTATAGCAAGGTATCTTTCAAGAAATAGTCGACAGTCGATGACTTGTCAGTCTGAAGGTGTCGGTGGATTGGTGAAAAGTCGATGTCTTCCTGATATAATTGAGGCCAAGTAGTGGTGTCATATCCCTGCATACTCATCACTATAAAAAGGAGAGTAATGGGAGGTATGCTTAGACAATAGGCGGCGGCGTTAGCTTTACCTTTCTGATACTTAATTACCAACTGGAATTGTTGTAGGTAATTAATCCACTTAAGTTGTCGAGTTGTTTGTAGTTTCGATTGTGTCAGATTGAACTGTAGAGGCTTATGGTCAGTGAGAATGACCGTTTCCTTGCCAAGAATGTAATGCCTCCATTTCTTGAGATCTTGCACAATGGCGTACATTTCTTTTTCATATGTCGAATACCTTCTAACAGTGTCATTAAAATTTTTGGAATGAAAAGCGACTGGGTGACCATAATGAGCAATCACTGTGCCTCTTAACACCCAAAAAGTGCTCACTAGCTCATTTCCTTATACACATGACCCATTTGTCCACTTTTCCACCATTTGAGCCTCTAAAGCCATCAAAAGGTCACCAAAAGACCATAATACACCCCTTTTTCCCCTCAAAATGAATATTTTTCCTGAAAAAAAGCATAAAAAACCTTCAAAAAGGGTCCAGAATTCCCAAAAATATTAAAAAGGGAATAAAAATATTCAAAATATTAAAGAAAGGAAAAAGAAGGGAAAAGGTACCTAAACCATGTTGGTCAATACCATTGGTTTCCTCAAAACCATAATGGTATTCCCCACCACCAAAAACTATAAAAAGGTGGTAGGGGCTCCTCACTTTCCATCCATCCATCATCCTATCCTCACGCTGTCAAAATCTCTCATGAGACTTTTGGTCATTTTCAGCATCTTGGAGAAGAGACCATTGGAGTTTGGAGCTACTCACCTTAGGAGTTGCTCAACACAAATCCTCACCATTTGAGGTATCTTTATACAAAACTTCTATTATTTTATTTCTTTTTCTTGAATCATTTAAAAAAAAAATGATTTGTTATATGCTCATGTTAGTTTAGATTTAGATTTAATTTATAATCGTTTTTGCTTTCAATATTGAAACTGCTATCACATTGTTGATAGGTGCCCATTGCACAAAGCTTGGTTGCAAAACCAAGCCAACAGTGCCCAAGGCATAGTCCGATGCGTCCGTATCAATCTCAAAGGGCTGATGCAAATCCGGTAACACAAGTACTGGTGAAGTGCAGAGCTTGTGTTTGAGCTGTTCAAAAGCTACTTGTTGTGTCGGTGTCCATTCAAAGACAGTTTTTCCACTTCCTTTAGTCAACTGATTCAAGGAACATGATATATGATTGAATTCAAGTATGAATCGTCAATAGAAATACGCCAAACCAAGAAAACTTCTTAGTTCTTGAATGATGTGAGGAATGGGCCAATCTTTGATAATTTGTACTTTTTCTGGGTCGACATGAATGCCTGCAGAGTCAATTACAAACCCCAAATAGTTGATGTTGTTCATCGCAAAGGAGCATATGTCCATGTTCAAGTAGAGCCAATGTTGTTGGAGAGTGTCGAGGACTTGCTCAAGCTGTCCGACATGTTCTTCCCATGATCAAATGAAAATCAATACATCGTCAAGACAGACAATTACCCATTTGTCAATGAAAGGTCGAAGAATGTTATCCATGTATCGTATGAAGGTCGCAGGTGCATTGGTTAAGCCGAAAGGCATGACTAACCATTCAAACAATCCTTCCTTGGACTTGAAAGTAGTTTTCCATACATCTGAGCGATCGATTCAAATTTGATGATATCCCGACTGGAGGTCGAGCTTAGTAAAGAATTTAGTACCTTTCAAACAGTTGATGAGCTCGTTTATCCACGACAGAGGGTACAGATTCTTCACCAATATTTTGTTGAGTGCCCTGTAGTCGATGCACATGCGCCAAGTCCCATCTTTCTTCAGAATGAGGATGACTAAAATTCCACAAGGGAAGTAGCTGGGTCGAATATGGACTTTGTTGATCAAATCCTGGATTTGTTTGCGAATCTCTTCATTTTCGAGAATGGATCCTCTGTAGACAGATGCGTTAGGCAAAGAAGAACCAAGAGAAAGTTCAATAGAGTGTTTTACCTGACAATGTATGAGTACCCTGTCGGGAACTTGAAATGGGTTCTGGTACTCATCAATAATATTGTCGATCTACTGCTTTGGTCAGGAGCCGCATTAATTGGTGACTCGACTGGTTGTTGCAGTCCTCCTAGAATGTTGCGCCTTTATAATAATCAATGCAAAATTCTGAGCATGATTAATGAGCTTCTTTTTCTGTTTAGTAGATATCATCGTAACTGTTGGTGTAGGTTGTCATTCTGGTATGCTGTATCGTTGATTCCAGATTTTGATTATCACCTTTTGCGGTCGTGATTGGTAACTTCCATTGAGATCCCATAGGCAAGTTTTCCCAAACAGGGCGTCAGCTACAAAGAGAGGTGCCACGTCGCAAAGTACTTCATCTTCAAAGGGATTTATGAAGTATGCGATCTTGCATTATTGGGTGATCCTTAGTTCTTGTCTGTCCTTCATCCAACCAATGTTGTAAGTCTGAGGATGCAGAGTGGCCACAAGACCTAGTTTCTTTACAAGTTCTTCAAAAAAAAAGTATGCATGGCTTCTGTTGTCCACAATCAAATGCAATGGATTGTTCTAAACCCATATTTGTGTATGGAACATGCGCTCTCGTTCCTCCTCATCGATGATAGTCGAGGTTGCTGGAGTCATCGATGTCAAAAGAGTCGTTGCTTCTGGATCAGATTCTACCATAGTCTTGTTGAATGCATTGGATGTTGACACTTTTTCCAAAAAGGTATTTCGAGCTTTGCATTGATATGTTCATGCCAAGATGAGTGATGGTAGTCGCACCATTTTTTGGTTGGTTGCTTGCTATGTTCCATTTTGTGAAAAGGATTTTTTTTGTGATCTGGCTTTGGCGGAATTGGCTGAGAAGATTTTGACTTGTCAAAGTCGGTTGGTGCCTTCTTGTTGGGTGGTCGTCCTGATGTTGGCTTTGTTTCCAAGCACTCTTTTCCCTTCTGCTTGGATTCAAGTTTGTTGGCATAGTGGAATGCATCTGCAAGTGTGTTGACAGTCAGAAACTCCATCTCCTGCTGTTAACACCCAAAAAGTGTTCACTACCTCATCTACCTCATTACATGGCTCATTTTTCCATTTTCCTACCATATTTCCCTTAAAACCCCTAAAACTCCCACTAAAAAGCCTCCAAAAGGCCTAAAATGCCTCCAAAAGGCCACAAAACCATCAAAAAAGCCTCAAAAAGGCTAAAAAACCCCTTTTTCCTCCAAAAATAGCAAAATCTCTCTAAAAAGGGAATAAAAAATATAAAATAATGAGGAAAAAGAGGAAAAAACCCTATACAGCTGCCCTAAACCATATGGTTCCCAAAACCATGGGCCAGCACTCCACCACCAAAAAACTATAAATAGGTGATGGAGAACCCTTATTCCATATCCACAATCAAGTATACCCTTACTCTGCCAAAATCTCTCTTGAAACCCTAGCTCACCATTGAGCCACTTTCACCTTGAGAGCCCCTTTTGTCCCATTTCCACCATTGGAGAAAGAGAAGGAGCACATTGGAGCTTGGAGCAACCCTCTTGGACATTGCAAGAGCTTCACCAACCTTCACATTGGAGGTAATATTAATACAAAAACCATTATTTACATCTTGTTGTTTATGTTTCATGCACATGTTTTAGAGTAGTTTACATTTCTGTTTTAGCTTAATAATTTTCATTTACTGAACTGCTACTAAGGAGTCCCTTCTCCTTAGTAGGTGCTCATTTGCACAAGCTAGGGGTAAAACCCTAGCTACACCTGCTGAATGTATTGGGATAATCCGCTAACATACTTCAGAACAAGCAATTTTTCTACTTCTTGGATGTCAATTCTAGCCATGAGTCGATAGAACTAGTCGGTGTAGCTTTGTACAGACTAGTATTTCCATTGCATTAGCTGCTTCCACTTCTTATGTTGTTGATCGAGGTACTTCGGTGAATAAAACTCCTTTTGGATGTGTTCGGCGAATTTTTCCCATGTGTCGATGGGGTCTCCAGTTTTCTCCATCTTTGTCGAAACGTTCTCCCACCAGTAGTGCACAAATGTTGACATCTTTAAGGATGCAATGGTGATCTTGTCGGCTATTGAGAGTTGATTCACCACATAATAGGACACCAATTGTTGAACTCAATTGTCTACAGACTCTGTGTCAATCTTTCCTTCTAGATTTGGTATGTCCAAATTCATTTGCACTTTGAAGGGGCTGATTTTTTCGGAGTTGGTTCTCATCGAAAATGCTCCTGAGGTCGAAAAAAATCGTGTGAGAATATCGTTGAACTGGGCGAACATCTCAGTTCGTTGTCGAGTCAGCGCTTGCTCTATGAGCTGTTGTGTCTCATTGATTGCATGTATTTCACCTGTTTCTTCTGCCATCTATGGAGGTAGTGTCTGCTTGGATTGCTGAGTCTGCGAGTGATTTTGAACCAACATAAGTCAGGTAACTTCACTGGAAGTTTCTACGCCAAACTTAAGCACGAACAAAGTTGATGCGCTCCGACGAATCTCTAAGTGAGCTCTAAATAGGCTCTAATAGAAATGATCCACTCAGGTCCAGGAAGCCGAGGGGGACAACAATTTGACTAAATGAGTTGAATCTGTTATGATGGAAGAATAAGAAATAGTATAAGAAAGCAGGATTACACTACGTAGATAAGTCGTCCCGTGAGTATATTGTATTATCCCACATTCATGGGGAGTAATAGTTGTTTAGCCTAGACTTAGTATATAAGTACGTGTTGATGCCAATGAAGGAATCCACGAGTTATTTGTATTGAGGTTGATCAAAGGAGGTTTCCCCCTCGAAGTGGCCTACGATGAATAACTCTCTTCTGTGTTCTGCTATTTCTGATATATCGTGTGTTTTCATCATTTAATTGCTGGAGGTTCCTCACATATGGTATCAAAGCACTTTCTTGGGCTCGCTGGTTGTAATTTCTGCCAAAAATATTTTTTCGCAGTGGCTTCCAGGTGCTGTGAGTATTGCAGTACTCTTTTCTTTGCATATGTATTTGTTCCTTTCAATTGCAGGTTTAGATCCAAGAATAATCCATATCCTCTTAACTGTGGGAAGTACTTGGGCATATCCCTAAAAATCATTGTGAGGAGTACCATAGGAACCCCGAAGTAGCTGGCCCATTGAGAGGACCTGCCAGCGAAAAGGGAAACGACCCATACCTTATTGACTAGTTCCCACCCGTGAGGTACACCAACAGTTTTCGTTTGTGGCAAAGCGGTTATTAGTTTTACCTGATCCGTTGAGTGGGGGGTACTACCCTAATACACAATTCGTTAGACAACATTGGTAGCTGAGTGAATCCCATGAATATTTAAGAAGCCAAGCATACCTGGGGTCCATATCTATTTCCAGCTGATAAATAACATATTACAGCTGTCTAGTTCCGTTGCAAATCAAATCCGAGCCATTGCAGATCAATTTTGGAAAAAAAATGGCCAATCACACAAAAGGATTTCCTGATGAATTATACAAGAGTTGTTTTATCAGTGGTCTGAAGGATGCAATCTGATCTAAGGTTTAAATGTTCTGTCCCAACACAATGATGGATGCCCTAGGGTTGGATAAGTTGGCAGAGGACAAGATCACAACCCAACAATGCTCCAAATCCATTTTTTTTCCATTCATAAATATGGTTTCCCAACGACCTCCCATCACGCCAGCTCTTCTACCAACTCCTATCAAGCATTTTTCTGAAGAAGAGATGTGGGCACATAGAGAAAAGGGGCTTTGTTATAATTGTGATGAGAAATTCACTCAAGGACCTAGATGTATTGAGCAAAAAATCTATCTCTTGGATGTGGATTCTTCGCTTGCAACTGAAATTGGTGAAGAATCTCAAGATATGATAGATGATCAGGTCGACATTCAACAACTGCCTGTTGACCCTCCTTCTCAGGATGACCACCCAAAGATATCTCTCCATTCTTTAGCCGGATTCACCACCCCACAAACAATGCGGGTCAAGGGTTACTTCAAGAATCTCCTCACAATACTCATTGATTCTGGTAGCACCCATAACTTCATTGACCCTCGGATCACCAAACAAGTTGATTGTTTTGTCCATCCTTGCTCCAACTTTGAAGTGATGTTTCCAATGGGGGAACCTTACCTTGCAAGGGGAAGTGTCGCAATGTGTGTATCTCTATTGGAGATTATAATCTGCACTCTGACATGTTTTCCTTGTCCTTAGGTGGATGTGATGTGGTTTTGGGTGCTCAATGGTTACGCACACTTGGCCCCATCTTATGGGATTTTGCTGAACTTTGGATGTAGTTTTTAGTCAATGGAAAAAAACACACATTGAAGGGATTACAACCAGGGTCTCTCAGCATCATCAGTTCACATCGCATGGAAAATATCCTTAAGAATAATTCACATGGTGTCATCGCTCAGCTCCATTCCATTTAGATTCACCCATCAGTGGTCTCCACTAATCCTTTGGATCTACAAAAGAATTTGGATAGATATGCATGTGTCTTTGCTAAACCAATGGGATTTCCACGTTCAAGACAAGAGGGCCATTGTATTCAGATCCTTCCTGGAAGCATTCCTCCCAACATCAGGCCCTATCGCTACCCATTTCACCAAAAAATAGAGATTGAGATGCTCGTTCGGGACTTACCGAAGCAAGGTATTATTCACCCTATTACCAGTTCCTTTTCTTCACCAGTTCTTCTTATCTGAAAAAAATATGGGTCATGGTACCTCTGTACTGGCTTTCGAGCAGTTAGTCACCTCACAATCAAGGATAAGTTTCCAATTCCTATTGTTGATGAGCTTCTTGATGAGCGTCATGGTGCTCATTTTTTCTCCAAGTTGTATCTTCGTTCTGGTTATCATTAAATTCGGGTTCATGAGGATGATATCCCTAAAACCTCTTTTTGCACACATGATGGCCATTATGAGTTTTTGGTAATGCCATGCTTTGGACTCACTAATGCTCCTTCCACATTTCAGGCATTGATGAATAAAATATTCCGACCCTATTTGCGGAAATTCATTCTCGTCTTCTTTGATGATATCCTCATCTATAGTAAAACATGGGATGAGCATCTCCAACATTTGGATCTTGTACTGCAACTTTTCTCTAATCATCATCTCCAACATTTGGATCTTGTACTGCAACTTTTCTCTAATCGTCATCTCCATACCAAATAGTCTAAATGTGTTTTTGGATAGGATGAATTAGAGTATCTCGGGCATATTATTTCAGCACAAGAAGTTCGCATGGATCCTGCCAAAATAGATTCCATGAAAAATTGGCCGCATCCTGAAACACTCAAGAGCCTTCATGAATTTTTTGGATTTACTGGATACTACCTCAATTTTGTCAAGGATTACGGGAAGATTGCAGCTCCATTAAACACTCTATTGAAAAAGGATGCTTTTACATGGACACATGCTATTGATTGTGCATTTGGAAAATCGAAACAAGCTATGTGTAGTACACACTTTCTAGCTATGTCCGATTTTTCCAAGGCCTTCACTATTGAGAGTGATGCTTGTGACAATGGACTTGGTGTTTTTATCCTTCAAGATGAAAATCCCATTGCATCCACCAGCAAATCCCTTTCCGGTAAGAATTTAGTTGCCTCTACATATGATAAAGAAATGATGGATATTTTGCATGCAGTACATAAGTGGCGGCCATACCTATTAGGGAATCATTTATGCATCAAGACTGATCACCAGAGTTTGAAATATTTCCTAGAACAACGAGTCTCCTCCCCAACAGAACAGAAATGCATTAGAAAAATCATGGGTTATGAAATGAGATCACTTACAAGAAGGTTAAGGACAATCTTGTGGAGGATGATGTTTCTCGAACGTTTGATGACCAAGTTTCTCTTTCATATATTTCTATGTCTGTTCCAAATTGGTTGCAATCTATTCAACAAGGCTATGCCAATAGTCCCTCATTATCTCAAATCATCCAACGGTTGGCCAACAACCCTTCTGTTGTACTACATTACGCTTGGGATGGTGCTTCCTTGAGATACAAGAATCGTCTGGTGCTTCCCTAGAGCATAGATCTTCACCAGGTTGTCTTCTATGAACTCCATGCTTCTCCATCGACAGGGAACTCTAGGTTCCCCAAAACGTATGAGCAGGAATGGCCTAAATTATTTTGGAAGGGAATGAAAGGGACAATTCAACAAATGGTGGCTGAATGTGTTACCTATAAGCAAGGATAATTTTAGGGGCAAAATTTATCCCATGGGCTATTTTTCCATGTTTTTTTCCAAAAAAAGATTCACCAATTTCGTTTTTTTGAAGGCCGATTTCGCCGAATTTTGATGGGGTAAACTTTTTTCACTCTAAAAATCGCCAAATTATTATATAAACTATATGGAATCCTTAGAAATTGAAATAATTTTAGAAAAATATCGTCAAGTATTTTATAGTTGACATTTTAAGAATTGGTAAGATTCGCCAAGGTTTATACACTTTTAAATAAGTATGGGTCCTGTAGCTAGGGTTTTCACCCTAGCTTGTGCAAATGAGCACCTACTAAGGAGAAAGGACTCCTTAGTAGTAGTTCAATAAACAGTAAATAAAAGACAAGACATTAAAATGGAAATTATTCTAAACATGTGCATGAAACATAAAAGACAAGAAGTAAAAATGGTTTTTTTGTATTAAAATTTTACCTCAGGTGTAGAGGTTGGTGAAGTTCTTGCAATGGTCCAAGAGGGTTGCTCCAAACTCTAGCTTTGATCCTTCTCTTTCTCCAAAGAGTTGGAAATGGGCCAAAGGGGCACTCAAAGGTGAAAGTAGCTCAAGGGTGAGCTAGGGTTTCAAGAGTGATTTTGGCAGAGTAAGGGTATATTTGACTGTGGATATGAAATGAGGGGTCTCCATCACCTATTTATAGGTTTTTAGTGGTGGAGTGCTGGCCCATGGTTTTGGGAACCATATGGTTTAGGTCAGTTGTATAGGGTTTTTTTCCTCCTTTTTTCCTCTTTTTCCTCTTTTTTTTATATTTTTGTTTCCTTTTTAGAGGGTTTTTGCTATTTTGGAGGAATTTTGGGGGGGAAAAGGGGTATTTTGGCCTTTTGGAGGCTTTTTAAATGGCTTTGTGGCCTTTTGGAGGCTTTTTAGTGGGATTTTAAGGTTTTGAAGGCAAATATGGTAGGAAATATGGACAAATGAGTCATGTAATGGGGTAGATGAGGTAGTGAGCACTTTTTGGGTGTTAACAGGTCCTTAAAATTATCCCTACCTGTAAGCGCAACAAGGGTGAAATGACACTCCTTCCAGGATTGATTGAACCCTTTCCCATCCCTAATGGATTTGGATAGATATTTCTATGGATTTCGTTGAAGGGTTTCTTAAATATGGAGGGAATAAAGTGATGTTGGTTGTGGTTGATCGCCTCTCCAAATATATTCATTTTTTATCCCTTAGCCATCCCTATACCGCCTCCTTAGTCGCACAGATTTTCCTGGACCGGATCTTCCATCTTCATGGAATCCCTTCTTCCATTGTCTCAGATCGCGATGCAACTTTCACCAGTCATTTTTTGACAGAAATATTTCACCACACTGGCACCAAACTGAAGATGAGTTTAGGGTATCACCCACAAATAGATGGTTAGATTGAAATTATCAACAAATGTTTGGAAACTTACCTTCGTTACTTCACCTCCAAACAACAACATCAGTGGAAAAAGTGGCTCCCTCTCGTTGAATGGTGGTGCAATACCTCCTACCACATTGCATCTAAAATGACTCCATAGGAAGCAGTCTATGGTCAGGCACCGCCAGTGCTTCTTCCATACATCCCCAACAGTTCACCAGTTCAGTCATTTGACACGGTTCTTCAAACCTACAATCAGATTCTTTGCATTTTGCAAGACAATCTTCACATGGATATAAATCGAATGAAACAACAAGCCGATCAACATCGTTCTGAGTGCACTTTTCAAGTAGGTGATATGGATTTTCTTCATCTACAACCTTACAAGCAATCCTCCCTGAGACTCTAAGGGAATCATAAGCTCGCTCCAAATTTCTATGGGCCATATAAGGTTCTTCAGAATATTGGGTCCATTGCTTATAAATTGGAACTTCTGCCTTCTTCCCACATTCATCCAGTATTTCATGTCTCTTTTCTAAAGACATTTCTTGGCACCAATATGTAATACCCCTAGTT
Organism: Larix kaempferi; assembly: GCA_027924585.1. Lineage (NCBI taxonomy): Eukaryota > Viridiplantae > Streptophyta > Pinopsida > Pinales > Pinaceae > Larix > Larix kaempferi. Next base: position 1,506,656 of record BSBM01000646.1, read on the forward strand.
TTGAATTGGAATGTATTTATCCAATATTATGTAAATGATGTAAATATGCTAGTGTGAATTCCTAGTGTGGAGCTCAAGGATAAGGCTCGACTAGTGAATGGATAGGCATATATGATGTTATATTTTTACTTGGACTATTTGGTTGGATTTTATACTTAATTTGAAATGTATGTAAATATTATGCTGAAAATTAATAAAATGGTCCAAAAATGGTTGTGTAAAGAGAAGCAAAGGGGCTATGATTCCACTAGAGGGGAAGAGGAAGGGGGCTTATGGGAAACCCAATCCTATGCTTCCATGTGTCAACCTTAGAACTCACCCAAAATTTTTTCATGTGATGGGAATAAGCCAATTATGTCCTTTTGACCATTTTCCAATCATTAATTGCACATGTGAGGTTGGTGGGAAAAGTCACTTCTTTTAGTTATTGAAGCATGGGGGTTGTGACAGTTATGTCAGTTGTGAGCATTCCTATTTATTCTATGGTCAGAAGCCATGTTAGCTGTCTTTTCACTCTCACCTCATATCCTTTGAGTCAACACTCTTTTGATCATTATTCCATTCGCATTCTCTCATGCAAGCTACTACACTACGTAGAGCTACCATGGTTGTTCATGTCCATTACTAGATTGTATGCTAAACCCAAAAATTCGAATTAGAAGATAGAGCTACATTTTTGGAATGGAAAATCATTGGTTGTACGTGAGCTGAGAGATTGGGAAAGCTAGGAACCTTACCCATGGATTTATGTTGCTTGTAGGTGCTTGAGAGGTCACAAATCAAGGTAGCAGGTGATTCTATAGCATCCATATCAGGTTGGACTTCTTCTATGCACACACTAGAAG